>JAESUZ010000713.1:1200000-1800000 GCA_017311185.1 Proteles cristata cristata
ACTTGAACTTCTACATTACAGGAGGCATTAGATTCTTTTGTGTGTGTGTGTGTGATATGCATTAGTGACTGAGAATCAAGCTACCTTGGATCTAGCCCTTACTAATTGTATATAATCTTGGGCAAGACACTTAATCTCTTTGGTACTCAATATTCTCATCTGTAAAATGGTATAATAATGCCATCTATTTCATAGAGTTGATGTGAGAATTAAGTGAGTTAACATATGAGAAGCTTTTTAAAAAATTATTTTTAAATTCAATTTTTTGTCAAGTTAGCTAACACATGGTATATACAGTGTGCTTTTGGCTTTAGGGGTATATTCCCATGCTTCGTCACTTACATACAACATCCAGTGCTCATCCCAACAAGTGCCCTCCTCCATGCCCATCATCCATTTTCCCCCATCAATCCTCAGTTTGTTCTCTGTATTTAAGAGTCTCTTATGGTTTGCCTCCCTCTCTGTTTGAAACTATTTTTTCCTCTTCTTTCTCCCCATGGTCTTCTGTTACGTTTCTCAAATTCCGCACGTGAGTGAACACATATGATATCTGTCCTTCTCTGACCAATCTATTACACTTAGCATAATACCCTCTGGTTCCATCGCATTGTTGCAAATGGTAAGATTTCATTCCTTCTCATTGCTGAATAGTATTCCATTGTATATATAAGCCACAGCTTCCTTATCAATTCATCAGCCGATGGGCATTTGGGCTCTTTCAATAATTTGGCTATTGTTGATAGTGCTGCTATAAACATTGGAGTACATGCGCCCCTATGAATCAGCACTCCTGTATCTTTTGAATAAATTCTTAGTAGTGCTATTGCTGGGCCATAAGGTAATTTTAATTTTTTGAGGAACCTCCACACTGTTTTCCAGAGCACCTGCACCAGTTTGCATTCCCACCAACAGTACAAAAAAGAGGATTCCCATTTCACATATAAGAAGCATCAAACAGTGTGAAACCTAGAATTTGTATATTAGTTGCTATTTTCAAAAGTTATTTTATCAGTCAGTATGTTGTAGTAATAAACATCCCCAAAGTCTTAGTGGCTTAAAACAAAAATGTTTCTTTTTGCACATGTTACGTGTCCACTGTGGGTCAGCAAGCACTACGCTTACTACAGTGCCTCAGAAATTTAAGCTGGCAGAGCAGCTCATATCTCTCATGTCGCTGGTCACTGTAACAGAGGACAACAGAACATGAAAAAGGATACAGGGGCTTTTGCCGAGGAAGGGTACACATCACCTACACTCACATCTCATTGGCCAAACAAGTCACAGGAACACACCTAGCTTCAAAGATGAGAGAAGGGCATCCTGCCATGTTTCCAGAAGGGATAGCCCTATCGAATACCACATTACTACTATTATGTCCTAATATGACCCTCGACCTGTGAAATTCTATCCACACCTCAAGATCCTGTCACATACTATGTCATAAATCCTTTCCTAATCACTCAACAGGATATGAGCTTTGCTTTCTTTGAAACCTCAAAGCCCTTACTTTCTGGAGTGGGTTCCATTTTATGAATTTGTATAATCTATTCTGTGTTATTACCTAAATATTTTGTGATGCCTTCAGGTGGCATTGAGTCTTTTTCTATTTTCAGCATCTGGCAAACACCCTGAATAATAAAGGCATTTAATTAATATATGTGGGATTGAATAGCTACTTAAGTGACATTAAATTTCTGTTCATGATAAAAGCCTTTATTCTATGTACACCATACATAACTACATTTGCTGAACACTTCGGCAGTAAGTGCTGTGCATGAAGTATTCTCTGCATTAGTTAATTGCCATTTAATTCTACTGTTAATTTTCTCCCGCCTCCCTAACAGATAAGAAATTGAAGCTTGACCTCTCTGAGCTTGCTCAAAGCCACACAGATAACAGGTGGCAGATTGGATGAAGACTTAGGTTTGTCTAAATTCAGAGATGAGGAGGGCACTTGTTGGGATGAGCACTGGGTATTATATGGAAACCAATTTGACAATAAGTAATATATAAAAAATAAACTCAGAGCTCACACTCCTAACCTCAGTTCTGTCACTCACTTTGGCACAACAATGAACAAAACTGGCAGAGACTGGCAAGCTGCTCATTCCCTTTTCTTCCTGAGCCAAGAGCCCGGCCAGTGTTTCTCAGGTATCAATGTGCATATGATTTACCTGGGAAACCAGCAGAACACACATGCACACACACATGCACACACACATGCACACACATAGCACATAAAGCAATGTAAGAAATGCTATGTTAGAAATATGCCCCCAGCAGAGAGAAAAATGTAGGAACCTAGCAGAGATGGGGTTAGAACTAAGGAAAAGCTTACCCCAGATCTTAGTATTACAGATGAAGAGGAACTGGCTGGGGAAAGGAAAGAAAGTGAAGAGAGCATTCATTTCAGGTGGTGAGTTCACATGTGCAAAGTTAAGGTAGGAAGTGGGTCCACAGGGACATTTGGGGAATTACCAGTGGCTGAATAGCCAAAAGGTGGAATGAGAGATCAATGGAAAGAGCCAGAACTGGAGATTAAGAGGAGGAGGGAAGATCCAAGAGGCACTAGCGTTATGTGCAAGGATGAAGGCAACCACCGAGTCTCAAAGTGAATGACAGAGTCAACCTCATTGCCAGAAATTTCCTTCTGGCTGCCATTGGAGAGAATGACTCAGAGGGGACAGAGTTAAGGCCTGCTGAAGTCATTTTAGATGAAGAGGACTCTGGGTCCCATGAAGTCCTACTGCCCAGGACTGCACTGAAGACAGTTGTCCCTAGGATTCAGGTTATGTACCCAGGGCATTTCCAGAATCAGGGAGCCACAGAGCCACACAGTTGCAGATGGCCCTGGGGACACAAAGCAAGCACCTTGGAGAATGTGGAGTAAAAGAGGAGGCTGAAAATTGAAGGGGTGTGTGCCAAGGCATCCCTACACTGACATGGTCCCCCTGTCCCCCTCAGTCTTAGTGATTCCTTTACTAGGCTGCCAGCTCTCAACATTTTTGCTGATGAGACACACAAGGCACTTGACCTTACTGGCTATGCCTATGTCCTTGAAATACCTAGGGTTCCACACATTTCTTGCAGCCATCAGTACCCACAACTGAGAATACATTCGCAGAGGGAGAACCAGGAGCTCACTCAAATTTACAGAAGACGTAAAGCACGCAGAACCCTTGATGCCTTCCCTATTGCTGGAGTAGATTACAAGTGTGGAGGTCAGGCAATCTCAGGTTTTGGCTCTGGGAGAGTTACTTAACATTTTTGAAACTTAGCTTTGCTCATCTACAGAATAGGTATAATAGAACTCCAACCACAAATGGTTTGTTGTTAGGCCTGGATTCTATTACAGTATATGGTAAATAATAGATGATAATTACCTAATGATTAACATTTCCTTATTCTTTTAGCAACGGGCCTCACAACTGATGGGAAAATACCAGTGTCTAATGGTGCTGTGTTACAAATTAATATATTCAGGAAAGGAAAACCATTTTGTATACATGACTCCTAATTGATTTAACCTTATCCTTGAAAGTTATCACACGGTTTCTTTTAAAACGTACTGTAGTTCACAACTTGATCGAATTCACCAGCCTTCCCTCTGCTCCTAATTAGTAAGGCTCTTGGGAATTGGGTTCTTCATAGGTTCTGTGCCAAAACTCAGCTTTAATTTCCTCTTACAGACCTGTTGTCCTCAAGACCTGCTGGGTGAAAACCATCCGTGGTGGATCAGGAGCTAGAAATGGCTTCTTGGGCATCACTGATAGGGAATTCAGTCCTGAAACAATCTTTCAGCAGCCCACACACCTGGGCTCCGTGTGGCCTGGAGTCTCGTCCTTTCTAAGAAGTTTCTCTTCACGACCTGGGGGGTGGGGTGGGGTGCAGAAATAACTTGATTAGGGCCACTTCTAATGGTCTCCCCATCTGCAATATGGGCATGCTGCCCATTCATTCCTATCCCTCAAAGGATTTAATTACTGCAGCGGTTGGCAGGTCCCCCAAAGATGTAAAGAGCAAGAGGCTCCACTGCTTGATCCAAGCCAGCTTCACTGAGCCAATAGCCTTCCAACTCATCCTATAGAGTCCACCATGAGCTTCCAGCATGTTCTCTCTATGGCAGAGAAATCCTTCCAAATCATAATCTGGCCCATCACTCCCGAACTCTCTATAGCTTCCCCCGGATCTAGGAACAGGATCCTTACCAGCCCACAAGACCCATGTGCCTGGCTCCTGCCAATCATGCAGCCACACTGGGCTCACTCTGTGTCCAGTCACACTGGTCCCCAGGCAGCCCTAGGGATGTGTGGACTCCCCACCTGCCATTGTGTGTGCTACCATCTCTGCTAGAAGAGCACATCCTCTGTACCCCACCTCTACTCACCTTCACCTCCCACTTCTAATGTCCCTTCATGGGGGAAAGGGGTTGTCTTTGATACTCACATAGCTGCTATGACCTCAGGGCTCCTTATTTTTGTTCCCTGTAGGCTTTATCATTGCCTCTTCAAGTGGAACATCAGCTCCATGAGAGCAGGGACTGTATTTTGTTTTCCTGCCTTTTCCCAGCACTTACCAATTCCAATACCTGAGTGGCACTTTATATAGAAACAATAAACTCTCTTTAAAAATAGCATTCTGATGTTAATGAGATCTGATATGAAGAGTTCTGTTTTTACCAACAGAAACAGAGGAGGAGAATTTGTTATTTGTTATTGATTTGGTTGTTTTAGATTGAAGTATTCTAGTTACAAATGCAGTTCTGCTTATTCCTCTACAACATGATGCTGTCACTACGGGAGTTACTTCTTGTAATTGTAATGTTCCCTACACGTCCCCCAAACTCATTCTTCACAAGGAGCCACTATTCATCATTTTTTCACCCATAAAATCTCAGGTCTCTGGTGGTAATTATGTCACAAAGAGGATCTTGCTCAAAATCAGATAGAACGGAGACTTTAAGGGGCAAAGAAAGGATATTCTCTCTAACTGGATTACCATTATGTAACCTGCTTGGGTCTAGAAGCAGGGGTGGTTGTAGAGAGAGGGAAGGGATGCCTTAAAACATGCTACTCAAAATTTTACCAATCCACATTAAGCTCAGAAATGTTAAGTACAAAATGGAACTGCCTCATGTTAAGTCTAGAAACCTCTAGGGCAATTTGACTTTGTCATGACATCCAAGCACATGGTCAATGGACCTGTATCAGTGAACAGGAGAGTAGGGACCAACGTGGAGGCTATTAAACTTAGGTGGTGAGTCACATACACTAGGACCACAAATTCTTCCTCAACATTTTGGAAATTTTCAAAAACTGGTTCTTCACCAGACAGTTTGAAAAACGTTATAAAAGATGATGTCTTCCTAGTAATGTTGTAAGGAAAAACCAAGCCTTCAAGAAAGAGGTTGAAACTAAGAAACATCTAAAAGCAGAAGTACAAAGGAAAGCAAGGGAATGGTCAATGTAGGTTGCAGTGAATCAGGGAAAAAGCCCCTAGAAATTAATCTTGAGTTGGGTCTTGAAAGAAATTGTTGTGTTGGTGTGCCTGGGTGGCTCAGTTGGTTAATCATCTGACTTTGGCTCAAGTCATGATCTTGTGGATTGTGAGTCTGAACCCCACATTGGGCTTTGTGCTGACATCTCAGAGCCTGGAGCCTGCTTTGGTTTCTATGTCTCCATCTCTCTCTCCCCTCCCCCACTCATACTCTGTCTGTCTCTCTCTCAAAAATAAATAACCATTAAAATTTTTTTTTAAATTGTGTGAATAATGAGAGACAAGGGATAGGCGAGCATTTCAGGAAACAGGTAGCACCAAACTAAGACATGGAGGGCATGCAGGAAATGCCAAGGGCACACACATTCCTAGTTCATTAAATTGAAATACAGAAGACAAAAGACTGGATTTTATCATTTGGCAACTAAATAATGGTAAGTGATTTGGGCAAAAACATCACTGGATGGTAAAAGTAGTGGGCAAGCTTGAGACATGACAGAACACTTATATAGTCTCAAAGTATCCACCCTCCATGTTCTTACTAATGACAAAGCCAATGTAGTAACCCTGCCATGGAGAAACTTAGCAGGCACCACCTCAGCTAAGTGATCACAGTTAACGTAGCCAGTCATGAGAAAATCAACCTTAAGTATCTCTGCATATGATGCACTGGGAAGAGCACATTACATTTCTGTCATTCCTGTCAAAAATGTATAACTGAATGGAACTCATGGGGAAACATCAGACAAACCCCAATTGAAAAACATTCTAGAGGGGTGCCTGGGAGGCTCAGTTGGTTAAGCACCTGATTCTTGATCTCAGCTCAGTCTTGATCTCAGAGTCATGAGTTCAAGTCCTGAATCAGGCTCTGCACTGGGTGTGAAGCCTACTTAAAGAAAAAAAAAAAGAAGAAGAAGGAAAGAAAGAAAGAAAGGAAAGGAAAACATTCTATAAAGGAGCTGACCTGTATTCTTCAAAAATATAAGGATCATGAAAGACAAAGATGAAGAAACTGTAGATGCAAAGAGAGTGAAGATATGTGACAGTGAATGCAACAGGTGATAAGGGATTTTCTTTTGTTTTAAAGGATATTTTTAGGACAATTGGTAAAGTCTGAGTAGAATATGTCCATTAGATAATGATATTGTATGAATGTTAACCTCCTGAATTCAGTCATTCTACTATGGCTAATAAAGAGAATGTGCTTCTGTTTAGGAACTACACACGGAAATATGTAAAGGGGCATCATGTGTCAAATGGATCAGAAAAAATTCAGCATGGATGAGGGTGTGGGGATGGGTGTAGACAGAGACCGATCAGGTAGAGCTACTAATAGAGAATAAAGCGAAGAGGTAGAATGTCCACATTTGGGAAATCAGAGTGAAAAGTGTATGTGGATTTTTTGCACTGTGCTTGTAACTTTCCTGTACTCCTAAATTGTGCCAAAATGTAAAAGTGAATGGAAGAGAAGAGAGCCATTCGGCTACAGTCTCCACTTGCCCCTGAGTGAGTGTGTGACTTCTGTTCATTTTCTCACCCCTTCTCATATTTTCCTGGTTCTACCAGCCTTTCTAGCTGGAGGCCTTATAGCTCAGACTTTCTCATTCCAAATCCGGTCAGCCAGTTTCTGGATTTACACCTTCTCTCCTCTTCCTGTGTCTAATGTTTCTTTCAGGCTGTACCTTGAGAGTTGATCTCTTTGGCACCTAGAGATCTGGGGTGGCACTGCAAGGCTTTGCCCAGTGCTCCAGAATTGCCTACTCTGCCAATCCATGCTTATACTCCAGACAGGTCAAAATAGTTAACATATATTAGAGGCCTACTCTGTGCCTGGGGCTGCACTTTATCATCCTAATGACCTAACAGGTAAATTCTGCACTGAGTGTAGTCCAGTCTCATGACCGTCTCCACATAAAGCTTGGGGGCTGCAAGGAAGTATGATATTTAATGGGTTGCCCTCCCCATATTGTTGCGAAAACTCAGGGCTGCTTAGTTGTGCTCATGGATCCCTCTTGGTTGTCTTCTTACCTGAAACTCACAAAACTAGGATTTTGAGGGGCATCTAGGTTGTTCAGTTGGTTAAGCTGCTAACTCTTGATTTTGGCTCAGGTCATGATCTCATTATTTGTGAGTTTGAGCCCTGCATTGGGATATGTGCTGACAGTAAGGAGACTGCTTCAGATCCCCTTTCTCCCTCTTTCTGCCCTTCTCTGCTCAAAAATAAGTAAACATTAAATTTTTTTTTTTTTTTTTTTTTTTTTTACAAATTAGGATATTTGGCCTCAGGTTCTCACTGTTGCATGAAAGAGCCATGGGAAGCTGGCAGTCCCACCTCTATCTCTATTAGAGCTAAAAGTACTACACCTCCATGCCAGAGATCTTGTCACCCCTGAAATAAATAGGAGAATGCTCCTTTTGTATTACACTCAATTGTAGTGGGAGTTAGGAGTTCCCACAATTAGCTGCTCAACCTCTACGTCTATGGAATTTATGTCAAAGTTTTAAAACCCTGGGTGGGACCAAATTCTAATATCAGCCACAATCCATTACTGGGGCCACATCTCTTCTCCAACAGATAGGCCTGATTGCTGGCCTATCTCTCCACCTGAGACCACTTCCCTTAGTGTAAGCTCTTTCCTAGCCTTTGTTGATGAGCTGTACAAACTGAATTTTGCATATATCTGAGATAGAGATCATGAATATAAAAAAGGGTGTTGCCTGTCACCACCAGCTAAGATAACCGAGGACCAGATCCTGCTCCATGAAGACACCCTGTTTAAATCTGATGCTCAAAGATGTTTCTTTTTTAATTTTTTAAAAAAATGTTTTATTCATTTTTGAGAGAGAGAGACAGCATGAACAGAGGAGTGTCAGAGAGAGAGGGAGACACAGAATCTGAAACAGGCTCCAGGCTCTGAGCTAGCTGTCAACACAGAGCCCAACGTGGAGCTCAAACCCACGAACTGTGAGATCATGACCTGAGGTGAAGTTGGATGCCCAACCGACCAAGCCACCCAGGCGCCCCTCAAAGATGCTTCTTAGGGTCTTGTACAGGTTCCCACATGGAGGGGCAAGATCTAAACCCATGTCTGCAGGAGTCTTTCCAGTGCAACGCCTTGTCTTCTCTTCAAAGTGGAGCATAGCCAATAATTTGGTAAATGGAGACCTTCTTACTCAATGGATTGTTAGCTAAATGAGGCTTTTCTGGACCAGCCTAGGATTCTGGAAATATTTTGGGCAAGTGTTCATGATGTTGCTGCTGCTGTTGCTGCTGGTGATTTCATACTTGGATTATTCAGGCCACTTACTTTTCTTTTTTCCTAGTATCTCTTTCCTTATAAGCACTTTATTTACCCCAGAGAAGGTAAAATCAAGAGTGGCCCACTTTTATATAGTTCTGGAAAATGCTTGAGGGAGGTAGGAAGAAAGGTTGAAACTACTGGTAATGTGGTTTTATAGAAAGAGCGTGGGTTTCAGAGTCAGACAAGCCTGGGTTCAAATCTGGGCTTTTTACTTACTATTTGAGTAAATGTTCAGAAGTTCAAGGCCCTCATATGTAAGACAGAGATATACCTAGCTCTCAGGGTTAAATAAGAAAACTTATTTTAAATCATCAGTCCTAAAGACAGACTCTATAAATCTTACTTTCTCTTGCCTCGAAATACCTTTTTTTAGATTATATGAGAATTTTAGCTACCTATATATTTCTGTTCATTCTTCTTATGGACAACCCTAAAGTCAGCTCAGAAGTAGGCCTTGTTTCCATGGAGACGTATTTAAGGTAAACAAATTTGAAAAGGGGAAGCACAGACGCCCATCCCCTACGCCCACTCACAACCAATGCACAGCCTCAGCAGAAATGTTTCCAAAGAAATGTTTCACAAAGCTTTCGGGGAAGGCACCAAGTGCTCTTTCAAAGTCTTTACATGCTTTTTCATTGTAAGCCTCTTGAAATGAACAATAATTTGAAACAGATAATAATGAACTTCACACAGCAATGGATCAAAAGTGGAATTATTGAGCTCACCATTGTCTAATATAATTAGGCTGACACGCTGTTGAATCCAAATGCATGGCTTTTCTCTCTTTCTCTCTCTCTCTCCTGGATGTTCACATTAATTTGAAGAAGAACTTTTAATGGGCAGAATATTACAAGATTTCTGGGCCCCACATGGTTTCAGTTCTAAACCAAGCGATTTACTTTCTTCTGAAATTCCGATTTTCCTTTCCTTTCCTTTCCTTTCCTTTCCTTTCCTTTCCTTTCCTTTCCTTTCCTTTCCTTTCCTTTCCCTTTCCTTTTTCCCCCTTCTTTTTTGGCATTATTATTTTGTACATTTCAAAGGGGAATTGCTTTCCTGAGTGTGCATGGAAAATATAAGCACATAAATCACACACGAAATCTACTTAAGAAGGAATAATCCCACTGTCATTTCCCAATGAACAATGCCTTCTTAGGAAGAATGCTGCAGATCTTTTAGAAAACCAAAAAGCATACAATCAAATGACCCTTGCAATTTCTACAAGATAATTTTTCTGTCTTAAATAGCTTATTAAACATAGCAGCAATTCAATAATAGATCTTTCTTAATTAGTTCTAACTTTAGATCTCTCTTCCATCATGGAAGAAACCAGACGAGCTTTACAGAGATGTAAACATTCATTTGAAAAACCTAATAACAGAGTGGTTTCCTCTACTTTCCGTCTAGCACAAAGGCCAAGTTATTATGTGTGAAAATCAACTCATGTCTTTTAATGTGTGAAAATCAACTCATGTCTTACCCAAGACATCTGTCTTCAAGATGTGACACCTAAAAGGATATGGCAGAAACGTAAGTCACCAAAGATAACAACTTATAAAATTATGGCTAACAATGGTAGACGGTCTTGTTATTGCCATCAGCCACATAAAAGAAAGAGAAAAGGCTCTAATAAAGCCTTTATTAGTTGCTTTATTAGTTGCTGGTTGCTAGTACATGTCTTGAATTTTCCGAAGGCTCTTACAGAAGAATTGACTTGGTCCATGTTGCAAAACCACAGGCAGAAGATTCTGTGTGCTACTGAGGATGTTCACCATGGTAGGGAGAAATATTAGCAGAACAATTTTCACCAAATCAGATTGTCTAGATGTTCCAGAGTGGTCAAGTCAAACCAACCATCCTCAAGGTGGACTCTGAGTCTTAGCTAGTGAGATATAAGGAGCTACAGTCACTATAGAGAGAAGGCCCAACCAGGCCACTGGTTATTGACACTAGCTCCATCTGCCAACATCAGATCCGAAGCAGAGAATGAAAAGGGAGCTTAAGGAGTCCTTCCCTTTGTCATGTGAACAGATCTGGTTGATGAGATGTGAGAAGGGTTCAGCGGCCACAAAACCATAGACTCGCTGAACATTGGAGCTGGAAAAGTTGTAGAAGAGGAAAGTGCAGCTAAAGGTAATGAAATGACTCACCCAAGGTCACAGAGGAACCACTACCCCCCTTCACCACTTGTGACTTGAATGGAAATAGTCTTTTTCTGACACGAAAAGAAAAAAAAGAAAGAAAAGAGTGAGTACACTATGTGTCAGCAAAAGTTATGCCACATGCAGCTAGATGGTTGCCCAACAAAGGAAATGTGGATTCACAGAACTAGCTTCCTACTTCAAACACTATTTTTCCTGTAATTGGGTAAGGTTGGGGGCAAACTCTGGTCAAACACCAGAGAGATAAAGGGAAGCTCTTTGTTCTTAGATGCGTCAACCAGAAGTTAAGACTTCTCAACCATTTATCTATCTAGTATTGCTTGAGGCAAGCCCAACATGGGCTTGGCATTTTGGAAAATATAGAAAAAGCATGACAGGATCTCTTCCCTCAAGAAAAATGTGGACAGCCATAGGAGACCATCAGAGATCAAGTACTGACAGTTCCCAATAGGAGTTAGGAGAAAACATAAGACACTGGACAAATAAAGGTGGCTTGATTGAGCTGGTATCTGTGGGACCTTTTGAAGGCTGGGCTGGGTAGGGGAATAGGTGTAGTGGAGGAAGAGACAAGTTGGGAGTATGTAAGTGGGAACAAAGTTTCTGAGGTAGAAATTAATATGGCTCCAGAGTTCTGCTGAAGAGAATCAACTAAGTGGCCTAAAAGTTGGGTTTAAGGACATGATGGAAAACAACACTGAATCCATAGGGAAAAGCACAATGAGTGACTCACTAAATCATTTGGCTGAAGCAGCACAAAACAAAGCACCAATGTCTGGACACATTTCCTTGGAGATCCTTGTCTCATTGGTGTGTTAAGAAAAAATCAATTTGCAATTTTTAGATGTACATATGCCAGAATCATCAAAAGGTTATATCCTTCATATTGTGACTAATATCTTGACCTCTGTACAAAATACAGCATTGGTCTGAGCCTTATGAGGAATCATTGACCCTTCACACCACCACTCCCCAAGGGGAAATTGACCAGATAGTCTTAGAAGCCATTTCTAGACCCACAGGATACTGACTCAACAAAATAAGGTATTGCCAACACTATTAAAGATGCAAAAAACTATCCAAATGCCTTTATATGCCTTTGAGCATTCCTTCTCTTAGACCTTAAAGGCATTCTTAAATGTATCAACTCCTCCCATTGGAAGGCCTGCCCAAGGCCTTCCAATTATTACCTCCAATTTCTGGGGCGGGAAGGTAAACTGAGATGCAAAGGAATTATGGAGTCATCTAAATGGGAGACTATTTCAATGTTGAAACATGGCACACCCAAACGCCTGCTGTACACAAAGACTATTTATAAGTCTGATTTTAAACTTGGATTTACAATGAAGTTCAAAGCAGAAAGAGCAAAATTCCAGATTCAAGAAAAATCACAGCTGGAAAAATAATTTTAAAATAAAAAAAAGAAACACAAGAAAGCCTTCCAAGAAGTTACTCAATTTGGGAATTTAAGGAAGATGGAAGTTTGTGTCCAAGAGGAAACTGCTTTGGGGACATAGAGGAATGGAAACTCTTGCCTTTAGCCTATTTTTGTAGCCTTCTCTTCAGCCATACACACATCTGAGAAGAGAGAAGGCATTCCTCTTCACCGCTTCTAGTAGGGCACACGCGAGCAGAGACCTCTGGTCGCACTATGAACGAGTCACATAGAAAAATCTTCAGGCACTGAGAAGCTATAGGAGGGGAGGTATGATTTGCCCCTGATCCCTGGCCCCAAACAAACATACACCCTCCTTGCCTATCAGCTTATGCCTCCACTATATACATAACATGGAGCTACGGCTCACTCATGAGTTGTGTGTGTCAGGGATGGGATTAGGGATTCGATGGGGAGAAATTCTTCCTTTCTTGCATTCAGGGGGAAGGAGCTTTGGTTCATGTTTAATAGCTGCTCAGTATAGTATTTGCTGTCTGGAGGCTGTCGAATTTAACTGTCGTTTGGCAAACATGTGGGACCAATGTCACCAGCCCTTACTCACCTTCCTGTGGCAGACATCACTGATCAAGCAGAGCATTCTTTTGCTTTGAGCAAAGACTCAACTTCAGAATCCTTCTCAACCCCACGGTCCAGGCTGTCATCACCAATTACTGTTGGCAAGTGGTTTGTAACTTATTTGCCAGCCCCAGGGTAGAGAGAAAGAAAGAGAAAAGGAGAGAGGGAAGAAAGAGGAGAGTAACATTTACTCAGCACCAAGTATGTACCAAATAGGGGCATTACCGAGGAGGGTGGGCAAGTGCCCCCACGCAGAAGGGCATTTTATCACTGGCATTGTACAATGCTAATAAAAAACAGACTCCATCGGCTTTATGATGTGCTTGAATTCTCCATAGACAATGCACTCGTATTGTCTGCGTCCAGCTGGACTGCTCCCACTGAACCCCTCTCCTCCTCAGTGCTCTACAGGGGCCAGGAATCACTGATGGAATTTCTACAAAGCCCTTGTCCACCTGCAAGAATCACCTGGTGAGGGAACAAGGATCTGGAGTCAGAAGGGCCATCATTTTATCCCTGCTCTACCTTTAGTTGTGAGCGAACTGCATTTCAATTTCCTTATTTGTGAAATGGAGATAATAAAGCTCCCTCTCTTAGAGCGTTGTAACTATGAAATGGCTCAGAGCCTGGAATGTCAGAGGAATCATTTAAATGTCAGGTTTGGGTTTTTTTTTTTAATGTTTTATTTATTTTTGAGAGAGAGGGACAGTGTAAGCAGGGGAGGGTCAGAGAAAGAGGGAGACACAGAATCCGAATACAGGCTCCAGGCTTTGAGCTGTCAGCACAGAGTCTGACGCAGGGCTCGAACCCTCAAACCATGAGATCATGACCTGAGCTGAAGTTGGACTCTCAACTGACTGAGCCACCCAGGCACCCTGTCAGGTTCTTTCTTAAAGTTACTAACTAAACTAGCCTACTCTTATTGGAGTTTTAAGATCATTACAGTAATAATGGATGCAATTCATAATATACCAAATATAAGTGTCTGATTTAGAAAAAAATAGAGGGTTCTTGGTTAAATTTGAATTTCAGATAAAAGTATGAATATTTTCAGTATAGATCTTTCCCAAATATTACATGGGACATACTCCTACTAAAAAAATAATTCATTTTTTTTAAATCTTAAATTTAAATATAAGGGGCACGAGGGTGGTTCAGTCAGTTGAGCATCCAACTTTAGCTCAGGTCATGATCTCATGGTTTATGAGTTGGAGCCCCACATTGGGCTCTGGGCTGACAGCTCAGAACCTAGAGCCTGCTTCAGATTCTGTGTCTCCCTCTCTCTCTGCTCCTTCCCTGCTCATTCTCTGTCTCTCAATAACAAATATTTTTTAAAAAATTTTTTAATTTAAATTTAATTTGCTATCCATCTGGCAACACTAACATCAAATCTGCAGGTGTGGAATGGATAAAGAAATGACTCTTTAGAGAAAAATAATGTCATACTGAAAGGAATACTTCTCAAAATGGATGATTTTTCAAGCTTTCTTTCAGCCACAGTCCATAGTAAAAAATACATTTTGCATCACAATTCAATGCACATACATGTATGTGAATTAGCAGAATAAACATGTCACGAAACCTCTTGCATGATCAGTGCAGTCTGACATTTTCTATTTTCTTCATTCTCCCATTTTTAATTTCACACTTTAAAATAATTCCTGGTCTAGACTCTCACTTAATTGATTCACTGACCCCCTCAAACAAAGGCCAGAAAACTACAGTCCAAGGGTCAAATCCAACCAGCCAACTGTTTTGTGTATGGCCTGTGACTAAGAATAGTTTTTATCTTTTTAAATGGTTGAGAAAAATCAAAAGGAGAATTATATTTCGTTACATGTGAAAAGTACATGAAATTAAAATTTCAGTGTCTATGGCAATGAGAAACAATGAAATCTGGCCATGTGTAGCAACATGGATGGACCTTGAGGGTGTTATGCTGAGCGAAATAAGTCAGGCAGAGAAGGACAAATATCATATGTTTGCACGTATAGGAGGATTAGGAGGAACTTGACAGAGGAACAAGGGGGAGAAGAAGGGCGGAAATGGTGGGGAAAGGGAGAGAGGCAAACCATGAGAGACTCTTGAATGCTGACAAAAACTGAGGACTGATGGATGTGGGGGGAGGAGGGGTGGGCATGGAGGAGGACACTTGTGGGGATGAGCACTGGGTGTTATGTGGAAATTAATTTGACAATAAACTATTTGTAAATAAATAAATAAAATAAAATTTCAGTGTCTATAAATAAAGTTCTATTGGGACCCAGCCACACCCATTCACATATGCATTGTCCATGAATGCTTTCACCCATAATGGCAGATATGAGTACTAGTGAGTTGGAAGTTGCATGTTAAGACCCATGTTTAGAAGTTAGAAGTTGCATGTTTAGACCCATAAAGTCTAAAATACTTACATTTGTGCCTTTCCTGAAAAAGTTTGCCTACCCCTGTCCTAATGTCCTAATGGGTTGTAACCTGCAGTTTGAACAGCTCTGGTCTACATGGTTTTGCCCTGAAAGCATCTATTTCTATTCGTGTGAGTGGGCAGTTTTTTCTAAGAATTTCAGGTCAACTTTATTATTCTCAGTTCCTCATAAGATAAACTCAGATGAACAGGCTCTGGCCAGAAATTTTATTTTTGGCTGCCCTTAGAGTATGGGTTGGATTCAGTCAAGGCCCAGACATAGCAGGAGTCACTTGAGACATTGATGGCTCCCAGAGAAAGGAAGGATTATGAAGAACATGGAGAATAAAACATCAAGTTCTTGACCTTGAGCCATTTAGGCTCTTGACTCTTATTACAGAATTTAAAGCTTCCAGAGTGAAGGTTGGTGATTTTCAAGAGCTAGGTGTGACCAAATCTAATGGCCAAACGTCAAGTAGGCACAGCGTAAAATCTGTTCACAAGAGAACAGAAACAGAGGTGAGGGCGGACACTCTGGCGAGAGAAAGAGGAGAGTGGGTGAGAGCCTATAGGCTGACAGATCCCTGAGGGGCCATGTACCTTGCCTTCCCCCACACCTTATGACTTTTAGAGGCGGGTAATAAATCCTCAAGATCGATTTAGGGAGCACCTGGACCTGAAGGAATTTGTGCTTCACTTTCTGGAAGATGCCTGAAGTTAAGGGGAACCCCACAGATAAGTATATGCAGTCACATACATCCCAAGGGCCAAACTCAGCACACTACCAACATTTATAAATAAAGTTTCATTGGAACTGAGCCATGTCTGTTTGTTCACAAATTGTCTATGGCTGTTTTGTCTTACAATGGCAGAGTTGAAGATCTGCCTAAAATATTTACTATCTGGCCCTTTACAGGACATAGTTTGCCAACTCTTGTTCCATATGCCAGGAATAGTGGCCTACACAGGGCAATAGGGCAAAGCAGGCCGGAGGGCCCTGAGAAAGCCCTTTGATTTTCCCATAACCGGAAATCTGTAGGACAGCATCTAAAAGTTTCTCTTGCTTCCCATGTTCCTCGCAATGGGCACAAAATGGCTAAAAGAAAGCCAACAGAGCTGAGCAGGGCTTGAAGTTGGGATGAAGAGGATACATCTGAGATGGAGGGCTCCCTAACGACTGAGATCCGGGCTGGATGCCAAATATAGCCATTGGGTGCCCGCACTTATACATGCCAATGGCCAAAGACTAGGCTGGCATCAGATTAAAGACACCTGTGGGCCAGACCTCCCCAATCTTTCCTCACCTACCCTAGCACCCCATTTTCTACATCTAAACAATCCCAAGCCTCTAGGATCTTAGCTGCCACCCCAGGAAGAAGGGAAAGGAATGAAATGTTGAATTAAGTGGCTGAAACCAGAAATAATCATGTAAACACCTAAGTGAGTGATTTTACTCTGGAACTCACTCTGTATTACATTTCCTGCCACTAGCAGAATGTGGACTTAAATTAGAAATCAGGTTGTAGGAAAATCAAGAAAGTTATATTACTTGTACACAATAGGAAGAACAGGAAACGGATTTTGCTGCTACAGGAAATTGGAACTTCATTCACAGAAATTCAGGACACCACAGCAGTTGAGGTCTCAGTGGCTCATGACTCAGTGACTCCATACTGCATTCTTTTCTATCTACTTCTCCCTAGAGAAAAACAATTTAGGCTGGTCTGAATCTCCCATGGATGGTCCCTATTGCTACTTTCAACTTTAGAAAGAAATCCTGGATGAGCTTAAATCCTCACCAGTAGGTGGCGCTAACATGGAGTGTGCCATACTCATTATCTGATGATGAATTAGCCAGATACTAATTAAAGCTCCCTTCATTGACTTTTTCCTCTACTGCGCACTCCCTGTCTAATTGAACCTTGTTATTACGTAGGCCTGAGTGGTTTTACCTCCAGGCTAAATCTACCTCTCCTGAGTGGTATAATGGAAAGAATTCCAAAGTCAGGAATCATGGGACGTAGATTTGGGCTGTCCTACTAATGAGGTGAGTTGGCCAACTCATTTTAATCTCTCTGAGTCTTGGAATCTTCATCTTTAAACTCCGTTAGTTGGAATTATAGAATTTTTGTTTTCCAGGTTTAAAAAGCGATTTGATAGACACAGTGAGATAGCACTTTTCACCTAACAAATTATAAACATCAAGAAAAACTTAAGATTCCAAGAGAAAGGCACTTTGACATAGTGTTGTGGGGAATGCAAACTGGAACAGACTTTCCAGGGGGTAGTTCGGCGATATGTAGCCCAAATCCTAAAAATGTACATCTGCTTTGTCCACCAATTCCACATCTAGGAATTAATCTTAAAGAAATAAATACACACATGTGCAAAGACATAGCGGAAAGGATGCTCAACAAAGCAGAACGTTTCGGCTTCTCTGGAGGCTCAGTGTATCTTTGCTAACTAGTTTCTGAACCTTCATGTAATTCTTAGAACTATATTACAATACTTGTATAAGACAACAAAGCAAACCATTGTGTAATCATATAAATAGAGAAACAAGTAGAGCCTAGCTTTTCTGGAATATTCGAGGAGTATTTCTTAAATGCCAGGCACCATGCTAAATAGTTTTCTTAAATTCTGTCTTTAAATACACTTAAAATAAAACTCTACGCAAGAGGTGTTATTAATCTTATTTCACAGATAGAGACTGTGAGGTCTGACAAGCTAACTTTTTGCCAAAGTCATGCAATGCTGGTAAATGGAAGAAAAAATGCATCTTCTGCTTTGTAAAGACCCAGATCCTTGTGGCTGGAAGTAAGGGGAGGGAAATTCAGTATGTGGACATTAATCCTGACGGAGAATTGGATCCAGGCTCTTCAGAACCTTTAAGTTAGAATCATAATTTCAAAGTTTCTGCCAATTGTTTGTGCTGCAAAAAATGGAGACCCAAATTTGGTCTGTGGGAACCAAGGCTTTCTTTTAGGGAGAAAAACACTTAATTGAGCTTTTAACTGTCGAAAAGTAAATTCTATCCTGGAATAGGAAAGCCTAGATGCAAGAAAGCCCTTAAATTCTGTGTATCCCAAAGTCAAAGGTGGGGAGTCATTCTGATGTTAATGGATTTGGGGCTTTCTCTGGTGGGATGAAGGGAAGAGGATGTAGGGGTCTGGCACTGGGGGAGGAAAGACATGGTCAAAGTGAAATTCTGTGCAGAGGTGAGCGAAAAGCAAGATCCTACTCAGCAATAAGTTAGAGCCTGAAGATCAAGGAAGACCCGTAGGGACTGGGTGGATGAGATGCAGTTTAGGGCCTTGGGGTATGGTTATAGCCAGCATTGAACTTACGTTTCTCTTCAGTGTGCTGAAATTCCTTCAAATTTTCAGTCAATCCAGAAAGTCTCATGGTAGCACTGCCTTGGGGGCAACAGAAGACACTGAGTCCATTTGCACAGTCAGTAAAACCATTCAGATGGAGAATGAGAAGTGACCACCCAAATGACGTCTACACTGTCCAAAGAGCCCTGGGTCTTCTGAAGTCTCATGGGTTGGAAACCGTAGTTATTTTATTTGCAAATTTTAAAAGAAGAATGACCCCAGAAGGCTGTAATAAATTCAGGGACACATGAGTTGTATGTAGTGTTATGTTTCAGGGAATGAGACTTAAGCTGGTCTGCAGGGCAGATGAAAGTATGCAGCGGGATGCCTCTTAACAGGGCTCACCTGTTGTGAGGCCTCTGCCTGACCACAAGCACTTGGCTGCTGGCAGCAGGCTAGGTGATTACAGCATTAGATCATGCTTATAATGGGAAAAAGGCTTCTCTCCTCCGGCTGACTAATCAGCTTGCCATTTTTATTGCATGATCAGTATCAAGAGACAGCAATTCTGAACTCTGTCAGCATCCTGGGTGTATGCTGGCATGACAGAAAGAACAGTTATATTAGCAAAGAGAACAGGTGGAGGGATTAGCGAACTTGCTAAGAAGGTCAAGACAGCTTGGTCCCTAAAGGCACGAGAAAAGGCTACGGCTCCCATTAGAACAAGAACAGCTACCATTACAGAGCTCCCATCTGCCAGGTTCTCTATAGGCATGCTGTATTTGCCTCTTCCTATTTTAATGTCAGAAGAATTTCATGCTTGGGGTGCCTGGGTAGCTCGGTCAGTTAAGCATTTGACTCTAGATATCTGCTTAGGTCATGGTCTCCTGGTTCATGGCATCCAGATCCAAGTTGGACTCCGAGAAGACAGTACGGAGTCTGCTTGGGATTCTCTCTCTCTCTCTCTCTCTCTCTCTCTCTCTCTCTCTCCCCTGCTCGTGCGCTCTCTCTCTCTCTCTGTTTCTCTCTCCCCCTCTCTCTCAAAATATATAAATAAACATTTAAAAAAAGTTCATGCTCATTATCAATCTGTATTGGTTCCCTAGGGCTCACAACTAATTACCACAAACTTGGTGGCTTAAAACAGCAGCAGATTACTGTTCTGGAGGTCAGAAGTTCAAAATCAAGGTGTTGGCAGGGCTGTACTTCCTCTGGAGGCTCTGGATGAGGGGATGGGGGATTCTTCCTTACCTTTTCCAGCTCCTGGTGATTCCAAGGAAATCGTTGGCATTCATCACTCCAGTTACTATCCCCATCTTGCATGGCTTTCTGCTTTTCTCCTTCTGTGTGTCTCATATAAAGACCCTTGTCACTGGACTTGGGTCCCCTGCATGATCCAGAGTTATCTCATCTTGAGATCCTTTGCTTAATTTCATCAGCAGAGACCCTTTTCCAAATAAGGTCACATTCAAAGGTACCAGGAATTGGGATGCAGACATAACTTTGGTGGGGGCTACCATTCAACTCACTGTAGTACCTAATGAATGAATTCAAAGGTGGAGATAAGGAAGGGATAAAGTTTTGAAAAACCTCGTCAATGTATTTACCCCTTTCAATAGTCTCATTTGTCTTTCTGCAGCCCTTTCTCATTTTTATTTTCCTCAGCAAATATATGAAGCAGAAGAAAAAGAAGATAAAGGATAAAGGGATAAGAGCAGGATAAAAAGACAGAAAGGGAAGAGAGAGCCCTCCTGCTCCTAAGAGAAGTCAAGAAGGAGAGAGAGGAGGAAGAGAAAGGCAAGAAGATTGGAGGTTTCATCTGGGTACCTCTCCTTCATGTAGAGACCTAGGTGGGGAGGAGGTGAAGGGAGCCAGAAAACCCAGACCAACTGGGAACTCCAAGTGCAAGGGACTTACTGCTCATCCCTCAAAGTGCAGATCAAGATAACTGGGAATCCCTTAGCGAAGCTTGTGTTTTTCAGAGAGCTTGAGTGACAGGGTGCTGTCCGGATGGTAGTTTAAAAAAGGCTAGTAGAAGGGTCCTCATGCACAGATGAAGGAGGCACCCTAGTTCCCATGGCCTGCTGTGCTGGAGTTTCTGTGTGACTTTCAGGAGGGAAAGCACTTTCATGGAAGTGCTGATGGACCCCTAGTCATGAGAACCATGAGGCTTCTAGGTGCAAGGATCTCAATAAGCAGTGAAGGTGGGGACACAAGGACTTCTACAGTAGGGCTCCCCAAATCAAGAAATGAGATTTGAGCTACAGCCCAACTTGCATTTGTGCCAGAGGCATGGATATAGACTAGGACCAGGAGAGATCACTTTCCATCCCATCCTCCCTGGAGGTCATCAGGGAAGGAGCCAGAGCAGAGGGAGCTCCCAGGAGGAAAAAAAAAGACCAATAATGAGTTTAAACTCTGAACTGGCAGAATTTTTTTAAAAGATGATTTTTGGGGATGCCTGGGTGGCTCAGTTGGTTGAGTGTTCAACTCCTGATTTTGGCTCAGGTCATGATCTCATAGTTCGTGGGATCGAACCCTGTGGGTGTGGAGCCTGCTTGGGATCCTCTTTCTCTGCTCTCCCTCTGGCATGTATGCTCTCACCCTCAAAATAAATAAATAAACTTAAAAAAAAAGATTACTTTTCAATAAAATACATTTATTTAAATTGTCAAGATATGGGGCTGTAGGCTGGAAAGTAAAGAGGTGATAAACTATTAGGTGATAAAGATAATGACCGAAATAGCTTTAATGTGTGTGTGTGTGTATGGCTGTTGGGGTAATGTACATATCTGCTATGGGTGCACTCGTCTTTAAAGTCTATCATCTTCCCTTGAAGTAACAAACTTCACTGTGTAGCATCCCATCCCTGTCCCCATGCTCATGTGATTGAATGCACATACATATATCAAGATACATAGATATATAGATATGGTGTGTGTGTTCATTTTTAATTTTTTTAAAGTCTGTTTTTTTGTTTTTTGTTTGTTTTTTAGTTATCTCTACACCCAGCGTGGGGCTCAAACTCACAACCCATTAAGGGGTGCATGCTCCTCTAACTGAGCCAGCCAGGTGACCCCTTATATGTGTTCATTTTTTAAGAAATGGGCCTATAGTGGCACCTGGGTGGCTCAGTTGATTAAGCACCCAACTCTTGATTTTGGCTCAGGTCACGATTTCACAGTTTGTTAGTTTGAGCCCTGGGTTGGGGTCTGTGCTGTCAGCTTGGGATTCTCTCTCTCCCTGCCTGTCTCTGTCCCCGCCCTCACTTGTTTGGGTATGTGCACTTTCTAAACAAACAAACAAACAAACAAACAAACAAACAAACAAACATTTTTTTAAATGGGAGGAAATTATGCCTAGCTACTTTTCTTGCTTGACACTACAGCATGGTGAATGTGTATGTGTGTGTAAGTGAATGTGTGAATATGTATGTGTGTGTTTCTTTTGATTCCATAGCATACAGTACCCACAAATCATATCCACAATTTGCTGTATGTCACCACCACCATCACTGCCACTCTTCCCCCTTTTTTCTGATCATCCTCAGCAATGTTTCGATAAACATTCACACTTTCTATCTCATCTGATCCTCACAAGATCTCTCTGAGATGAACGTCCTTTCTGAGACTCATGGTGCAGTGACCGGCCTGGACGTGCCCTGATGCCATGGTCTGTGCTTCTTCTTCTGCACCATAGTGAAACTCCCAGAAATATCACTTCCCATGACTGTCCGCAGTGTGTGGAAATCAGAGATGTATAGTTGTTTCCTAGGGTTGCTAACAAATTACCACAAACTGGGCAGCTAAAGAGGGCAGAAGTTTGTCCTGGCACAGTTCTGGAAGCCAGAAATCTAAAATCAAGGTGTCAGCAGAGCTATGTTCCTTCTGGAGGCTCTAGGGAAGAATCTTTTCTTGCCTCCTCCCAGCTTTTGCTGATTGGCCTTCTGGCTGGTGGACTCCTCGCCCAGTCTCTGCCTCCGTCATACATGATGTTCTCCAGGTGTAGCTCTATATCCAAATTTTCCTCTACTGAGATGGACTCCAGGCCTTGCATTACGACCTGCACTGATTCAGTATGACCTCATCCTTAACTTGATTCCATCTGCAAAGACCCTTTTCCATGGGTCACATACACAAGTTCTGGGTGGACACGAATTTTAGTCACATCAGTCACCAGTCACTGTGCTTGGATCCCTCTCCTCACTTTCTCTTCTTCAAAGGTTGAATTCTTCACCTGAGCAGCAGTGACACTCTCTGGGAGGTATTTCTTTACCTATAATCTCATCTCCTCCAATCCATTCTCTGACCCTCAACCCCAGTTGTCTTTGTAAATTAAAATTAAGATCATGCAAAGCCTGCTCATTGCCTTCAGGGCACAGTCCAAACATGTTGGCCAGTAAACAAGCCCTTTGTGATGAGCAGCTTGCTTGCAGGGTAACCTCAGCTCTTACTCCCAGGGCCCTGTGTTTAGTGCTCCATGCCATTCCTAGAACCTATCCTGCCTTCCAACACCTCCTTAGCTTTACATACTCTGTACTGCTGTCTAAAAACTTCTTTCTTCCCTTCTTCACATGGTATAGTGAGTTGAGTGGTGAACTCCAGAAAGAGATGTCCTTGTGCTAAGTTCCAGAACATAAGAATGTGACATATCTGGAAAAGAGTCTTTGCAGGTATAATCAACTTAAGAGTTCTCAAGGTAAGATCATTCTGGATTACCTGGGAAG
The DNA here is from genome assembly GCA_017311185.1 of Proteles cristata cristata. Lineage (NCBI taxonomy): Eukaryota > Metazoa > Chordata > Mammalia > Carnivora > Hyaenidae > Proteles > Proteles cristata. The sequence goes on from JAESUZ010000713.1 coordinate 1,223,413, forward strand.
GCCTGAATTGAACAAGAGGTGTCCTTATAAGAGAAAGACAGAGGGAGATTTGACACAGAGACACACAGAAGGGAAGACCATGCAAAGACAGAGTCAGAGATTGGATGATGCAGCCTCAAGCCAAAGAATGCCTGGAGCCATAAAAACCTGGAAGATGCAAGGAAGAGTCCTCCCCCAGAGACTTCAGAGGGAATGTGGCCTTGTCAACACCTTAATTTTGAACTTTTTACCTCTAGAACTGTAAGGGAATAAAATTCTGTTCTTTTAAGCCACCCAGTTTGTGGCAATTTGTTACGGTAGCCCCAGGACACAAATATCCACGGACACAAATATCCATACCAATGGATATGGAAGACTTTGCCCACTGCTGATGTCACAAGGCCACCTAGCTGAGAGGGTGAGTAGGGACTACATCCAGCTTACATTCAGCCTGCCAAGCTGTGGGATCTGCACAAAATTGCCTCTTGCCAGAAGGGGTGACTTTCTCCTATTCACACAAAGGCACCTGATGAGCCAGCAGCAGTCCTAATTCCAGGGCATTCCTTAAGGTTCTCTTCCTGGTTTCTCTTCTAGGAAGGTTTCTCTTCCAGGAAGCCTTCCCCGACCCTCAAAACCCTCCCTTAGACTAATCTGGACATTTCACCTGCTCCAATAGCTCTTAATCATACATCTTTCCTGCTGTAAAACAATTTTCTGTTCCCATTCCTGTCCCCTCCTCTGCATCTTGGAAGCAAGGACTGTTCTTATCCTTCCTTTTCCCCTATACCTAGCGTATAATAGGTGCTCAAAAAAGACCTACTAAGTGAATGAGCAGGAGCCCACCGTGGGGCTTTAGCAAGCTTGAGGCGGCATGAAAGTATCATCAGCAGAGGTAAGGATGAGATGTTATTCCCAAAGGGGTGCTGAATAAGGGCAATTTCATGCACATTACAATTTTGCCTAAACTAGCCATCAAAGAAAATAAAAAAATAGACTTAAATACAGAGTATCACCAGGACATTAATGTTTTACAGATGCCATATCTGATCTTGTGTCTTTATCTTTTCTCTAATTGAGGCATCAGTGCCTAAGGATGTTTCCATTTGGGCCAAGCACGTGTTCCCATATCCAATGAGATGCCGGGCACTGCATTCCATGCACACACATGTATGAGCTCACACTAGTCCCAGGGTGCTCATCTGGTCCAGATTTGAAGGAAACTATTTAGCTGGATGGAGAAAAACACATCATGTATCAACTTAATACCAAACAGATTTTATGACATACTGACACTGCTTTTGATAATCTACTAATATATCAGAAGGGCTAATGAATGAAAAAAAGAACCAGCTAATCACTGTATCTTTGAGGTCTGGACATTGTTTAAGTGGGTTGCAGGGATGACAGACAAAAAGATGCAAGGAGCTTTAGGGAAATTTATCCAAAAGAACTCCTGAGAGGCAATCTTGTCTATTGGAGCAAGAGGCATATTTTGCCAATTTATGAGCATAGGCAATTCTTTTTCCTTCTGGCAGAAAGTCAAATTGGACTTTTCCAGAGATAAAGAAGGACAATCGCCTGGTCATTCTCATCCCTGCTAGTCATGGGCACCATGGATGCTACTGAGAGAGAAGGCAACTTTTGGTTGTCTCATTTGGGAACACCTGAGCCCATTGTTGAGCTTGGTATTGGTAGCCCATCTCAACTAGCACTTCACACAAGATAAAAAATAGGGAAAATGGGATTAAAATGATAAATTAGCTAAGAACTTTTGGCTGCTAGCAAAAACCACTTATGGTTGGCATCTGAAAAAAGATAATTGTAAGGAAGGATATTGGTGAGATTAATCCAGTGAAATGGAGAGTTAAGGCATCTTGGGAAAGGCAAGGACTGAGACAATACAAGATCTTCAGCAGCAGGAGCTGCCATTCATGAGACAACTTCAAGTTCTGAGTAAACAATTCTGAGAGGACAGAAACTGGTTGGCCCAGTTTGGGACTGGATTGCATTAGGTTGGATTACTCAACCAAAGGCAGGGGGAGGTGATCCTCAGGCTGAGTAATCTCTATAGGCCAGTGAGGGGCACCTGGGTGGCTCAGTTGGTTAAGCCTCTATAGGCCAGTGAATGCTGGAATTGGGGCTTACCATAAAAACCTACTAATATGTTGAGAGGATTTTAGGACATGGCAATTTAATATAAGGTTTTTATGTGCTCGCTATCTCTAGCACAGGATTTTTGGTTTAGTGTCAGGGAGAAATGTGGTACTGTCCCCTGGGGTTGGGGATGGCATCTGGAAATCTGTAGAATTTTATTGGATTGTCTCAATATCTGAGGAAGGGTGGGATGGAGAGGGGAGGCACCCAGGGAGCTCACCGTCTTGCAATGGTCCCACTAAGGAGCACCGCAGTAAAGTAATTCCATTCCATTCCTGGCCGAATCTGTATGTAACTCACTTCTTCTATGGGATAAGCAGAAGGAATATTACTGTTTGTATTTGTTTTTGTTTTGATATAGGTTGTTGCTTGGAGGTATTTTTATTTTATCACTTTATATTTTTTACATAAACAAATCATTTCATTGGCATTCTCTAAATAGACATATCTTCTAAAATGCCAAGGAGGAGTGGAGGAAAACCATCCTTTCAAATGTTGTACTCACACCAGGAACTCCAGGAGAAGGTCTCTCCATTTGATCTCCTACAGCAGATATTATAAAGAGATTCTCAGTTACTAGCCAAGGCCACAGGTCAAAGGCCACAGTGCTTTAGTAACTCAGGCACAAAAAGCAATAAGGAGGAATTTGAAACAAAAGACTAACAAAGAGTCTTTTCCTATTACTGGAGAAGAGCAGTAATAGAGCCCTTGTAACAAAGGGATCATGTGATCGTTTTAAAAATAAGAGTGAATTCAGAAGTCAGCACTGTCTGTGGAGGAAGCTTCAGGGAAATGCAAGGAATTTTTTCAAAAGTAGAAGTTCTCAGAATAGGGCTGTAGGAAAATGTCTCCTGACAACTGGGGCAGCCATATTGGTGAGGTACAAATGTGATTAACTTCATTTTATTTTTATACAGGAAACCATAGGGATAGCCAAGAAACAAGCTCACTATTTCTGGCTCTTGGCTGGTTCTAGCTCTTAGGGGGACACTCCCTTCCTCAGTCAGAGAGCTGTTTTCATGGTGAGGGACTCACATGCCTGTCCATTGCTACATTTTCTTTGAATCATGGCTGGCAATTAGGCATTCAAATTGACTATTTACCTTTGGGATTCTTCTGGGTATGCAAAGAATTCCCCCATCTGTTTTGCTCAGGATGTGGGCAGATGAAGAAGTAGTAACCACTGATAGATATTTCGCCTCTATTTGGCTGGTGTTGGGAAAGAACCTTCACAATCAGCCAGGGAGACATTCACCAGTACTAAGAGATGGCAAATAGAACTATATCTTTGGATCTCATCTGCTTCTGCAACTGTCTCCAGGTCAGAGATAGTTGGGGTGGGTGGAGGGAAAGTGGGGTGGGAAATCCCATCTTTCAAAGGTTAAAGACAACTTGTGACTTAAACAGAAATTATTGGTGCTGTGTGAGATATGTCATCATCATAGTAACAATTTTAAGAGTAGGTCATGCTTGCTATCCTCTTCCTAGGTTCCAGGTACTGTTTTCTTTTCTTCTTGTTTTTGTTTTTAATTGAAGCATAAATAACACACAGTGTTATATTTATTTCAGGTATACAGTATAATGATTCAACAATTCTATGCATTACTCAGTGCTCATCATGATACATGTCCTTAATCTCCTTTATTTCACCCATCCCCTCACCCACCTCCTCTCTGGCAATGTTTTAAGTATATTAGATGTCTTAATTCATTTAATCTTCATAACAAACTTATAATATTTATATCTGTTAGTATGATCCCACCTTTAAGAATGCAGAAACGAGGCACCAAAAGGCTGAGTATCATCCCAGAATTACCCAGGTAGTAAGTGGTAGAGCTGTGATACAAACTCAATCAGAGACTTGGCTACAAATCACAGTAGTATAGTGTCTCCTAAAATACGATTTCTTTTCTCAAGAAGATTACAGGGAGATAGAGTCATAAACAGGTGATATCAGTATTATTTGGACAGAAGATGATAGGTAAGCGGTGGGGAGTTTAGGATGCCTGTAGTCCAATTCTCTGAATGGAGGTGGCTACTAACCAGAATCTTAAGGAATGGGTAGGAATGAATTAGGGAGGCGAAGAGGCAGAGGGAAACCAACCAAGACAACAGGAAATAAAAAGGGTGTATGTGCAAGGAGAAACAAACAATTTAGGGGTAGGAATTGTATAAAGAATGAAGAGGAAGATTGGTGAGGTATAGCTGGAAGCTTAACATGTTAAAGACATGCCTAATACATTTGTTGAATGAACACAGGAGGGACCAGCCAAGCATGGCTCCATGGACCAAATAAAGCAGTTTGCCGGCCATTGGGGGGAGTTTAAGCAGAGGAGTACTATGATACTAGAAAGACCACTTTGGAGGGTTCCTGGCTGGCTCAGTTGGAAGAGCATGTAACTCTTGATCTTAGGGTTGGGAGTTCAAGCCCCACGTTGGGTGTAGAGATTACAAAAAAAATAAATAAATTAACAAAAAGTTTTAAAAAGGCCATGAAAGCATAGCAGCACCATTAAAAATAATGTTTTTGAGACACCTGGGTGGCTCTGTTGGTTGAGCGTCTGCCTTCAGCTCCGGTCATGATCTCACAGTTTGTGGGTTTGAGCCTTTCATTGAGACCTCTGCTATCAGCACAGAGCCCATTTCAGATCTTTTGTCCTCTTCTTTCTATGCTCCTCCCCTGCTTGTGCTCTCTCAAAAATAAATAAACTTTAAAAAAAAAGATAATGTTTTTTCAGACTGGGAGGAGGGCATTTTTAATTGTCTTCTATGTCTTTACAGGGAGGCCTTCTGTGAAAAACTGGTTAGAAAGAAGCCAAAGAAATTGGCTTGAAGTTACACTTTTCTTTTTACTAAAAGTCAGCCTTTTGGTCCCAATGTGTTATTTCCTTAGGTTTTTTCCATACACAAATTAAACCATAACATCATCAGCCTAAATAATTCTGATCTATGCTTGACTAGGGTTCTTTTCTTTCCTCTTGTATTTAATATCTTCTTTTGATTTCTTCTTTAATTCCTTTCTCCCTCCTCTTTCTACTTACTTATTTCATCAAGTGGTCAAATTGGCCCCACACCACACCTCAGCTTGACCACAAAGTTACGACGGAGATATTACATCCACAAAGGAGGATACTGCAATGGTCCAAGCAAGAGATTACGTTAAGGACCTCAATTGGAATTGCATTAGGAATGGAGAAGAGGGGGCATATTTGAGAAAGAGTGAAAGGCTAAAATTGATCAGTTGTGTGTGCATGGGAACCATGAGGGAAACAAAACTAGAGAGGCCAGGATGAATTCTGATTTCTGGCCTGAATGGCTTCATTTACTGAAATAAAGCACATAGGATGAAACATATGTCTAGGAAGGAAGGTGAGTTTAATTTAAGGCATATGGATTTGAGGTACATGTGGAAACATCCAACAGAAAGCAGATGGGTCTGAAACCAAGGGAATGATGACAGAGTTGGAAATGTAAATTTAGTACTTATTGTTTAAAGGCTGTGATAACTAGTTTCAAAGATGACCACCATCAATCTCTTCCCTCCAGTAATGTGCATGCCACTCTTCTATCCACAGGAGGACTTTGTGTCCCTCCTCTTGAATGTCACCTGGACTTGTAAATGTTCTGACCAACAAAATGCAGGGAAAGAGACATTTTGGCTCTTCTGAGTTCAAGCCTTAACAAGACAAGGAAGGGCACCTGGGTGCCTCAGTGAGTTAAGCCTCCGACTATGGGTCAGGTCATGATCTCACAGGTTCGAGGGTTGGAGTCCCACATTGAGCTCTGTGCTGACAGCTCCGAGCCTCGAGCCTGTTTCAGATCCTGTGTCTCTTGAATCTTTCTGTCCCTCCCCGCTCATGCTCTGTCTCTCTCTCTCTATTTCAAAAATAAATATTTACAAAATTAAAAAATAAAACAAGACAGGGAAACCTGGGGAGCCTGAGTGGGTCAGTCGGTTAAGCATCCAACTTCGGCTCAGGTCATGATCCCATGGTTTGTGAGTTTGAGCCCCGCATCAGGTGAGCCCAAGCTCTGCTTCTCTCTCTCTCTCTCTCTCTCTTTCTGCCCTTTATGGGATTCTTTCTCTCCCTCTCTCTCTGCCCCTTGCTCACTTGCACTTGTCCTTCTCCAGAGAAGGAGGAGGAGGAAGAGAAGGAGGAGGAGGAGGAGGAGGAGGAGGAGGAGGAGGAGGAGGAGGAGAAAACGATGAAGAAGAAGACAGGCAACCTTTAGTCACTTCCTCTTGGACAATAGCATGGAGAGCAGCTGCCATCCTGTGAGGAAGCCCAAACCATGAACCCACACAACTGCCATAATGAACAGCCATTGTTGTTGTTTTAAGCTACTAGTTTTAAATGGTTTAATACATGGCAATAGGAACATAAATTGGTACCTGAAAGTGTATTGCTGCTTATAACAAAAGCCTAATACATATATATTTGTGTGTGTGTGTGTGTGTGTGTGTGTGTGCGCGCGCGCGCACGCGCACGCACATACGCAAAAAACATGGGCTTTGGCTTTGGAATCTAGCAGCTGGCAGTAGCTGGGGCGGAGGCGGGGAGCTTTGAAAAGACATACAGACTGAAAAGGCAACAAGGAAATGGTTATTGAAGATTTGAGAATAAAGGACAATGCATTATGGACTGGAGGAATAATTAGTAAAATGTTGCCTACAGTAACATGAAAAATAGAGTGCCTAATTAGTGTATAAGTCTAGCAAAGAAGATTTCCAGGCAGTGACAGCTTCCTTCAGTTGCCCATGATAAAGTGCAAGTACAGTAAGATGAGATTGAGAAGGAATTGTTCTGTTTTCAAGTAGAACTTAGAGGCAGTATTTCTTTTTTTTTTTCTTAAATAGTTTACTGTCAAGTTGGTTTCCATACAACACCCAGTGCTCATCCCCACAAGTGCCCTCCTCCATGCTCATCACCCCCCTTCCCCTCTCCCTCACTCCCATCAGCCCTCAGTTTGTTCTCAGCATTCAAGAGTCTCTCATGGTTTGTCTCCCTTCCTCTCCCCAACTATTTTTTCCCTTCTTCTCCCCTATGGTCCTCCATTAACTTCCTCCTAATCTACCTATACATGCAAACATATGGTATCTGTCTTTCTCTGCCTGACTTATTTCGCTCAGCATAACACCCTCTAGTTCCATCCATGTTGCTACATGTGGCCAGATTTCATTCTTTCTCATCGCCATGTAGTATTCCATTGTATAAATATACCATAGCTTCTTGATCCATGCATCAGTTGATGGACACTTAGGCACTTTCCATGTTTTGGCTGTTGTTGAGAGTCTGCTATGAACATTGGGGTACATGTGCGCCTATGAATCAGCATTTCTGTATCCCTTGGGTAAATTCCTAGCAGTGCTATTGCTGGGTCATAGGGGAGTTCTAGTGTTAGTTTTTTGAGGAACCTCCATACTGTTTTCCAGACGGCCTGCACCAGCTTACATTCCCATCAACAGTATAGGAGGGTGCCCATTTCTCCACATCCTTGAGAGGCAGTATTTCTGAAGCAAGACCTGCTTGATGGGAAATTAAAACAATTTCATATTTTCAGCTTTTCAGGCAAACAAGAGATTCTCAGAGTAGAAGTAGCCACAGGGGGGAAAAAAATCAAATCCAGAGGCTTCTAAGAAAACATGACCTTTGGTAAAGATAAGATCAAGGGTGTGGTAGTAAGACCCTTTGTGGACACCTTAGAGATTTAAGGTAGTGCCTAATAAAGTTCTCAAGTAGATAAAAGAGCTTCCTCATGAATAACTTCCTAAACCCTTTCAGTCAGACAATAGAACTTCTGAGAACCTTAAAGTTTTTTGCCCCACAGCTCACTGAGTTTGAGGGCCCTGTTTCAAAGAGATTGGTGGTTATTGCTTTTGTGCTTAGTATAAATTATAATTTAATACACAAGGATCCTACGACATTTTAAAAAGGAATTATATCAGTTTAAACTCAACAAACAGGTTTGAGAACTATTCATTAGAAGAGAAATATTTCACTGGAGAAGAAAAATGCAAAACGTTTAGACTACAGATCTAGAATGTGCTAAAGGACAGATGGTGGAGGACGAAGAAGAGGTTCCTGGACCCTAAACTTCCTATGAGGAAGAAGAAGCAGTGTGAGAAAACTACTCAGTGGCCAACAGTGGGTATTTCCTATAGGAAAAGAAGGACAACTCAGAAGGTGAAGCCAAGATTCCAGAAGAAGGAGCTAAAAGCCATGGAAAACCACTCACAGGGAGTAGAAATAAACTTTTAATCAAGGAACATTCTCTCCCCCCAGACTCAGAAGAAATAGCCACATGGGCTCAGTTGGATTTCAGAACTGTTAAGGATAGTGGTGGTAGTGTGTTTCCTCTTCTTTTCCGTTTTTGAGTGCAACATTTATTGCTTTATTCTGTCTCCTTCTCACAATGTATGTCATTATAGGATGGCTTTTATGATTCAAAAATCTCCACCTGCAAGCAACCATGGCTGAAGCAGAGCAGAGATCCATCATCTTCATTTATACATGATTTAAATGATGATATCCTAGCCTTTGAGCAAATTCTGAAAGGGAATGAGAATTCTGAGGGAGACGTTAAGTGCATTTTGCAAACAGGACTATTGTTAATTGCCATGGCCAGAGAGTCAACCATGGTCGGTAATCTCTAAATATGTCCATCATCAATTCCTTCCCTCCTTAAATGTATATATCACTTGTCAAAGAACAACTGGAGATGGGCTGTAGTCACAGAAGTAAACACAGATTTTATTCAGGACTCTTGCAATAAGAGAAAAGAGACCTCAGTTTAGAACCAGGCTCAATTCCAAACACGACCAAGGCAAGTGGTAACCTATAGCCAAGGAGGAGGGTGCGGGGTCAGTGGATAAAAATTGCTGAAAGGAAACGTTAGGGGTTAGGGAGGATTCTGGCTAAACTGATCTAGCAGGATTCTTGCTGAAGATAAGGCAGGGTAATCAGACATCACCTAAGGGAAGGTAGAGGATGAGGAACCTGATTAGATACTGAGGATGATCAGATATGGAAGATGAGGGATTCTGGCTAAACCAGCTTAACAGGCTTCTTGCTAAAACTGGACAATGCATATGTACATGAAAGTCCAAAAGTCAGGCCTAGTTGAAAAAAAGTTCAGGGAAGTCTGAGTGGAATTTGGCCAATGATAGAACCTTTGTTCCACTCTCCCATCAAGAGCTGGAGTTTATTTCTCCTAGGCTGGCCTCATGACTTCTTTGGCCAATACGATGTAGCTAAAGTGACATCTGGGACTATTGAATCTCTTTTGAGATTCTCTTTTGAATCTTAAGAGAACTGGAAGCTTCTACCATCTTTTTTTTTTTTTTTTTTTTTGGGAACACAGCCACCATCTGTAAGGACGCTCAACGTTCACAAAACAGGACAATGTAGAAGAATACCAAGACCCTCAACTGTTAGCCCTAGTTGAACTTCCAGTCAGTGGCCAACACAAATTACCAGCCATATAAGGGAGGCCATTTTGGAACTATCATTCCCCTCAGCACCTTAGCCAATACTACAAAAGCAGAGGAATCACCCACTTAACCCACAGAGTTGTGGAGATCATGATTTATTGTTGTTTTAAGCCACTAAGTTTCAGGTGGGTTGTTGTAGCAACATGTAACCAAAACAGGTAGAGATTAAAACTTTGGAGACTGGATGAGATATTACCAAGAAAGCACGTAAAAGAATAAAGCAAGAACAATTCCAGGGAGAACAAGAATTAAAGGTGGTTAGAAGCTGTCCCCGAAATGAGACTGAGAAATGTTCAAAGAAATAGGTGGAGAGCAAGAAGCAACAATGTCACAGAACACAAGAGAGGACTATTTCACAGTGTCAGAAGCAGCAGAGAGTTCTAGAAAGAAGAGGAAAGATATGGAAATCCATCAGCTTTGCTAACGTGAAGCTACTGAGGACAAAGTTTGTCAAAGAAGCTTTAACCAAGTGCTAGAAACAAAAGTCAAACTACAGAAGGTTATAGAGATTTCTCACCAGGAAATTTTATTTAGTCATAGACAGTAAAACTGAGAGGAAACAACATCTCTGTAACCAAGTGTCTAGGAAGGAAGGAAGAGTAATAATGCATTTGGTAAATGGGGTCACAGGGTCAAGAAGTGTTATATTAACACATTTATGCTTTCCAGTCAGACCCTAGGTTGCTTCAGCTTTTCACAACTGGCCATCTTCAGACTGATGCGTGGCTTCTGCTATTGTGTTTGTCCGCAGGGTTCTGCTTGAAAGCTGAGCAGAAGTGAGCTTTCATGACAGATGCATCATGTGGTGTAAGGAGGTTTTGACATTCAGTTTGCTGCCAATTACAGCATTTTGTCTTATTCACTTTATCTCCAGACCTTAGCTCCTCCTCCATTCAACAAGTGGATTCGATTGGAGGACTGTGAGGGGCCTTCCAATATTAGCATTCTATAAACGTGATTTCATTCTCAAAAATGTCCATGTGTGATTATAATGCTTCGTTCTAGTTATTTCCTCAAAATCTAGAGTGTGAATATGGGTGAAATTGCCTAACTTACACAAAATACTTGCAGCCAAAGCCTTCACTGGAAGAACACACAATACTTGAATTTTTAGCCCATGTGCTACGGGTTGGAACTTGGGTAAAGGCACTCAACAAAGGGCCAGGTACCTCATGAGACCTCAGGGGTTGAGATGACCCAGAACAGGTCATTCTGGCCCCAAGGTTGATGAGCTATGATCTTCCCCTTGGTCATATCCCAGGGACAGAGGTCTGTGGGAGTGCCCAGGGATATATCAGGCTACCAAGCAAAAAGGGGAGGGTCAGGGGGACTTACCAAGTCCAGTTTATTCCCTGAGGCAATGAGTATCCTCAGTGTGTATGGCCAGGGAAACAGATTTCTGTCACTTAATGTGGTGCAGAGAAAGCCTCTCCGTAAACTTCGCTGGGGGTCAGCATTGTCAAGCACCTTTGCTTCATATTTAATGTCTATTGGAGGATATTATTTCTGCATTCAGCCTCTTTCTTTCCTATTTCTAATTTACACTTTCATCTGTACTCTGTGGGATGCCTTCGTTCCCAAATACAATTAAGGACAAAGCCAGAGGGTAAGTGGTTTTTGTGTGGTCAGGAAATGTATTCAATTGGTATTACCAAGCTTTCTTCTTTTAGAGGAAGCAAAGAAACTAGAAAGAGAAATATTACTATATCTCTCACCCCAAATCCTAATACTTTAATATCGATGTGGTTAGTGTGACAGGAAGAGAAATAGATTTGTGGCAGGAAAAAGAATTCTTCCCCACTGGGTTCTAAAGACGAGAACCCTCTGAGCGTTCCTGCCAAGTGGGATGATGAATGTCGATATTCAGGCTGGCAGAAGCCTTTGGACAGCCAGCTAGTGTTGCTTAAGGAAAAGGAAGAAAGAAGAGAAAGAGTAGAGGAGGAAGGAAAAGAATTCTGGAGAGGCCAGAATGCTGGTGCCCATCAAGCACAGGGTCTATTTGAGGCAGACTGTGGAATAACAAAGCAGCTATCAGCTGAAGAGAAACACCGCAGGCAGAACTGAGATGCTTACTGTCCTATTTTATGCTTAAAATAGAACTTGGCTCTTTATCACATCTTCCCCAGACCCCCTAAAAAAATTGAATTTCATAAAGTATTAGTAAGTACCAATAAGGACCTTCATGAGGTAGGTACCATTATTACCCTTGTTTTACAGATAAGGAAACCCAAGCTTGAGGTGTTAGATTCAATCACCCAAAGCCACACAGTCAGTTGTATGTGTGGGGCCAGGAGTTGAACCATGGTGCCTGGCTCAAGAGTCTATGTTCTTAACCAGCACACTAAGGGAAAAGCTGGGGCAATGGTAGAGAATGTTCTATCACACAGCACAAGGCACAGCAATAGAAATCCTCACCAGACCATCTCCATGGGACTGCCCCCTGCATGGAAGCTTACTTCCTCCAGACTGAGGGGCTTAAAAGAGAACATGCATGAGCGGGTGCTCAAGAGGAAGGCACAGTCTATTTATGACCTGATCTCTTCATATGCATCCAATCATTTCTGCATATTCTATTTGTTAGAAGTGACTTAGTGAGTCCAACCAAAGGAAGGGGATTACTCAAGAACATAAATAAATACTAAGAGGTTGCCTACCACCCCATCCTAACTACTTTTGGTGGGCTGGACTCAGTAGCAAAGAGAAGCAGCAAAAATACTAAGAGTAGCAATTCACCACAATTGCTGTGTCATTATATAAAGTCATAGGAGGGGTGTCTGAGTGGCTCAATCAAATCAGTTGAATGTCTGACTCAGTTTCAGCTCAGGTCATGACCTCATGGTGGTGAGATTGAGCCCCACATCGGATTCTACACTGAGTGTGGAGCCTGCATAAAAGTCTCTGTTTCTCTCCCTCTGCCCCTGTCCTTCACTCACACACACATTCTCTCTCGTTCTAAAGTAAAAAATAAAGTAAAATAAAAAATAAAATAAAATCATGAAAAGAATAGTTCCTGGTCCCCTCCATACAGGAAGACCACCACTGGAAAATGAAGACAATGTGAATTCATCCATATTTGTCAAATTTACACTGCCTGTGACCAAGTCAGCAAGAAGTGTACCAGATCTGCATTTATTGAAGTAAATTCTGAGTCCACTGTCTCTATAATTGTTTGCATTTGGACCATGGGACTTTTATAATCTCATCCTTTGTTCAGTGTACAAATCTTCCTAAACTCCTCAGCAAACTTTTCTCCAAATGATGTTACTTTGCTTACCCTTAATTACAGGCTCCTTCATTTGCATGTGACTTTTCTCATGACAATATCATTCACATGAGAGGCAGCACAAGGAATGCTCTTAGCTAAACTCCAACTGTGTTCTTGGCCGGTCACACTCTTAAACACAAAAGAATGTAAACATTCAAGAGCCTCCCCTTCTCCAGTCCTCTGCTCTCCCACAATGTCTTGCTGTTTGCTGCAAGTTTCTCTGAATTCACTTACTGAATACAATGCTGATCTATAATCTAAACTTCATGCATTTTTCTTTCCTAATGAAACCTTTCTCTTCTGATGAACAGTTCCCCAAGCTCTTCCTGTTTGGCCTTTTCTTCGCTGGAACAAGGATCTTCAAAAACATAGATTTCCAAATTAGGTTCAAAGGTAAATATCTCGAAGTCCAATAAAAGTCACCCAAAACACCAAAAAGCAAACAAACAAACAAAAAAAGTCACCAAAAGCAAGGAAGTAATATCAGCTTAAGCCACATGATAGGCAAAAAATTTTCTTATTTACGTCCTGAACTTCCACAATACTTCTTGCCTGCTTCCCAGTTCTACTTCATCAAAAGTGTTGGGTGTTCCTACTCCTAGATAATTAGAATTAAATTGCAAATTGCTGGGGTGCCTGGGTGGCTCAGTTGGTAAGCATCCAACTCTTGATTTTAGTGCAGGTCATGATCTTGAGGTGCGTGAGTTCGAGCCCTGAACTGGGCTCTGCACTAACAGCACAGAACCTGCTTAGGAGTCTCTCTCTCTCTCCCTCTCTCAGCCCCTCCCCTGCTTTTGCTCTCTCAATATACATAAATAAACTTAAAAAATTGTAAACTGCCAAATCTTTTTTGTCTGTGATCTAAGGCAGCTCTCCACTCAAAGTCTCTGAAAATTGAAACTGTAACCCAGATAAAATTCCATTCTGGGGGGCGCCTGGGTGGCTTAGTGGGTTAAGCGTCCGACTTTCGCTTAGGTCATGATCCCCCAGTTCGTGGGTTCAAGCCCCGCGTTGGGCTCTGTGCTGACTGCCAGCTCAGGGCCTGGAGCCTGTTTCAGAGTCTGTGTCTCTCCCTCTCTCTCAGACCCTTCCCTGCTCATGCTGTCTCTCTCTCTCTCCTAGAAATAAAATTTTAAAAATATTAAAAAAAAATTCCATTCTGACCCACATCCCCCTAAACCATCATTTTCCAGTAGTCAGATTACAGAATTATTGATTTCTTCGTCTTGGTCTTCCATGTTTTTTTTTTAAGTAGATATTTCCATGATCTCAAAATTTTGAAATCCCCCACCAAAAATGCATTCCCATTCTTAAATGAGCAAACAAGCAAGCAAACAAACAAACAAACAAAATACCTATGGGCTTCCAAAAAGCTTAGCATGACGGAGAAGTCTTGAATTTCAATACCCCACTTACTACCTTAATCAGGTGACTTGACCTATGTATAGAATGTGATTAGTAATTCTTAGCTTTGAGAGCTTTGTCCAGTCTGCACGAGGTAATCATCCCTCATTTAATACCATTGATTCTATATCTCCCAAGGAGGAGAGCACGAGATAATAAGCTACGCAGGATACAAAGATGAGTTAGAAAAAGATAATGCCCTTGAGAAGCTTAAAGTAAAAAATGGGAGATTAAATTCAATAACTATGATTCAAGTTAGCAATTGATGAAAACACTTTCAATCGGGTCCCAGGGCAAATGTCACCTTTTCCAAGAGGCCTTCTTGAGTGCTCCAGCTAATGCAACCCTCATTCACTCATCTCCACTGTGCCTTGTTTCATTGGCTTGCAGCACTTTCATTATCTGGCTATTCACTTTTAACTTACATTTAATTTTGGTCATTCTCTTTCCTAAACATGTGAGCACCATGAAAACAATGTTCCATAAATGCCTGTGGAAGAGCAAATGAGAGATTCAAAATTAGAAACTCAAAGAAGGCAGAAGCAAGATGTCCTTTTCTTTTTTTTTTTAATGTTTATTTATTTTTGAGAGAGAAAGAGCACCCATGCATGGGTGTGAGCTGGGGAGGGGCAGAGAGAAAGGGGGGACAGAGGGTCTATACTAACAGAAGGTTCTATACTGACAGCAGAAAGTCTGATATGGGGTTTGACCTCATGAACAGTGAGCCAAAGTCAGACGCTTAACCGACTGAGCCACCCAGGTGCACAGAAGGGTCATTTTTACATGTAAAAGTTTGTAGTAAAAGTAACCATTTTCCCTAAAGGAAAGTCCTGGTCTGTGAGCTTTATGTCATTTCTGGTAAAGTCTAAAAAGGGTATTCCCCCCCAGGGTGAGCCTGGGGGCTTGAGGTGATCATTGAATAAGGCTAGAGGAGAGAGGGAGGAGATTACCTTCCAACAGGTCCTGGAAGAAGCAATCCCTGATTCTCATCCCATGTATGGAATGACTGGCTTACAGTGCCTTCCTGGAGAACAGAAGGAAAATCAATTCTGTCAGGTGAGGCTGTCCTTCGGCATTGCTTCCAGTGAGTTATTTAACACAATTAGATTTCACACATGTCAACACCATATGTGAACAAACACATAAACTTGGATCAAAGAGCCGTTAGCCTCTAGGGTATACCTGAAAACTAATATAGGAAGAATATTACTGTTCAATAGGATAACTACTGTTCAAAATAGAAAAAAAAAAATAGAACAATGCTCTAAGGCAATTTTCATATGATTAGACAAGGTTTAAACAACCCATGGATATTTAAACAAATATCCATGTCTTGTCTGAAAAGACTATAATTAAATATCTAATAAAAAGAAAATGACCTATAATTCCAACCACCTCTTCTCTTACATATAGACCTTGTAAGATCGAAAATAAAATGCAAGTTTTTACAACCTCATTATAGTTAAATTACGTTTACTAACAATTGTCTCTTTCTTCATTAAAATAATGCTGCACCCAATAACTACTGCAAGTATTAAATCCATTTAGCCAAGGCTCCTCCGATTCCATGCTGCTAGTGGCTCACCACATCAGACTCAACTATTCATGTTTGTCATCTCAATAGAAATTCTTTCCACTGAATGCCAGTGAAAGGCTACTCTTCACACCACTCCTCTCCCAGAAGCAAAGTAATAAAGAAATTGTCATTCTGGTGTTTCAGCATGAGACATAATTTGGGAGAATAGTTTAAAAATGGTTTTTGTCTTGATGTTTTCATGCAAACCAGGGACTCAATGAATGGTGCTGAGCTGTTGAAATGCCTCTGGAGTAGAGGCCACTGATGACATTAAGAGTCTCTCCAGAAAAGAGCTCACATTTATAAAATGTCTATTGTATACTAAGCAATCTACATATGCTGTCTTACTTACTCTAGAGTTGAAAACACCTAACAACTATGTATTATTTACTACCATGTGTTTTTCACTGTTCCCTGGGGATTAGTGGTATGAAGAAATGAGAACCTACCACTCAAAGGTCATATATTTCATTTTCAAAGCAATATTTTTGGAGTGTGTGACTACTATTCCTGCTTTATATTCAGTATAGGTTCCAACTTGGATTTAAGTTATGTCCATCTTGCCATTCCCAGCAGAGTAATCCATCAGATGTCTATTTGCATGAGGGAGTGAAGGGGCGCCTGGGGTGGCGCAGTCAGTTGAGCATTGAACTCATGACTTCAGCTCAGATCATGATCTCACAGCCATGGAATCAAGTCCTGTGCTGGGCTCTGTGCTGAGCATGGCACCTACTTTAAATTCTCTCTCTTCCTCTGCCCTCTCCCCCATTCACATGCACTCTCTCTCAAAAATAAAATTGAAAATTTTATTTAAAAAAATGAAGGGATGAAGAGCTTTATCAGAAAGAACGCACAGTAAGAGAAGTTGAGCACAATGATCTTGACCCAGTTATAAACACCCTATTGAAAGGGTCAGTAGAATGTGAAGTTTACCATTGATATCCTTGAATCTACTTATAAAGATTCATGTATGGGCCCTAAAAAGATAAAGGGATATAAAAACAAAACAAAATATAAAACATCATTTCTCTAAAAACTGTGCATGCCCATGGGCCATAAGAGGCAGGCTTTAGTGCTATCACTCCTTGGCCCAGACTAGAGGGTCCTTCACCCCAACATCTGTTCTATGTTTTTCTTTCCTAACATAATCTCAACTTTGTTCAGTTGTCCACTCTTCTTCCTTAAAGGGGAAGCTTACTGTGGGAAAACTGGCCCCACCCTCGGTCTGATGATGGGCTTGACTGATATAGATCTAAAGCCTTCTTCCTTGCCATTGACTGGTTCAAAAATGATCAAGGGGTAAAATCCAGCTTTGCTAGGGTCTTGTGGGAAAATTCTTTCACATTCTTTTTTTTTTTTAAGTTTTCTTAATGTTTATTTATTTATTTTGAGAGAGAAAGACAGGCAAGGAGAGATAGAGAGAGGGGGGAAAGAGAGAATCCAAGCAGGCTCTGTGCCATCAGTGCAGAGCCTGATGTAGGGCTCAAACTCGCAGCCTGTGAGATCATGACCTGAGCCGAAATCAAGAGTCAGATGCTTAACCGACTGAGCCACCCAGGCACCCCACATTCCTTTAAAAGAATGTACAGAAGCAGCCTCTCTCTGGGCATGGTCATGGTGGGCAAATTCTGGAACTGCTTCTGTTATTTTGTTACCAAATTCAAAAGAAGACGAAACACTGAGCAGAACAAAGCCAAGAGAATCACAAGAAAATAGAGTTAAAGCCCCTGGAGTTCATCAACCTGAAAAGTGCTTTGGCAAAAACTATCCCTTTTGAATTTGTGAGAGAGTCCCTGCTATATAGCGGGACACATGGCCATCCAGAATAAAGATAGCTTCTCTTTGCAGTTTGCTATGTTTGAGTGATTAAGCTCTGGCTGATGGAATATGAGCAGAGATGTCATGTGGCAACTTTTAGGAAGCCTCCTAACAAGACAGTTGATTCAGAGACATCCCATCCTTTTCTCCCTTCTATTCTGGGAGCACAAATATGATGACTGGAGTTCTATCCACCATCATAGGCTCTGGTGACAGTGTTTACCCCTTTTGGAAATGACAGACTAGTAAGCTGGAAATAGCCTGGAAGAAGATGCAAGTTTCTCCAGATTTTGTTGAGTACAGTTATGACTGAAGCCCCTGCCTTCCTTTCTCTGGCCTTTTATGTGTCAGAGAGAAAGAAAGCTCATTTAAGCCACTGTTAGTTTGGGTCTCTGTTTCTCACCCTAACTAAATCCTCACTGGTACATATGTCTTTTCATCGTTGGACTTCTACTGAACTAAAAGACAATAAATTCTACTTGCTTCATCCAGATTGGGTTGACTTTTCTATTAATCTGCAACCAAAAACATCCTAAATTATACATGGAGTGAGGCCGTCTCCATCCCCACTTGGCTACAAACCACCTTATAGCTTTGGCACCCCAAGGCATGCAGTGTATGGATGATTGCACTAGGATAAAAATGGAGAGAAGAAGTGCCCATCAGGAGCCATTCCTGCCCAATGGTAACCAGAATATGTGTTGATGTCCATTAGAGGTGGGAAACTTAAGAGAAAGATGTACTCCACATGGTAGTCAATGTAGTGGATTTGTCTGTCATTTGTTAATGAATGACACTCCCAAGATTCTCAGATATTTAAGGAATATTCCATTGACTAGATGGAATAAAAACTAGTGGAATATGCTGTCTCACCTTTAATTTGAGTCCTTTTAACCAACAGCTTGGTGAGAATAGAAAAAGTTGCACTACATATAGATGAGGAAATAAGCTCAGAAAAGTCAAATAACTTACCCAAGTTCATGTAACTAGCCCCACAATTTAAATCAACACCAATTCCTTATGAAAGGATATTTTTATGTCATGCTTTTTACCCTAATACTAGTTATTCCCTTCCCCTAAACAAATGTATCTTTGTTTTTGCCAAGGATTTTTAAAAAGAGAAACTAAGCCATATTTACAGTAACATCCGCTGACCTGAGATAAGTGAAGATGACCTAATCAGGAATGTTGCTGCCCAGATGTTCCCTTCTAAATATAAGTTCTTTGAGACTCTGATCCAATTATTGACTTTCATTATGAATTTTAAACCATATTTTTGAGACTCAATCCATATAATGTTTATAACACATATAATCCTCCATAACTTTAAATAAGAATAAATAAGACTTAATTTGGTATTAGAATAATCCAAATAATTTCACTGTTGGATTGTTCAGTTGTTAAAAAAAATTATCTTTCTAATTTCAACCAGTTGACCTTAACTTTGGAACATGTGTAAATTAGTATTCTGACAGAGAGAAGAGACAGACATTTTCCCAAAGATTGGCCAAAAAATGTGTGATTTTTTTCCTTCTCCTTCAGGCTGTTGGCTTACCAATTGTAAGGGTAATATCTCACGAGATTCAGAAGCTCAGTTTGAATAAACAAGCAAAAGTTTGGAAACTTATCAAAACTCTGGCAAAACTGGGCCAGAAATGGACCCAATTTTCTAGTGAGGTTTCCAGTATTTCCTGTTTCCAGTAGGACTGGACTGTCTTGGGAAGAGTCTACTAATGACTGGAACCATCTGGACATAACTGGAGAACACTCAGAGATTGAAAAAAAACAAGAGAAGAGATAATGCATATGAGATGCAAGAGAAAAGATAATGCATGCTTGCAAGACAGATGGAGAAAATTAAAACATGGTGCTGAAATTATCAACTAACTTGTTGCCTCTTTTACATCCCTAGAGAAAAAAAAAATCTGAAAGATTGTTGTCAGTACTGACCCAGAAAAGAGATCTACCTCATGGACCTCGAGCCATCTATAGTATGAACTTCCAACAAACCTATGCAACGGCTTAGTATCAAGGAAGAGAAATCGCTATTGTATCTACTTGGATCATTACTAAATTACTGCCTATCACAGAAAACCACAAGGCTGAACATAAGCCCCCTTTTTAAAAAGTCCCTTGGTCAATTTGACCCTCAAAGAATCCTCTTTGGTTCTTTCTTCCACTTGTTTCCTAAGCCTCATCCTGCCATGTAGTCAAGAGCCTCTTCTTCCCTCCAACTAATTCTTGTATATTTCTCTGTTGAGCAGTGTTAATGTTTGTTTCTTTTCCCATCCAGCCTTTCCTGCCTGAGTGGTCCTTTCTCCAAGCAAAATGGACCATTGAGACAGTTTGTCTCCTACGAGATCCTCTGCCACTAGCTCATAAATCAGAGCAGAAGGTGGATTTGCAGACATAGAAGAGTGTTTATATGAAGCGAAATCCCAGAGAAGTGAGAGATGGCATTTAGGCTCAAATGAAAGAGATGACTCACCTTGAGCCCCTCCCACTGAAATGGGAAAGCAGCAGGGACAGTCAATGGCACAAATGGCAGAAGAAGGAAGACTGGGTCCTGCTTTCATTCCTGGAAGGCTGGAAATCCGATGGGCGAGTCGTTTCCCCTTTTGACTCAGCCTTGGTACAGCCCATGGTGGAAGAATGTGGTAGTTGAGTCTGCCCTGAGGAGTCAAGCTCCTGGAATATATATCCTCACTCCACTCCTTACCAATAGGGCTTTGAGGCAAGTTTGTCTGACTCTCTGCATTTGTAAAATGAGAATAACAATGGCACCTCTCTTGTAGAGCTGATAGGAGAATGAAACGAGAAAATGTATGAAGTGCGTAGAACAGTGACTGAAATCTCTTCAGTGTTCAGTAAAAGGCCAGCTATTATTATGGTAACACAATTGTCCTCCTTAAAAAAAAAGTCTGGGATGGACACATCTAAGACACAGAACAAATCAGTTGGGCAGCAGAGTAAGATTAAGGGATGGAGTGTCTTTATCCATAAACTAGAGGTGATTATACCTCACAGGGCTCTTCTGAGGATAAAAGACAGTAACGTTTATAAAGAGAACAGCAGAGTGGCGCTATTAAGTCCCTCCTTGAACTTGGATTGATTTCTCTCATTCTTGATCTTCTACAACCAGCCTTTGGGGATTAAAAACAGCAGCAACAATACTATAAATGTCTCCCTTGTCTTCCTCTTTTTTTCTGCATTGCCTACTGTATTCTCAGTTGAACTTATGAGCAAAATAAAATTAAAGCAGGTCATCTGGGTGGCTCAGTTGGTTAAGTGTCCAACTTCATCACAGGTCATGATTTCCCAGTCTCAAGTCAAGATCTTGCTGTTCATGGGGTCGAGCTCCACATCAGTCTCTGTGCTGACAGCTCGGAGCCTGGACCCTACTTCAGATTCTATCTCCCTCTCTAGCTGCCCCTCCCCCTCACTCACGCTCTTTCTCGCTCTCAAAAATAAATAAATATTTTTTAAAATTTTAATAAAATCAAAGCAACAATAGATATATCTTTATACTAATAATGCATATAACCAGCTGGATGAATAAACTAGACTTGCCAGAGGACAGACAGAGTTCATTTTATTCTTTCTCATGTTGCCCAGCCGATGTGAATTTTGGTCTTCCTTACTCTGGGGTAAAATCTCAGGTGAAGTCCCACACCATTCCCCATCATTCTTAGATACTAAAAGGTCTTTCAACCACTAAAGAGACCAATCCAATGTAATAATCAAATAATCAAAACTACCAGGCTTCACAATTTGAAAGGGCTTTGAGGGCATTATGCTAAGTGAAATAAACCAGGAAAAGAAAAAACACTTTGATATCACTTAACTGTGGAATCTTAAAAAAACAAACTCAGAGATATATGGAGTATAGAGCAGTGGTTACCAGGGATCATAGGGGGAGAGGGATGGGGAGACATTGGTCAAAAGGTATAAATTTTCAGTTATAAGATTAATAAGTTTGGGGATCTAATGTACAGCATGGTGATTATAGATACTAATATTGTATCATACACTTGAATGTTTCTGAGACTAGATCTTAAGTATTCTCACCACAAGAAAGAAATGACAGCTATGTAATGGGATGGAGCTGATCCCATGGTACTAATTATTTTGCAATTTATAAATGTTATATGACAATCATATCTCAATACAGCTGGTGAGGGATGAGCAGGGACTACTAACTTTCACCTTGTTGACCTTCACATCCCTCAACACAAGTTTGTAGTGGGCAAGGGGATATGTTGGCTTTCTCTATCCTTTTTGCTCCATCTCCTTCCTCACTCACTAGTTGCTGGTTAAGGACCTTCAGCATCCAGCACAGGGGGATGGGAGGAGGAGAAGGTGGAAGAAAGGGCTTATTTGAGTGGAGCAGTTGAAAAAGGGCCTTGGTGCCCTGTGGCATGGCAGGTGTCCACAGCTAACTCATGGCCCCCTGGAGCTCTGTTGCTGACTCTTTAGGAAACTTCCGACTAGGCATCTCCAAATCTGACTCTTGTTCTAGGAATTGCCTGCCCCTCAGAACAGAATTCCCCTCTCGGCCCTCATTTCCAACCACCAATTCTTCTTTCAAGGCAAGTGGACAACTGTCATTTTCATACTGTCTTGCATTTTTACAGGTCCCCACAGTTTGAACCCCAGCTTCCCAAGGGAGAACACGCGATGCAACATTTTCCAGTTCTCTTGGTACCAGGGCATGGACATGTGACCACAATTCTCCTGATCAGAGGCACCATGTGAGGCTGTCATGCCAGAGTTAGTCATGTGAAGAGACAGGGGAGCATGGCTTCCATGGCACTGACATGGGTGACAGCAGGTACAGCTCAGTCCTAGAATCAGCAGAAGGCCAGCAGCAGCTTTCTCCCTGGGTGAGATTCTGAGATGGGCTTCCCAAAGACCAGACTTTAAGCCTGTTCCAAAGATTCTGTAAGTCACTAATGACCTATTACTAAATCTCTCCCTGTTATTCTGATTCGCGAGGTTCTGTTGTCTGTAGCGGAGAACTCTCACTGAGGCAAGACTCTCTAAAGGTCATTGGTCCAGCTGTCTTTAAAGATGACACCAGACCAACTTCCCTTCAGGGGTCACATGAAAAGGTTCACAATTACTAAGAGTGGAGGTTACTCAGAGAGCACCACCCATTTTCACTCTTGTGAGAACCAAACTTCAGTTCCTGTGCCCCTCAGCTCCGGGAGACCCTTACCCATCTCTGCAAGTCTCCAAAAGCCCTCCTTACCATGGAGTACCTGGGTGGTTCAGACAGTTAAGCGTCCAAGACTCTGGATTTCAGCTTAGGTCATGATCTCACAGTTCATGAGTTCCAGCCTGGCATCAGGCTCCTCTCTGACTGTGGAGCCCACTTGGTATTCTCTCTGTCTCCCACCCTCCCTCTCTCTCTGCCTCTCCCATGTGCCCTGTCTCGCTTTCTCTCAAAAATAAAATAACATAATCTTTTAAAAAAACGCCATCTTCACTTGGCATAAGGTGAAAGGAATGTGCTTCCCTCCACCCAACCTCTTTATAATAGGCACAGATGTGCTCAGAACACCCACCATGTACCCATGGAATTCTCTCTCCCCACTGGAGTCCTCACTTCTTTCTTTTCTGCTTATTTCACCCAGGCATGGCTCTTGGGCTAAAGTTGGCAGAACAAGCTTCATACTTTCTCAGCATGGTCCACAGGGGGGTATTGGTCATGTGAAGCTGTACTGGGCAACCACTGTACTGCTGTCAGCTTTTGAAGCTTCTGAAAAAAACCTCTCATATAGAGAGTCCCTTTTTAACATGCTCTTAAAAATAAACAGGCACTGGGGGCTGAATTTTTTAGTACAAACTCATATCAAAATTAGCATTTAGTTCAAGATTCCAAATTTTCGTCAAGTCCCCATTTAATAATATTCACCAGTTCAACATTTCCTGTTTGGGCTATCAGCACTGAAAACACACATCCATTCATGTTGACAGCCTCTAATGGATTGACTCATGCAGAGGCAGCAACGGACTCTCTGGAGCTGACAGGCTGTCAAAGCATTAAACAGGGAGGGATGATGTCAGAAGACCAGTCCATCACTGCTGCCTGCAGCTTGTGTTCATTAGAGGGAATGCTAGGTATGCTGTGAAAGGCTGGAAACGGAACACCTTACCTGTTCTTAATCTCTGTGTAAGTCAAGTTTCTCAAGGAACACTGTCCTGAGGGGAATAGGTTCACGCACTCTTTTTGTAATTTTTTTCCAGTCTGCTATTGCAGGATCCTTAGCTTTTTCTACCTCCAAGTTACCCTCAGTAGTTTCTGGGAGTCCCCTGAAGGTGTCTGGTTGGTATGTAGCCACAAGACTGTCTTCTCAGCTAGTCTGGGCATACCATTTTCTCCCTCTGTAGCCCTAGATTCCTAGAAAGAACTACAGCAGAAGCTTCTCATGCCCAGGAAAGTTCATCAGACAGATTGCAAAGGTGTGATCAAGCCACACAGGGTTCCATAAAGCCTCTGCATGCCTGACCTCCTGCTGTGGCTAATGCCATCACCCCCTGTGGTCACTGCCACTAATGTCACAGACTGCCAACGCGATCCTGAACAGCTCAAAGTTGCACCAAGGCACTTCACCTTCTCTGTCACCAGGGACACCCTCAGTCCCTTGTGTGGTGGCACTCCACAATGTAGGCTCCATGTTGATGTGACTTGGACTTCCAGGTCTCACACAGATCCTAGGTAAACTGCTCCCCATATCTGAACCAGAGGGAAAGCTGAGAGGTCCCGAGAGGCAGGCTGCAAGATTCTGAATCCAGCACATCTACTGTGGTCCACCCGTGGGGCCTAGGTTCTCTTCTCCGAAGCACCAGAAGTGCCAGGAGAATGCACTACAAATGTATCTTTGTATAAGCCCAGGCCTAGGTACACCCTATGGTGAAAATAGCTTCAACTTGAAAAACAATGACTTTCCACAGATTGAAAGCCACAGTCATTTTTCAGAGGAAGAGTCATATATTTTCAAAGGAAAAGCCAAATAGTCAAAATTCTATTAGTGAATTTGCAATACCCACTAAATACCAATTGAAGCAGAAAAGTTTATTTCTTGAAGCAGAAGACTATTAACATTGCTCTATAGAACAAGGCGGCCTTCCAAAATGGAGAGAAGTATCAATGACATCCTGCCCCACATGATTACCTCACCTCCTCTCTCTCCCCATTCTCTCAAACATCTTCCATGATCACAAAGCAGTGTGTGCAGACGCCTTAGCCCAACCACCCTGCTCTGGTTTTCCTCACCCCAGATATCTTATTTTACCATCCCCTGAGACCCTAAGTTCTAATAATCTTCCCCAATATTATCTTAACTCTTTTTATTCCTAGCAAGACTGGACCCCTCTATGTTACATATTATATAATATATAACATGAAATTATATACCCCATGTTGGCCAACTAAGGAAAAGATGATTCAATTCAACATCACATACATGTACAGACCACCTACTCGGTGATAAGTATTAAATAATGGAGACGAGTCATATTGACTTCATGGAGTTTACCATTGATTCCAAGAGGGCACTGTGCATAACATGTTATACATACAGACTCTGCAGACAAAGCTGGGCTCCCCCACTTAATTAACTCTGTAATCTTTAGACAAAGGATGAACTTCTTTGGATACGTTTACTCCTCCTTAAAATAGAGTTAAGAAGAGCTTCTAATGTTTAGTATTGCTGTGAAGAAGTAACAAGTCAATACACATAAGACACTCAGAAAAGTGACTTGGCATTATTAGTATTCGTAATAATTATTAAGGAAAGTAGACATGGACATAACTGTCTGTGGTAAGACAAAGTAAATTATTTAACAGCATGGTAAAAGCACAAACAATAACTCTACACAATTCCTTACCCTCATTTGAATCAAAGCTAAGATTTAAATATACATTCACCCATATATATACATATGTATGTATATGTATATACATACATACAGTGTGTATATATATATATATATATATATACACTGATTGCCTACAATATGCTAGATACGGCACCGGACTTGGAGGACAGAGCGATTAGTGGAAATCATAAAGACTCAGCCCTATCCTTAAAATATTATTTAGCTGGGGGTTAGACATGTCTAAAAGCTTTAGAGATGTGAGTCTACCAGACATTTATTTGTGTACCAAACTAAGGAAGCTCTTTTGAAAAGAGTTCATCTTTCAGCATTAATCATCCACCAGGGGGGCATAGCTTACTGGTCAGTCCATGGCTTGGTTCCTCTCCAGCCAGCTGTGGCTAGGTCAGTGGGATCATGTTTACAAACATGGCTGCTGCCTCCTCCCCAGTGCTGTAGGCAGGGCTCTCCTCTAAAAGAGTGGGTAGACCGGGCCCACATATTGACATTGTTTAATACTAGCAGGCAGGTGTGGCAGATCAGTCAACATTATAGGGCAGTGTGGCCAAGTATCCCAGAACAGAGTGGTCATTTATGCCAGTCCAAATACAAGAGATGAAATACTTGATTGATCCACTTTCGTAATACCGAGTCTCCTGACCTCCCTATGTCCTCTCATTTCCACTGCGGCTTAGGTTGATTCATGTATTTTGCCTTAAGGGAAGGTCAAGGTAAACTCATAATCTTACTCATCTCCCCAGATTTCCTTTTAACCTCCCAATTCCCCCCACCCAAAGTACTCCTTTAATTAACTCCTGTTCATAGCACTATAACACTCCCCATTAACCACTCTTGACTCTGGAAGGCAGACTAGAGTGGTCAAAAAAAAAAAAAAAAAAGCATGACTTTTGGAGTCCTCCAGACCTGAGTATAAATTCTAGCTCTATCACTCACTAACTTGTGGCCTTTAAGAGGTAGTAACCTGCATTGATCTGAGACTTTGTTTCATGATCTGTGAAATAAAACTAATAATACCTACCTTATACTATCATTACTAGGTTAAATAAAATATGGTAAGGAAAGCCCCCAGCACAGGGCTACACATAGTGAACACTCAGTAGCCATAAACTCTTATTCGCTACCTCTGACATTTCACATCTATTATCACATCGCTACCTCTGTATTTCACATCTATTATCTTACTTTGTTTTCTCTGACACACCCTAGTGTGACAATTATAATCTCTTTGTCTTCCATTGTTTTTCACTTTAACCCATTACATACCCAACTACCATAAGACTCTTCCTAAAAACAATTCCCATCCTGTTACTGTCCAGACTGGAAATCTTTAATGACTCCTCCAATGTTAATCCAATAAATAAAATTCAGACCCTTTAGCCTGGCATTTAACTTTTTCAGATTTAACTTCCCTTCCTCCCTCCCTATGAAAGCCTTTGACCTACTCAAACTGGATGACTTACTAATCCCCAGTGCTTTTATTTTACATTATCTTCCCTGCTTAGAGTATACTATCCTCACTCCTTTTAATCAAAATTCTATCCATCCTTCAATGCTCCATTTTATTTTCACCCCACCCATGAGACCTTTCTGAATGAGCAGTTTCAAATCAACCTTCTCACTAAACTTCCACAGAGCATTTTAGCACCTTACATGAGGCATAGGTTACCTTCTATATTACAGTGGCATTATCAGTGTAGCAGCCTCAACAATTTTGTGGTACAAAACAGAGATTAAACAAATATATTCAAGTAATGGACATGGTATGAAGCCTTAAAATGCCTGAGAGTTATGTAGGCCTTTTCCTTCCTAGCTTATATACAAAATACCATGTTTTGGATAGTAAGACCCAACCACCCTGCCTGCAAATGATTGAATAGGACTTTATGCCTGAGCCAAAGGAATCTGTGTTATAGGCAGGTTCTCTTTCTAGGAAATTTTGAATTTGAACCACATAGAAAGAAAGTAATTGGAAGAACTAGCATTTGAGCAAACCAAAAAAACCATGAGAGATGCCAGTAAGCAAGCATCATAGGCAGTGGGTGAGCAAGAAGCATGCAGTTGAACAGAAAGTAGGGGGTTGGGGAACACAAGTCAGCAAGAATAGTAGATGCAGACTCAATCCAGTAGAAGCAACAAAATGACAGCTGAGTCACCAGAGAGATGAACCACTAGAGTGTATCTGGAATGGTGTGCAGTCCTAAGCAAGCTTCCAGATCTCCACTGGGTGAGCTCTCCAGCTGATGTTGACTTTCTGTGGTTTCTACTAGCTAAGCATCCTTACAGTAAACCCCCATTAGCTGGTAAACTGAGTAAATGTTTGTTCTTAATAGTCTAGAAGAGCCTTCCATTAAACCGATCCATGAAGTAGCTCTCTCCATGCTCCTGTTTTCTCTTCGGAAACAGATTGAGTCTTCTCTGTCTTGCCCCATAACACAGTAGTGAAGCCCTTTCATACCGTTCAGACAGTGAAAATCATGAGTTGTTGAGACATGATAGTCTTTATCCTGACCTTGGCAGCCTATTGCTTGATACATCTTGTTTAAAAGCTCTGGTCTATCCCTATACATCCTAATGGTCATATGTCAGCTTCTTAACCCAATAGGTTACTCAAGACCATTATCCCAACTTTATTGATGAGTCGGTTGAGGCCTGAGCAGATTAAAGCCTGGCAAGGGTACTGTGGTTTAGAAGCAAGAATATAACCTAGAATTTCTGAGATGCACTAGCTATTATTCTCCCCAGTCCCTATATGATTAGACAGAGATGAAAGAACATGAATTTAAGAAAAGAAAAATACTATCTACCGTCTTCAAAAGTAGGTAGGAACTGAAACAGCAGTTTAACAAAATGATTGGCTTTCTCCTGGGAGCTCCTCGGAAACTTACAGAAAATGATAGATTCTAGGCACTTAACTTGAAGCATCCAACTCCATGGGCACAAGGAAAGATTTGATCTGATAATGTCATGCATCTGAAGCCAGTTGATTTTTCACTTCTGAATTTTACTTCATCAACAAATTTTCTCTTGCCAAATGCTCCTGTGTGGACTGGCAGAATCTTGAGAACCCAATAGGCAGACACAAGTTTGAGCCCAAATAATTGAAAGCCTGGAATGGAACGAATTAACAACATAGAGAATTAATCCTCAAAACAGCCCTAAATGATCAATCTCATCATCCCCAAATTAGAGAACAGTTAACTGAGTCTCAAAGATGCTAAATAAATTGTCTTGACTACCCAAAAAGTAAAAGATCAGAGCCTCAAATCCACAATATCTAACTCCTTCTATCACCCTTCATCTGCTACTGCTTGATCCTGATTGTTTACATCCTGCTATTTGCAGAAAGCTGGATGTTACCTATATTTCAGCTTTCTGACATTTAAATTCTGTAAACTATAGTCATGACTAAAAGGAGAAAAAAAGAATTATTCAGAGTTGACATAGACACTGTGAAGTGCTAAACTTGGCATAGTAATTTAAATAGTCATCGATTCTCATCCAACTCAGACAATAGAGAAGAACATTACTTTCCAAATAAATGTAACATTACACACCCAGAAGCAATGAAAACTACACACAAGAACTGTAAGTTGCCTGGAATGAGCAGCCATTTGTTTGTTGTTTGTTTGTTAGTATAGTTTCTTTTCTCTTGATCTCCTGGGCTCCCTGTTTTCCTTCTATAAGTAATAAAACCACTCTTCTGAGAGAAATTCATTTCAATTGTTGACATTGAGCCTCCTCACCTGGCTAATCAAATCACTTCCTCCTCCTAGATACAATGATTTGTTTAGGCATAAATTTTGACTTAAGCAAGGCCAATCGGAATTGTCTCTAAAATTTGGTATGTGGACACATTTATGAACTGTTAGCCAGAAAGATGCAAGCTCCAGTCTTCCAGCAGCCATATTTTTAGAGTACAAAGAGCCCATTTAAAGATAAACAAATTATTACAAATAAACAGAGCCAAGAGATGGAGAGAAAGATAGAGCCAATAAATTATACCTATTAAGTCAAATTCTGGCTACAAGCAATCAAAATCATTCTACCAAATACAATACCAGATCCAATATTATTGTAAAAGCTGGCAAGTCGTTCAAATGTTTCTGGTAGGGAAGAGAATAACAATAAAAATCTAGATACTGCATATAGGGTGGAATCTGGCATAAATTTACTCATTTCATGTGCAGATTTTTTTTTTTTGAGAAGGATTCTAGATCAAATGAGAAAACATAAGGAAATAGTAAAATACCCTGAAGTAATCATCACTGATAGTTTGGCATACATATGAATTAATTGCAAACAGCAAACTTCTGCTGTGAAGTTCCAGAGAGCAAATATTTTAAGCTTTATGAACCATATGGTCTCTCTTGCATCCTGCTGTTGAAGTCATGGACAACATAAAAATGAATAGGCATGGCTGTGTTTCAATAAAACTTTATTTACAAAAACAGGTGGTGGGCCAGAATTGGTCTATAAGCTGTAGTTTACTGATCCCTGAGGTACAGGATCAGCTGCTCTAACAGAAGCCCAAAATAATAGTGACATAAACTAGAAATGCATTCTTCCCTCAGGAACAGTTTGGGCATTAACAATGCAAAGCTGCCATGGCAACTGGAATGTGTCAGAGACCTGGACTCCTGTCTTGTTGCTCTGTCACCTCTAGGATGCACATGGTCTTAGATGATATACTGCCATGTCCATGATCCAGCCAGCAGGAAAGGAGAAGTGGGGAAATGAAAAGGGAAAAGGAAAAGCACATCCCATTGGCCAGAACTTAGTCATATGACCACACATACTTGCAATAAAAGGCTGGGAAATGTAGGTTCTATTCTGGGCAGCATGTGGGTTGCGAAAAATTAGGGTTTATTTGTTTTTACTGTAGAAAAGGGGGGAAAGGGATATTAGGGGACCACTAGCTGCCTTTGCCACATTTTTCATCCTGTCTTTTTTTTTTTTTAATGTTTTATTTATTTCTAGGAGAGAGAGAGAGAGAGAGAGACAGTGTGAGCAGGGGAGGGTCAGAGAGGGAGTCACAGACTGAAACAAGCTCCAGGCTCTGAGCTGGCCGTCAGCACAGAGCCCGACACGGGGCTCGAACCCACGAACTGCGAGATCATGACCTGAGTGAAAGTCAGATGCTTAACCGACTAAGCCACCCAGGCACCCCTAATCCTGTCTTTCTTTTTAATGTATGTATGTATGTGAGGAGAGTCTTCACACCCTCCTGTCCCATCCCACAGCCTGGAAAGGGACCCAGGAAAAATAGAGTGACTGGGACAGATGGCTTCATTGTCAATTTAAGAGAACAGGTTTTGTAATCCAACCCAGAGTTGGGAGGTGGATAAGTGCCCTTTGAGGATCATAAGTTAAAGTTATATTAACAGGTGCTATGCGATTATCTTGTCTAAACTCAAGGTTTTTCAGCAGGAGACTAGTTTTATCAGTGAAAGATACATGTATCTTTTTGTTCAGATACTTGGAACAAAGCTAAGAGTCATTAGGAGTGGGAAGTCCCAACCCTTTTATCTTGGGACCTTAGTTCCAGTCTTTTCGCCTAGACTATGTCTTTGACTTACTAGCATGTTTCAGAAGCCAGACCGCTATAAGGCACAAAAGGGGATACGAGACTTGGTGAATTCTGAGAGAAGTACAGTGTGTCCCAGAAAATGGGGTGGGGTGAGTAAGCCAGGACTTCGTTTGGGAGAGAAGAGTATGGAGAGATAGAATAAAGAGAAAGAAGAGAGAAGATGAGAACAAGACAGAGCATCTGTGGGAGACACAATCTGGAGCTCGCCAAGGAGCCTCGTGAGGTCTGGGCAGCGAGCACCTTCCCTCCCACCCCCACTTTGGTGGGAAAGGAATGGAAGCAATCTGGGAGCACAGTGGTCGATTTTTCTACACCCTTGATTCAGGGAAGTTTTAATGCATTCTTCAACCTCTGAGCAAAAGGCTGCTTACACTTTCTCTGAAAGAGATTTGCAGGTAGTTGCTTTGGAGTGGGGCAGATAAAGTGGTGTCTGGAACAGGATACTTAATTAGGTATCCCCTAACTGGGGATTCCACTCAGCACAGTAGTACAATCAGAAAGGTACACATGACAGAACTTCTCATGCCCTTACCCAGTGCATGGGTGGAGACATAGCTATACTCTATGGTGTGTCCATGACATCACACACACAACACATATGTATATAGATACTGTCTGTATGCCCCAACCCACTTCTATATTTTAAAGCCCCTACAAATTAGTGTTTTATATATCCATCTTTGCATTCCTGAAGGACCAAGCACCAGCCTTCCATATGTGTTGACATCTTGAATAAAGGAAACCCTCTAACCTTCAATTTCTTTTGAAACATCTATTAAGCACTTATTGAGTACCAGGCACTAGTCATCTAGGATACAAAGATGAAAATTCATAGTCCCTGCTTTATAAGCTTTTTGCCTAGAAAGGGGATGGACACTGAAGTGGACATCTGTTGTTCTTTGGCTTCTAGCCCTTAACCCCAACTTCCCCTTAGCATATCACTCCCTCATTTGGGAAATCCCCCATACTGTGTGTTTGAGATACTTAGGACACTCTCACACCACAGAAGTCAAAGTTGCTAGCTGCTCCTTTCTCTCTCTCTTTTCCATTCCTGGAGCAGCCCCAGTGGGAGCGTATGTCTAGTCCAGGCCAATCAAATGCTCTTCCATGACATGGAATCTTGATGGTGTTCTAAGAACCTGAATATGGCTGGAGGTTGTAATCATCATAATGTTTGTGGAACATCTTCTCATTCTTGCCTATTTTCTAGCCCTTGTCTTATAGTCTTTGAGTCTGAGAACCTTTAATATTGTTCTAGAAAGTTTATTTCTTTCCCTTAGATTTCCAGAGTTGGTTTCTGTGGCTAGCAACCAAATCCCTTGCTGATGCAGAAATGCTAATCTTTTGAATACATAGATGGGAAACTATCCAAACCATCTCAAATAAGTAGAGAGTTTATTGCAGGAACACAGTGAGAATATGGAAAGTGGAAGTGCCTAAACTTAAAACCAATGCCTTATAGGGGAATCTTCGTGTGATCTTAAAGGATAGTTCTGGGTCTCATCAAGTACTATAAACTCTGGTCCAAAATATTATGGCACTTATATTCCATTAAAAAAATGTCATAGTAAATTGACAAGCAAAATATTGCAGTTTATGACAAAAATTATGAAAGAATGAAGAAGACTTATTTACTAGAGACCCAAAATGATTCTAGAACCCTTGGCCCAAAGCTGCTATTGATTTGGCTATCCTTAGCTTTTTTCACTTCCATCAACAAGTGAGTTCTGGTCTCCCTATAACATATCTTTCCTCTGCTTTAGAGTTTCTGCTTATTTAGAGTTTCCGATGCCTCCTAATTTAAGCTTTTACATCATAACTTCTCCAGCATCACAGGTTGGGTCCCCTGGGAAACAGACTCTGAGATGGTGATTAGC
Source organism: Proteles cristata cristata (assembly GCA_017311185.1). Classification (NCBI taxonomy): domain Eukaryota; kingdom Metazoa; phylum Chordata; class Mammalia; order Carnivora; family Hyaenidae; genus Proteles; species Proteles cristata. The sequence continues at coordinate 1,256,467 of JAESUZ010000713.1, forward strand.
AGCCTAGAGGTTTATTACGGAGTGCTTTTGGGGTTCTCACAAGTGGAAAAAAAAAGAAGTTTGTAGAACTAAATGGAGAGTGAAGGGGAGCTATGGTACAGTCTTGACTTATATGACCAACTCATTTGCTGGGTACTTTCCAAATTTTAGCCTCTGCCCCTGGAACTCTTTCCATACTAGGCAAACTGGGATAATTGGTCATCCTTGTATTTATGAAGGCCTCAGCCAACCACACAGGTCACTCTGAAGCTGAGATGACTCTACATTTTCCCAACCAGCCATTAGAAATGGGCTTCCCTGGCAATGAGAAAGAATGAAATTTGGCCATGTGTAGCAACATGGATGTACCTGGAGGGTGTTATGCTGAGCGAAATAAGTCAGGCAGAGAAGGACAAATACCATATGTTTGCACATATAGGAGGATTAGGAGGAACTTAACGGAGGACCATGGGGGAGAAGAAGGGGAGAAATGGTGGGGGAAAGGGAGAGAGGCAAACCATGAAAGACTCTTGAATGCTGAGAACAAACTGAGGCTGTTGGGGGTAGGGAGGGAAGGAGGATGGGCATGGAGGGTACTTGTGGGGATGAGCACTGGGTGTTATATGGAAACCAACTTGACAATAAACTATTTGTAAAAAGAAAAAGAAAGAAAGAAAGAAAGAAAGAAAGAAAGAAAGAAAGAAAGAAAGAAAGAAAGAAAGAAAGAAAGAAAGAAAGAAATGGGCTTCCCTGGAAAGGATACATGCTTAAGTGGGGAGGGAGAGGGAGAATCTTCAATAGAGACAATTGTCCAAAAAAGTTGACAACTGAGGGTTGCCTGCTGGCAGCACTTCCAGCAGCAGGGAGGATAAACCCTTGATTCCTGAATGAGATCTGGGCAGCACATAACAGCATGCACTAATCAGGTTCTCTGTATGTCATGACCTTTCAGCTTTAGTTATTACTGCTCCTGGCCAAATCCTGACTGTGAGAATCTGATTTAACCTGGTCCACATCACCATCTAAGGATTGGTTCCCCTTGTCCGTTAAGTTCTGGTTGGAAGCAGAATTGTATGGTAGAAATGTGCCCTTCTAGACTCACCATTTTGACAAGGTCTATGGACAAAGCTAGAGGAAATCTTCTTGGTGAGCATCTCAATGGCATGACCCTATGCCAGTAAAAAATTATAATGTGCTATATTGGAAGGAGCATGTAAGATACAAGTATATAAGATATTTAAGTGTATAATGGACGGGATATATATATATATATATATATATGCAGTTTGTGTACTGTCCAAAATACCCACCTCCGGCTAACAGAGCCCAGAAACTTTTGCCCACAGACCTGAATTAGGACTTGAAGAATGAGCTGAGACTAGGATTTTGTCCAGCAGGTAGGTAGAGGGAGATATTCTAAGTAGGGAGAATTATAATTGTGAAGGCACGGAGGTATGAGAGAAATTGCAGCAGCCCTGAAGGGGTTGGCCTTTCAGCCACCTCTGTACTCGCTGCCTCTTAACCAGTGCCTGGGAGGCAAATTTGGCAGCCGCACAGGGGGAAACATGCCACCCATTGAATCATCCGGGGCACTCCCTGTTCCCACCTTTCATGAGCTGGTGCCAATGGGTTCTCTGGGCCAAGTCATGCCCCACCCTGATCCTGTTGGACTTGTATGCTCTGCCAGTAGCTCCACAAAGGGTGGCCTTGCCTGCAGCCTCTACTGCCCTTCGCAGGTCAATGCAAACACTGGTCTCTTCTCGTACTGTCAGGCTCACACTGATGACAGCTGGGCCTTGAGAAGTGGGGACAGCCGGTGGCTTTGGTTGCCAACATGGCACTGGTAGGCAGCTCTGCTTTTCCTATTACAATGCTAACAATGGAAGCTTTCTTGGGAGAGGTAGAGAGGTTCCCATCTATGGTTTCCAGAGGGGCTAAAGTTTACTGACTTCTGAAGCATCACAAAGGTACAACATTGAGAAGACATCTACAAGAACGAAAACAAACACCGCCATCAGCAAGTTTGCAAGGTAATAGTAATAGCTAACACTTAATTGAGTACTTATGACGTATCAAGCAGTAATTTATAGGAATTAATCCATATACTCCTCATAAAAGCCCTAAAAGAATAACACTATTATTATTTCTGTTTCTCAAAAGAGGAAATAGAGACACAGAGGGATAAAGTAGCTGTGCTTGAAATTACACATCTTGTGAGTGGATTTGAGCCCAGGCATTCCCTCCATCTCAATTACTCTAATAGCTTATGTTCTGATGATTTAACTGATATCTTATAAGACGATGTCTGAAAATGCTCTATAATATATTAACACCGGATCTTTCATGTACATTGTCTCAATACAGCTTTTTATTACTCCAATGAGGAAATCAAGGGGAGTATTGTCATTCCATTTTAGAGGTGAAGAAATGGACGCTCAGAGAAAATAAAGTGAATTAAACACCAGTAAGTGGCTGGATCAGACCTCAAACAAGTGTTTGTTTCCAGTCTACCCTTTTGTAAGTCATTTCAAAGGATCCTAAGAATACTTGGATCCAAACATATGTAATGAACATATGTACTCCAAAAAGACCTCAAAGTAGCTACACATTGTTCTAGAAGCATGCTGTTCCTCAGGTTTCCCCTTGCCTGGATTCAATCCTTATTTTTCAAGTTTAAGGTCTCTGCTGCTATTCCTGTTCTTCTTGTCACCACTTTTACCTTTGTATTACCATATTCAGCTACCCCATTCCACTCCCTGCAGTAACTCAGCCTTTCTTAAACTTGAACGACTGTACTGCCCCTCTTATCAGAAGGAAAAAATTCTTGCAGCTTCTCTGCCACCACTACTCCTCTAGGATTGACTCGTTTTTCTTTTCACATTACCTGAACATGTGAAAATATAATAATAGGTTTTAAAAAGTCCCTACTCATATGATGATGTATAAGACCAAAACAATTTTATAAATGAAGTACAAACAATACTGCCAAATCTTAACTCAGAATAAATTTACCGTAGCCAACAATGTGGTCTAAATGGCTGCTATTCATCTCTGCACAGAGTGTGACTTTGACATGGGCCGCCATGCCCTGGGCTCTTTTGAGTTCGGTGTGTCCGTGTCTTCATGCACCACTTAAAAACCCAGTTCTCCTGTCCTTTTTGGCCATTTAGACTACTGTCAAGTCTTCATTTGTCCCACATGCTGGCTGATCTTTGCTTATCACAAATAATTCTTCTATATATTTTTAAATAAGAGGTGTATATATTGAAGGTGTATATTATATGCACTTGATACACACACAGACACAGTGAAATCATTACTACAGTCAAGCTAATTAACATAGTTTCACACAGCTATCATTTTTTTTGTGTGTGGAGAGCATCCGAAATCTACTCTCTCAACAAATTTATGGTGTTCAATGCATTATTTTTTTTTTTTATGGAAGGTCTATGCCCCACGTGGGGTTGAAACTCATGACCCTGAGATCAAGAGTTTCATGCTCTACCGACTGAGCCAGCCAGACGCCCCTCAATGCATTATTATTAACAGCAGTCATCATGCTGTGTAGTACAACTTATCCTACATAACTCTAACTTTGTACCTTTTGACCAACATCTCCCATTTCCCCCACTCCCCCCCGTCCTGGGTAAACACCATACTCTCTGCTTCTACATATTGACTTTTTTAGATTCCATATACAGGTGAGATCATGCAGGTTTTTTTCTTTCTGTGTGTGGCTTATTTCACTTAGTATAATGTCATCCATCCATCCATGTTGTGGCAAATGGGAGGATCTCTTTTGTTTAGTAAGAATAATTTTCCATTGTGTATATGTGTGTATATATATCATATTTATCCATCAATGGAATTTTAAGTTATTTCTATATCTTAGCTATTGTGAATAATGCCGCAATGAATACGGGAGCACAGATCTCTCTTTGAGGGACTAATTTCACTTCCCTTAGGTGTAAACTCAGAAGAGGAATTGCTGGATCATATAGTCATTCTATTTTTAGATTTCTGAGAAACCTTCATAGTGTTTTCTCTAATAGCTATACCAATTTATATTCCTACCAAAAATGTTCAAAGGCTCCTTTTTCTCCATATCCTCACCAAACCTAACTTTTTTTTTTTAATGGTTACCATTCTAACAGGTGTGAGGTGATATCTTACTGTGGTTTTGATTTGCATTTCTCTGATGATCAGTGATATTGAACACATTTTCATACAACTGCTGGCCAGTTATATGTCTTCTTTGAAAAAATTGTCTATTCAGGTCCTTTGCCCATTTTTTAATCAGGTTGTTTCTTGTGTGTTTTTTTGTTTTTGTTTTTGTTTTTGCTGGTGAGCTATATGAGTTCCTTATATAATTTGGATATTAATACCTTATTAGATACATGGTTTGTAAATATTTTCTCCCAATTTGTATGTTGCCTATTCATTTTGTTGATTGTTTTTTTGCTGTTGTTTTTGTTTTTTGTTTTGCTTTGCTTTGTTTTTGCTGTGCAGAAGCTTTTTGGTTTGATGTGGTCCCACTTATGTATTTTCGCTCTTGTTGTCTGAGCTTTTGGTGTCCTGTTTTAGAAATCATTGTGAAGGCCAGTGTCAAGGAGCTTTCTCCCTATGTGTTCTCCAGCGTTCTATGGTTCCAGGTCTAATCTTTAATTCTTCCTGAATTTATTTTTGTATGTGGCATAAGGGAAGGGTCCAGTTTCATTCTTCTGCATGTAGGTATCCTGTTTGCCAGGGGCCCTTATGTATTCCTGGTGCCCTTGTCAAAAGTTAGTTGACTGTATATGCTTGGATTTGTTTCTGGGCTCTTATTCTATGCATTTGTCTTTGTGTCTATTTTATGTCAGTACTATACAACATCATTTACATATTAAGGCTCTCTCTGTTCTTTTTCTTTTCTCAGTAGCCTGCACTAATTTAGGTTTAATGCCATTGTGATAAAGAGATTAGACATATAGAGATTGGAAGCCGTGGTTCTACTAAACTACTAGGTTATAAGGTGTTTGCAGTGCTTTTCAAACCAGGTCACAACCTAACAGTGGGTCAATTTAGTGTGTTGAAACAAGCACTTATTTTTTTTTTAATTATATACAGAAAAGAGAAAATATCAAAATGTATCACATGGTGTCAGAATAAGTATTGTATATAGATAATTGTTTCATATGCTTGTGTGTGCACACACCACACACACACACACCCCACACAAAGGTGACCAACCCAAAGAAGTGCAGGCATCACCTCTGGGGCAGGGGTCCTCCATGCCCATAGCAGTAAGCTGCATGATGGCCCCCAACAATATCAGGTCCTGATCCCTGTAATTGTTACTTTATAAGGGGAAAGAGTCTTTGCAGATGTGATTGCATTAAGGGCCTTGAGATGGGTGGTTATCCTGGATTATCTGTGTGGCCACATTGTGTCATTCCAGGTGTTTTTATAAGAAAAAGATAGAGGGAGATCTGACACAAATAGAAGCCCAGTTCTGTTTTGACCCAGTGAAACTGATTGCAGATTTCAGCATCCAGAAGTGAGAGAATACATTTCTGCTGTTTAGCCACCCCCCCACCCTCCCCCCACCCCCCCAGTTTGTGGCCCTTTGTTATGGCTGGCCCTCACAGGAAACTGCACTCTCTGCTCTTCTCACCTCTGCTGGTTGTTGCATCCTGTGGGGGAGGGGTGGGGGAGGGCAGGATCCCAGAGGGGAACCAGCACCATCAGAGAGGTGGTGGTGGTAACAAACCTGCCACTTTACCAAGTGGCTGGAAATGTTCCCATTATTTTCACAACTGGTGCAGCTGCACTGGCTTAGACGGTCTGCCCATCAGCTCTATTTATGTGAGTTTGAATATCAGTGTATGGAAACCAGGTCATCGTGTAAAATGCATCCTGTAAGTGGATGCCAAAAAAAAAAAAATTGAAGAGAGGATTGAAAGCCACTGACCCAGATGACCCAGATTATGTTTAGACTGGCTAACCCTTTTTAGGATGTCATCAGTATGAAAACACAAGATTTAAATATCCTCAAAAAGAATCTGTGGACTCCCAGGGCATCTGGGTGGCTCAGTCAGTTAAGCGTCCGACTTCAGCTCAGATCGTGATCTCATGGTTTGTGGGTTTGAGCCCCGCATCGGGCTCTGTGTAGACAGCTAGCTCAGAGCTTGGAGCCTGTTTCGGATTCTGTGTCTCCTCTCTCTGACCCTCCCCAGCTCATGCTGTCTCTCTCTCTCAGAAATTTAAAAAAAGAAACATTAAAAGAAAGAATCTGTAGACTCCCAAGATTTATCTGCAGACACTCAAGGACCCTTGAATCCCAGTTTCAGAAACAGTAAAATCAATTTCTCTCTAGCATCAGGTTAGTGTTTGTCTATCTTACATCTCTTGTACCTTAAGCCCAATTTATGTGGGCTCATCCACCCCAGGCTGTGCCTACCTTCTGTCCTCCTTAACCCGGCCTTGGTATCTGCTTCTCAACATGGCACTTGCACATGAGCCACTTGTCCCACAGGTGCCTTTCAGACCACAGACTGGGTTCTCAGACCATCTGCCTTCACCCTGTCCCCCACCTCTGCTGCCTCAGGCAAGGCCTCAGAGTCTTTTTGTTCCAGTGAGCCCCTGGGTCTTTGTCCTCTGTAGTCCACAAGGACAGACTTATCTTAACCCCACAGTCTTAAAAACAAAGATTTGGGGGGCGCCTGGGTGTCCTAGTCGGTTAAGCGTCCGACTTTCACTTAGGTCATGATCTCGCGGTTCGTGGGTTCGAGCCCCACGTCAGGCTCTGTGCTGACTGCCAGCTCAGAGCCTGGAGCCTGTTTCAGTCTGTGACTCCCTCTCTCTCTGACCCTCCCCTGCTCACGCTGTCTCTCTCTCTCTCCTAGAAATAAATAAAACCTTAAAAAAAAAACACACAAAGATTTGGGGCAAAGACCTGCTTTTAAAACAAAACACAACACTGTCTCTGAGGTATAGCAAGCCTCTTTCTCTGGGACCTGTTTTCTGCTTCTTGATTCTCAAGCTGCTATCCTCCATTCCCAGCTCTGATGCAAGAAGAGACAGTGTTCTGACCTAACACACAAAATATGCTTGCACCCCAAACAGCTCTATCTCAAATGAATTTTCTGTGTCCTGCCTCATCCTAGGGGCTTTTACTATTATGATTATTGGTAGCTCTGCCTTCCTTTGGGGCAGAACAGCTTTGAGCAACCAGTACATAGAGTTCCAATCCCTATGGCACCCCTAACCTCTCACCTCTTTCCCGCCCCAGGTCACAGTGCCAAGCTCCAGTCCCACTTTCGGGACACTAGAGGTGCCTACCTGAGGCCAAACCTCTCTCTGCATGACCCAGGTGTCCTTTTCTCTGGCCAAACCATTTCCTTATGCAGGCACCAACCAACCCTATGAGTTATGAATGTTCTAGAGCTTATATCGCCCACCCTTTATATATTGTTTTTTCTACACTTGACAATCTCATTTTCACTACAACCTTGGGCATTGGTTGTATTTATATCGCTTCATTCTACAGATGAGAAAAACTAATACCCAGAGTCTAAGAGACCCATGCAGTTAGTGAGTGTCAATCCTGGCTTTGGGCCCCTGTCTTCTGGTTTTAGGTTCTATCTACTTTCCATTCTACCATATTGCCTTATCTTCATATAGTGAAGCTAAAATGTGGGATAGGGAAGAGAGGAATTCTCTACCTTACTCCTCCAATAGAAGCTGTCAGCCTGAAGTTACACAAAATCTTTTCTACCCTAAATTTGAGGGAGTTTATATATTAGCCTTATCTTTATAAGTAGTAGCATAGATGAAAACCTACCTAGTATAGTGTGAGGTTGCCCTACACAGTATAGTGAGAAGGCCGTCCCCTTAGCCTAAAACCTAATAAGATGGCTCAGATTGAAACTCCACTATTAAGAATCCATTCCTTGCAAATGACATATCAGATAAAGGGCTAGTATCCAAAATCTATAAGGAACTCACCAAACTCACCAAACTCCAAAAAACAAATAATCCAGTGAAGAAATGGGCAGAAGACATGAACAGACACTTCTCCAAAGAGGACATCCAGATGGCCAACAGACACACGAAACGATGCTCAGCATCCCTCCTCATCAGGGAAATACAAATCAAAACCACACTGAGATACCACCTCACGCCAGTCAGAGTGGCTAAAATGAGCAAATCAGAGAACTCTAGATGCTGGCGAGAATGTGGAGAAACGGGCACCTTCCTACACTGTTGGTGGGAATGTAAACTGGTACAGCCCCTCTGGAAAACAGTGTGGAGGTTCCTCAGGAAACTAACAATAGTACTCCCCTAGGACCCAGCAATAGCACTGCTAGGAATTTACCCAAGGGATACAGAAATGCTGATTCATAGGCGCACATGTACCCCAATGTTCATAGCAGCACTCTCAACAATAGCTAAAACATGGAAAGAGCCTAAATGTCCATCAAATGATGAATGGATCAAGAAGATGTGGTTTATCTATACCAGGGAATACTACATGGCAATGAGAAAGAATGAAATCTGGCCATGTGTAGCAACGTGGATGGACCTTGAGGGTGTTATGCTGAGTGAAATAAGTCAGGCAGAGAAGGACAAATATCACATGTTTGTATGTATAGGAGGATTAGGAGGAACTTAACTGAGGACCATGGTGGAGAAGAAGGGAGGAAATGGTGGGGGAAAGGGAGAGAGGCAAACGATCAGAGACTCTTGAATGCTGAGAACAAACTGAGGACTGATGGATGTGGGGCGGATGGGGGAGATGGGCATGGAGGAGGGCACTTATGGGGATGAGCACTGGGTGTTATATGGAAACCAATTTGACAATAAACTATTTGTAAAATAAAAAAAAAAAAAAAAGAAGAAGAAGTTTCCATGCCCATGAAGCCAGCCCTGAGAGCAGAGGATTGTTTTATGGAAAGGGTGCTAAGCAAATTTAATATTGAGTGTAATGTTTAATTTCTGTCCCTTTATTGGGGGTGTTCCCTGCAAATGTATTTTCCCAGTGTCTTTTTAGTACATTCTAATGTAGGGGAAGAGGGCAGAAATATATATTTTAACAAGGATCCCCAGAGATTCTGATAAAAATAGCAAACACTCTGAAAAACTTAAGCAGTTATTTCCTTCAACTTGCAGTTGAGTCCTTGAAAGTCATAGTTTTACAAACTCCAGGACATAACTGACCCAGTGCCTTTGGTCCCCTGGGAGTGCTCTGGAGAAAACAGTCACAGATCTGTGAACTAAAAGAACTGGTCACCAAGAGTTTGACCTGTGGGATTCTTAGTCTACTTCGCGTGAAGCATCCTCAGCTCAACAAAACTCCCTATGAGAAACAGCAACCTGAGCTGGGGTGGCAGCTGGCCTTGGGTATAGCAGCCCTTCTGTGTCTCCATGCTTCCTGAAGTCAACAGGATGGGCCTTGTCTGCTCATTCCTCACTGCATTTCCATCTTGAGATTCCCAAGTACTCATCCTGCTTCTTAAATTCTGCCCCTGGGCTTCTATGGGTGCCATGAAGGCACCTGCTCCCCTCAGCACCCTCAGTGTGCCCTGCAGGTAGCCTAGGTCCGTGTCTAAGTCACTCAAAATCACTGATAGGAGACAGGGCTTCTTCCCTAACCCAGGATATAAAAGCACCTTGGGGTTCTACAATCTTGATAGCTGCCTGTGGTAATTTGCATCCCTCACTGCATTTAAGCCTTACTGCAACCCTCAGAGGGTGGCTTTGTAACCTCATTTTACAGATGAGGAAACTGAGGACAATTTGTGCACTTCCCTAATGGAAGCGGTGGACACAACAACCCTGAAAGACAGAGAATGCAAATATTAGCAATCCTTACTTTACAGCTGAGACAACTGAGGCTCCAATGGGGTAGGGAGCTCCCCAAAGTTGAAAATGCCTCAAGCAGAGGAGCTGAGATTTGAAGCCAAGTGACCTCAGGCTCCTCCCAGCCAGCCTTCCTGTGCTTCCCAAAACGTCTTTCCCTCCATCTTTGTCTTTGTCTGTTTGGGCTGCTCCAACAAAATTCCATAGACTGCATGGCTTATGAAGAATAAGAAGTTATTTCTTCCCAGTTCTGGAAGCTGGGAACTCCAAGATGAAGGTGACAACAGATCCAGTGACTGTTAAAGGCCCACTTCCTGGTTCATAAATGACATTCTTGCCTGCATCCTCACACAATGGAAGGTCCAAGGGCACTCTCTAGGGTCTCTTTTATAAGGGCACTAATCCCATTCATGAGTGCTCCTTCCTCATGCCCTAGTAATTTCTCAAAGACTCACCTCTGAATACCATCACATTAAGGATGCGTTTCAACATATGAATTTGGGAAAAGGGACACAAACATTCAATCTCTGGCTGTCCTCTTTGGCAGAACCTTAAGGAGGAGGTGCTGGATTCAGCTGCAAGGAGAGAGCCTCCGGGCACCTGGGTGGCTCAGTTGGTTAAGCATCCGACTTTGACTCAGGTCATGATCTCACAGTTTGTGGGTTCGAGCCCTGCGTCAGGCTCTGTGCTGACAGCTCGGAGCCTGGAGCGTGCTTCGGATTCTGTGTCTCCCTCTCTGCCCCTACCCTACTCACACTCTGTCTCTCTCTCCCTCTCAGAAATAAATAAAACATTAAAAAAAAAAAAAGATAGAGCCTCAGATAGTGAGAGCCCATGGTCCTAACCTTCACAGTCCACCCACAAGGTAGCCTCAGCCTCTGGTGGAGAAGTGTCTGTAAGCTATGGGAATCAACGAGATTGGCCCAGCTGTGGTGAGAGTCTCCCCTTTGGGTCCAAAATTGGCAGCTCTGCTTGAGAAAGAAGGTCAGCCATGGACTCAGCTTCATAATCCAAGACATTGAAAAGATCCCTCTCTACCTGGCCTCTTGCTCCGTCTGTCTCATGCCAATCAGCCATATCATCCACACTGCCACCAGACCTGTCCCTCAAGTCCTTCCTTGGTCACTCCCACACCCCCAGCTTCCACACCTGATGCAATGGTGAAGAAATTGGAAGATAGTCCCCTTGAGTGACCCAGAAACAAGGATCTTGGGGGAGGTTATAAAGCCTGGTGACATGAGTGACACCAGGTGGCAAGTGACATTGCATGAAAGCCACTTGTCCTCTTAGGGCATGTCTTCACTCGGGATTGCCACTGGCAGCATTCTGCTGGCGGTCAGGCATGTCAAAATTCTAGAGTCCTTAGATGGAGAAGAAAAATTTGTCATAATGGGAACTTATAAACCTTGTGATCATCATCTTCAGATCACTGTCGGGAACTTTTTCTCTACCATCTCTTTTGTGACAGGCTCTACTCAAAGCAATATTCACATATTCATCTATTCATTGAGTATTTAGCACATCTAACTTCTTTATTTGCCTTATCCCAATGACCTTGAGGGTCTGAGATTTTTTTTTTTTTTCCCTCACCAAAATAGCTGAAGAAGCAGACAGGACAGAGGGGAGTAACTGGGGGTTGGGTGGGCCAGCTGGCCAGAAAAGGCACAGGCTTCTCCCTATAAGTCTCTCTCTTTTTGCGAGTCCCTGGGATCTAATCTCACCCAAGTATGACCTCCAGTGACATATACAATCTGAGGGAGATTTTGTCCCCTGACTTTAATGCATGGATCCTGGCTCATCTGTGATGGGATAAGGGATGTCCAGATAGCTAGTAAAACATTATTTGTGGATGTGTCTATGGATGTGTTTCTGGAAATGTTTTGCATTTGAATCAGTAGACTGAGTAAAGCTCACCCTCACCAATGCAGGTGGTCATCATCCAATCTATTAAGGGCCTGAATAGAACAGAAAAGTGGAGGAAAAGAAAATTCTTTCTCTGTGCTTGAGCTACGACATCCATGTCCTCCTACCCCCAGACATTGGAACTCCTGGTTCTTGGGCTTTTGGGCTCAGACCAGTACTTGCACCACTAACCCCTGATTCTCAGGCCCTCAGACTCAGAATGAATTACACCTCCAGCTTTTCCTAGTTCTCCAACTCGCAGATAGCAGATCATGGGACTTTTCAGACTCCATAACTGTGTGAGCTAATTCCTAAAATCTATCTATCCATCCATCCATCCATCCACCAGCCAACTTTCTATTGTTTCTATTTCCTTGGAGAAAGTTCCCTAATGCACACCCTCTATTTTAGACTCTGTGCTAGTCCCAGCCCACATCATCTAGTAACCTTTGTGTCCGAACTACCAGTCTGTAGACCTTGAACCCTTCTTTGCTCTAACTAAATCCATCTGTAGGGATGCAGCCAATGACATTGTTCAGTGAGCTCATTCCACTGTGCCAGCTGCTAGCTTCCCACTGGAGTGTGATGGAGAGAGAGAGAGAGAGAGAGAGAGCATGGGTTCAAGTCCAGGTCCTGCCAAATATGACTGGCCAGTGACCTTGAGAAAATCATTGTACCATTTTAAGCCTCTTTTTAGCTATAAAACATGTATGGCCATTGCAGTTGATGCACAAATTTTCCTGAAGATTTAATAAAGGAAAAGAGGGAGAAGGGTTTTGAAAAGTGTAGACCCCATTTCACTGTTAGGTAGAGCTGTTTCCTTGGTGCTATCAACGTGGTCTGTGGATCATCCAAGTATGATGAATATTGACCCATTGCCTCTCAAGCATCTTGGTTTTCCTCCTGCCAACAGCACCTTGATTTCTCTTCGGGCATTCACTACATGTGTATTGTATGCAATAGCTATCCATCTCCAGGGATAGACTCCGACTAGCTTCCGTCAGTAAGGATAAACCCTCCTCTTGCACAAAGTGATTGGTTAAGGGAAGATCATATAACTCATCTAAACCAATGAAGGAATGGTATTCCTCAAACATGTGTAGGAGCTACCAAAAGACACAATGTCTTACTTCCAAGAGCATCAGGTCTAACACTTCATAGATTTTTTGCTAGCGTGAGAGCATAGCTTGTTGCTAGAACTGCCAAGGTACTACCATGTAAAAGAAATCTAAGGATGATGCCCCACACTGTGTGGGGCAGAAGGAGAGGAATATGGCCCTGGTAATCTCAGTTGCTGGAGCTAACCCTACCTGATGTCTTCCTAACCACCAGACTTTTTAGTCATTCATATAACTAAATAAATGTCTTCCACCATTTGAGCCAGTTTGAGTTCGATTTTCCACTATTTACAAGAGTACTCTGCTACCTCAGTCTTCTTTCTGCTCCTCTCTTTCCTTGTCCAGTGCTGGAGGCCTCTATCTCACGGGGAGCAGGGGGGACAGAAGAGGGAAGAAAAGAGGAGAGGATTTGAAAGCCAAGTCCATAGATCTGACTTCTTGGTAGATGCTCTGGAAAGAGGTCCAACACAGGGGACACTTGGAGATGTTAGCAAAAATAAGTTCCAGGGATATTTGGAAATGTCAATGGTCTATCCTCTCCCTTCTCACACAGATAATCAAGAGTTGGCTGAGAGTGCTGATCCCCACCAAACCCAGCCAAGGAAATATCACTGCTTTGGAATTCTGAGTCTTTCCAGAGGTATAAACCATCATGTTCAGAGTGAGCTCAAAAGCGAGGGCCAGAGGCCACCTCATGTTAGTGACCCATCTGGAGCACCACAAGCCATTTTACAGACACTAGGAGAGAATCCTAGAAGCAGTCCTGCTTGCTCCTATTCCACTGTGTCCTGGTCCTACTCCAAAGGACAAGAAGAAATGAAGCCTGAGGGCCAATCTCATTGACCTTAGAGAACAGTGCAAGAGCTCAAGAGCACAGCACAGCCTCTCTTGGCAGCAAGATATGAGATAATATGAGATTTAATGGTTTCCTGAAGTACCAGGCATGAACCTGGAGATAACTAGGACCACCTAAGATTGCTCTGAATCCAAGATGGGGGAGGGAGGTGAGCCTAGGGGGTGATGGGGGAATAGCCAACAAGCCAGGACATCAAAAGGGCTGGGCCAGTTCAGGAGCAATTCAGGCAACTGTCAACACCTGTGTTTCCAGAAGAAGGGACCACATCACAGCAGCAGAAAGTTAGGGAGACAGTCACTACCTAAGAGATGTGTCCACGAGGGGTAGAGACCTCCCCCCCACCCCCCCGCCCCGAGTCTTTAGTTCCAACACATACCAGCTGTGTGCCCTCAAAGGGTCTCCTAGAGATTCAGTTTTCTCATCTGAGAAATGGTAATAATAATAACTCCTCCCTTATAAGATTGTTTTAATGAGTAAGTGCATGCTAAGCGCTTAAGAAAGTGCTTGGCACATAGTTGACCTCAACACAAGGCAGTTTTTGGTTATTGAGAACAAGGGCACCTAGGAGTCAATAGGGAGGTTGGCATGGGGAAGCCATGGTGAGCAAAGCAGGAGCCCAAAGCTCATGCCTCTCTAATCATTCAGCACTTAGCATCTACTAGCTGGAGATGCAGGGTGGGGTGAGAGCTTTGGTGAGGGCAGGTCACTATAGGGCTGGGCGAAGGCCTTCCTTCCAGCTGTAGAGGATTCTCCCTCTGAACCTGGGGTAGACAGGCCTTACTGAGGAGTGCTCAGTGGTCCACTGCCAGGCTCTAAAAAGAGAAGACCCTAGAGACAAGAGGCAGGGACAGACAGGTAAATGGAGCCTGGAGAGCAGTGGCTTTGCACAGAGATGACCAAGCTGGTGCCTATCCATGGCCGTCTGTTTTCTGTTCCTCTCAATGTCATGGGTGGATTGTAAGTCTAAGGGAAAACCAAAGGAATGAGAGTCTTTGTCTCTAGCTGTGTGGTTCAGAATTTCCTTAACCAAATGACATTGAATTTTCACTCTTGTTTCTGTATTTCGTTTTTTAAAGTATAGGAATTTTTTTTTTAAGAGACTGTGTTTTGCAGGGATGTTCCTGTGTCCTGTAAATGCACTTGGGGCCTCTGCTCCCTTGGTCACGACAGGCAGTGGAGCAGAGTGCTGAGAGCATGCCCAAAGCAAGCCTGTAGCATTTGGAACCCGGCACCACCACACTCCCAATTCTGGAGCTGTGTGACCTTGGATATGTTCTCCAACCTCTCTGTGACTTCAGTTCCCATCTTATAAAAAAATGGAGATAAAGGTAAGTTAAATTAGCTGGTATGGGTAAAAACACTTGAAACAATACTTGGTACTTGGTAAAGGGCATACAAGTGTCTACTGCACTGTTGTCACAGTACAGTACAGAGACTTAGTCTACAGCCCCAAGCTGCCGCAGCTCCGCCCAAGCCCCTGAGTTCCCTACATAGACTCAGAGGCTTCTTAATTGTCCAGTTACAGCCTAGACTGTGGTACAAAGCACACATTTACTGAAGGCTTAATGGATCCACTAGGATTCTTTTGGTTACAAGTAATATTGAGACTGACCCAAATTGACATCAGCAAAAATAAGATTTTATGAGCACACATAAGTGAAGAGTGCATGGCTTGGTTCAGATGCTCAAAGGATGAGGTCAGGCTCTGGTGTCAGTCTCTCAACTTGGCTCTACTTTATGTGTTGACTCCGTTCTCTGGCTGGATCTCTACTCGTGGTCCCAAAATGGCTGCCAATATCAGCAGAGGCCACCTCCTCCCTGACTTACAATTAGTGACAAAATAGCAAGACCCCTTCCCGACAGGTTCAAACAGAAGCCCTCAGTCCAATCTTGTCGCCTCTGATTGGCCTGAGTTGGTCATGCAATAGTCATGAGCATTTCGAGTAGCTGGGTCTAGGTCAAGTGCTACCCCCTAGAGCCAGAAATGAAACCATGTGTAGAGAAACAGACGTCCAAACATAAATTAAAGTGCTATTCCCCTGCACAAACAACAACGAAAAACAAACTAACAAAAAAAAATAAGTTTGCAACATTTGAAAATGACAGAAGTGAATTACACTTCTTTTTCCTTACCACCTCTCAGCAGTTCACCTCTTCTTTCCATCCTCCAAACGAGAGGCCAGGCAAGCTGGGAGTATGATGGTCAGGAGTGGAAAACAGTATGGAGGTTCCTCAAAAAATTAAAAATAGAACTACCCTATGACCCAGCGATTGCACTACTAGGTATTTATCCAAGGGATACAGGTGTGCTGTTTCAAAGGGACACATGCACCCCAATGTTTACAGCAGCGCTATCAACAATAGCCAAAGTATAGAAAGAGCCCAGAGGTCCATCGATGGATAAATGGATAAAGAGGATGTGGTACACACACACACACACACACACACTGGAGTATTACTCAGCAATCAAAAAGAATGAAATCTTGGGGTGCCTGGGTGGCTTAGTCGGTTAAGCGTCCGACTTTCGCTTAGGTCATGATCTCGCGGTTCGTGGGTTCGAGCCCCGCGTCGGGCTCTGTGCTGACTGCCAGCTCAGAGCCTGGAGCCTGTTTCAGTCTGTGACTCCCTCTCCCTCTGACCCTCCTCTGCTCACGCTGTCTCTCTCTCTCTCTCTCCTAGAAATAAATAAAAAATATTAAAAAAAAAAAAAAAGAATGAAATCTTGCTATTTGCAACTACATGGATGAAACTAGAAGACATTATGCTAAGGGAGATTAGTCAGAGAAAGACAAATATCATATAACTTCACTCATATGAGGACTTTAACATACAAAACAGATAAACATAAGGGAAGGGAAGCAAAAATAATATAAAAACAGGGAGGGGGACAAAAACATAAGAGACTCTTTTTTTTTTTTTTTCTAGGAGAGAGAGAGAGACGGCGTGAGCAGGGGATGGTCAGAGAGAGAGGGAATCACAGACTGAAATAGGCTCCAGGCTCTGAGCTGGCAGTCAGCACAGAGCCCGACGCGGGGCCCGAACCCACGACCCGCTAGATCATGACCTAAGCGAAAGTCGGACGCTTAACCGACTAAGCCACCCAGGCGCCCCAAGAGACTCTTAAATATGGAGAATAAACAGAGGGCCGCTGGAGGGGTTGTGGGAGCGGGGATGGGCTAGATGGGGGAGGGGCGTTAAGGAACCTACTCCTGAAATCATTGTTGCTCTATATGCTAACCAACTTGGATGTAAATTTTTTTTAATTAATTAAATAAAAAATTGAAAAAAGAAAATAAAATAGAATCAATCTTAAAAAAAAAAGGACTCATGCTTGGGAACAAGATCGCATGGGCAAGTCTTAGCTTTGCCACTGACGCCTGTGAGACCAGGGCAATTGACTTTATGGCCTTGGGCCTCAGTCGCCTTATCTGTCCTTCAGGGGATCCTATGAAAGGGGAAGAGGTGGGGACGTGTGTCTGACCCACAGTAGATACCCAGTTTGCCTTGTGGCTGTTGTTACTGAGTGGATATTCCCGCTCCAGTTCTGGTCTCTGTCACTCGGAGCTGGGGTCTGGCCCGAAAAGCCTCAGGAGAGAGAAACTGACCCAGGCCAGTGGGAGGGAAGACACTCAGTGACTGACTCACTCACTCCGGAGATGAGGAAGAAGCCACGAGTGTAGGGCCCGGGAGAGCTGGGCTGGGGCACAGGCCGGAGGGCGGCAGGGCCAAGGCCAGGAATTCCCAAGAAGCACTCCCTACCCTCGGGTTCAGAAGAAAACCACAGCACCTCCTTTTGCCTTTGGAGCCCTCTCTTCTGAGGGAGGCGGTGAAAAACGCCATCCGAATAAGGTCCAAAGCCGGGCCAGAATTTGCATGCAGTGTGTTTATATAGATCAGAACGCCTCTATTGACTAGCAGCCTAAACCTCTGAGGCTTTGCAGTTCGTCGAAGTTTAATGTTCTGTTTCGTGATGTTCCTTGCCATCCTGAAGTGGCTCTGTCAGCTCTGAGAAGGGAAACTTCCCCCTTCAGGGTACATTTCCCCTGCCCCGAGCCAGAGAGCCCCGTTGCTAAGGGCATCTGCTCTGTTTGCTTTTGAGAAGTACAGATGTGAATAGTCACCAAGTCACGTCTTTTGTTCTGCTCGTCTGGCAGCTGGGGCACCGGCTGATGTCACAGCTGAGGAACACTGGGGCTCCCCGGAGGGGAAAAAGAGAAAAGAGAAAAGCCAAATGGAGCCCAGGAGGACACGCCAGCACTCGGAGGCCTCCAAAAATTGGGTCTATTCTTAGGAATCTCACTCTCCGGCTCTCCAGCCAGCCTGAAGGCTGATGGGATGCGATTCGGCTCACCCTGCGTTTGTGGGGCCGGCCCCGGGCAGCTGTGAGGGGACGGTGGTGGCTCCAAAAGGTCATTTCTTGACCTTTGCAGGAGTGCAGTCCAGGCACGACAGGGAGGCTCCCGGCTGGGGAAGAGCTGGCTTTCCCGTGGGGGGAGGGGGAAGCGCTCAACTGTGTCCCATTCCTATCAGAGGGCGGGGCCAAGCCGAATATCTTTACCAGTGGTTGCCCGGACATCCCCTGAGCTAAGTTAATTGTTCAGGTCAAAACTACAGCTACTTCTTGAGGTTCCAGTGGCTTTTCTACACTGTGAGAGCATGAGATGAAGAATAAATGTTCAAGAAACCTCTGTCCAGTTGATGACTACCTCGAACCCTACACCAAAATTAAGGTCATATGTCATAATAATGCCATAATATAAGCAGAAGGAAACAGAGATGAATATGAATCCAGATCCAATCACATCAGATCCCCTTGCTGCCTCGTCTGTCCAAACCACCACTATGTCTCCCCTGGGTTATGGCAATCGTTTCCTAAGTGGCTCCACCCCTTTTGACTCATACTTAACAGAGCAGCCAGCCTGATTTTGTGAACACACAGTCTATACCATGTCACTGTTGGCCTCAAAGGTTTCTGATGGCTTCCCATGTCACAAGAAGCAAAAGCCAAAGTCCTTCCATTAAGTGACTTTCAGGGTCCTACAGGACTTGTGCCCCCATGTGAGTGAAGCCACCTTGGAAGCGGCTTGCAAGCCCCTCTTGAGCCATCACATCGGCCATAGGGAGCAGACACGAATCTGTCCTTCCCAAGCCTGTAGAAATTGCAGGATCATGAATGAATAAATGACTGTCATTTTTGTAAGCTACTAAGTTTAAGGCGATTTGCTACACAACACTAGATAACCATTACGATTTCACATTTAAACAAACAATCCACTACTAAAAAAATTCAAAGGCCACTGTTGTAGAAAAGTATTTAATGAAAGGATAAACTTTTCACTCTGCATTAGATTTCAAAAGGTTAGAATAAGGCACATATAAAAAAATTTAAAAACGAGTTTTAGGTTCTTTTAGTATAAAGTTCTCATGAAGTTTGAATTTTTCATTAATTCCTTCCATCATATGTAAAAACAAATTGCAAAATGTATCTCAATATTTGAACAAAATTGCCAATGGCAATTTAAGGTTATTTGTTTATTTTGAGAGAAAGAACACAAGCAGGGGAGGGGTAGAGAGAAGAGAGGGGGAGAAAGAATTCCAAGCAGGTTCTGCACTGTCAGCGCAGAGCCCGATGTAGACCTTGAACTCAACAAACTGCAAGATCGTGACCTGAGCGGAAGTCAGACACTTAACTGATTGAGCCACCCAGGCATCCCTGCTCTCATTTCTCTATAGAGGGAAGGAGAATGGAAGGGGAAGAAAAGAAATTCTGTCACTTTTTTTTTATGCCCTCTACCTTCTAAAGTAGCCCTTGGGTGCTCGGCCTGAGCTGAGCGTGGGTGGCTCAATTCATTAAACATCAGACTCTTGATTTCAGCTCAGGTCATGATCTCTTGGTTGGTGAGGTTAAGCCCCATATTAAACTCCATGCTGACAGCAGGGAGCCTGCTTGGGATCCTCTCTGTCTGTCTCTGTCTCTGTCTCTGTCTCTCTCTCTGCCCCTCCCCTGGTCTCATGTGTGCTCTCTCTCTCTATCTCAAAACAAATAACTAAATTAAATAATAAATAATAAGGTAGCCATTGTCCTCAAAATCTCAGGACAGGCATCGTCACAGACGAAATGTGAAAGGAATAAATTAAGTTAGTTCTTAGGCTGAGCTACCAACAGCCCGGTGCCTGATGACTCAGGAAATCTTGGATGTGTTTGGGGTGTTTTTCAATGTTTCCTTTGTTTTGTTGTTTTTGGCAGTGATGGTGGCGGTAATGGTGGTGCCTTTGACCTAGACCTGAGTAAGGTGCAGCTCCACTAGATGGCTGGGTGGCCAGATCAGGGAAGCCTGGCAATAGAGCAGTTAGAATTCCTTCCCTGAATCCCTGTGATTCCTTAACTCCTCTCTATGTGTCCCGAGTCTCATTTATGTTATAGTTCCTTGCAAACAAAACAAGCCAGGGTCAATACATCTACAGAGAGTTTTCAGGTGACTAAAATTTCATGCTTTTTACTAAGCCTCCCTCACTCTGGCACTGATTTTTTTTTTTTTTGAGACAAAATACAGTTTACATTTCTCTGAATTTCATTTTATCTCTTTGATTTCAACCGTGTTTTCAGCCTGTCCAGACCCACTGAACCTTAAAATGCATCACCTGTCCTACAAGAAGCTCCTCTCAGCCTTTCATCTTCTGGAAATTTTACAAATATGCCTTCAGTGTCTTCACTGAGAAAAATGTTGAACTTTGAAACTATGTTTAAGTGGGTAGAGACTTCCCGTAGAATTTCATAGCTGTTTGGTGTTTTAAAACCCCACAAACACCACCAACCAGAAGAATAAGGTAGTGTCAGACAAACAGGTAGAAACAATCTGAGCAGGGGCTTGGTGACTTGAAGATTAAGTGTCCCCAACCCCACCCAAAGTAAACACGAAACTCCCCTGAGAATCCCTTCAGTTCTGTTGTTCCACGAACCGCGCTAACCCTCTCTGAGGCCCAATGCAAATATCCGTTCCGTGTTTATTATTCTAACATGTCAATTCCTTTTCCTATTTGCCAACATAAGCTCTTTTGAAGGCAGGGACAACTTTTGTCATTTGGTTAAACAGAATGAAGAATTAGGGGCCTCTAAATGCTGGATAGAGAGAGATGGGATGGGGCAGAATAACATAGAGGAGATTTCTATAAGAATGTATTTTAACCATTTAATAAGCGTAACAAATCAATGGAGAAGGAAAGGATTAATCAGTAAACAATGCCAAGATCTTCATTAGCTATTTTGAGGGAGAAAAAAAATCCATTTTGGTCCTAACCTCATGCAATCAAAATACATTCTAGAAAGATGCAAGAGACAAATGATACAAAAGCAAATCGCTAAATAGACATACAGGTCAATGGAACAGAACTGAGGATCCAGAAATTAATCTTTATATTTGTTCTTACATCGATGGGCAATTGATTTTCAACAAAGGTGCCAATGTGATTCTTTGGGAGAAGGACAGGCTTTGTAACAAACAGGGTTGCGATAATTGGAGGGTCACAGGCAAAAGATCAATTAGACTCTTACCTCTCAATATTCACACAAAGCTCCACTCAAATCCATCACAGACTTAAACATAAGAGCTAAAGCAATAAAACATTTAGAAGATAATACAGAAGAAAATCTTTAAGACCTTGGGTTAGGCAAGGATTTCATAGACATGACATCACAAGTATGATCCATAAAGGAACAAATTGAGGGGCACCTGGGTGGCTCAGTCAGTTAAACGTCTGACTCTTGATTTCAGCTCAGGTCATGATCTCACAGTTCATGGGTTTGAGCCCTGAGTCGGGCTGTGCACTAACAGTGCTGACACTTTTTAGGATTCTTTCTCTCCTTTTGTATGTCCCTTGTACTCACACACACTCCCTCTATCTCAAAATAAATAAAAAATAAACACGTTTTTTAAAAGAACAAATTGATAAGTCAAACCTCATCAAACTCAAAAACATTTGTCCTTCACAAGACATCATTAAGAAAATGAAAAGAGGGGCGCCTGGGTGGCTTAGTCGGTTAAGCGTCCGACTTTCGCTTAGGTCATGATCTCGCCGTTCGTGGGTTCGAGCCCCGCGTCGGGCTCTGTGCTGACTGCCAGCTCAGAGCCTGGAGCCTGTTTCAGTCTGTGACTCCCTCTCTCTCTGACCCTCCCCTGCTCACGCTGTCTCTCTCTATCCTAGAAATAAATAAAAAAAAATTAAAAAAAAAAAAAAAGAAAATGAAAAGACAAGTGATAGATGGGGAGAAAATCTTTGCAAATACAACTCCCCACTCTCACAGTTCATCTTCTTTAGGGGGTACACAATAAACAATTTAACAAGTAAGAAAAATGTCAAAGAGTGATTAGTGGCCTGCAGAAGACAAAGCCACGTTAGAGTGTATAGTTAGGAAAGAATCTTCTGTTGGGATGTCATTTATGTCAAGGAACTTGAGTTCTGAATAGCTAATAAAAAGGCATGTGAAGATCCTAAGAGAACACCCACCAGGCAGAAGCAATGACTTGTGCAAAGGCCCTTATGTGGTTACAAGCTTAGCATGCTTGAGGAAATCAATGACTGGCGAGATTTTGTCAAATTGGGCGAAGAAGAGAGTAGTATCAGATGAGTTGAGGGTTGTGGGAAAATGCCTGGTCCCAGGGGGCTTTGGGAAATAAGGTGAGGACACGGTCTCTCCTCAAATGTGACTGAATCAGATCAGTGTGTGAAATCTACTGAACAGAGAATAGATTCCAAAAAGGTGTATCACTCAGAGTTCTTAGGTGCAAATAACAAAGCTGGCCCCAGCTGATTTAGCAGAAATAAATTTATTTTCATTTTCTGTATTTATTTTAATTAATTTATTAAATATTCTGTTTTAAAGAATTTTTTTTTATTTTTTAAATAGTTTATTGTCAAGTTGGTTTCCATACAACACCCAGTGCTCATCCCCACAAGTTCCCTCCTCCATGCCCATCACCCCCCTTCCCCTCCCCCCACCCCATCAGTCCTCAGTTTGTTCTCAACATTCAAGAGTCTCTTATGGTTTGGCTCCCTCCCTCTTCACTTTCCCCCTTCTTCTCCCCCACAGTCCTCCGTTAAGTTCTGGCAATGAGAAAGAATTAAAGAATTTTATTTTAAAAAGAACGTTGGGTAGCTCATAGATCTTTCTGGAGTACCTGTAAAACAAGACTTGCATCAAGTGTCCAGGGATAATTCCTAAAACCACAAGGAGGGAACCCCTACAGCTGAGGCTCAACTAGTGATACTTCTTTGTACAGGACTCAACTTTGGCACTCTTGCAGGCCTCCAAGTCAGTTGCCTTTTTTGTTTCCAAAAATAAAAAAGACTTCATGGACCTTCCTTTTTCAAGTTTCTCACCATGGAATCAAAGTCTCTGAATGGCAAAGCTTGCAAAAGAAGCTAAGAATTTGAGTTTTCTAGATTCTGACAGCTGGACTATTAGAAGGATATTTTTAAAAAGTACTATGAAGCCAGAAAACATTTAAAAAAATTGTGAAATAGGGGCGCTTGGGTGGCTTAGTCGGTTAAGCGTCCGACTTTCGCTTAGGTCATGATCTCGCGGTTCGTGGGTTCAGGCCCCGCATCGGGCTCTGTGCTGACTGCCAGCTCAGAGCCTGGAGCCTGTTTCAGTCTGTGACTCCCTCTCTCTCTGACCCTCCCCTGCTCACGCTGTCTCTCTCTCTCTCTCCTAGAAATAAATAAAACATTAAAAAAAAACTGTGAAATAGAATGAGAGCAAAAACATGGATCCAAATTAGGAGATGATTACCATATTCGAGGTGAGGGATAATGGAAGACTTCATAAGCTTATGACACATTATAGGATGGTGGTTCTCAGAGTGTGGTTCATGACTAGCGGCATCTTCTGAGAACTTTGAAAGAACTGTCCATTTCAGGCCCACCCTGAACTTACTAATTCAGAAGCTCTAAGGATGTGTGAAGCCCAGCAATTTTGTGATTACAAGGCATCCAGACAATCCTGATGCATGCTCAAGTCTGAGAACCACTGGTCTAGGACATGGAGAGAGGAGGAATATTCAGAAGTAGTCTGCAGAACTCCTTGATGTATTTGACACAGAATTTAAGGGACAGAGAATGGAATCAAGAAAACCACTTAAGATCTTTTACCAAGATGAGAAAAAAAGACAGCTAGCTGAGGGAGTGAAAACTGGGGGATTCTGGGGACGGGACAGGCAGAGTTTGTTGAGCATGCAGAGGAAGACACTGAGTAGGCAGTTGGCTATGAGTCTGGAGTGTTTGGGAAAGGCCAGTGATGGAGAAATAGGTTTGGAAAGTATCAACATTTAGATAGTATTTAAAGCAAATACTAGTGTGGCCACCAAGAGAAGACGTAAAAGAAAATGGGATCCGAGACAGATTTCAAACATCAAAGTGAAATGTGGGAGGAGGATTCAATCAGAGCTGGAGAGGCCACGGAGGGCATAAGTAGGCATGGTGGTCAAGTCTTACAAGATGTAGCATAAAAGAATGGAAGAAAAAAGTATTGGCAGAAATGGGCATGGTCCATTCTACTGGGTGCTGCTGGAAGATAAGAAGAGAGTGATCCCCTGTCAACATAGAATTTGGGGGAATCATATGGAAATTCCTAGATTTTTTCCCCCATATTTCTTTTCCTGCTGCCCAGAGGAGTACAGAATTAATAAGAAAGATTAGGTAACATAGTAGTCAACTCAGGCTGTTATACAAAATACCATGTACTGGGTGGCTTAACAAACAGAAATTTATATCAGGATGCCAGCATGTCAGGCTCCGGTCAAGGCCCTCTTCCTAGCTTGCAGAAATATAGCTGCCTTTTCACTATGTCCTCACAGCAAGCTCTCTTGTATCTCCTCTTCAAAAAGCACTAATCCTGTCGTGATCTGCAAATACCATCACTTTGGGGATTAGAGCTTCAGGTTATCCGGAAGATACTTTCCCTTCACTCATGTGAGAGGAAGGTGCATGAATCTGAGACTTTGCTATATTAGTACTCAAAAGTCCTTCTCCCTGAGGATGGGAATCCACTGCACCCTCGCTCCATCAGATTCTCTTCAGTTCACCTGTCACCAGACAAATTTTACCACCCTGCCTCCATTGTATCTTCCATGTACCAGACTGATTTCATGAAAATGCAATTCTTTCCATGCCACTTTTTCCCCAAACCCATGCCTCAGCAGCGTTTCCAAAATGTGTCTCATTCTAAGAACTACCAGGCTGCTTGCTAGTCTGATCCCAAGGTCCTCCATCAGTTCTGGAGTGAGTCTGGGGCATCCAAATTTTTATCAAGTGTCAACCAAGTGACATTTATCATCAAGGAAGTTTGAGGAACACTCTTCCACATGATAAAGTTCAAGATCCTTAGCAGGGTATGGTGGAGTCTGACAAACTGCCCCCCCTCCTGCAGCTTCTTGGAACTCCCCACGTGGCAGTTCAATGCCAGCCATGGGGAATTGCTAGTGGCTCCTATCCACCCCATTCTTCCTGTATCCCATGATTGAATATGTGATTCTTGGCTTGAAAGGGGGCTCTCTCTTTGCTTGGCCACTCCTCCTCATGTTTCACCTCCCGGCTTAGAGCTTCCTCTTCCATGAGGGTCTCTTGCCTCTGCCCTCTTCGTTGACATTCATTGTTTTGGTCAGTATGTTTCCACTATAGCAGCCATTTCAAGGTTTTATATTTGCCTATTTGCAAGTTTGTCTCCCCACCAGATTGGTAGGTCCTCAGAGAAGGGAGTGGGTTTTTCATCTTTATAACCCTGAATCCTCAAACAGAATCAGGTGCAATGCAAATACCCATAGATGTTTGCTGACTAACTAGACTACTAACTTACTATGGACAGGACAAAAGAATTCAACAGAAGAGCACATTCCTTAAGGACTACTATTAAAAATTAGGACTACTATTAAAAATTAGCACACGTGCACACACACACATGCATGCACACACACTCAATGGTACCCAAAAAGAAGAATATCACCCAATGTTGAAACCGAAGCATCTGGTGTTGCAGACAATAATAGTAACAATTAATCACAAGCTGGTCCCTCTCTGGGTTCAGATCCGAATGAGAGACAAAGAACTCAGTCAAAATAGTGAAAACAGTGCTGTTTCTGGCAGTCACGCTGGAGAGTGTTGAGGCTTCTCAGATCCTGTTGAAAATCTGAATATCTTTTTCTAATTGAAGACCTTGGGATAAACCATCTCCCGAAAGATTGGTCAGAACCCTGACCCACAGCTCTGCTGCTTTGGGAGACCAGGCTGCTCCAAAGGGGAGCAACAATGGTCGCTGCTCCGTCAACCCCCTCAGGAGAAGACCCCTCCCCAACCTCACCAACCAGGGAAAGTTTCTTCTATTTCCAGGGGGAAAGAAGGAAGAATGGAGAGTGACAGACGTGTTTCGGTCATATATTTCTCTCCTGAGAGTAGAGTGGAAGTTCCTCTCTCTGTAGAAACACAGGCAGTGGGGGACACAGTCCCTCCAGTGGCCACCACTGTGGAAGTGCTTCAAGAAGGGCTGATATTGTAGAGTCAGGTTTAAGAAGGAAGCGAGAAGTTTTTCCAGAGTCAGAAAGGAAATGGAAAAGTTCACATCATGTGAATCTGCGGAGGGCTGAGAAGAAATCTATATGACAAACTCAGAATCTGAAGTTCAAATACTTCCGAACTTCAAGTTTGGGAGAAGGCAAGGCAGGGGAACCACTTAAACTCTCAGTCTCCCTTCAGCCATCTGTCAAATCTAGCAGAGGTGGAAAGGGGGACAGTTAACTTCTGTTGTGCGTCTGATAAAATGAGATGGTAGAGGGGCTGGGTGGGCTCAGTGTTACCTATTGTCACAGGTAATTGTAATAGCTAATGCCACACTCAAGAGATGGGTGACTGGTGAATCCACGCTTCTGCCATTCTAGTGGCTGGCTCTCCCTCATTAACTTCCTCTCCACTTTTCTACCAGGTCTGTCCACCTCACCAGGCTCTTCCAATATCAGTTCTGCCCCCAAGACCTCAAGAGAATTTATGCTTTCTGGACGGTCAAATTCTACTGAAGTTAACATTTTAAAACCTTTTCCATATTAATTCTGCTCTCTATGCCCTTGAACTATGCCTTCAATGTTATCACCACCTCTAGTTATGAGGTCCTAAGGAACCTCATGCCTAGGAAATGAACCCCTTTATGAGTTCAATAGAGAAAAGTCTTCCATTGCCTAAACAGGCCTCCACCTCAAAGGCTCTTTCTAAAAATTCTATGTAGACTGTAAATTCTTGAGTTATATTCCCTGCAACTTCACTTTCTGCCATATGTTACACAACCAGCAATATTTTGATCGGGGAAATGTCTACCCCATCATCAGACATATTCAACAGGTGAAGACCATAGGTCCTAATGGGCTAAGCAATCTTGGCCGAGATCTCCCTGCAAGAGAGAGACAGAACTGAGGCTAAAAACCAAGCTCTAGCCTCCAGCCATGCTGCAAATGTGTTCAGCCCCTTGAGGTCTGACTCTGTGCTAGACTCTTCATATTTATTTAACCAACCCTTGTAGAACACTTACTGTGTGCTAAGCACTGTCCAAAGCACTTTACAAACATTAACACATTCCATCTTTCTAACAGCTTGAGATGAGCAACCTTTGAGAAGCTACTTAATCTTCTTGAGTTTGAATTTATCCTTCTGAAAAGGGGGATCCCAAGGAGTACTTACTTCACAGAGTTGTTATGATAGTCTCACAAGTTAACACGCTTCAAGCATAGTACAATACAACAGTACCTGGCATAGAGAAAGTACTACATGATTAAATATTTGCAGTGTAAATAATAGGGACAAGAAGAATGATGGATATGGGAATGTCTTAGATGGGAAGGGAAAAGTTCTTAGAGAGCCACCTACTTGGTGGGGAGGGGACCAGTTTCACCCTAATTAAGGACCTTCTTTCACTTTGTTCTGGTCCTAACCAGTGGGGGACCTGGTCCCCACCATTATGAGATGCAACTTCAAATAGAGAAAATATGCCCTCCAAGATGTAAAGATGCATTTGCTAGCTCTTATTTACAGACATGCTAACAATGGAAAACTCATGTTCCCCCATCTGACCAACCCTGAGAGCAATGCCGAAGATTTCCTGTAATGAAAGGGGCTAAAAATACTTTTTGATGATGGAGAGGGTGGAAGTTGAGCAACACTGACTGAGTGAAATACGGAAATGATACCAAATGGCACACAGGCAACAAAGGAAGCAGCCCACCTGGACTTTGATCTCTCCATCTCACCCCAAGACTCGGAACGTCTTGTTTTGTTCCAGGAGGCCATGCTCTGTCTCTGTGTTTGCACGCTCCCCTCAATTTTCTAGAGAGAAAATCTAGTTGGTCATGACTAATGCTGAATTATAGCATAAGATGGCTGCTAGTAAACCAAACACCTCAGTAATATAACGTTGTATTCTTTACAACCCTTTTAAGATCTTTAAGAACTGGGAATATGTTTCATGCCTTGAGGCCTCAGCAGCTATCTCTGTATCTGTTACCAAATTACTGTTATAATCAGATATTTTTCATGTGATGCCATATATTTGTTCGATTTAACTTTTTTTTTTATTGTGTAACCATTTTGTTAAACCATCATGGAATGTTTTTCATAGTTTGTAAAAACTCTTCACACATATTATTTCCTTTACTCTCATTTCCACTCAGTGAAAGATAGTCATTATTCCCACCTTCACTTCCTTGCACAGATGAAGAAACTGAGGCACAGAGAAGTGAAGGGGCTGATCTGGGATTGCACTGCCAGCAGATGACAGCCTTCTGATGCAAAGCCATTTCTTCTGCTCTACCCGCCAATCCCCTGAAATTCAACTTAACTCTGTTTGGGGTATCCTCATTGTTACAAATCTTATTCGTTTATTGTGGCTGATTTCCACAAGTGGCCTCAATGTGGCCAAGAGGAACCTTCTCTTTTTCTTTGCAAGTAAGTTTTTCCTCCTCTCCTGTCTGGAAAAGGTAGCTTGGCAGCCAATTCAGTGAACAATTCAGTGATTTAGGAACAAATATGTGGTACAGCTGAATCTCTCCAGATGTTAAGCTAAATAAGGTACAATTGGACTTTTTGGGATCTGGAGCTTCCTTCTTCTGGCCAAACTGGGAGGAGAAGGGGTCCAAGAACACTCGAGAGAGTAATGATGATAATATTCTTATTCAATAATGCCTATTACATGCCAAACAATACAGAGAGGTACGACTCAAGATAAATAGCTGGTAAATCGTATAATTATATGATAAAATATAATAATTTCTCTTCCTTTGGTTACCCTCTTCGTATGAGGATTTTTCCACTCCTGCACTGTTGAATTCAGGAGTAGTTTTGTGACTTGTGTTGGCCAATGAAAAGTAGACAGAGATGACAGATACCTTCCAGCTCATGGTTTTCCTTCTGCTACATAGGCTGATAGTGTTCCAGATAGAGGCTGACCCAGGTCCCAGAGTGGAGTGGGTAAACCAAGTTCAGCCAGTCCTCAGTGGATGAGTAGTGTGAGCCAGCACTATTTCCCCACTGTGTGGAAAGCCGCTGATGTTTTTAGATTATTGTTACAGCAGCGTGATCCAGCCTATGCTGACTGGTAAACTTGCACAAGCTCCCATAGCTAGTACATGATTAAGTCAAACAACTTTTCTCCAGCATTTAATGAATGCTTATTACGTTAACAATGCTAAGCGTTTTCCATATATTATCTTAGTTAATCCTCACAATGACCCCACATCATGTTTATATAGTTCTTATCTTAATGTTTTAATTAAGGATGTTTCAGTTCACATAGCTCATAAGGAGCGTCTAGGACTTGAACCCAGATTACTCTGAATTCATATCTAAATCTCATAATTACTAATCCATGTTTTATCCATGTTCACTTCTTGAGGACATGGAACTTGAGAAATTGGAAAAAGGAGAATGAATGTGCAAACCACCATCAGACCATCAGATGGTAATTATGCACTTACCAAGTTCAGAGAATATGGTGAACTGCCCCAATTTATGAACAATAACCCAATGAATGCCCTGTGCGTGAGCAAAGGAGGTGAAAGTACTTGAGGCTTCCTTGACACTCCTCCATCCCTGCTTAATTCCCTTCTCAGTTCAGTTCTTCTGCTCAGCTATCAACCCAGAGTTCCCACCTTCTCTCTTTTTAGTGGACAAGTGAAGGTACAAGAGCTACCTTCCACCCTGAGGATGGAGCCAACAACAAAGACTTTTGAAAGAACAGAGCTGAATTCAAGTTATGACTTTGCCACTTATCAGATTTAGGACCTCAGGCAAGGTGCTTCCTTTCTGCATCTGTAAAATGGAGTAAGTAACCATGCCTACCTCACCGGACTACTGAGGTGGACAATGAGATCTTTTTGACAAGTGCCTTGGGCTGGGCCAGACTTATAATAGATATCGATGAGTGTTGGTTCCCTTAGTAATTTACCCCAGTGATACCCCCAAAATTTGTGTGGAGCCATCTGTTTTCCTGCCTGCCCTTGCCCTGTGCTCCTACCTCCCTATCCTTTCCTTGAGAGAACCGCATGAGGAAGTTCAGGTTAGCCTACTAGAGGATGAGAAGTCATACGGAGTATTAGCAGGCTTTCCCAATTGGTAATAAACTCCAACTTCCAAATGTGAGTGAAGCCCTCTTGGACCATCTAGCCTCATCTAAGCTACCAGGTAGCTGTAACCCTAAGAAGGACCCCAAGTGAAACCAACAGATGAACCACCCAGCTGAGCCCAGCCTGAGTTGCTAGCCCATAGAATCATGAGTAAGTATAATGGTTGCTGTTAAACCGTTTTGGGATAATTTGTTATGCACAGAAGACAACTGACATACAAAGTCTTTAACACACAGATCTGGGGGACTTCTGGGTTCACAGTAAATTCCCATTCTCTACTACCATCCTCTATATCACAGACATGGGCTCCCAGTATCCCTGCTCCAGTGGGCCTGTCTGCGAATAGACCGACCGTACTCCCCTTCACATCATGGAGGCACTTCAGATAGCTGGCCAGTGGCTATTGTTGCTGAGGTCTCTGGGGTCACGTCAGCTCTTCTTTTCTCAAAGCCTGTTCTACAGATTTGATCAGCTTCCCTGGTATCCTTCAGATAAGTTCCATCTATCCTTAAAATAACTAGAGTTGGTTTCTGATGCTCATACTCCCAAAATCCTTAATAAACAAAAGTTTCCTTCAAAAAATTTGACCCTGCAAACGAGGAAAATGTAGTCAGTAAATATGTTTAAATGATCCTTGTGCCCTGAATGGCATGCTGGTCTCTGTAGAAAAAGAGTGAAGAGAAGACATCAACCTTACCCTCATGGATTCTCTAACATAAGAATCCTCCTGGATCAGTTTTTTTATTTTATTTTATTGCTTCTCCTCTTAATTTGCAGACCTTACAACTAAAGAGAGTTCTGTCAAGCCACTGACTTTGAAATACACCTTATTAACTTGAGTTCTAATGTATCATCCTGGCTTTACCAGAAAAACCCACAAACAAATCAGATTCTTCACTACTTGCCCAAGGCCGTTGAGATCCTTGAAAGATGAGGAAGCAAGTCATCTCTCTTCTTTAGTAGCTTACTTAGTAGCCCAGGAAGCCAATACTTTTCCTTGTGACTTTTAAGACTTGCTTGATATGTCTTTCTCTCCCTCCCCTTCTCCCATCCTGCTTTAAATTTAGCCCCTTTCAGAATTCAGGTAATATAAGAAAAGGCATTCATTGAACTGATCTTGACTTTGGCTTTGACCCTGACTTGAGAGGGGGAATGTTTAGAGAAGACCTGAGAGTGAATTTCTTTGTTAAAAAGATTGTGAAACCCTGACAGAAATTTCATGGAAATTTTTCATGAGGAAAAGGTAGTCGGTAAATATGTTTAAACGCTCCTGTGTCCTGAACACCATGCTGGTCTCTGCAGAAAGAAGAGTGAAGAGAAACAGAAAGGAACAGGAAGAACAAAGAAGACACTTACATGCCAGGCACTGTTATATACAGAATCCTAACAACCCTGTGAAGTAGGCAATGGTGTTCTCATTTTACAAATGAGGAAACAGGGACCTGGAGAAGTGAAAAGAATGCCCAAGATCACCAGAGTCTCAATTCAAGTCCAAGCTTGTTATCCAAGGTCCTGGTTTTTCTACTACCTGGCTGCTTTTTCAAGAAGAGAGCAATAGAAGCTGAGTTGGAGATGCAGGTGGGTGGTGTCATGCACCATATTAATTGCCATTACAAATGATAACTCCATAGTTCCCCCTGGTTACCAAGATGAATTTATTCCAACACTTCCCAAAGAACAATTTATTTTAAAGTTGTCTTTGTGGGGCACCTGGATGGCTCAGTCAGTTGAGCGTCCAATTTCAATTCAGGTCATGGTCTCATGATTAGTGAGTTTGAGCCCCGCTTCGGGCCTTGTGCTAACAAACAGCTCGGAGCCTGGAGGCTGCTTCAAATTCTGTATCTCCCTCTCTTCTCCCCCTCCCCGGTTCATGCTTTGTCTCTCCCTGTCTTTCAAAGATAAATGTTAAAAAAAAAAATTAAGAGAAAAAGAAAAAAGTAGTTTGTCTTTGTGATATAAATAAGTAATTATTAATAAATGTTCCACACAAAAAAGGATTCCCTCAGTATTCTGAAATAGTAGGACACCTCAAAAACTTAAAATATAGACTTCCCCCATTAATCTCCAAGAGGAAGATATAGTGTGATATTAGTTAGGGTACACTGTAGGCTGCTATAACCTACAGCCTAAAGATACTCTAAGATGTAGTGGCTAAAACAGAAGTTAATTTCTTTTTCATGTATCAATACAAAGATTAGTGGACCAAGGAGGGCCAAGTGGCTCTTCCACCATCGATACAGATGGCACTAGTGGTTACCATGTCTCAGACAAGGTATAGAGAGAGTCCAGCACAAGACGTGTTCTCTTTAAGGAGATAACTAACACGCTTTTCTTGTACTTACATCTCACTGGCCTGAACTCAGCCAAATGGACACAACCAGATACAAAAGAAGCTAAGAAGTACAGTCTCTAGCTAGATGCCCAAGCGTTAGGCAAAAACTCTGAGGGTTCTATCTCCAAAGAATGCAGAAAGGGAGAACAAATACCAAAGGAGATTTGACACTTTCTCTTTGTCCCCAAATTTATTTACTAACTAAACTCTATTTTACACAATGTTCCTCAGGACTGGTATTTCATTAAATACTTTATTAGTCTGGATAGGACAGTTAATGATGCAGTAACAAATAACCCCAAATTCTAGAGGCTTAAAACAACCTAAGCTTAATTCTCACCCACACTACATGTCTCTGTGGAGGAGGGATGGGAAGAGAGGGTCTGCTCTGCTCTCTGAGAAGGAAGTTGATGGAGAAGCTATCCTCTGGAACAATGTTGATTCCCATAGTAGAAGGAATGAGAGTGTGGGTGAATCATGCACCACCACAACTAACTTGGAGGAAATATAAGTAGAGTCTGTAGGCGTTTCATAACCTCTTCCTCCAATGCATCTCCTTTTGCTCTCAGAATTGAGGCAGTTTAGGTTGAGCCGCTCTGGCTCTCCCACAGTATTCCTGAGTCTCTTGAAGAGAATCAGGCCTCCTTTTGTCTTCCTTGTCTTGATCTGCCACCATGTTGTACCAATTGGAGTACCAAAAACAAGCTCTAGATCATTATGGTTACTGGTAAACATGCCTGCAATTACTATTTTCCTTGTATCTATGTTCACACTACCAAGAGGAAGAGGCTATTTCTTCAGTTCTTGAATCTGGCTGGGCTTTGTGACTTGCTTTGACCAATAGAATGAGGCAGGAGTGACATCATGCCTGGGACTTGGGTGGTCTTGGTACCATGTCTACTCTTTCCTGAAGAGGGCTGTCAACACCATATGCTCATTGTATGATCCCTGTGCGGTCAAATGTGTGTTCATCTGCTGAAGGATGATAGACCACACAGAGTAAAAATGAGCCATCCCAGCTGATATAACCCCAGATGACATGGTGGGGTGGGGGACCCAGGACAGGGCACCTTGAGGCCCAAATGGTTGACTGTCAGTGTGCCCTGGTCACAGAGGTCCAGGGTAATCACCATCCTGGTCTATCTGTCCTTTCCCAGGACATGGGAATTTCTGGGTTAAAACCACAAAGCCTGGGATGAACCAGAACAACTTGTTCACCTTATGGCAAGGCCAGTTGGTCCATGATCTGCATGGCATTACCTAAGAGGAGCTAGAAGGGGCCAGGCAAGTGGAGTGTCTTGCCCAAGAGCACACAGCTAATTCACTCATCCCTTTCCTTTGACTAGGCATGATTCAACGTCACTTAAGTTTTACAATCCTGTGACACAGCTATTGTTCTACAGGTGAAGATCTAATAATAATATACATAATAATAATAATACCAATAGCCTTTAGCTAGTGTCTATCATCTGTACAGCATGGTGCTGTGAATCTATGTAATCTTCACAATAGTCATCGGAAAGAAGTACCATTATCCCTATTTTGCAGATGGACAAACTGAGACCAAAAAAGGGTTAAGTAACTTGCCAATGTCACACAGTTATTGTGTGGTGGGATGAGGACATCTGTGGCAGTCAAGCTGTGGAGCACATGTTCTTTCTCATACACTGCACTGCCCGGTCCCCTTCCCATGGTGCCGTCCTGATTGCATTCCAGACACATCCACCCTCCGAAGTTAGCAGATCCCACCCAGGCTCCTCACTCCAGCTGGGATGTCCCATCAGGCTGACATGTATTTTGATGAAGAAGGACAGATGGGACAGATGAAGAAGGTCACAGGTGCGCTGTGAGTGGGTTGAACCTCTGTTCAAGAGGTTGACTTGGGGGAAGGTGTTGGACCTTGGTGAGTGTGACATTACGGGTTAGAAGGACCTGTGGTATGGTGCCTTACATCACTGTACCTCAGCCTTCACAGCTACAAAACTGGGAATCTGGACAAACTATGATTAAGGCCCTGTCTAGAATTGGAGGAATCCAGATCACCCAAAGATTTCAACTCAACAGAAATAACTGAGGTCATGGCAGCCATGAAACGTGAAAGAAAATCAAATTAACCTAAAGCAGCTGGAACATAATTTCTCTCCTTTTTCTTGCTTTCCCTTTGGTAATTTGTTTTCCAGACTCCTCTCCTATAAAATCAGGCCTCAGATCTCAGGATCAGCTGAGGAAAAACAAGAAATAAGAAAGATTATTTCTTATTTGTCTTTATAGATATATAGCTATAATCAAAGCACTTTTGAACCCTCCACCCTTCAAAAAAAAAAAAAAGCCTATGTCTGCATTTTTTTCCCCCCTAGAGAGAATGTTGACCTTCTTCCTCTGGACACTTTCACTTCCTTTGCTGCAAGGTGAAGTGGCCACCAGACTTAGGGTGCAAGTGGCTAGTTCTTTCCATAGAGCTTTATTACCCTGCAGCCTTTGAGAAGAACCCATATTAAGAGTTTCTCTTCAAGATGATTGGGCTGCTCTACCCAGCGTTGCTGAGGTGAGTGATTCCTCTAATGAAATCTCTATGTCATGGTTCCTCATGAAAATATTTAATATGCTCTATCTCATAAGTACATTGCTCTTTGCCATCTACCACTCTGAGATGTGAGGAGCTAACCATCCTCTCTGCTATTTCCCTCCACCAAACAGGGCTCTGGTCATATTGCCTGCTCTGTGGTGAGGCCTTACATTACTCAGCAGGAGACGGAGGCTTCAGAGGGTGAGGTGTCTATTCCACTGGCCAGACGCTCTCCCTCCCTTCGGGTCAGCAACACTGCTTCTTCCTTGGGTGCTTTCCCATTGTCTTGTGCTTTCCTGCTTCCATGGCTTCTCTTCCTTACTCTTGACGACAAACACAAGGAGTTTTCTGAAATCAAAAACATTTATGTTCCCTCTAGATAGCTTAAATTTTAGCCGTTTCCTTTCTAATAAGCTCTTCCAGAAATGTTGGTAGGCGATGCTAATCAAGTTAGTTGATTATTGAAAGCAGGCTGCTTTCTCTCTGCACAATGTTGGGTTCTGCTGGGGACACAGAAGGGCCTACGACGTATCTGCTATCCAGAAACTTGTAATCTAACTGGGAGACAAATAGCATTCATCCATTCATTCTTGTGGACATTCAGTATACAATTATTGCGTGCCTACTGTATGCTGGGTATTTGGGAAACCATGCAAGTGGTTTTTAAACTCTGAGCTCTGGCTCCCAGGGCAGGAGTTGGGGAATGAAGTTAGGACAAAGGATCACAAATCCACGTATATCACAAGTAGTGCCTGCAAATTTTCATTCTCTTCTTATCCATGCATTCATCTGACAAATATGTACTCCGTGTTCATAAACATGAAATAACGCCTCAGACATGTCTGTGTATTTTCCAAAAGCATTTGGATGCCATTGTGATCGATTAAATAGAACTCCATTTAAAAGTTTTACTGAGTTTGGAAAGTCTTTTTCTCACTGAGTATTTTCCAAGTCTGTGGATGCCAAGACTTCATTATTATCTTGGAACTTCACAAGAAGAGTGAATGCTTTTAAACTGCGTTCTTATTTTGGAAAATGTGGGAGCTTCTGCAAGAGAAGGTTGACACAGTGTCCATAACAAGACCCGAAGGTGTGGGTTTTGTAGGAGAGCAGCCAGGCATGTACACGCAAAGAAACCAGGGAGATGTGAGGGGAAAACACCAAGGACATCAATGCTGTGTTTAAGCAACTCTCACCCATGTGAGTCTATGGTTTGAAGAGCATATTATTTTAAAATATCTACATAAACTCTCTCTTCTGAAATGGTTTAGGAGGCACCTGGGAGGCTCAGTCAGTTAAGTGTCCAACTCTTGATTTCTGCTCAGGTCAGGATCTCATGGTTCATGTGTTCGAGCTCCATATCAGGCTCTATGCTGACAGTGTGGAGCCTGCTTGGGATTCTCTCTCTCCCTCTCTCTGCCCTTCCCTTGCTTATGCACATATACTCTCTCTCTCTCTTTTTCTCTCTCAAAATAAATAAATAAACCTTAAAAAATAATAAAAAAATCAAATGATCTAGTAACCAATTAAGTTATTTTATGTATTATAAATATATTATTCTATAGAATTAATTATATATTTATTAATTATATATTTATAAATATATAATTATTTTATATAATCTATTATATAATTTTATATAATTTATATCTATTACATATTATAACTAATAAATAAGTTCAGAACATCTAAATCTCCTCCTCCCTGACCAATCCCGATTTTTGCTCCATTTCTACAGTGTAGGCTTTTCAAAAGCAAAATATACTATAATTGTCTGTGTTGATCGTTCCTTATACTTTCTCCAAGTGCTTTCTTTATAGATGGTTTAACTGAGCACCACCAAAATCATGAGATGCAGAAAGGACAGGAATCATTATCCTTATGTTATAGATGAATTTAGAATGCCTAAGAATAGACAATGAATTACACAGATACAAAAGCAGGCAAGGGTTGGCTAGGTAAAGTGGTCAGGAGAATGATTTATTAAGAAATGTGAAATGATCCTGGGATGCAGAATCTGGAATTTGGGAAAGAGGGGGGAAGCTAGAATCCCATGCTTCTATTGGCCATCATACGGGTCCTAGGAAGATCATGCTCATGTGAAATGCTGAGCTCTTAAAATTGAAGAGACATTTTAAGAAGGGCTAGGAAAAAAGGGAACAAACAATATGTTTGAAAAACATGAAAAGTAAAATCTAGAAAAGACAGTCCAACAAGCAGCGTGATGCACAGAGGGAGAATTAAGGGCAGATCGAACTGATGTTTGAGTCAGCTGAACGGAATTCAAACACCGCCACCCTCCCCACTTTCTGTTCACCATATTTTCATGGAACAATAATTCACGTGGCCTTAACATGTTCTAAGGACTAAACTATATTGGGTCTCATTTCAGGTGATGCATTTTTTTTTTTAACATTTATTCACTTTTGAGAGGCAGAAACAAAGCATGAGTGGGGAAGGGGCAGAGAAAGGTAGACACAGACTCTGAAGCAGGCCCCAGGCTCTGAGGTCTCAGCACAGAGCCTGATGTGGGGCTTGAACTCCAGGACTTGAGCCAAGGTCCGCCGCCTAGCCCACTGAGCCACCCACTTGCCCCTCAGGTGATGCATTTTTAAGTGAAAGTCAACCCTGCCAGAATAAAGAGCTTGGGCTTGAATTTTGCTTTCAGGACACATTAGCCATCAGGCAACTACTTAATTAATACTTTTCTCTCCAAACTTCCTATTTTTTCCATCTCTAAACTGAGTATGATAAAACTTCCCTTGCATAGTTGCTTCAAATATGCAAGTTGTTGTATGCAAAGCACCTCATCAAGTACCCGGGACGCAGTAGAAACTCAAGCAAGGAGAGCTGGTTTATCAGGTGGTGGTGCTGGGTTTAATTTATATGTGTTCTCATGACCTGAGCACTAGACTGGGAGTCAACAGAATCCAAGTTTGGGGCCCCAACTCTTCCACTTAGGAACCATAAGATGAGATGTTACGAAAGGTATCTATGTTTCTTCATTCTGAATCTCTTCACATATAAAAATGAGTGTGACTTCCTTTCCTATTTTCAGTTCAAGACTCAAATGAAATGGTATGTGTGAAATAGCTCTTAAATATAAATGTCATATAAAAATAGGATGTATTGCTACTAAGTCTTTCAAAACTAATCATCTAGGTTAAAACAGACAGGTCGTTATATATGTAACAAAGGTATCACAGTAATACGAATACAGGGCGGAAGTCTCTGTGTTTCCAGAAGGCCTAGTAACAATAAGAAAAGCCCCTCAAATGACAAGATATGTTTAGTTAGCACAGGAAAGATTGTTCAGTTTTAAGGACAAGGAAACATATGAGCACGCTTACAAGGGTCATGATGGACTGTCCGTCTCTAGGGCGACATTAGAAAGGATGAACAGCGATCGGTTCTGAATTTATCAGAGAATCAGAGAGTCCTCAGCTCAAGAGGGACCAGAGATAGTGCCGCCCACCCACCTTGTTTGACAGAGAGGAAAGTGAGGCCCAGAGAAGTGAAGGTACTTAATCACAAGGACGCCCACAGCGGGCGAGCTGGCCACCTGCCTCTGCCTTAGGCTTCTGCTCACTGTTTTCCATGACGACACTGTCACTTCTATTCAAATGCATACCCCTATGGCTTTAAAATCTCTGCTTCTGGTACATGGGGAGGACTGGAGAGCAAATCCAAGGCTATCTGCTATGCTACAGGACAGAATAACTCGAACGTTTCAGTGGAGGGCTGGAGGGCAGTGAGGGGCTGCATTGAGCTCAGCATCTTGAAGCATCCTCCCCTCCGTCTGCATTTATGATATCATCCAGGAAACATTTAAACAACCTAGATGGAACGAAATGTCTTGCCAGGTGGTAGCCTGTGATATATACAGACAGCCCCTGACTCACAAAGAAAGACTACAGAGGTCCCATACATGCAAACAGCTGCTGCCGTCCGCCCGGCCCCCACCACCTGGCAGCTGCCATGGGCTGTGTGAAAAAATTAAAAAAGAAAGAAAGGGGATAGGAAAAAAAAAAAAAAACTTGGACCACTTGCAGATTCGGCACATTCAGAGGCAGAGGAAGGGAGGAAGCTGTGGACACAGGAATCACATAAAGGAACGGACTCTCCTCATGAATTGTCATCCGTGGGTGATCTGGTAACAGCCCCCACTCTCTTTGCCCTGAAACATCGTCTCCTGGGAATGACGGCCCTCTTCTCCCCACAGGGCCAGAAATTCTATGTATGTAGGATTTTGCCTCCAAGCCTTTTTGTAAGAAGGAAAGCAGGAATAAATGATATTTTGCCACTAGAAATCTCTTTTAAAAAGCCATTCCCCTTTATAAAGGTTAATAATGAGTGTCTACCTCATGGGGTTGTTGTAAAGATAAAGTAAATAAATGAGTAAGAAGTTCTTATGTTTGGGGCACCTGGGTGGCTCAGTTGGGTAGGTGTCCAACTCCTGGTTTCAGCTCAGGTCATGATCTCGTGGTTCAAACCCCACATTGGACTCCACACTGTGGAGCCTGGTTGAGATTCTCTCTCTCCCCCTCTCTCTGCCCCTTCCCCATGTGCTCGTTCCCTCTCTCTTTCTCATCTTTTTCTCATTCTCAAAACAAACAAATAAACTAAAAAAAAAAAACCAGTTCTCAGAACTGTACCCAATATGTGCTGTAACTCCAATGTCATGAAAGTGTTAATGCTCTGTACAATTACTATTACTTTCCATTTTGCAGATGAAAGAAATGAGGCTTAGAGAGGTTAAATTACCCTACCTAGGCCATATAAGTTAAAGATAGAACCAGGATTCAAATCTAGGTCCATCTCCAAAGCCTATCTTAACTACTGTACTAACATCTGTATGCCTAGCATTGGGCAACCATTCACACATTAGCAAGAATTAATTCATGTACATTTTTTTTTTTTTTTTTGCTGAAAATCAGCCAAGCTCAGCTGCACTCAAGAAACAGGAATTTTGACTAGTGAGGGAGTAAAGAAGGTTACTGGGGAGAGAGCAGGAAGACCTGAGTGAGAGACCACAGCTGAGTATTGAGTAGGAAGCCTGGAGGCAGGGATGCCCGTGAATGGGAGATATAAGGATAAAACACAGTTTATGGGGAGTCAAGGATGAATTCTGACCCATGTGAAATTTCATCTAGATCTGACTCAGGAAAGGGAGAGGAAGATTTCTATCTTTTCCCCCACCTACCACTTTGTCCCACCCACGGCTCCAAATTACTTATTAGTACTCTTGGTAGACTACAAGAAAGTTTAAATAAGCTTTTATGGGTTGGTTGGAAACATAATGCTTCCACTCCCATTTATAACGCGTTTCTTTGGGGAAATGTGTGCTGAGTTCCAAACAAATGACGTGTAATGTAATACAACGTGTGTATGCTTCGTGTGTCCCTGTGCTGGGCACTGTGCTGGGTGCTGGGAATAGCAAAGGAAACACAAGGCAAGGTCTCTGCCCCTGAGCAGGAACCCTGTGGGGGAGAGATGTGTGAGCAGAAAGGAGACAGTATGCTGAATATAACAGGTGAGGCGTGTACCAGTGCCTTAGAGCACAGAAGGGGACAGGGAAATTGCTCTTGAATCAACTTCCGGATTCCAATCCTTCTGCAAGTTAGGAGCTGCATGGAATGCGTTAAAGTTACTGGAAGGACATACTTACCATTGAGTACTGAACGATCTACTTCTTCAATAAGACTGTCATTGCCTGCTCTTTTTCCCGGCCGGTAGTAGTATTGATATCTGTGTTTTTTGTCTAAGAGGTTAGAAGAGAGAGGGGTGACTGCGTGGACTCTGAACTCAGGGTGCTCTGGTTTGAATCTGACTTTCATCTAGTAGCAATATGACATTTGCCTCTCTCGGTCTGAGGTTTTTCATCTGTAAAATGGAGCCCGTGAAAATACCTTCTCTGTAGAGAAGATAAATGAGCTAATGCATGCAAAGCCCAGTGCGCAAGATGGAATAAACATCTCACCCAAATCTGGCTACTCTTAACCAGGTGATAGGTATTCACTGACTTCATAGAACTTCACGAAGTGGAGTGCCGTTCCCAGAAGATTGTTTTAAGGGGTACCCAGCCAAGCATGTTTACATTTTGATAGCCTATATTTATCTTCATATATATATACAGCACATCAAATCCAGACTTTAAAACTATCATTTCAGAGGATGAATGAAAATTTTTAGAAAGTAAATTAACCCAGGGGCGCCTGGGTGGCTTAGTCGGTTAAGCGTCCGACTTTCGCTTAGGTCATGATCTCGCGGTTCGTGGTTCGAGCCCCGCGTCGGGCTCTGTGCTGACTGCCAGCTCAGAGCCTGGAGCCTGTTTCAGTCTGTGACTCCCTCTCTCTCTGACCCTCCCCTGCTCACGCTGTCTCTCTCTCTCACCTAGAAATAAATAAAACATTAAAAAAATTAAAAAAAAAAAGAAAGTAAATTAATCCAAAGAAACCTGTTTAGTAAATACTAGTCTGATGTTCCATCTTGTCTTTCAAAATAAAAGTAACAAGCAGACTAGGAAACTTCAACTGAGGCTAGGACAGCAGACAGAGGTTTCCTTTTACATTTTTCTCCTTTTTTCTCTTTCCTTTTTTTTTTTTTTTCTGCACTTGCCATGGTTCAAATTAGTTTTATTTTTCTTAATATCAAATATGTATATGAACGTCCCTATTAAAATGTTCTCTAGATTTTTTTTTAATGGATATGGGAGGAAAAAACGTAACAGATTAGGAAATTCAGCAAAGCGATGGTCTTCCTTTATGTGTTTTCTCACTGTAATGAAATTCAAAACTCTCATCTAGGACTCTGGGGAAAGGCAGCATTTCCTAATGCCCTAACTAAAGGGAAAGTGCGGCTGAATAGCAGAAAAGAATGCCTTCCGCATGCTCGCGCTTTCTTGGCCCCGATTTCAATCCTGGTGGAAAAATTCCCTGAAGCGTATGACAGCTGAGCTTCTCGCCTGGAATTCAGATGATCAGAAAAGGAAACTTATACCGTGAGGTTCTGGGGGCACTCGGCCTCTTGCGATGCGCACAGAAGCCAGAGAGTGGATGGGCCGTGTGCCATGTCCGCCCCACCAGCTGGGGGAGCTGAAGCCAGAGGGGATTCAAGTTTGAGGAAGGCAGTGGGCAGGAGACGTGAGAGATGACAAGGACGGCCCGCCTCAACTCACTCGCTGGGTTTCCCCCAAGTTGCAGTAAGGTCTCTGGGGCACCCAGTCACCTCTACCCCTTCTCTGTAAAAATTACCCCCAGGAAAGTCCCTCTGTCTAGCACAGCAGTTGGCCTTTAAAGACTATGGAATGATCTTGCCTGGATGGGGTTTCCCTGAGGTCAGTATCCCCATCCGGGCTTCTTCTGGCACTGTAGTGTCACTTCGATGACAGGCTGGCAGACGGCAGAGTGTGTTAAAGACACACAAGACCAAGGAACGTTATTCGCTGAGGTCTTTAAAGATGTCTGTTAAGCAGAGGTTTAGCCTCATGCCGGCCATGTGTCTTCTGCTCTCTGTGGAGATGACCTCCCCTAACTAAGCATCCTCCGGCGCCCTCCACCAACCTGGTCACACAGTCCTTATTTCAAAGAGAAAAGCAATTCATCTCCTTGCAGCCCCCCCTACCCCCCCAACCACCCAGCCCTGGGAGAGCAGGTACAGAGGAAAGGTACTCACCGAATTGTGGGCAGCGGGCAGCGGCTTTCAGGTAAATCCCTTTATTTCAGTCTCAAGAACAGAATTATCAGGTACAATACAGGACACTCAGTTAAACTGCAATGTAGATAAACGGAAAATAAGTTTTTAGTATGAGTATGTCTACAATGCTTACAGTAAATACTTAATGTGTCCACAAAACTTATAGTAGACACTTATGCCAAACATTGCTTGTTGTTTATCTGGCGTTCCTATTTAACTGGGTGTCTATTTTTTCATTTGCTAACTCCAGCAATTCTACTCAACAACAACCCACG
The DNA here is from genome assembly GCA_017311185.1 of Proteles cristata cristata. NCBI lineage: Eukaryota > Metazoa > Chordata > Mammalia > Carnivora > Hyaenidae > Proteles > Proteles cristata. The sequence continues at coordinate 1,299,682 of JAESUZ010000713.1, forward strand.
AGGCTGGCATTAGTATTCCTGTTTTAAAGACGGGCAAAGGAGATTGGAGGGATTAAGAGACTTTTTGGAAGCAATAGAGCTCATGGGCGGCAGAGTAGAGATGAGATTTTCAACCCAGACCTCCTGATTTCAAGGCCAGTGTCACTTCCACAACACCCACCCAGGGATCCAAGCCTTAAGTAGAAGGGCTGGGATGGGATGCTGATGGAAGAAGGTGAGACATTTTCTGATGAATTTGGGGAGGATCTTGGGTGCCTTGTTCACAAATGTAGATAATCATTCCATAAACAGTTGGTGGCTAGATTGAGTTGAACAACCACCAAGCTTGGTAGTTGAAAGACTGTCCCTTTCTCATAAACATTCTTAAGAAAAGACTTGTCCCCCACCCCCAGCTCAGGTCTCCCTTCAACATGACCCTGAGTGCCTGCCGGGAGCACCTCACCCCAGGTGCATAGGCAGTGAGAGATGAGGTCATGGGAAACGACCCCAAAAGAAGCTTCGAGTTATGTTACAGCCATTTAACATGATGGAAACCCACAGGACTGAAGGGATTGGCTGGCGCAGGGGAAAAACCTGTCCACTTTTAGCTGGACAGCCTTCAAAGCTCAGTGTGTGCGACTTGGCTACCTTGCTTGAACCAGGCTGCCTCACAAGAACTTGAAAATATCTGTGCTGATTTAGGGGAGCAGAGGCTGTGGGGATAAAGAGAGGGAAGAGGTAATCTGCTAGAACTTTCTCACCTGAACCCAAGACCCCATCAGGTTGGCTTTCTTCTTAAAGTTGTGAAGCTCTATGCATCTGCACGTAGGAATCTATTTGGAACACATGCATAGATGCCCACAAACTTTCAGGTCGCAAGGGAAATGGCAGTGACTCCCTGCAGAGGGAAACACCTTCTGCTCCTCCTTGTTTTTAAATGTTTGTTTATTTTTGAGAGGACACAAGTGGGGGAGGGGCTGAGAAAGTGAGGGACAGAGGATCTGAAGCAGGCTCTGCAGTGACAGCAGCGAGCCTGGAGAGGCTCGAACTCAGGAACCAAGAGATCATGACCTGAGCCAAGGTCGGATGCTCAACCAACTGAGCCACCCAGGAGCCCCTTACCCTCCTCATCTTAAGTCCCAGCCTTTTCCTCCAGAGCCTCATTGGAAAAGCCATGTGAGGACAGCGGGTGGCTAGGAAGAGCCAAGGAAATGGCACTGAAAGAAAATGTGAACCCAAATCTGTCACCACCAGCAAAGTTGGCTACCTGATGATCATTTTAATATTTGATGATCAAAGCAATAAATTATCCTTGGAGGACAAATTTGAAAGTGCTAGAAAGTATAAAGAAACAAAAACTACCCATAAGCCCACCACACACGGTATAACCTCTCCTAAAATTGTGGTGTATTTCTTCAAAATCTCTGTCCATATAATAAACATAATTGGCCTCAGATTTCGTCTGTGACTTTGTATTCCACTTTTTCTAACCTAACAAATTATAACTTCTCTCACATCATCAAAAGCCCTTCAAAAGAATCTATATGACTTTGAGGAACCTTTAATGGATACATTGACAATGGCATCATTTATTTAATTACTCGTCCACTGCTAAAGGTTTAGAGAGTTTCTGATGTTTTCTCTAATAGAAATAACATAGCAGTGGACATCTTCTTCACCTACATTTGTATCAGACCCTTGGCTCCTGTGCCCTTATGTCTAAAATCTAATAGGGGCCCCTGGGTGGCTCAGTCGGTTGAGCGTCAGACTTCGGCTCAGGTCGTGATCTCATGGTTCATGAGTTCAAGCTCCGCATCAGGCTCTGTGCTGACATCTCAGAGCCTGGAGCTCACTTCGGATTCCATGCCTCCGTCTCCTCCCCAACTCGTGCTCTGTCTCTCTCTCTCTCTCAAAAATAGATAAATGTTAAAAGTTTTTTAAAATCCTATATAAAATGACATCTGCTCTGACTGAAAGATATATGTCTTATGTTTCCGGTCAGCCTTACAGAGAGCAAGCACTACGTCTCCCAGATGCCCCAGCAACTGAACTAGTTAGAGAGACCCTGTGGTCATTATCGAGCAAGGACTGCCTAGTCCCTTGCCAAATGGAGGGGGCTCCCTCCCTGCAGAACGTTCCAACCCCCCCTTAGACTCGGGCCATGGTTTCCAAGAGAGAAACAGAGACAGAAACAGAGGGATAGAGACACACAGGGGAGAAAACCCCAGGAATGACTTTCAGAGAAACTGCCGCCCGAGGTCACTCCACCGGAAACAGGACAATAAAAGTCCTCAGAACTGTGCCGCTGGGTATTTTTACAGAACCATCGCTTGCTGAGTTAGTTAATGATAATGTTGGGTTCCAACTTCTTTCCAAAAGGGAGGCTTAAGTGTTCTCAACTTGGACGGGGCTGGCTTAAAAATAAACAAATAAGTTATATAAGTCCAACTTTTGGAGGATCAGGTTTTAGAAGCCAAGGCTCTGGGTAAGATTAAAGGGGCCGCCTCGCACCTTGTGGCCGGGCCTCACGTATAGCCTTCAGGGCGGAGCGTCCTGGTGCCTCCCGGCTGCCCCTGGAATCCAGCTTCTAAGTTGAGCACCGACACCCACCAGGAGCTCGCCGGGGCCCATGTCACACTTAGAAGACGGTGGAGGGAAACAAAAAGAAAAAGCCAAGTGCAGCCACTGGTATACAGTGACAGACTTCTTCTTTTCCCCCTCTTTCCCAATGTTAGATGTTTTGAAAGGCGTAATGGTGTTATTCAAAAGCTGTCATCTTCTGCTTGACAGCCGGCTGCGTTTTAGCCGGCAGTGAACTGATTACTATCTATTGCTTTTTGAAAGGTTTGAAACTCCTCTAGGAAGAAAGATTCCTCAAAGTTAGCAGTGTGGATGGAGCCCCACTTTGGGTCCAGCTGGGGGAACTTTCAGGAACAGAAGAAGCCCAGGGCTCTGGTGGGGTCCAGAATCCTCCACGCACTCCCAGAATAGACAAGAACATGTAAACCTGGGGCACTTGAGTGGCTCAGTCGGTTGGGCATCCGACTTCAGCTCAGGGCATGATCTCACGGTTTGTGGGTTCGAGCCCCACGTCAGGCTCTGTGCTGACAGCTAGCTCAGAGCCTGGAGCCTGCTTCAGATTCTGTGTCTCCCTCTCTGACCCTCCCCTGCTCACGCTGTCTCTCTCTCTCTCTCTCTCTCTCTCTCTCAGAAATAAATTTAAAAAATTAAAAAAAAAAAAGAATATGTAAGCCTGAGCGTACTCATTCAAGTATTCATGCAGCACAATTATTAAGAGCTTTGTAAGTGGGAGGTGCCCAACACCCAAGGTTAAACGATACAGTAGAATAGACCGTGCCCACAAATTGCTAATTCTAATTAAGGAGACCAGATTTGTTCACAAATGGCAAAGTAGGCCAGGGGTCTACCGTGGGGCCAGGAAAGCAAGGTAAAAGCAGTACTCAATTCTAGCCAGTAACTACTTCCTGGAATGCAGGTGCAGTGTGGCTACAGCTTCAGATTTTCCAAAGCAGGAGAATGTGATTTTTTTCTGTACAGTATCCTGATTTCTTTTTCAGTTGGCAGAAAAAAAATTTTTTTTATGTTTTTTATTTATTTCTAGGAGAGAGAGAGAGAGACAGCGTGAGCAGGGGAGGGTCAGAGAGAGAGGGAGTCACAGACTCTGAAATAGGCTCCAGGCTCTGAGCTGGCAGTCAGCACAGAGCCCGATGCGGGGCTCGAACCCACGAACCGCGAGATCATGACCTAAGTGAAAGTTGGACGCTTAACCGACTAAGCCACCCAGGTGCCCCATTTGGCGGAAAAAAAATTTGACACTATGCAAACTAAGCACAACCTATACCCGTAAGGTGGATCAGAACAAGCCACTAGTGTAAACAAGCAGACTATATTAGTTAATATGGAGAGAAATCTACCCTATGGAAAAAGCATTTGTCATAAATAATATGTTTAATATGATCACATTTTTGTTCCAAATGGTGCATTTAACACATAGAAAAAAGATGGAAGGTGATCCATCAAAATGTTAAAAGTAGAGCCCAGACAGCAGGATTAGAAATGATGTTTTCCCTCTTGTTTCTCCATTTTTAAAAAAATGTTTATTTATGTTTGAGAGAGAGAGTGCAAGTGAGGGAGGTGCAGAGAGAGAGGGAGACAGAGGATCAGAACCACGCTCTGCACTGACAGCACAGAGCCCGACATGGACTCGAACTCACAAGCCATGAGATCATGACCTGAGCCGATGTCAGACATTTGACCGACTAAGCCACCCGGATGCCCCTGTTTCTCCATTTTTAATGAGATTGTCACAATGAGCATGTTACCTCAATAATCAGAATTTTCAACAAAATTAAAATTGTTATGAAAACACCCAAGAGCTGGGGAGCCTGGGTGGTTCAGTCAGTTAAGCGTCCAACTTCAGCTCAGGTCATGATCTCACAGTCCCTGAGTTCAAGCCCCATGTCAGGCTCTGTGCTGACAGCTAGCTCAGAGCCTGGAGCCTGCTTCAGATTCTGTGTCTCCCTCTCTCTCTGCTCCTTCCCACTCACCCTCTGTCTCTCTCTCTCTCTTTCAAAAATAAACATTTAAAAAAAAAAACACCCAAGAGATCTTAAAGTATTATGAAACAGATAAAATATTATGAAGGCTTTAAGAAATAAGAAAAAAATAAATCAGAATAAGAATTATTGAGAAATATTAAGAATAATAAAGTTTGGGGGTGCCTGGGTGGCTTAGTCGGTTAAGCGTCCGACTTTCACTTAGGTCTTGATCTTGCGGATCGTGGGTTCGAGCCCCGCGTCGGGCTCTGTGCTGACTGCCAGCTCAGAGCCTGGAGCCTGTTTCAGTCTGTGACTCCCTCTCTCTCTGACCCTCCCCTGCTCACGCTGTCTCTCTCTCTCTCCTAGAAATAAATAAAAAACATTAAAAAAATTTAAAAAATTAAAAAAAAAGAATAATAAAGTTTGAGTAATAAGAAAATCAATGGTGTACATTGGACATTTTCAGAGGGATTTACAGGCATTATTTTAGCGATTCTTCCCAACTTCTGTGTAATGATACTACTGTTACTTCCCTACACAGGGGAGAGGATGAGGCTCAGAGAGGTTAAGTGACTTGCCCAAGGTCACCCAGCATGTGAGTAGCAGGGCTAGAAGTCCAAACCGAGGTCATCTGTCTCCAGAGACTGTGTGTTCTCCTAACCTTAAGTAAGAGATTACAATAGTCCTCCCTTCTCCAAGGTTTCAATTTCTGAATTTTCAGTTACCTGCGGTCAACTGTGGTTTGGAAACAGAAGACCTTCCTTCCAGTGAACCATCAGAAGGTCAATAGTAGCCTAACGCTATGCCGCAGCGCCTAGATCAGTCACCTCACTTCATCTCCTCACATAGGCTTCTTATCGTCTCAGGCCATCACAAGAAGGGTGAGGACAGTACATCTGGAAGGCATTTTGAGAGAGAGAGAACGCCACATTCACATAACTTTTATTACACTGTATTGTTACAATTGCTCTGTTTTACGAATCTCTTACCGTACCTAATTTATAAATGAAGCTTTACCATCAGTGTGTACGTATAGGAGAAACACAGTATAGACAGGGTTTGGGACTATCTGTGTGGCTTCAGTCATCTGCTAGAGGTAAGGGGGTGGTTATTACACTGGAAGCAAAGTGAATGAGGAAGGTCAAGGAGATGGCGAGGCCTAGAAGACCCAGTAATAGTTCAACCCCTAGAGATAGGAAGGAAACAATATCACCGAAGGAGTAAAGATGATCCCGGGGGGGTGTACAGAGTTCTGATGAAGTGAGGTAGGTGGGCTGGAGATAGTCACAAGACTATTAAGTACCCTAGTACTTAGCCAAGCTGAGCAATTACACTGTATTTATAGTTAGTGGGAGCCACTGACATTTCCAGTACCAGAATGAGATGCGTGCCATGGTGAATTAATTTGCTGGGGCTGCCATAACAAAATACCACAGACTGGGTGGCTTAAACAACAGAAATTTATTTTCTCACAGTCCCTGAGGCTAGAAGTCCAAGATCAAAGTGTCGGCAAGTTTGGTTTCTCCTGAGGCCTCTCTCCTAGGCTGGGAGACGGTCACCTTCTCCACGTGCTCCCTCATGACCTTTCCTCCAGTGTCTCGTCTTCCTTCTCATAAGGACTCAGTCAGATTGGATTAGACCTGACCTTGATGGCCTCATTTAACTTAATTTCCTCTTTAAAGGCCCTGTCTCCAAACACCGGCATATTATGAGTTTCCGGGAGTTAGGAGCTCAACACGTGAATTTGACGGGGAACACGGACCATAGAAATCTTATCATCTCTTTCCCCACTGACTGTTTTCTTCAGTACAAAACCAGCCCAACGTGAACAGTATCCATCTCGGCTCTGCAACCCTAAACACCTATGCCTGGAAGATGTGTTATGAATTACTGTTAAAATTGCTCTCCCGATTTTCCTGGAGCTCTTTAAGTCCAGTGTCAGCGCACAAAGTCACAGTCCAAATAGTCATGGGAGACTTTTAAAAATATTTTAGTCTCTGATTTGCATCCTTCAAAATAAAATTAGGGAGGACCCAAAGCATAACTGTCCAGCAACACTCAGAACCCCGATTCTCCCAGACTCACCAAAGCCCCTTCCTGCCCTCTCTCTACACCCCTAGACCACAAAGACTATCCCCTTCCCCCACTTCTCTCATCCTCCTGACTTTTTATGATTTAATTCCTTTCTAGAGGACAGGGGGCAAGGGAGAGTCAGGGCACAGGGTCACATTAATGATGGTCTACTGCGGGGCGCCTGGGTGGCTCAGTTAGTTGAGCGTCCGACTTAAGCTCAGGTCATGATCTCATGTTCATGAGTTCAGGCCCTGCATCAGGCTCTGTGCTGACAGCTCAGAGCCTGAAGCCTGCTTCGGATTCTGTGTCTCCCTCACTCTCTGCCCCTCCCCCACTCATGCTTTGTCTTTGTCTCTCTCAAAAATAAATGAATATTAAAAAGCTTTTTAAAGAATAGTGGTCTACCTCATCACATGCAGACATGTCCCTCCCATGCCACTGACACAGCCTGGCACTGGCGTAGCTCTTTGTGAACCAAAGCTTCTTTTCATTGCAATTCTACTCCCTGGTGCTTCCAACAAGTCAGACAACTAGAGGCAATAATCTCTGGAGGGCGGCGGAAGAATGAGGTTTTCAGAAATTTTTCTGACGAATTGAAGTCTGGCGAATGGTGGAATGGGAACCGGCTGGTCCCCACAGCTTTTTCCAGAGGACTCAGCCTGTGATGCTTCTATTCTCAAAACAGGTGGGGAAAGGGGTTGACTCACAGACCTGAAGTGCCCCGCATGATATTAAGAACACTGAGATATTCCAGAGTTGCCCAAAAGTAATGTTAGATCGCCAGAAAGCACAGTAATAGGTACCAATCTATTTGTAAATGCAGGACCTTTTTTTTTTTTTTTTAAAGGATAGTTATGTTGTTTGGGGGAGAGGGAGAGTCAGTTCTTTTCAGAAGAGAGTTATGTTTTGAAAGCGGTTTCCCTTCTGCAAAGTGGCAAACTTCCCTAGGTATTTTTCACTCTCAAAGTTCTTGCAACCTTTGTTGACACCCTCCGCCTGTGCCAAATGGCAAGCTCGATGGAAGTCACTTGGAAGGCAGCGGCAGGAGATGGCAGAAAAACGGTCTCCCCCCTCGACTGTGCCGTCAGGGTAATTTGTTTTCCTTGTTGCTGTAAAGGAAACCGTAAGCGCATTTTGCCCATTCGAAACCCCTGAAACTGCAGTTATGAGGTCGTACGGAGGAGGCCAGGAAAAATAATTTCTTGGGGTGGCTTGATGCTTTCGGAGGCCTTTTACTGATGACCTGTAATACTAATTACCCAGCCTTCCTGTCTGAATGAGACATCTTTACGATGATTCACAGCTGGGGAAGCCAGCGTCAATAAACAGGCCACAGAAGTTCAATTCCATTGCATCTCAAAACTGGATTCTCTGGATCCTCCCAGGAAAATCCAATCTACTTGCAATCCAGACAAGTGTTGGGTATAGAAAGAGGACCATGTACTAGTAGGCATTCTGATGGGAGAAAGGGGTCTGATGGTGGCCCACTTGGGTACAAAGAATTGAATAATTTCTTTCTGCTCTCTCTCCCTCTCTTTTTCTAAGAGACCCATGTATAAGAAATCCCAATTTCATCATTTAATGGCTAAATGTGACATTTTTTTGCAACTTAATCTCCCTAGGCACTGATGCCCTAGTATGCAAAATGGGGAAAATCGCACTACCTACCTGACAGGGTTTTCCTGAGGCTTAAATCAGTTCATATTCATAAAGCAATTAGAACAGTGCCTGGTGCATAGTGAACGCTCTATGCATATTTGAAAAATACACTTCGAGAAAATAGTCATGTTGCATCAAATCAGGCAGAGTAAGTTGAAGAGCAATGCTGGCTCACTGTGCCCCGGGATCTGATGCTCTCTTTCCTACAGAGGGGGCCTGAGTGGGGCACACGCAAGTCAGGGCAGCGCTTCAAAATTGAACCAAGCAAGGCAGTGAAACGCACAGGCCCCAGGGCGGCCATTTGCGTTCACAGCCCAGCATGCAGCCATTCTCAGAAATGAAGTAAGCGGACTTCAGAAGTTTCCTCCCAAGAAATGAACTTTGAAAACTGGCTCTCTGCACACATGCTTAATTTACCTAAACTTTAACTTAGCATTTTAAGATGAAATGATTTGCATAAAATACATTATCAGCCCAGCTGTTTGCCACCCACTATCATCCACTGAAAGAAATACACTAACAGAAAATAAAAATAAAAAAAATAAATATATGCACAAACTTTTCTTTCACACGGAGAAATTCTATGCCGTTCTTTTATCTGCTCTCCTTGATGTGCTATTTCTGTTTGTCTTCCTCCTCAGAATTTTATCTGGTATATTTTTATAAGTTAGTCTTCTGTTGATTATCTTATTGTGTTTCTCTGTAACACATGTGAATATTTTTCCCCCTGACCGCTAGGCACTAAATATTAAAAAAAAGAAGGAAGGGAGAAGGAAGGAAGGAAGGAAGGAAGGAAGGAAGGAAGGAAGGAAGGAAGGAAGGAAAAGAAAGAAAGAAAGTAAGAAAGAAAGTAAGAAAGAAAGAAAGAAAGAAAGAAAGAAAAGATTCTTGAGATTTAAGTATCATACGTTACCAGAGTGTACAATTGATCAAAACATCATCAATATATTAACTTTTGATATATAATGATAATCTCAGAAGTAATTTTAATGCATTTCAGTAAGATGAGTGGAGATATTGCCCCCAATTAAGTCGTATATTCAAGAATGACTATCACTTACTATTAGAAAGATTAACATTAATCTAATTAAAAGATTAGAACCATTGCTATTCCTGGGGTTTTTTTGGTTTTGGCTTTTGGGGTTTTTTGTTATTTGTTTTTGTTGTTGTTTTGTATAGGTGTGACTGCAGAGAACTTTCATGCATATCAACAAGTAGCTGGTGAAAGGAAGCACAGACATTCAATTCTTTGAACTCCTTCTGAATTGTATGCCCCAAACACAATAACTTAAGCATCTATCACTTTGATTAGGTCTTTCTCCAATTTAATTGAAAGTAAATAATTGAAAACCATCTAACTTGAGAAAAGATTTATTATTCAGTCATTAATTTCTCATTCTGTATAACCAAAAAGGCCGAGGCTTGTAAATTACTATTATTTTACCTGTTATCCTTTCATTGAGAGGCACTTCGTTAAATTTGTCTCAGTAAGAGTTGAGAAAATCAAAATATTTATTTCTGTATATCTTTTAGAGTAGACTGCTTTAATGTCTTTATCTTGTTGCATGCTTTAACTAAAATTTTGTCAAAATCATATTCAGATTTGGCTCATTCAAGTGATGAAAGAAATTCTATCATATAACCTAGTTATCAAACAAATCAGCCAAGTTAGAGGTACTTCTTGTCATTAAAAGCATGACTTTATTTATTTTTTAACTAAAGTGTCTTAATAATCACTTTGGAGAATATCATAAAAACCCCAAAAATAAACTATGAAATGCGTCATAGAGAATGGATCACTAAAAACCAGCCGTGTTTACACTGAGCTATAGGTAGAATATAATTAATTTTATAATGAGCGTAAAACAGGATAACAATGCTGTTTCTCATTACTTGATTTGCAATAAAATGGCACACTGTTTGGCTAAAATTATGTTATTCGTGGAACAAGAAATGTGATAGAAGGCACAATATTCTTTCCTTTAGTCATATGAATGTGTTCTTCTAACTCTGATGTGTCACTTTGAGAATAATAATTTTTGAAGTGTGTTCAAAAATCAGAAGTCATTTTGTTAATTTCATTAGTCCTCATGCCCGAACTTTTCTATTTAATGAAGTTATTTCATAGGAAAGCAATATGTATCTGTATTCTACTAAAATGAATCAGACCAACACATACCAAATAACTATTTTTTCATGAGAGGTAGGTAAAATCTGATTTTATTAAAATCAGTTCTAACAACCTCAATAGCGTACACAATACATGAAAAACGTAACCTAAAATTTCTATCTGCAGGTTTTATCCAATCTATCATGGAAATCTTAGTAGTCCAGAACACATTCCAGTTATATCTGTTAAGAGTTAGCATCGTGAATTAGCATGGACAGCTCAACTGCTGTCAGGCACTTTCCTTTCTAGCTATTGATAAGTCCTAGGCATGAAGAATCAGACTTTTCTTAAACATACAAATTCCCCCCAATACACACATGCACCCACATAGATGTTGCCCTTAATAATCAAACTCAACCACGAAAAACAAAAAGATTATAGGATACCCCTCCGTTAGATGATAATGGTCAGTGTTTAACGAGCACTTACTATGTGCCAGTCACCATTCAAAGTTATTGACATTACAAAGTTATTGGTTCTTATACAGACACTTGGTGATGTGGGTCTGATTAATATCCTCATTAACAGAGGAGGAACGGACACTCAGAGGCCACAGGATTGGCAGCTGGGGAAGGCAGTGTGTCATCCAAGGGTGCGTAGCCCCAGAGCTCAAGTTTAACTAACACATTCACTGCCTCCCTGGCACGAGTCCATGTGTTATTGCTCCATTCCATAAGTAACCACTACTATTCTGCAATAACAACCACTGTTGTAGGCAGAATAGGACCCTCCCCCAAAGATGTCCACATTCTAATCTCTAGGACCTATGAGCACATGGGAGAAGGGACTTTGCAGATGCGATTGAATGAAGGATCTTGAAATGGATTGAATGTCCTGGGTTATCCTGGTAGCATCACAAGGTGTCATATAAAAGAAGGGAGGCAGGAGACTGAGAGTTATAGGCGATCTGATCATGGAATCAGAGGTCAGAGTGAGTGACTGCTGACTTTGAAGGTGAAGGTAAAGAATGTAGGCAGCTCTCAGAAGCTGGAAACGGTGAGAAAATAAGTTCTCCCCGAGAGCTTTCAGAAAGGAGAACAGCCCTCTCGCCATTTTGATTTGAGCCACATAAGATCCATGTCAGACATCCGACCTCTCAAACTGTACGATAATAAATATGTGAGGCTTTTAAAAGTTTCATTTACTTATTTTTTTAAGTTTATTTATTTATTTTTGAGAGAGTATGAGGGAGGGTGGGGCAGAGAGAGAGAAGTGGGGGGAGAGAGAGAGAGAGAGAGAGAGAGAGAGAGAGAGGATCCCAAGCAGGCTCCTCACTGTCAGCACAGGGGCTTGTGGGGCCACAAACCACGAGATCATGACCTGAGCCGAAATCAAGAGTCAGATGCTCAACCAACTAAGCCACTGAGGTGCGTCTGTGAAAATTTGTGTTTGTGGCCGCTAAGCTTGTGGCATTATTACAGAAGCGCTAGGAAACTAATTCAATCCCCAAGGCACAAACAAAAGGCATCTATCAGAGCAGGGAATAAGCATTCACACACCGTCATATACAAGCAGACTGCAGCAACATGCTCACTGCCAAATAAAGCCAGAAAATACATTTGAGCAGATAAGAAACAACAAACAGGTCCTTGCTTCTGTTTTGAAAATGAAGCTGCCTCTGGTCTCAGTCTTGGTATAAGTAAAGATTATCCATGGGGACTCTGTCTCATTTTTACTTTTACAAAATTGACTTTGGTGGTTCTTTTTATGAAACTTCCCTCTTCTTCTTTGTTTCAGTATCAATTTCTGCTTGAAGACTTTTCAAAACTTGCCCTTTCTGAACATTTTCCGCTGGGTTTGAGCCCTGCCTCTGCCATTTAACTTGCTCCAGACCATTGGCATTATTATAATTGCTGGTGTAATAAATCGTGTAACTATTACCCTGTGCTCAAAGTAAGCACCTTCTCTGCTCTTACATAATTGCTGATTCTGCTGTCAGATGGTCTTCCTGCATCTCAAGCTCCACACAGCAGGCAGAGGGAGCTTTTCAGTCCAGAAATCTGGCAATGTCATTCCTATCTTCAAACTCCTTCCCTGACTCCTACTACACTGAGAATGGAGAACAGATTGCTAAGCGTGATATCCAAGAGCCCCTTGTGATCTGTCCCCTCCAGCCTCCCTTCAAACTCACCTGGCGGCTCCGTCCCACACTCTTCCAGACTCCAGCCCTACCAAGCAGCTTAGTGCTCTGAAATGTGGCAAGTCCTCTAAGCCTCTATACCCGCACATCCTGCTTTCTTTACCTAAGGCAACATCTGCTCCGTTTTCCATCAGGCTAACACTGTCTTCTTCCTCCCTGACTCAGTGATATGTCTGATATGTCTGATTGTCCCAGCATCACCTGCAAACATACAGGTAACCAATTAAGAGACACAGGGGTGTGGGTTCAGAATATCCACACTGTTTACCTTTGAGCTATGGTTGCCTGTGTCGTCTCTGATTTCCTGGCTGGATACTCACGTACCAACCTCTGTTTTCTGGCTTTTTGACTTCAGTCTTTTCCACTGGACAGACCGCACTGTGATGCTCACTCCCAGGAACTTACTACTGTCTTAGCTCCAGTAAGAGATGTCCCCAGAGGATTCAGCCTCAGTTCATAACTACCCTGCTACTACACACACACACACACACACACACACACACACGCACGAACGCACACACACACACACGCATTTAGCCCAGATGAGAAAACACTAAGGGACACTAATATAGTAACAATAATTGATACCTATTGTGTTCTACAGTGTGTCAGGCATTATGTTAAGCTCTTTGTCTCTTTAATTGAGAAGAAAAACCACTTGTAAAGTAGGTACTATGTTTTTGCCCATTGACAGATGAGGAACTAAGGTCACTAAGAGGAAATAACCTTGTCCGATGCTATAGGGCCTTTTAGTGATGGAGCCACTGGTTCATATGACTGTAGGAACCCAGTCAATTAACCACCCTTAGTCTAGTTTTCTGATCCTCATGGCGCCCCACCCACCACCACACTTCACAGTACTTCTCTGAGCTACCAAAGTCACTTTGCATTTAGTTCACTGGATTTTAAATGTGTGGACCTGTGTGTCTCCCTAGAGACATGAGCGCCTCCGATTAGGGAGCATATCTTTCAAAACCGAGCACAGAAAAGAAGCACAAAAATAAGTCTTCCTAAATAAGTCGCTATTACCGGTGGTCCCACAACCTATCTATTGCCCCTGTTTTGCACAACATTCTAACTGCATTTATGCACACACCTACCAGGGAGCTAGGAACAGAATTTCAGACTCCTATCTACCCTCTCCGTTCCAGTTCCCAGCACAATTATGAGTTCTCTTTCTTTCTTTAAAAAAAATTCTCATTTATTTATTTTGAGAGAGAGCAAGAGAGCACAGAAGCAGGGGAGGGGGAGAAAGAGATAGAGAGAATCCCAAGCAGGCTCTGTGCTATCAGTGCAGAGCCCGACACAGGGCTTGATCTCATGAACAGTGAGATCATGACATGACCTGAGCCAAATTCAAGAGTCAGACACTTAACTGACTGAGTCACCCAGGTGCCCGCAAGTTCTTTTTCAGAACTGAGTTTTATTGTCATATCAGGTCAGCATTGTAACTCACTTCCAAATCTTTTAAGAAATCAAAGGTAGGTTTTATTTACAAAAGAATGCATATGTATGTGAGAGTTTAAAGAAATCTTAGGAAAAGGAAATTTTAAAGCTGAAAGGATCCGTGGGGGTCAGCTGGTTCACTCTTCCTTTTTGTGGACAAAACAACCAAAGTCAATGCCAATCTTGAAAATTGGTCCCTTGGATACGTTTTGTGTTTGGCCCATGTGATTTGTTTTTTATAAGTTGAGTCCATATTTTAAATTGTGTGTTCACACACACACACACACACACACACACACACACACACACACAGAAAGAGAAAGGGAAAGAGAGAAAAAAGGTTCTGTTTGTTCTGCTTCTGTTGGAAAATTGAACCATCTGGCAGGCTCTTGGTAAACACACAAGAGAAACGAACACATCTGTCTCTGTGAAAATTTGTACATGAATGGTCATTGCAGCATTATCCACGATAACCCCAAAGTAGAAACAGTCCAAATGTCCAACTGATGAACAGCTAAATGAAATATGGTAGATCCTTAGAATCCATATGATCCCTAGGATGGAATATTATTCAGCCATAAAAAGGAACGAAGCACTGATGCGTTCTGCCACATGGGTATACCTTGAAAACATTATACTAAGGGAAGGAACAAGTCAAAAAAGCCCAATTTTATATGATTCTGTTCATATGAAATTGTGGACGCAGAAAGCAGATTAGTAGTTGTGTGGGGCTAGGGGAAAGCAAGAAACGGGAGAGACTGCTGATGGGTGTGGTAGAAATGTTCTAGAATTGATTGTGGCAATGGTTGCACCACTCTGTAAATATACTAACAAACACATATGTACATATAGCCATATACATGCATATTATGTATGTGTTGATAGAGATATGAATACGTAACAACAGAGGGCTCACATGCTTGTGGAATTCTAGTAATTATTGGCTGGCCCTAGTCCTGGCTGCCTGCCTTGAATGCAACTTCTTCCAGGCTCCTGGTCTCCACCGCTCCACTGTCCCCAGCTGCAAGCTTTCCCCACTTCACTCAACTGTTGTCTGCCTGGCCTGGGCCTTCGAGTTTTCAGCTTTTGGTCGAGACTATCGTGGAATCTCAAAGATGGAAAAGATGTCACCAGGTTTATCGTCTCACCAAACAGGACAATAGGAGCTCTCATTCCTGTCCCAGATGATGTCCTCTTCTTGAATACCACCCTTTGCTTAAAGGATGCAGGGCATTCAGTACGTAGTGAGGCAACTCATCACTGTTGTTGCTACCATCATTACCATTAATAACATTTGTATAATGACTCAAAATTGATGGAATGTTTTAAATGCTTTAGCTTGATTGAATCATAACTAACCTGTGAATTACTTATCGTTACCCACATTTTACAGATAAACACATTGAGAAACTGGGTCACCTGTCCAAGAAGGTGGAATGTGAGCTCAGATTTTTCTGACTTCAAATTCAGTGCTTGTTTAGTATGAAGTAGTTCAAAAATACATAAAGGCACAAAGTCAGAGAAGAGACATCCAGGCATCCACTACTGAGACTAAGCAGATGTCCGCGTTTCCCATGTTTATCCCATGCTCTTCCCGCTGGGCACTGATGTTACAGTGTTCTTTCTCCTGTGCCAGGATCTACCATCCTTGAGATCATCCCACTGTGGTGTGTAAAATTAAATCCAATCTCTCTGTCACGGAGGGCCATTCCGTCTTCATTTTAAATTGTTCTTGAGGATTTCCTTCATTCAAAGGAAATGGCTGAAGGAGAATGGTTCACAGAGGGAAGAATAATACAGAAATACTTGATGAATGTTCTTATCTTAACATATACCCTTTGTAATAATCTCTCCCTCTCCTTTTCTAACAACTGGTTAACTCTACTTTCAAAAACTCCATAAGACTGACCCAATTGTGTTGTTACATTAGTGTTTAGCTGTGTCAGATAAGTGGACTTTAAGGTGGGTATGGCAAGGCTGTAGTATCACCAGTGGTTTGGCTGTGCTGGAATCTACTCAGCAGTTAGGGAAATAACGTGCTGTGGGGTGGAACAATCTGGAAAGGCTTTCCCAACTCCACCACTCATTGGCTTTTCTACCTACAAGCATTCTGTGTCCCCAGACCTCCTTTCCATCATATGTAAAATGGAGCTAAGAACACAGGCTGGACCCCTGTTACCCACCCCAGCCTGCTCCAGATGTGTTCTACCACCTACCACAGCCTGGAAATGCAACTCATTTCATGAGCTGAACGCAATCAGGGGCTGAGGAACCAGCTCAAGATGAGTCATGTGGCTCAAGAGATGATTGTCAGTGGTCCTAGCAACATAGTTCACCACCAATAGCCATTTCGTTTGATCTCTGCACTGACGCTCAAACCACAGATTTCCTGGGCCTGTAGCCTCCCAGGAAATGGAAGCTAAACGACAGATGATTCATATTTCCTCTAAAGTAGCAAGAAAGAAACTGTCTGCCACATAAATTGCCACCAACCTTACAAGCCCTGGCCTGGCCTCTCCCTCCATGTGCTCAGCTGATGGGCATTGGCTCCCCTGGGTCCAGAGACTATCTGTCCTCTAACTGGGTTCTCTCCAAAAAGAGAGGGGAAAAGAAAGAGAAAGAACTGGAAGAGGAGAGGAGAGTTAACATTTATTAAGTGCCCATTATAAGTCAGGTTCTGACTCCAGAAGCCACTTCCCATATGTTATCTCATGCAGTTTCACTACAATTAGGTGAGGCTGATATTCAATGCTATCTGCCATACTATACACCCTCTTTTTATTACCCGTCCCCTTCTCCTTCACTGTTCTGTCTCCAGTTTCTAGAACCGGGGCATCATAACATATAATAATCATAGATAATACTTATAACACTTTCTAAGTACTTTAGTACACTAACTCAAGCAAATAATAACAGTAATAATAATAATAAGCACTTAACTTTTGCCAGATACTGTTCGATGTTTATACATTAGCTTGGTTATTTCTCACAACAACCCTATGATTTAAAAACAAAACAAAATAAAAAAACACTATCTCTGCTTTCCAGATGATGCATCTGAGGCATAGAGAAAAAAACTAGCTTGCCCATTCCCCTACAGCTAGATTCAAATCCAGGCTACCCGCCTCTGGTTTTAACCATGATCCTAGTCTGCCTCTCTCATGATAGATGCTTAATAAATATTTGTTAAATGTAGATCATACTCATTTTATGAAAATTCAGCTACTTGCTAAGATTCCACAGCTTATCTGACCAACTAGGATTCAAACCGAAACCTATGTGATTACAAACTACCATAACCGTAGCCTATGAATTTTTTAAATGATAATGAAATATGCATAATGCTAAGTTTACTGTTGTAACCCTTTGTAAGTGCACAGTTCTGCAGCATCAAGTACATTCACGTTGTTGTCCAACTGTCACTGCCATCAGTGATAAAAGTTCTCCAGAACTTTTTCATTTGTCTTCCCTAAAGCTCTGCACCCATTAAACACTAACTTCCCATTCCTGTGAAATTCATAACACGGAGATACATAGTCAGAGTTAGACCCCTGAATGTCAGCTGTATGGGATGATTTGAGAAGAGCAGTAAGAAATACCTGCCCTTGAAATTTGCTCCTCTGCTAGTGGTCATAAATTCAGATATAATACCACTAAACAGCCATTCTTGTGATTTTTAAAGATCTTGAGATCTTCCAGAGCCCATAGAGAAGGTTGGGATATCAGGCTGCAATGTGCAGGGAGGGTGTCAAGGGAAGATTAGGGAGGTTGGCACCAAGAAATTCCCTTCTCTTCTAGCTCTTCTGAGATTGGGGGCTGCCTTCTCTTGTTCACTCATCAAATATTGAGGAGTGCCTATCATATTCCAGGTGCTGCTGAAGCCTCAGTGATAGGCTGATGAATGTTATCATTGGGGCCACAGAAGAGTAAACAGTATGATCCTCCATGCTGTGGAAGAAGTGCTTGAACTCTGGGAATACACAGGAGGAGTTCAAGGAAGCCTTCCCAAGAATAGCACTGATGAAGCCCAGGGCTAAAGTTTGACTAGGAGTCATATGGGCAAAGGTAGTGAGAGAAGTGGAGGGAGGGCAGGTAGAATATTCCAGGTAAAAGGGAAAAGTATGTGTAAGACTGGAATGCAAGATACCTGTATGAATAACTGTACAAATGTCAGCAAGGTGGGGATGACGCATGGTATGGGGAGAACAGAGAAAGAATAGGCTGGAGTGGGGGCAGGGCCAGATCAGTCCAGGCTTTGTAAACCAAATGATGCAATATGGACTTTATGCTGACAGCAGTTTGGAGCCACAGAGGGTTTAAAGCAGGAAGGTGACACACTCAGATCTGCATCTCACAAGATGTGGATGGAGGACAGAAAAAGAGGAGGGATGGGACTGGAAAGAGGGACACCAGGTAGAAGTTGATTATGTAGATCAGGCCAGAGATGAGGATCCTGTGAACCAGGATAGTGAAGTTCGTAGACAGGTTGAAGGTGACCATGGGAGCAGAATTAATAAAACTCAGTGATTTCAGGGAGATGGGGAGAGAGAGAGAGAGAGAGACAGGAGTCACAAAAGATGCCTGAGCTTCCAGTTTGAATAACCAAATGGTTGGTGGTTATACTCACCCATTCACTGAGATGAAGGACCCTGAGAGAGTGGACTGGCTTGGGTAGAAGTTAATCAGCTTCATTTTGAGTAAGTTCCACTGAGGGTCCTGTAAAACACCCAAGAACATGTCCAGGAGGGCCCCAAAAAGGAGCAGAAAGCTGCTGCTGGTGTGACTTTTCCTGGACAGCGCTGCTGTGTGACAGTTCTTCTGGGTCAGTCGAGTTGGCTGGTCGAGAGCGAGCAAGCAAGGGATGGGGGGACAGGGGGCAGAAAATCCTAGAAATGAGCTGTATGGTTCCAATCGGATGCTGTTTATAAATTCCTTGATCACAGATACTCTGTTTCTACATTAGCAACTCTGGCACAGACTTCCACCTTTCAAAAACCTGGCAAGTGGTTTATTTTTGAGGTGATAAAAATGTTCTGGAATAAGATAGTGGTGATGATTGCACAACATTGTTAAAACACTTAAAACCACTGAATTGTGCACTTTCAAAGGGCAAATTTTATGGTAGGTGAATTATATCTCAATAAAAAGAACTCTTAATAAAAAGAATACCCACACACAAATCCTGGCGAGGACAATTCCGTCACAGTGGCCCTACGAGCTCTTCTCTTTTGTAAATGTTTCTGGTTGGGCCAGGATCCTGGGATTTATTCCACTTTCAATGACTGCAGGCAGTGCCATCTACCCTCAAGTAACCTTTCCACATCCAATTCTGATGGTTTTCCTCTTCCCTTCTGCACCTCAAGGGCAGAGCCTGAGACCCGGCAGCAGGTTCATTTGCTACTAGGAACTTAATACATTGTGAGGAAAATAGAGTTTTGAAGGAAGTTAGTAAAGCCCTCAGAAACATATTTTTACATTCAAAGGTATGAAACAAAATTTGAAATTGAGACGACACTGTTGATATTTTATTCAACTTAATTCCTTAGCTATGTTTAGGTGCCGAACTTAATGCTTTATAGACTGTATTTAATCACTGTAACAATTCCTTGAAATAGGTAGCTGTATTAGACCATGAAGAAGTTGAAGCGAACAAAAAAGACAAGTTTCCCCAAATTCCAATTGGTGGCAGAGCCCAGATTGGAACCCAGGCAATGGAACCCCGTGCCCATTGTACTATCTCTCCTCTAATATAATTGGTGCACAGAAATTACTTTATTCAGCTCATCTTCGGGACTCTGCTTAGACACTGTTTTATCTCAGAAGCTTCCTTGATCTCCTACATTTGATGAGCTGTCTCCCCTTTTTGACATAAGTGCCTGTATCTTTCCCCTCATATTATTTATTGCACTAGGACATGATTGCCTGTAAATTCAGCTGTACCGATTCTAAGTAGTGTGAGGGCAGGGATCACATGCACCTTGTTTGGTAATCTACCCCCAGGGTGGCATGTGGATAGTTTTCCAACACCAAATTGAATGAATAAACACATTTCTATGTACTATCCCTTACTCTTGAGAGACTTTTCTGGGTCTCCCTACTCTGTACTTTCATTTTGCTTTGTTATAAATAAAGCACATGGTATAAAGCTCCCTTCTCCCCAGCGGGTCCTCTTTCCAAATGTTCAATGCTTTTCTAATTTTGTGACTCAGACTTGTTGACTGGTTTTTGCCTTCGGGGTCTGTTCCCCTGGTTTTAATTGTGGTCCCGAACCTGTGGTATAATTGGGATATTGGTGATGGAAAAAGGATGGTGAAACTTTGACTTAACTAGGTGACATCCCTGAGTAGGTATTTCTTAATATACTTTAGTTTAAACAGGGTTTTAACTCCGTTGTGATAGCTTTGCACCAAAAACATGTCATGGACTTCCCTTTCCAAGTGCTTCCGCCCTCCTCTTCAATATGGCATCAGTGTGCCTCCAAAGACCAACGGGGCTTTGCTTTCATTTTCCGTTGTTACTCCCACAGCTTCGCTGCAAAACCTCCATCCTTACTTTGCCTTTACTCTGTCTTCCATTTCCACCCCCAACAGGCATGTCTCTGGAATTCCATCTCTGGAAACAAAAGGTGCATTAAAGTAAATCTCATTGCAACCGCTGTAGACTGTTCCCTGACACTCTGGAGTACAAACCATGCTGCTTCTCTTTAATGTCCTGAAACAGGGGCACCTGGGTGGCTTAGTCGGTTAAGCGTCCGACTTTCGCTTAGGTCATGATCTCGCGGTTCGTGGGTTCGAGCCCCGCGTCGGGCTCTGTGCTGACTGCCAGCTCAGAGCCTGGAGCCTGTTTCAGAGTCTGTCTCCCTCTCTCTCTGACCCTCCCCTGCTCTCTCTCTCTCTCTCTCTCTCCTAGAAATAAATAAAAAATATTAAAAAAAAAATAATGTCCTGAAACAGATTAAACCTCTAACATGCCCTGCACCTAAAAGGATCAAGAGTTGTCCAATCACAGAAATATTCCATGGTTTATTCTTGCCCCCTGCATCACCCAAGAAACACGAGGCTTACAGAGATCAGAAATTGGGGGAAAGGTCACTGGTCCTTCATCCATCATTTCAATGATATCAGTGAGCTGCTAGTTGCAAAATCTCACGGTAATTTTTTTCTGTCTCCATCTTATTCAAACTACTAGCAACCTTTGACATGGTCAGTTTCTCTTTCTTCCCAAAAAAAAACTTTTCTTCTTTCCACTTTTCTGGCTTGTTCTTCCCCTTCCCTGGCCACTCCTTCTCCATGACTTTGCCAATTCCTCCTCATCTTCTCTATCTCTAAGATAGGGGTATCCCAGGCCTCTATTTTTAGATCTCCTCTCTATCTTTCCTCCTTATCCAGATGAGCTCATCTGGTCCCACAGCTCTAAAGACCATCAATCTGCATTGATAATTTACAAAATAATCTCCAGTTCTAACTTCTCCCTTCAAGTCAGACCCCTACCTCTGACTGCCTATTTGACATCTCCACTTAGATGCTAAACGGACATCTCCAATTTAACATGTCCAAAAGCCGACCATTCCTCTCCCAACCAGGTCACAGCTCCAGCCTCATTTTTTCCTTATCTCAGCAAGTAACAGCTTCATTGCCCTATTTGCACGGGCTAAAAACCTTCGAGTTATTCCTGACGCCTCAACCTCTCTCTCTGTCTCCTTTTCTCCCTCCCTCCTTCCCCCCTCCTTTTCTTTCCCCCTCCCTCTCTCTCTTCCTCTCCTTCCCCAATCCCATATTCAATCCATTTGCAAATGGGATTGTCTGTTGCTTAGAATATGGTTCTTCTCCTCTTCCCCTATACCACCCCAGTCCACATCACCAGCAAGCATATCTTCACCTGGATTATTGCATAAAGGGTCTATTTGCTTCACTTCCATACTTATCTTCTAAATCTATTCTTCACACAGGGCCAAAGTAATTCTTTTAAGTCAAAAGTCAGGTTATACCTATGTTTGAACTTTCCAGTAGTTTCTCATCAGTCAGAGTAACATGCAAAGACTTTGTAATGTTCCCCAAGTAGCTACATGATATGGTCTTTTCTGCCTGGAAGACTCCTTCCCAAGTACCCACACAGCTCATTCTCTCATGCCCTTTCTGTCTGTATTCAATGCAACCGCCTCAGTGGAGGCGATCTCTCTGATCGCCTTATATGTAGTAGTGTCTCTGTCCCCTTACCAGCTTTCTTCTCTGTCACGCCCCTTAATATCAATGCATTTATCTCTGTATTGTTTTCTCCTTCCTCTAAGATGTAAACTCAGTGAGGGAAATGACTTGTGTCTGCTCCGTTCACTGCTGCATCCTCCACTCCTACAGGATCTGCCTCAAACTAAAGTTTGTCTGTTGAATGAATGGATGATTGGCCATTGCTAATGCTGTCTGTGGAGCCCTCAAGAAGGTGGTGGCTGCCAGCAACCTCTGTCTCTCTGGTCTTAGCCACAGTTCCCACCTCACTGCCCTCCTTTCTCAGCCTTCAAAGCTTTTCACACAACCATCCCCACTGAACACTGTGCCTTAGCGGTTCAGGGCACAGGGCACAGTTCTCTGCCATTCATGGAATCAGCCCCTCTACACCCCCTCCCTGTCTTGCAGACACACACACACACACACACACACACACACACACAATGTGCTTCCTCCTCCCTTAGAGAGAAGGAGAGCTTTGAGAGGCTGGATAGCATCATGCTTAATAGACTTTGGAGGCTAACTTCTGAGTCCAATTCCCTGTCACTTTACAGTTGTGTGGTTTGGGACAAGTTTCTTAACATCTCTGTGTCTTAGTTTCCTTATCTGCAAAATAGAGATGATCATGAGTCACTTCGTCATGGGTTTGTTGGGAAGATTAAATTAGTTACTTTATGTTAAGTGCTTAGAATCATGCTCAGCACAGTATGTGTTCACCCTAATTTTTGTAAAATGTTGGTCTCTTTCATAATGGAGGTGAGCTGTAGAGGAAGAGATGGCTGTTTCTTCTCCAGGGATTCTGAAGCCACAGAGGGAGGGAGGAGGGAAGGGAAAGAAAGAGGGAGGAAGGAGAGAAGTAGGAAGGGAGGAAGGAAGGAAAGAAAGAAGGAAGGAAGGAAGGAAGGATGGAACGGAGGGAGCTGGTGCCTCACAAGAGAAAGACAGACATACACACTAAGAATGTTTTCATCAAACGCCCTGTTGGGCAGATACGGTAAAAATTTGCATCAAGGGAACTCGGGATTGGAGAGAGATGGGCTACTGTGCAGCTCCCACAACTTCTGTCTCCTGTCACTTGGGGATGACTGTAGGGTTGCCTTGAGGAATAAATTCATTCATTTCTTTATCACATAGTCGCTAGATGCTTACATGTACTAAGACTGTCGACTCTAAAAAAACAAAGCTAACTATAAACCAGCACAATTTCAAGCTAGAAGCCCCTGCATAATGAATGTGTCTATTATTCTTGATGTAAAGTGTTTTTTTTTTTTATTTTTTAACGTCTATTTATTTTTGAGAGAAAGAGAGGGAGAGAGAGAGAGAGAGAGAGAGCGAGCTCAAGTTGGGGAGGTGCAGAGAGAAGGAGAAGGAGACACAGAATCCGAGGGAGGCTGCAGGCTCTGAGCTGTCAGCACAGAGCCCAACGTGGGGCCAAACTCACCAGCCCTGAGATCATGACCTGAGCCGACATGAAGACTTAACCGGCTGAGCCACCCAGGCGCCCCAATGTAATTTTAGCCTGGGGAGCAGGCTGAGGAGGAGGGAGGCCTAAAATCTGGATTAACTGAGTCATGTCTTAAATCGGCGCCCATCCTAGCTTGCAGTTTTCCATACACTGTCCTGCTTCCTCCGTCCGACTGCCCTACGGCGAGTGGGCTGGTCCCCAGGGCCTCAGGGCACCGGAGAAGGTGCCAGTTGTGGCCAGGGGCACCTACCTGACCCCTGTGCCTGCGGTCACGTCTAGACGCGGCCGAGGCCACAGCAAGGCAGCTCCCTGGGGACGCCGGCTTGCAGCACCCCGTGCTGGGGTCGCAGGCAGCAGGCACCGTCAGGGTGGCCGGCTGCCAGCAGGGACACCGATGGGCCAGGGCTGGAGCCCGGCGGGAGGTAGCCCTGGGGGGAGCCCTCCAAGCGCCCACGAGCTTCTGCCTGGGGGCGTTTCGGGAGCGGGGTCTGCGGACCGACGCGGGCCGGAGCAGCGCTTGGCCCGCCAGGCACGCAAGGGGCTCAGGGGTGGCGTGCGGGGAGCCCCGGCTCCGTGCCCACATTAGGCCCACGGCTGTGTGGCCCTGGGAGCCCCGCAGGACTCGCCCTGAGAGGAGAAAACCCTCTGATTCGTTTCGAAGGCACCCCCTGGCAGTGCCCTCCATCCTGAGCATCAGGACCGCACACGCGGAGAAAGCAGGTTCGGGTGAGGCGGTGACACGCAGCAGGCATGCGGCCACTGAAGCTGGCCTTTCGGTCATTGCTTCATGGCCTCTTGCCGTCCTCACTCCACCAGAACACATCCATTCAGACCAACACGGGCAGGATTTATTGCGCGTGTCGGTCAGGAGCACGACACTGTGGTCCTCTTCTCCTGGGGGGCCTCGGCCCCGGAGCGTCACCTCACTGGGCCTCAAAGGAATGGAAATTCCTTCTCCTCCAAATGATGACATTGGCCAGGTGATCTCTAAGGACTCTCTCCAACCTTAAGAGTCAGTGATTTTTTTTTTTTTTTAAATTTGGAAGAGACAGAAGACACTGTCCTTGCACTGGAGGGAGGCTGAGTCTAGCCAAGGGAGTTGTCCTGATGCCCATGAAAGATGTCATAACCGTTAAAGACAGGACATCAGAGAGAGCCCCTCGGTGCTCTGCTCAGTACAGCTGGAAGAGCTCTGGAAATGATTCACAGAGGAAGGCAGTGGGCCTGGTCCTTGCGGGCAGGTAGGCACAGGTCTGCCTTCCGTGTCATGTCTCACCTGGACTGACGCCCGGGTCAGCTCTCCCCACTGGCCTCCCTCCTTGCAAAGCCACATCTCTCAGGGTCTCCACCAGCCGCCTGCACCCATAAATGGGGAGAGATGACCTGAGGGTTAGTCCAAGTTAGAAGGGACGAGTCTCCGAAGTGAGATGGGCCGGGGGAAACCCCAGCGCTGTTGACAGCCTAGCCGTGAGATGCCGGGGTTCAGATCTGTCACCTCGAACATAGTGCTGGCCTCATAAAACGGTTCTTCGGATTCCTAGAATAAAGTGCGCAAAGTGCTCAGCGCAAGGCAAGGACACAGTAAGCTCGGTAAACACTAGCCTTGTTTTCTTACTGTGAGGGGCGCCCTGGGGCATCCTCCCTGCATCGGGCTGGAGATGATCCCACTCCCTGCACTCATTTCACCCAACATGCGGCTCAGAGCTCTGAGAATCTGGCAAGCGCAGGGCTGGCCACCTTTCCGAAGTCTGTGCCAGGGTCCCAGCCTCAGTGCCGGGGGCCACATGGCTGAAGGGGGATGTTTCTGGTAGCAGAGTTACGTGGGGGAGGGGCTGCAGAGGACTAAGGGTGCCCCTGGCCACCAGGAGCACGCGCAGGGGGCAGCCGGCAGGTCCTCAGAGGGGGCATGCGGTGAGAGCTCGTGGCTCTGTCTTTCTCAGACAGTGACAGGTGTGCACTCCCTTCCCCAGGGAGAAGGGACGTGGTGCCATCTTTCGCTGCCAACTGTTGGTATTCCACCGTCCGGGACAGCCCGCTGCAGACCCAGGGCACACAAGGCTGGCTTAGCTGTTAGAATCCTGGAGTCCGACTTAGGAGCGATGATGTGGGATTCATTTTTAGCTTTTGTTGTTACCCCCTTTGCACAGACAGGCATGGCTCTAATCACTACACTTAGAAGTGAAAATCCAGACCAAAGTTGCAAAGAATAAGCATAAATAACCCAGCTCAATCTGCTGAATTGAGGAAAGTAAATGTGATACAGGCGTATTTTCTTGATAAATATTTGCACCAGTAAACACGTGGTGTAGCCTCATACCCCAAATAAATTGATAATACGATAGTCTAAAATCAAATGCCGAAAGCTTTGCTACTCCCTCCTTAAATATCCCAACCGCCCTGCCAAAGTGGAAAGATTTAAGCCGTTCTAATGTAGACGGTTCAAACGCGGCTGTGATAGGATTATTTTCTTTCAAAGCAATGGTTTTCACTTACCAACAGTGATTTATTTTTGTTTGGTTTGGTGTTTTTTCCCCCTCAGTGTGATGAGTCTAAGTGAAAAACTTGGCAATGAGAGGGAATGTGAGCATCCTCATGGAATTACAGGTCCGCTCTGTGTACCCCCTTTCTCCAAAGGTGGAGATTTCTTCCGCTGTCCCTCCCAGAAGCTCACCGTGGCGGCCGCTTTCCGAGAGTTTATGTGTAACTTCCTTTGCTGCGGAGGCCAGGCTCTAGGTTAACTTCTGGAAGTATCTTTGGAAACTAATTCTCAGGCAAACCTCCAAGAAAAAGAGGCACATGGTGAGGAACTGACATAATTTTTTAACACCGCAACGAGCATATTTCTGCCGGCGACTGTAGCCAAAACGGGTTGCCAAGACCAATATTGATCTAGTCCTTCATCCAATCAACAAATGCCATTGTTTATAAGATATAATTTTTCTTGGTTAAAGTTCAAAGTTAAACTCCAAGGATTTTCAAAACTATAAAAATGAGAGGCTTTCATACCCTCAAAAAAAAAAAAAAAAAAAAAGTCCTGGCCAGTTTTCCTCTTTCATGGGTTTTCAGAGTCGCTAGAAGAAACATAGCCAGAAAAACATTTCTGGGGTCTTTTTTTCCTCTGAACTCCGAGAGTTTTTTGAAGGAGGATTATACCATGTGAAAGCCCCTTAAATCTTTGTACCTCTCCTGAAAATTGCGACATGTTGGTTGCACAGGTGACTAGCCTTATCCTTCTCTGCTCCAGGCTTCACCCACCTGCAGAATTCCATAAATCAGTTCAGCTTTTTCCAGGTTTAGATTTAAGCAGCCCTCTCCCTCCCCACCCCTCTTTTCTGATGTGGAAATGACAGTCTTTTCTAAGCCCCTTGGAGCAAGGCAAAAGGTTCTGTGGTTCACGTCTGATTCTGAAATGGAAAACCTTAGCAAATAAATGGTGACCAGATGGTGCTCTGGAAACGAGCTGCTAGTGGTCCTTCTAGATCCGGATGAGTATTCCCTTCTGGGAGCTGGCATCGGTGACAGGCAGGGCAGGTTTAGGATATGGGACTGCAGGGGATCATAATGAAATTTATGAGATCTCAAGTTAGGCAGCTTCTTCTTTAAAAAAAAATTATAGTTAACAGAGGCCTTGCCCTCTTCTGCATACCTGCTCCCCACCCCCCACGGAGCAGCTTGTCCACATGTGGGGCTGAGTGTTAGCTGAATGATGGTTTGATCGGTTCATTCGGGGGATGCCTGCAGCACATCGATTCACTCCCACGGCCGGGTCTCTCAGTTCACTTTTCTAGTTTGGGGGAAATGTGCGCTCAGGATGGTGAGCACCCATTCCCGCCGCAAATGTGTATTGAGTGCCTGTCACACCCCAGGCTCTTGTCTGGACACTCGGGTCCAGCCCTGAATAAAACTGACAAGCACTTCGTGCCTTCTGGGAACTTGTACTATAGAAGACAGTGAGTAGATTATAAACAATGGACTAATCTCTTAGAGGAGCTGCTTTGAGTGCATTTATATGATGTCTTCTTATAAAAGACAAGTAGGGGAAACAAGTAAAAGACACAGCAAGCCTTGACTCTGTGCACTGGGACACAGAAATGAGATTCCCATCAGCAACACCCCAAACACAGCACGCCATCATGGAGCCAAGCACCAGGGGGCTAATTGTGAGCACAGACGTCTTGTGCCAAGCCCTGGCAGCTTACGGAACTTTCCAGTCCGTCGAGAGCTTTCACAGGTGCCGTTTCCTACAGTCCTCACAGTAGCCCTGCAGAGGGGGCAAAGATGATTGTTTCAGTTTTACAGATGAGGAAACCGAAGTTTCAAGATCAAGAGTGACTAGCGCAAGGTCGCAAAATCCACTCTCAGTGGAAGAATAGCAATAGTAATCAATATGGTGCATGGTACAGGCTCACCACTGTTCTGAGTGCTTTAAATGAATTAACTCATTTTAATCCTCAAAACGCCCCCAAAGAGATAGGTATGACTATTTTCCTCATCTTACAGATGAGGTCATTGAGGCACAGAGAGGTTGAATCCCTTGCCCGAGGTCACACAGCCAAAAAGCGGCAGAGTCTGGCGTCAAACTCAGGTTTTTCCAACTTAAGCAGCCTCCTCAAATGGTAGCTACAGCTCTAGGTCTAAGAGCAGTGAACTCCCTGAAGTGCAGAGAAGGAGGCTGATCCATTCATCAACTGGCCAGGAATGAATAAATAGCCACACGCCAGAGATGTCACCATCTCTTACAAAGAACTGTCTTTCTGTGCTAATAATATATGTCATGAGTGATCACGATATTAAATAAGAGGGAGAGAGACTCAAAGGATTTTTTTAATTGTCCAAGGATCCCTTCAATGCAAGCCAAACATTCCCATTAGGACAAAACTGGCTTATCTATTACTCCCTTGAATTAACGGAGGACCGTGACATGCACAATTCTCTTGCTTAACTTTAACCACTGTGTGATCTCCCCCTTCTCTGCACTCTTGCTGAACCCGGTCTTTACAAAACAATATTGCATGTAATTACACTTTGCTTTGTACTCAGACATAACTGTTCCATGTAGATCCATCCTGTCTCCCCAAACAAATGGTAGGATACTCAATGATTCGATCTATATTAGATGCCTTCACTGGCCCTTCAGCACTAATCCAGGTTCTTGATTGGTGTTTCTTGACTGCTCAAATGACAATCCTTAAGGTAGGTTTTAAGTTGTTCTTTCAAAAGTATTTCCGCTTGTTCTGTCTTGGTTGGCTAGCGGTATTTGGGTTTTTTGTGTTTTTGTTTTTGTTTTGCTTTGTTGCAGTTAAAACTATAAATATTCATATGCAAAGAGTATCCTGGTGAAAGTTTAGCAAGCCTGGTCTGCAAGAAAAAAATAAAAAAATAATAAGGCCTGAGCCCTAGCATTTCCCACGGATAAATCTTCTCACCATGGCCTATTTCGAGCTACCAGCGTGATGTCAACTGGCTTGCAAAGCTGACAATTTAACAATTGATTCTAGCACACCAGTGAATGTGGGTCTAAAACACGACCATTTCTCCCCCTAAAATATGAGCTTTGCCAGATATGGTGACTTTGGTTTGCACTCTCAACAAAGGCTTTCTTAGTGAGAGACTGTATTCACGTTTGCCTGCCATATAGGACCTTTGGTTCGTACATGTGATAGCTTGAAGCACAAACTTCAGCAGTGTAGAATGGCTCACTTAGTCCTTCAGAGTCGGGTTGTGGAAAAGGTTTTCTATTTAAATTGATGGACCTAAAAAATGAAAGTCTACTTTCTTAGGTTAACCAAACAACCATGCTACACTCTATCTCCTGATTTCTCCCTGGCCCCTTCCTTCTTCCCTCCCTCTCGTTCCTTCCTTCCCCGCTCACTTCACCTTCTTCACTGTCCATGCCTTTTTCATTTCTTTTTTCTTTTGTTAAAAATTTTTTAATTGTTTTTTAATTTATTTCTGAGAGAGAGAGAATGAGAGACAGCGTGAGCAGGGGAGGGTCAGAGAGAGAGGGAGACACAGAATCTGAAACAGGCTCCAGGCTCTGAGCTGGCTGTCAGCACAGAGCCCGACGTGAGACTCGAACCCACAAACTGCAAGATCATGACCTGAGCCGAAATTGGACGCTTAACTGACTGAGCCACCTAGGCGTCCCATGCCTTTTTCATTTCGAGTGGTAGGTTTTGCTCTTGACTTACAGTGACATTGATGGGATGAGAAAACGCTTTGGGGACCAATGACCTCGCCATCCTAAACCCATGTGAAAACTCGCTGTAGAACTTAAAGCAACTGCTGGATTGGTTTTCCTTCTAGCCCGTTTTCGAGAAAGCCCTTCTCCTAATTCAACCTTTTATTCAGGGTTCGTAAAATGTCCTCCATGGGCTATGTACTGGGCTGGTTATCTGAGAGGGAAAGAGATAACCTCCACACAGGGTGGAGAGTTTCACAGCATTCTGTAGCTGAGAATGTTGTCTTCTCTGAATTTACGAAGATTCTAACTGGGGCACCTGGGTGGCTCGGTTGGATGGGTGTCCAACTTCAGCTCAGGTTGTGATCTCATGGTTCATGAGTTCAAGCCCTGAGTCCAACTGGCTGCTGTCAGCGCAGAGCCCGCTTTGGATACCTCTGTTCCTCATTCTCTCTGTCCCATCCATGCCCATGCTCATGTACACTCTCTCTCTCTCAAAAATGAACAAGCATTTTTAAAAAAAAGATTCTAACTGCAGTTCCCTCGTTTTCCCTCCTGGACAAACCTCTCCTCTTTATTAAATCTCTGGTTATGAGAAATTCTACTTGGTGTGCGAGTTGAGGGAGGGAGGTTAAGACTTATCCATATGTGGAAACTGGCTCCTTCGCGACTTGGCTGATGGGGTGCAGAGAGCAGCAGAAAGCAATTACATTGCTTCAAACCCATTCCCTTCACATCAAAACCATTGCTAATATATTTTTTTAAAGACACTATATGACATTAACAGGTTTTTAAAGGAAAGTAGTAAAACTCATTTTTATTTGAAATATCAATGAGACTTCTTTTTATTAAATGTATTGTGACAAAACCCACTTTTTCTTGATTACTTGCTTCTTAAACCCTTAACCAAGCTTACATGTGCTTTCTCTCCTGTGTGTGTGTGTGTGTGTGTGTGTGTGTGTGTGTGCGCGCGCGCGTGCATATGTCTGGCTCTTTTGTCAGTCTGCCAGCGGAACGCCTAGTCATGGGTTCTTTCCACACAAGAGTTTGCATGAAACCTTTCTCTGAACTGCTTAGACTTCTCTATTTGGTTTTGTATCATATGGGTTTTTTCCCCCACTCCAAGCAGTCTATAAGTTCCTTGTAAGCAGAGGCGATTTCCCTTTCTGTTAGAGCCCCTGTGCTTTGCAGAGCACACACGTGTGGAATCTCAGAACTTTCAGGGCCAGAAGGGCCTTTGGTGAGATCTTCTACCCTAGGCATTGTTACTTTGCTCCATGGAAAGAAACTGCCCTTCCCAGGGTGTCCATGAGCTCCGTGAAGTTAGACAGTACTCTATGCAGCTGTGTGTGGATACACACACAGGCATGTGCATGGGGGAATTTTTCACCAGATTCTCAAAAATGTCAATGTTTTTATACCTCTGGGGAATTCAAATGTATTACACAGAGAGGGACCGAGTCCCAGAAAGAAGAGGTATTTATACAATAAGGAATCATTGCATCTATATATTTAGGAAAGAATTGTTTTGAAGATATATTTCACATGCCATAGATTCAGCCCCTTTAAAGTGCAGTGGTTTTTAGTATATTTGAAGTTGTGCAATGCTCACCTCTGGCTAAGAAGGATTCTTTACTGAGAGCCCTGGTGCCAGCTACTGTTTGTAGCCATAGTGGGTACCGTGGATACAGCAGTGGAAACGAGACGGGTTACACCTCTGCCTTCAAGAAGCTTAGCGTCTGTTGGAGCAGGCAAGAAATAAGTAATCCAACCACCTTGCTCTCCATTGAATTGTGTCCCCCGCCAAAATCCATGTGGCAAAGTCCTGACCCTCTGTCTTGTGACCTTATTTGGAACTAGAGTCATTGCAGATAGAATTCGTTAGGATGAGGTCATTCTAGAGTAGGGCGGGCCCCTTCTCCCCTTCGTGAAAACGAGAAATTTGAAAACAGATGTACACACAGAGAGGACACCACGTGAAGCTGAAGGCTTGATCAGGGTGATGCAGCTGAACCCAAGGAACACTGAAGGCTGGCAGAACCCACCAGAAGCCGGGGAGAAGTCTAGAGCAGATTCCCCCTCACAGCCTTAAAAGCAATCACCCTGCCACCACCTCGAGGTCTTCTTGGATCACCCAGCTTGTGGTGCTTTGTTACAGGGTCCCTACCAAACTAACACCTTCATCTGGCTTGTGATCACCTACAAAGAAAATTATAGGGGTCTCCCCAGGACAGTTGAGGAAGGGGGCTACTTTTTACTTTGCGCAGAGGGTGGTGATGGATACTTGGTATGGGAAAGTGAGACAGAGCCACCCGCATCGAAATCATGCAAGAGCATTCCTGGCGGGGGCTACAGCAAACGCAAACGGCCCAAGGCAGGAATGAGATGAGACTGTTAGAAGAACAGGAGAAGAGGGGCGCGTGGGTGGCTTAGTCGGTTAAGCATCCGACTTTTGCTTAGGTCATGATCTCGCGGTTGGTGGGTTTGAGCCCCGCGTCGGGCTCTGTGCTGACTGCCAGCTCAGAGCCTGGAGCCTGTTTCAGTCTGTGACTCCCTCTCTCTGACCCTCCCCTGCTCACGCTGTCTCTCTCTCTCTCTCTCCTAGAAATAAATAAAACATAAAAAAAAAAAAGAAGAAGAAGAAGAACAGGAGAGGTATGGGCGAGGCTGTGGTCACAGGCAAAAATGGTACCAAATGAGAATGAAAAGGTAGACCCACCTTGGTTTGGGAGCCCACACTCATGGGTTTGGATTTTTTCTAAAGGCAATTGAAAGATTTCAAATGGGGTTGCCAAGATCAGTTTTATATCTGAAAGGTGGCTCTGGCTGTTGATTAGAGACTAGATTGTAACCAAGCAAGAGAGCCAGCTGTGAACCGATGCCTTCACTGGCCCTGGAGGCCCCTGGAGGAGTCCGGGGCTGGGCGGTGGTGGCCTGAACGAGCGGGGAGGCTGGAAGATGGCGAGGCGCAGACCACGCGGAGATGGGTTCTGAAGACAGAACAGGACTTGCACGAGTGGTGACAGCAGAAGAGAAAACAAGGGTGTCACTCACATCTTGGGTATGTGTAGCCAAGTGGAAGGCAGTGCAGGGACTCACAGATACTCAAACACACATGCTAATGAGTTGAAATATGTTTTTAAATCCAAATAGCTGTTAAAAGCGAATGAAACCTAACTTTGCTGAGAGAACGTTTGTGAGCCTTTGCAACCCCTCCTGAGATGAGAGGAGGTGCACTGGAATACGATGAAAATGGGGTGGCCAGTCACACAGGCTCCAGGCAGGGCCCCTCATCTAAGAAGAGAGTGACTCTCATGCATTGGAGATGCTTCTGGAAATGTTTAGCTTCGTTTCAGCACCTCTTTGCACATCTCCCTCTCTCCACACTCCCCAATCCTTCTCATTTCCTTGCCAGCCTTCTGGACTCAGTGTATTCAAGAAATTGTTTTGGGGGCCACCTCCTCAGTGCTGGGAAGCACGTAGAACAGCAGTGCAGAAGTGTCCTAGGCTGTCGTAACAAATTAGCAACAGAGTGGTTTAAGAAAACAGAAGTGTAGCCCTGAGTACTAGCGTCCTGAAGTCTGAAGTCAGCAAGGCTGTGTTCCCTCCCCAGGCTCGAGGGGAGACTCCTTCATTGACTCCTTCCTCACTTCTTCCAGCTTCTGGTGGCTCCAGGTGTTCTGTGCCTTGTGCCTGTGCAACTCATATGGCTTTCTCCTCTGTGTGTCCCCAACCTCCCTCTGCTTTACCCTCATAAGGATACTTATCATTGGATTTCAGTCCTGCCCAGATAATCCAAGATGACCTCATCTCCAGATCCTTAATCACATGTGCGAAGACCCCTTTCCCAAATAAGGTCACATTCCCAAGTGTTAGATGGATGCAGTTGGTGGGGTATGGGAGGTACCATTCAACTGACTGTAAGTAATGAGTGAGACACTTCCTCCCTCTTCTCACGGGACAGTAACGAGAGACCTAAAGGTAAATGTCAACTAGCAGAGTGAAAAGGAACAGGAGAGCAACCGGGCTCAGGAGCTGGCCAGCTTGAAGACATTGAAGAGAGAGCCTAGAGCATCTAAGAGATGAACCAAGTTAGAAATGGTGCAGGAGGAGATCAGAGAAGAAGGGGCAGGGCCAGATCATTGAGGGCCTTGTCAGCTCTGGGAAAATGTTTGGACTTAGAGGCAATGACAAACCACTGGGGATTTTAAGCAGGGGAGGGTCATGGCCAGGGATGTATTTGAGAAAAGTTAGACCTGTGTCTTATGGAGAATGAGTGTGAGAAAGGAAACCCTGGGGTGGCTCAGTTGGTTAAGCATCCAACTCTTGATTTTGGCTCGGGTCACGCATGATCTCACGGCTCGCGAGTTTGAGCCCCGCGTGGGGCTCTGCATTGACAACGTGGAGCCTGCTTGGGATTCTCCCTCTCCCTCTCTCTCTGTCCCTTTCCCCAGTCATGTTTGCTCCCTCTTTCTCTCTCAAGATAAATAAATAACTTTAAAAAAGGAAAGAAAGGAAAACTGGGAGTAGACGGGTCAGTTAAGATGCCCACTGGGAGTCTAAGCAAAACATAGCAGTGGCTTGGACCAGAGGGCTGGCAGAGATTTGATTAGTCATATTGAGAAAAGCAATATGTAACGACCGTGCCTTATTGTGGCCTGGTCAAACCATTTAAGAAGGGAGTCAACCTTTATAAATGAATTTGAAAGCCTTGAGGAAGACCTTTTTAGGCCAGCACATGGAAGGCTTATAATGATTGGTGCTGAACTCACCCTGAAAATATCCGTTCCTTTTCCATTCAGTTATGCACTCTTGTGGGCTTGAACAGCGACACTGGTGTAATTTGGAGGTTTTAATAGCTTTTTGCATGGAATATGTGGATGTGTGGTTGCTACAAGTATTTTCATTCTGTATTTTTATGGCCTGAGCTATTTTAGCCAGTGATCCCCATGCCAAGAGGACCCAAGTAGACCCTGAAAGCCCAGCTATTGTCTCCAGGAAACTGAATGCTCACTAACTTGGGCGGCCGTGAGAACCAGCCGTCTGCACTCCCTCCGCCCAGAACCATGCAGTGGGTCTCCAGGTTTAAGACAGAACATCCTTCCTCTCCTGGCAGTGTCGTTTGTATTCAATGTAAAACCAGAAGTGGATGGAAAATTTACCCCGTTGGAAAAAAACTACAAAAATACAAACCAGTATTTGGTATTTTCACCCCATTCCTTCCACTATGACATAAAGCTTTTAAATCCCGCCCCCTAAGATCCAGCCTGCTCTGTGGCTGAGCCCGTCCTCAGGCCCAGACTTGGGCTTGAACTGTCTTCGTCTCACCGGTTCTCTGTGGGGACACAGCCTGAGTCTTTGGATCTTTATTGCTCCCGCAGGATCTCACAAGTGCTGGGCACGTGGATGTGCTACATAAATACTCACTGACGAGTAGATCTGTGCTCAAAGGTTTTGGGAGGAGGGGAGAATAGAACAAAACAGAGTAGGGCATTTCCAGCTTATTAAAATACAGTAAGATCATCTTGATGGACGCATTGTTGATTTACCACAAGCCCTGCACAGGGAACCAGGAGACTCCAGGCCCACTTCGGGGTGCGAGCCCAGTCCCCGCCTGACCTTAGGTCTCACTGTTGTTCAAGTGAGGAGTTGGGTGAGGAGGCCTCATGCAATGGGAGTCCAGCTCTCGGCACCCACCCTCCCTGGGCCTGGGGCTGTGGGCACACACCGGCTGTGTGCTGCTGCTGAGGAAATGGCAGCAGACAGATTCTCAGTGACATCACCAAGAGACAAGAGAGCAGACGGCTCTAGTGACAGAAGTGAAAGTCCATCCCAGAACCCTGGCTGCTCCGGAAACTCCCCCCTGAGGCACCCGGCTAGACACGTGGGTAGAAATGCATGGCTCTGCTCACGTCCAGTTCTCTGTGCATCCCCGAGAAGGACACTTCATCCAAACAGCACAAAGGCTTAAATGCTCCTACCAAGATGTGATTGGGGTTCACTCAGGGCCACCGGTCTGGGGCCCCTGGGCCTGCGGGTCTGTAAATGGTGCTCTGACCATATAGTTGCTGTTGCTGTCGCCATTTGTGCAGACCCCTAAGGGCTGGGTCTTCTCTTTTCTTTCTCTCGTCGCTCCCTCCTTCCCCACTGGGGACTCCAGCCCCATCTCGGCACACAGCATCCATAACACTTGTTAATTAACCCATAAGAATAAGCCAGGTCATGGGGCTCCTGGGTGGCTCAGTCAGTTATGTGTCGAACTCTTGATTTTGCCTCAGGCCGTGATCTCGTGGTTTGTGGGTTCGAGCCCTGCATTGGGCTCTGCACAGCCAGTGCGGAGCCTGCTTGGGATTCTGTCTCCCTCTCTCTCTGCCCTTCCTCACCCTCAAAAATAAATAAATAAACATTAAAATAAAATAAAGCTGGCTCAGAGCCTGGGAGAGCATGACTGAGGGGCGGACGGAGGGGCATGGAGCCGCATGGGGCTACGTGGAGTCAGAGCTCTAACAAGAAACAGGCTCCAGCACTGAGGGAAAATTGATTACCCTTCTCCTCCACAGCTCTTCTCCCCGGAGCCACCAGAGAGCTTCAGGCCCAGAGCCCTGGCCCAGACTCTGGCCACAGTCCCTCCCAGGGCTAGGCAAACCCCACCCCCAGCCTAAAAGGTACCAACAAATGTATATCTAGGCCAGCTTGTTCCCAAAAAAGGATTTCAAGCGTCTTTCAAAGATGGAAATGATACCATGAATGAAGTAAATGTAAAGGAAAAATGTCAAGGAGAAAGTAAAGTTAGGTTTGGGGGTCAGGCTGAGACAGGGCTCATTAAGAGGAGGATTCTCCAAATTCCTAGTTGCATCACCAGATGGGGTTCTGTGCATTCCACCTGCACCTGGCGTGGAGCAAGCAATAGGCACCTGGCGAAGGGGCGCAAGATTATCCAGAGTAGATGATGTTTGCGTTTTCTTGGCCGCAAGCAGGGGGGCTGTGTCAAGAATCAGGGCAGAGTGCTTGGAAAATGTGGGTTGGGACACACGCACTTTGTAAGGCAAGGAGAGTATGTCGGTACTGCCTGTGGTCACTGGGGAGTGAGGTGGGTAAGCCCTCGGACAAGGATGAGCCGGCCAGCTACTCCTACCCTTCATTTTGAACTTCCCTAAAGTTCAGCTATTAAAGGAATTGCCCATGAGCCCACGAAATCCCCCTCAAAATGAGCACGTACCTCACTATAGCAGGTGTATACAGGTGTATACTCAGTACACAGACTCCACACAATACACATATGAATCCTTTTAATACTCTTAACAGCCCTATGAGGCAGGGGGGTGTTGGTATCCAGAGTCTGCAGACTGGGAGGAGGAAAGG
The DNA here is from genome assembly GCA_017311185.1 of Proteles cristata cristata. NCBI lineage: Eukaryota > Metazoa > Chordata > Mammalia > Carnivora > Hyaenidae > Proteles > Proteles cristata. Next base: position 1,336,938 of record JAESUZ010000713.1, read on the forward strand.
TTAAGTAACTGCCCGAAGGTCACACTGGTATTTGACAGAGTCAAGGTTTAAATCCAAGCACTCGGCTTCAGAGTTTGGGCTCTCAGCCACAACTTTACACTGTTGGCATGCACGGTAAATGACATGTACTGATATGCGGGTGTGTGTAATATGCAGATGAGTTTCGGCAACACTTAATTGAGTAGTTGGAGAGTAGGCATCACATCACACCTGCACAGGTGTATGCGTCCATTTTAAACTTGGTTAGATTCTACCTAATTGCCCCTCAACAGGCTGTACCGATAGTCACTCTCAGTATTTGAGACCTAGGTTTCAAAGGCGCTGAAATACATCTGAAACTGCAGGATGAGCTTTTTCTTTTAATTGAACAGATACTTAGTGAGCTCTTACCACGGGCCAGGAACTATTGTAGGCACCTGGATATACCAGTGAACAAAAGCGACAAAATCCCTGCCCTCACTGAGTTCCTGCGGTGATGGATTTAGATTATTTTGTTGTCACACAGACCCTGGACTCTGGTCCCAGGATTCTTGCCTCTCATGGAAAGAATTCTGAACCGAAGGATTCGGATTGAACAACCACTCCCTGGGCTCCAAAGGAGCCAGACTTTATGTCATTGGACTCCCCAAGTGTCTCAGAGAGGGGTATTCCTGGTGTTAGCATTCCGTCTTAGAGACGAAGGACTAGAGGCTCCAAGAGTTAAGGCCCTCGCTCCAGATGGCCCCCCCCGTGCTAAGGGGCAGAGCAGGGAGAGAACTCCTCTGGCCCAGAGTCCAGGGGTTGATTTCACTGCATTGCAGCAATTAGATCCCCATGAGGGAATTCATCTGGGGCCCAAACACATACTTTGGCCCTTAATCCTATAGCATCTACCGATCACATCATTCCTTTGGAACTCAGAATATGTTTTCCCAGACCCTTATTTTTGGTTGGTTTATGTACACATTAAACCGTAATAAAGACAATATTGTTAATGTATTGATTCTTATGATCTTTCCCCTTCCTCTCAGATAAATTTTAAGGAGTGTGGATTCTATTTTTCTGAGTTGGTTTCTAGGCAGTGGTTTATCAAGGGGAATCCTGTCAGTGGACCAACAGAGGAAACTGAAGAGGTGAGAAAGGTTAAGCGAATCTTCAGAATAAAGACCAGAGGGAGTAGGGGAGGAGAGAAATGGCGAGGTCCGTGGGCTAGGTGTCTGAAGAGACTTCTAAGATTTGCAAGGGGAGAGAAGGGAGGAGAGAGCATTTTGGGGGAAACAGTGTCGACACCTAGTAGGTTCTTAGTCAATGTTTCCTGATTGCATAGGTGAAGAAACAAGTGAATGAATGGATGGATGAATGAATGAATGAATTGAATGAAAAGCTGCCATGTCTATGAAGCCTACTGAAAGCGGCAGAGATGAGGAGAGTTTTTAGAAGGCTGTACAGTGCATAAAACATATATATTTCGGATATTTCCTCAAAGACCAGGTAACAATGATAATACTTTAATTTTTAATGATGGAGGTGCTTCTTTTTTATTCTTTTTTTGTGAAATATAGTTGACATGCAATGTTATATTAGTTTCAGGCAGATGACACATGATTCAACATTTCTATACATGACACAGTGCTCTCACCATGAAAGTGTAGTTACCATCTGTCATTATGCAACGCTATTATAATATTATTGACTATATTCCTTATGCTGGACTTTTCATCCCCGTGACTTATTTATTTTATAAACTGGACATCTGTAACTTTTCATCCATTTCACCTATTTCCCCATCCCCCACTCCTTCCCCTGTGGCAGCCACTGCTTTTTTCTCCATATCCATGAGTCTGTTTCTGTTTTTGTTTGTTCATCTGTTTTGTTTCTTAGATTCCACATATGAGATCATACAGTATTTGTCTTTCTCTGACTTATTTCGCATAATACCTTCAAGGTCCATCTATGTTGTCTGGATGTGCTTCTTTGAGGAGCATTCCAGAGACAGGGACTACATGGCTTGTTGGGGTTTATATGGGTTTCGCATGGAGGCATAACGATGTGATGGGCTCCATGAGAGGCTGAGCATATAGGCGATGGATAAGTCATACTCTCTCACACTGAGGAGGTCACAGACAAGGAAACAGATAGCAATGTACGTCTCTCTTTGTCAAGGACTATAATAGGGGTGTGAGTACGGTGTATGATGCTCTGAGAAGGCAATCCCAACTTGGCCTGGGGGTCTGGGGAAAGTCATGCGAAGCAGAACAGTCCAATTTTCCAAAGGCAGTCCCAGACCGTTGGAGGTGGAAACCTGGCTACAGTTCCAATGGAATTCCTGTCCCGTCTGATCAATCTCTGCTCACCTGCCCAAGAGAGCTCTTTTAATTAGAATCCAATAAAGGGAGGACGTGATATATAAGAAACAATGAGGAGCAAACAAACAAATAAAACAAAACAAAACCCCAAAAAAACAAAAACAGTGACACATAGAGTTAAATCTTAACAATAGAGTTGTGAGTCTTCATATATTTAGAAAAGATGTGTCTAGTACAAGAAGGATAATATTTTTAAAAATTAATAGTAGGGCGCCCGGGTGGCTCAGTCGGTTAAGCGTCCGACTTCGGCTCAGGTCATGATCTCATGATTCGTGGTTTCGAGCCCCACGTCAGGCTGTATGCTGACAGCCAGCTCAGAGCCTGGAGCCTACTTCAGATTCTGTGTCTCCCTCTCTCTGACCCTCCCCCGCTCACACTGTCTCTCTCTCTCTCTCTCTCTCAGAAATAAATAAAAATTTTAAAAAAAATTAATAGCCATCTGGAACCAAAATTTAAACAAAATCTGAGTTGGAGGTAGCTGACAGGAAGGAAAAAAGAAGTAAGAGTGTGCATTGTTTTGTGATAGGAAAGCAAGGTTGGGTTACAGATACTGATTAACTCTTTAGTTTGGCAGCAACGTGTAGGTTTACATGTTTGTTAAAAGACGGAAGGCAATGAAAAGACATGGAGAAAACTTAACTGCATACAGCTAGGTGAAGGAAGCCAGCCTGAAGGCTACACACGATCTGATTCCAGCTACACGACCTTATGGAAAAAGCAAAACTGTAGAGATGGTAAAAAGATCAGTGGTTGCCCGAGCTTGCGGGGAGGGAGGAGACGAATACGTGAAGCACAGGGGACTTTTGTGACAGTGAAGGCATTCTATATGACGCCGCAATAAGGAATACATGTCATTATACATTTGTCAAAAGCCACAGAACATAACCACCAGTTGGGAGCCTGGTGGTTAATAATGTATTGACGGAGGCTCGTCAGTTATAACAAATATACCACAACAGTGCGAAATGTTAGTAATAGGGGAAACTGGAGGCTGGAGAGGGAACATAGGGGAACTCTATAGTTTCTGCTCAATTTTTCTATAAACCTAAAATGGCTGTAAAAATAGTTTTACTCTTTTTTAAAAAAAAAAATCAAAGACACACACTAGGAAATTAGAAGTAGGATACTTTCAACTGCCTTGCCACTAAATGGGAGGAGAAAATTTTAAAAATCTGGATCGATCCAATAAAAATCAGTGGTGGGGAACAAATTAGAGGAGCTAATCACCCAATTTCTGCAATTCTGAGATGAGGAAACTGAGGCCCAGAATGGCTTTGTGATGGTCATCTACACAGGTGGGGTTACGCAGGACTTAATCTGGCCCCTTCTATGACCCTACAGACATAGAATTCCCGCAACTGCCTTGAAGACTGCCAACATGCTTATGTCTGCGGTTAACTCCATTTATATAGAATGTCAGGCACAGAGGGGCCTGGTTCATTTCATATTCTGTTTAAGTGAAGGTTGCCATGGATACCATATATAGTCATCCAATTTTCTCAGAATTAAAATGCATGCGGTAAAACTGGTTTAAGGAGAAAAGTAGGCCAAACATAATTTAAATTTATTCAATGATGGGTCCTGAGTGGGGAGGAAGGCACTCCAGGATCCATCAAGGGCCTCAATGTGTCAGTCCTTGCTCAGAACTGCAGCGACATAGGGGCTTGAAGAGAGGGACGAACTCTTACTTGACCATAAGGAAGACCTCTGGAAGTGCCTCTTTTGTTTAAGCCCGGGATATTCACCTGCTCTCTGTCTCAAGAAAGCAGTGCAGAGAATGTTTATGCAGCAACAGGAGGAGAATAAAAGCCTTCATTTGAGTCCTCTGAGGATTCGATCCTGCATGACTGGCAGCCATGAAATTAAATTAGAATCCTTTCCTGTATCCTTTGTCATTGCAAAGACCTGGGTAATTTCTTAACTCACAGAGGTCAGCCCTTCAAGCAGGGGGGTTAGCTGACTGTGGAGCCGGTAGGCCTGCTGTTTACATCCCTGCTCTGGCGTATCCTGGCTGTGACAATTTGACTAGTCACTCGATAGCTGTGTAAAATGGAAATGGGTTGTAATGACGTCTACCTCTACTCTGTGAGGAGTCAATAAGAAAATGCAAATAACGAGCGTGGCACAGAGCAAATGATCATAAATATTAGCAGTGATACGGTCGTTATTAATATTCATCTTATCCCTGGAAAGGGGCTGCTACCAGACCCTACATTGGGATCTAACTGATGTTGAATTAATACCATCTCTACCCGGAGTTGGTTGGAGTTTTGCACAGCCTTGTATTCATTTCTTCCTTTTCATTTGGAGTGTCTGCTGTTTCAGAATATCTGAGGCAGCAGGCCCTGGGTACCCGACCATATGTCCACCCCATTCCGAGAACGCTCTCCCAGAATCTGCCGCTTGTGATGTGGAAATGCATAAATGCGGAGCAGGCTTTGCCTTGGTGGTGGAGCATCTGGGTGCTGCTGATACATGTCAGATGTCAGCACATTTGCTCCACCACTCCCTGCTGGCCTATCCCGGCTCTGGCTGGCTTTGCCGTTCTCATTCCCTTGCTTCCCAAGAGAACGCTCCTTAACCTCTCCGCTTTCTGCGTTTCCTGAACTGCTACTTGTTTCCAGGCCTCACCAGCGGGGCTCACCCCTAGGTGACAGGTCTGGTGTTGACGAGTCGGCCATTTGGGCCAGGACCTCTCCGGGACCATCAGGGCTTCCCTGTTCCTGCAGCTACTGGACCCATCACCTTAGCATCCCCTCCCTCCCTCCTCCTAGAAGGTTCTCTTTTATCTGGAGGTAGGGATCTGGACATTATCTCACAGGTACGCTTGTGAAAGCGAATCTGCCACAGGGATTTATTTGTTCAAGCTTATTGGCTTTTCAGAGGCAATCTGGTTGTAATTTCAGCAGCAGACTCTTGGTTTGGCTACTTTATCCATCATTCTTCATTTTGCAATGTTCCCCAGTCACCGCTTTGCAAGCTGTCTCTTTCTGTTTGGGTAATTCCTTTTAAGACATACACCCAAACACACCATTACACATCCACGCACACGCACACTCACACTCACGTAGAGACATACAGGAGTCCATCCAGTGTGAGCTGGCCTCACATTCTAGTGAGATGGGGCTCTAGATTTCATTGCCCACAAACATTTGTCCTTAATGGTGATGGTTGCTTCTGATAGCCATGATTTAGGCCACTTTCAGTTTCCCTTCCAGTTCGCATTTTCTTCCACATTTCACAAGGTTCGTTAATTCAAGCCTATATTTTCTGATCTGCATCTTGTTTTTAAGACTCTTCAGTCCCCCTTTGGAAGAGAAAGAGAAGAAGAACACAACATGTTACTAATCAACAAAATTCTAGGTGAAACTCAGATTTCAAAATGGAATTGGACAGGGCCCCAAGGAACTCTCCCATAGGAAATGATCTTGAGCTGGCCAAGAGTGGAGGCCATGAGTAATAAGTCTGTTCCCTCTTGCTGGGTCTCTAAGAATAGCTTGACTGGGTGGGGGTCAGACCGCTCCCTGTTCATTCATATAGAACTTGGTCCCACAGGCCTTGGTACAGAAACTCTCTGTTACCTTGATATTTTGAATATTACATCTGAATGGCTCCTTGTTTGGGCCCTGACTTTTTTTTCCCACCTCCATTAACTCAACTCCACAGGCGGAATCCGGACTTAATAAAACAACTATTTGGCTGATGGTACAAGTCACTGGAGCCTTAGAGTTCTTCCTGGCTTTGTTTTTCTAAAAAGTACCCATGACTGTAAGCCAGGCAAATCAGCATATACCCATGGGCTTCCTTGGGAGAAACTAAAACAAGCCAGGCAGCGGGATGGAGAATCAGCCCGGGAGCCGAAAAGAAATCTAACAAACTCTGTGCCGCTCTTCTCTTTCCCTTTGGTGAGATCTTACTGAACATCCTGGAAAGTTGTACGGGTGTTTGTGGTGGGCCGGACAGCCTCCTCGGTTGAACTGGGATGCAGTGGACCTGACTGGAAGGAGAGGAACTTGTTTTGAGTGGGTCAGTGTGCTTTAGCAGATAGAGCTGAACCCTGGCACAATTAAGAAATGGGTGAAGAATTACATAGCTGTCCTCTAACTTTGGTCTTCTTCCTTCTCTTGGGCATTCAAGGGCACCCACTGGCCTTGATGCTTGTAACTTGGCCTCCATGGTCCTCCCTTGTCCTCAGGGGATAGGTTCCAGGCCCCTCAGCGGATGCCTGAAACTGCAGAGAGTGCTGAACCCTACATACACTATGGGATTTTCTTCTACACGTACATACATACCTATGACAAAGGTTGATTTGTAAACTGGGCACAGTAAGAGATCAACAACAATAACTGATAATAATAATATAGAACAGGGGCGCCTGGGTGGCTTAGTCGGTTAAGCGTCCGACTTTCGCTTAGGTCATGATCTCGCGGTTCGTGGGTTCGAGCCCCGCGTCGGGCTCTGTGCTGACTGCCAGCTCAGAGCCTGGAGCCTGTTTCAGTCTGTGACTCCCTCTCTCTCTGACCCTCCCCTGCTCACGCTGTCTCTCTCTCTCTCTCCTAGAAATAAATAAAAATAAATAATAATCATATAGAACAACTATGGCAATATACTGTAATAAAGGTTATATGAATGTATCCTCTCTCTCAAAATATCTTATGGTACCATATTCACACTTCTTGTGATGATGTGAGATGACAAAAATGCCCGTGTGAGGAGGTGAGGCGAGGTGAACGGTGGACACACTGTGATGCAGCAGCATCGGGCTGCTTCTGACCTTCTTTTTTTTTTTTTTATTAAAAAAATTTTTTTAATGTTTTATTTATTTCTAGGAGAGAGAGAGAGACAGCGTGAGCAGGAGAGGGTCATAGAGAGGAGTCACAGACTCCGAAACAGGCTCCAGGCTCTGAGCTGGCAGTCAGCACAGAGCCCGACGCGGGACTCGAACCCACGAACCGCAAGATCATGACCCAAGCGAAAGTCGGACGCTTAACCGACTAAGCCACCCAGGCGCCACTGCTTCTGACCTTCTGACAATAGATCAGAAGGAGGGCCATCTGCTTCCCTACCGCGGGTAACTAACTGAAACTGCAGAACGTAAAACCGTGAATAAGGAGGTCTACTGTTTTTGAAGGAACCCTGGGTGTCCCCTCCCAGCCAGATGTCCTTGCCCCTTAAGTTTTCCATCTTGTGCTATATTTGGGGCTTCCCTCTCACTGGGAAGCAAAACAAAGTAACAGTAAAGGGTATAGAGTTTGGTGAAACAAGACCTAGGTTCCAATAAATCTTGTCTCTGCTACTTACTAGTTGTATGTCCTTGGGCTAGGGACCTCATCCCTCTGAGCTTTAGTTTCCCTGATCTCTTAAATGTGGCTTTAGAATAGTGCCAATGTTGTATGGACATCATTAGAGGAAAATAATAGTAGAATAAGAACAGAGGAATACAAGTAGGAAAAAAACAATAGGATAAACTGAGATGATAAGTGCAAAGCACAAAGCCAGGATTAGAACCCAGGCTGTCTGACCAAAGAGACCATGTGCTGATGAGTGAGTTCTACCACTGCCTCCAAAATAGATTTTACTAAGTCATCACGAGCGGGGCGCCTGGGTGACTTGGTTGAGCATCGACTCTTGACGTTGGCTCCGGATGTGATCTCACGGTCGTGGGGTTGAGCCCCAGGTTGAACTCCAGGCTGAGCGTGGAGGCTGCTTGGGATTCTCTCTCTCCCCCTCCCTCTTCCCCTCCCTCCACCTTACACATGCAGGCACAGGCACCCCCTCTATATATAAATAAATAAATACTTTAAAAAACCATCATGAAATACATGTTCATTGCAGTGCTATTCACAATAGCCAAAATGCGGAAACGATCAGGGCAACTGAGTTTTTGCCTTTCTCATTCCTCCATTACTAAGTATCATAATTTGGGCAAATTTGTGTTTTTATTATAACGGATACAAATGTACCAATAACACCAATAACAATAACAACAATACTTAACACTTACAGAATAAGTGAATGGCAGAGCCAGGATTTGAATCTGAAAGACTCAAATGAGGCCTTACTCTAACCATCAGGCTGTACTGCTCACACACAGTTGGTCTTATGTAAGTTCTCGTTTCATTAAACCCTCCTTATTTCTGATGCAACTGATGACATCTTTTTGTTTCCTGGCAAATAAGTTCAGTTCGGTTTTCGTCTATTTTATTTCTTCAAACAGTCATTAGCTTTCCACGCTTCCATCCTAGCATCGATATGGCCCACAAAACACATGCAGAGTAAAATAAAAGTAAAAATAAAAATGACAAGCATAGCTTTTGCATTCTAGCATCTTCTAATGAAGTATGATAAAATATCTCCACTGATAAGTGTTGACACCTTGAGTAAATATTCCACTCTTCTGTCATTTTTATCCCCTTGCTCTGAGATTATGGCAGGAATGAAGGCCTCCCCTGGGCTCCCTGACAATATCCAACAATGAAACATATAAGTGGACTTCATAAACATCAGCAAAAGTGATGGATTGTGAATATTAAAATGCTTAATGAAAGAAATAGCTACTTCTATAATGTGACCCATTTACAAAGTCTGTTTATTGATTGAAGGGACGAGATCAATATTTTAACTTCATCTTATACCCCAAAGAACCACAAAACCATAGGAAGAAGGCTGAAGCCTCTGACAGGGTGATGATTTTAAATGGAACTAAGCAATTGGCGTGGCTAAACAATTCGCTTGAACTGCCGTTTTGATTTTACAGAGATCTTTTCTGACTGAGATGGCCAATCAGCTCCGCCCAATTTTAAAGTTAGGACATGGGGTCCAAAAAAAAATATGGTACTTGGTCCAATTATTTTTAAAATGACTCTTTTATCAATTCCCGTTTTCTTCCCATCTGAATGTGTTTGGGAGTCTCAGGGAAGCAATTAATTTGTAACTGAATCTGCGTAGGTAAGAAATATTGTATCAACTCCCTATAATGACAATGATAGCCACTAATTGAGCTCTGACTATTTAACATCCATCATTAGGGAAATATTTTAGTGTGGTAGTTGAGTGGGTGGTTTTTGTGGCCAGTTCCACCCACCGTGTGGCTGTGAGCAAATGGCTTGGTCTCTTTGTGTTTGGTTCCCTGCTCTGTAAATCATAACCCCGATGCCATAGGATTATTGTTAAGGAGTAAATAAATTCATACGTGTAAGGGGTTTCAAAGAGGGCCTGAAACTGGGTATAAGTTGACTGTTTTTTTTTTTAATGTTTGTCAGCATTGTCTAAGTTTTGTGTTATTATCCCTGTATTACAGTGAAAGGAAGTGAAGTTCAGAATGGTAAATAATTGGCCCAAGGTCTCACATACAGAATGAGCAGCTGCTTTTCCTTCTCCAGATGCTCAGGCAGTATTGTTGTGTGCTGTGGAAAGAATTAAGACAATCCTTTTTTTCCTATATCTGGCACCCTGCAATGATTAATATTTGAGATACTTGGTACATGATTGGATTTGCATTTCCCCAGATGGTAAATAACACATTCGTGAATGTGGTGGAGGTCTAACTACGAGAGAATGTGGGGGGTATGTATTGAGATACTAGAAGGAAAAAAACCCCACTGTGAATGATGACATTCATGTTATTCTAACGTACATTCTTCATGGCATTTACGTGACCACACATGTCAAGCTAGCAAGTTCTACCGTTGCAGGTTTGACTATCTTTTTTTTTTTTTTTAGAGAGAGAGAAAGAGTGCACATGAGCAGAGAGAGGGGCAGAGAGAGAGAGAGAGAGAGAAACTCTTAGGTAGGCTCCACGTCAGCATGGAGCCCGACGCATGACTTGATCCCACAACCCTGGGACCATGACTTGAGCCAAAATCAATATTTGGGCACTCAACCGACCGAGCCACCCAGACACCCCACGTTGGACTGTCTTATTACCTGTCGTCTGATCTGTCTTTTACAACAAGTTTTTCTTCCCCATTTGGGATTCAATTCAGTTGCCCTTTAGAGAATTGTAGCCCCTGAGTCTCAAATGCCTTCAATTTCATTAAGGTGTTGCTGCCTTGATTCCATTTCATAGGCATAAATGTTAGCCCACTACTCAACTGCTGATTCGTGTCTCTTGAATTTGACTTTCTGTGAAATTTTCCCCAACACCCTTATTGTTGGGGAAATTTACGATCTTCATCTTTGTTACAATTCTTTTTCATTTTCAGTCTGTCTCTTCAAAACAAAAATCAGCACAAAGTATATATTCTTATGAAAAAAGCACTGAATCAGACAAGGTCAGGGTCTCATTGGTATGAAAACCGAGAATCTTGTTCAAAAGGACATTGGAAAGTGTTTCTGTGAAGTGTCTTTTTTGTTTCAAAAGTCAAAGAGGAACAAGTTATTGGCTCTAAATGGTTCTGCCCTTGTGAATTCAAGACACCTTAATATTTAGGTGGCATAGAATATTATTAAGAATAACAGGATGTCTCTAGCTCAGGCAGGAAACCGTTTTCAAAAAGTGTCAGGGCTCATTGTACAAAAAGATTATAATTACAAATGGTAATGGTGGATTCCACGTCGGGTTTGGAGGTGAATGAAGGCAGCTTGGAGACTATCGGGGTTTCCTGTTTTGAATTCAGGAGAAGCCAAGACTTTTGTAAATATTTTTAGACGTAATGTTTGTGGAAGGCAAAGAATACTAACCCAGAATGTTGGATAGCACAGCTAAATGCTGGTTTGTGCATTCTAAGTAATTTAGACTATTGGACAGAGTACTGAACTCCTGTTGTCTTTCCTTCGTTTCTTGCCTAAAAAGGGCAATGGTGAGAAAATGACTTTAACCAGAATATTCAACAAGTATTTATTAAACGCCTGTGGTACAAACAGCATTCTGCAGAAGGCACTTCTATTAGACCCAAGAGAAGCAGAGGATAAAATACATACTCCTGCACATTTAATAGGGGACAGAAGAATAATAAAGTTACAAAGCATGGAAGAACCAGAGAATAATTCCCTAGTAATATATGATAACCATATGGCTTACACCCTTTCAAGGCATTCCCAAATGTCACCTTTGCAGTGAGAATGTCCCTAGCTCCTCTATATACAAATGGCATCAACCATGTCACAAACCCTGTCTCTGTCCCCCTGGCTTGTACTGCTTTTCTCCATCACCTTTTGGCTTATTATAGAATTCTGTCATCTATCTTACCACATCACCTACCTGTAAATGTAGTCTTCATAAAATCAGGGGAGTTATGCGTTTTGCTCCTTGTCGAATCCCTAGCAGGTACCTGGCACATAGTACAAGTTCAAAAAACACTTGCTTAATAAAGTGTTTAATAGTGGGTGTCGGACTACATGTTAGTGCTGAAAATTTCCTAAGTAATTTCGGCAATGTTAATGAGGAAAAGCTTCTTGGAAGAAGTGGCCTGTGCACCTTTCAACCCAAAACAAATTGATTTGATCAAACATACTGATTACAACATAAATTTGGGGTTCTAAACCAAACTCTGCCTCTATTTGGCTATGTGACCTAATCCAAGACACTTAACTTTGGTTTTTGTGGGTCTCTGAAGACATTTATACCTGGAGCCAAGGACTTTTGGCTGTAAATGAGTTTAGGAAAAAAAAAAAAAACTTTGAAAAGAATTACTGCATTCTGTTCTTAGTCTCTCCTGGCCAAAACTGAAGCAGCAGATATTCAAGGTGATTCTCTGCACAATGGTCGTCTTTGTCGATGTGCTTTGAGTATGTTGGGGGGCGGGGGACTGAAATAAATTCATGAAGAAAAGTTCCTTCCCACTTATGGTGGTGGGGTCCCCTTCCTGCCTTCTCAGGGTCCTCATGATGCCCTTTAGCTTTTCCAAAAGCCCTGTGCGGCACCCATCCAAGGCTGCCTGCTCCCAAAGTAACCCACACTCAAAAATTATGTCTTCCTGTCCTTTGCTCTCCAAGCAAAAATTCTGCCGCCTCAGTCTTCTGCCAGTTAGGACTGAATTCTGATGAGCTAATTCCCTCTAGGGTGGGAATGACAGATTGTTGGCTAGGCTAACCTTCTGTTTTCCTCACCACCAAAGCGAGGCCTGATGCTAAAGAAGGAATTGGAAGGGAAGGCAGCTTAGAATATCCAGCGCCCAGAATCTGCCTGAACTTTTACTATATTAAATTATTTCAACCACAACCAGGTAGGTGATATTACTCTCTGAGGAACTAAAGTTCAAGAGAGGTAAAGAATGGACAGACTCCAAGAGTTTCTGTATTATCACATCACTGCACCAAATAAATGAGCCTAGAAATAGAATTCTGGATTCTCTAGCAGACTTCTGGGGCAATATTTTGGGCTGTGACAAGCCTATGCAGCATCCTACGTCAGCCACGTAAACTCTGGCTGTGACCTTCAGTGAGTAAGCACTGTGACCTTGAGAGAATAACTTAACTTCTCTCACAGCTTTTGTATCCTCACATGAAAAATGAGGAATGGTAGTAGTGTCTGGTTTACTTATGTCTTGCTTGTAACGATCACTCCAAAACTTCATTGCCTAAAACCTCATCATCCCTATGGGTCAAGTATTTGGGTGTGGCTCAGGGTCTCTCTTGGGGTCTGCAAGTCATCCGAAAGTGTGACGGGAGTTGAAGGATCCACTTCCAAGATGGCTCACTCACATAGCTGGAAAGTTGGTTCCTCTCTGTGCCAGCGTCTCTCCACACAGTTGCTTGAGTGTCTTCACAAAATGGGAGTAGGCTTCACCCAGGGCATGCAATCCTAGAGACCGAGATGGAAGTTGCAGTGATTTTTATGCCTCCCCTTGAAAGCTCTATGCCATCACCCCTGCCATGTTCTACTGATCATCCAAGGCAGTCTCTACTTCAGTGCGGGAGGGGACGAGACAAGGGCCATCTTGGACGTTTCTACAACAGTGTCTACCCCACAGGTTGTCAGAAGGATTAAACAAAACAACCTATGTTCAACCTGGAAACATGATAAATAATGAATAAATGGTAGCTATTTTTACAAAGTGCTGAAGGCCAGCCAATACCAAGTCTAGTTCTGACTCTATGCTTTGCCCCACAATTTATTCTACTGGATGTTAACAGAAGACTCCCTTCTGAAATGCTTGAGCCCTCATTAGAACCCAACAGGAAAAAAACCCAGAAAGCCACAGAACTCAGGCAAAACAGCAGCAACAACAAACACCAGTTCAATGAACACACGAAGTGGACAACATCTGGGGGCCGGGCTTCTGAGGACCAATGGCAGCTGGTTGACCCTGGCAGTCTGAACAGTGCAACCAGCCTGGGGAGCACCGGAGCACCTTGTCACTACCTCCTAAACAGCAACGGCAACAACAAAAATATCTCTATCTTTATCTTGCAGGTGTTATCACTTAAATAGCGTAGTATAGTGTTTTCCAACTTGTATTCTGGGACGTAGTACTGTAAAAAAAAATGGTAATAGGTGGATCTCAAAAACAGCTTTATGGTCCAATACATTTGAAAAGGCTGTCTATTCAATGCTTTTTTAGAGACTTGCAGTGCACATTTCGCGGCGTTAAGGACTCTAGGAAGCCCTATAGGTAAACAATAGCAGAATTAGAAGGAAAAAAACTTGAGTAGATTTGACCCAGCATTTTGCAAACTTGTTAGAGCACAACGTGTACTTTGTTTTGTTTTTTTTTCCTCCTGCTGCAGGTGTAAGCCTCCTATTTGGAAGCATTGCATAAGCCACTAAAACTTTTTGGCCCTTAGTTGCTTCATGATGAGTATAATGAGTATAATATGGATAACACACGCTTCATAGGGCTGTTGAGAAATAAGAAAGGTATCCTGCCTGGCATTTGGGTCCCAGGAAGAGCTTGGACTTGACCGTCAGGGCTTGACCCAGCTCCACCTTGAAGGATCTGTTTGACCTTGACCAAGTTTCCTTCCCTTCCCTTTGGTTTCTTGCCCCTAAAGCAAGAACTGCACCTGTCCCATAGCTTTAACATGGGGATAAAATAAAAGGGAGCCTGTGAAATGCTGAGCCCTTGCTTGGCACGCTGTGAGGGCTCGCTCTTTGGAGGGCGCCTGTGTGGCCAGAGGTCACAGAGCTGCCGTGACAAGGTGAACCCATGAACCCTAGCCCACCGGTCTCAGAGTGCATGTGTTTCCCCCTCTGTCGGGCCATGCAAGCAGCAGAGATGAGATGTGGTCATTTTCAGAGTGGCTCTGGGAGAGGATTGTGTCGGCAGTTGGAGACAGGTGGGTGGCAACAATTCCGGAGAGCTTCCCAGAAGCGGTGGGGTTGCAGGAAGATATTTAAAGACAAGGAGGCAGGTGGCTGGGCAGATGGGGGTGGCGGGGTTTACACACTCCGAGGACAGCCGGGACAACGGCTTAGAGGCGTGAGTGGAGGCGGCTGCAAGACGCCAGCTTTGTTGGAACAAAGCAGCAGGTGAGGACCATAGAGAGTCCACACTCCGAGCACCCAGGGAGGGCCGAGGCAGAATAAAACCCTTGGCAGGGAGAGTGCCGCCCCATTTGCCTTTTTCAATCAATCAGCCAACAATTGAGGGACAGACCCCGAAGCGAAGCCCTCGGTTTTTCCCACCTCCCCCACCTTCTCCCAAGCAATGGCTGCGCAGATAACAGTTTAATTTCTGAGACCTTCTCCTCCCTCCCGAAACCGCAATCAGCCGTACAGAAATTTATTTTTATTATCAAGCTCCTGTTGCTGCTTTTGCCATCACTGCAGATCAGTTTGGGTTTTGTCTCCCAGCCCAAGTGCTTTTCATATTTTCCAGATCACTCCAAAGACTGTATGTGCTGCCTGGAGCAGGTTTAAGGAACAGTCCAAGATTTCTTTCTGAATAAGCAGTTATTTGTACTTTGTTTTGCTTTTCTTGGTTACTGAAGAGAAACAGTGACATAAAGAAAGCACTGGTAACACTTAGCATTGAGCAGCACAAATGTCAATGGTAGTGACTTTGCAAATAAATAGTTACATTGTCAGGCGCACAAGAGTCTCATTGAGGAAATCTGTGCAGTGGCGGCTAGCAGGGGTTAACACTTTAGGCACAATGTAATCAAGGCAAGACTGTAAACTTTGTACAAAGTGACCTCGGAATGTACTACAAGCAAATGCCAACCAAGGATCCCAGGATATATTTCCAGACCAGTCACAAGGCATTGGAAAGAAGGAGGGGGCTGGAGAAGAGGGAGGGGGGAGAATCTGATAGAAACATTGTTTATGGTGACATGGAGAACGTTTCCTTAATTGTTTCAGTGATTATGGCAAAGCCAGTAATACTCTGTTTCATACTCTGTTTTCATCATGGTTCTACTCAAAGCCAAGAGCTTTTTTTAAATGAGATGTAAAATCCATTTACCACTTTGCACTATTTTTTCTTGCAAAGGATGTTATTGTAAAGAAACTAGAAACTCTCTGGCAATAACTTACGTTACTAAATACTTAGGACTCCCACCACCGTCTTCCCAGAGATTTTGGCAGATGACAATGTGGGCGAAGCCTGTCTGTCCTCCCTCCCTGTTTTGGGTTGCCAAATTTAGCAAATAAAAGTACCGGATACCTTATTAAATTTGAATGTCAGATAAACTACAAATAATTTTTTAATCTAAGTATGTTCTGAACATTGCATGAGACCTACTAAACATGATTTGTTGTTTATTTGACATTCAAATTTAACTGGGTATCCTGTATTTCATCTGATCACACCATTCCAATTGACTATGGATGTATATAGGTTTATTTCTGGACTCTCTATTCTTTTGATCCATATGTCTATCTCCATGCCTGTATAACACAGCCTTGATTACTCTAGCTTTGTAATAAGTTTTGGTATGAGAAAGCCTGAGTCTTCCAACTTTGTCGTGTTTGTTAAAGACTGTTTTGACTATCCTGGGCCCCTTTTATTTCTACATTCATTTTATTTCTGCAAATAAGCCAGCTGTGATTTTGATACAGATTGCATTAAATCTGTGGGTCAATTTGGGGAAGATTGCCACCTTAATTTTATTAACTCTTCCAATCCATGAACATGGGATGTCTTTCCACTTATTTGGGTCTTCTTTAATTTATTTCAGTGATGCTTTGTAGTTTCCAATGTACACGTTTTATAATTTGTTGTTGTTAAGCTTATTCCTAAGCATTTTATTCTTTTTAATCCTATTTTAAATAGAATTTTCTTAATCTCATTTTCAGATTGCTCATTGCTAGTGTATAGCAATAAAATTGATTTTGGTATGCTGATTGCTATGACATTTAAGATTGCAAGTTTGAAACACCTCTGTTCTAGTGAGATATAACTTACATTCTGATTGCCTGCTACAAGGATATTAACTTTTCTGAGAATTTTACTAGCTTGGCTCTTTGGTATTGGCTAAGGAACTGTAAACATGTAACCTGTCAGACTGTGGACTGTTGATAGAAGTGGGGAGAAGCAAGCCCCCCACAGGCAGATATGTTGACCTTCAGTACGGTAACTGCCAGCTTCTCTCACTTGACCTTCAAACTCTAGGGTCTTTGCACAGTTCTCTCTCTAAAGCACAGTGTGGTGCCTGCTTTAAGTATGTTGCCTGACCCACCGACTAAATGGAGGGGAAGAAATGGAACTGCTCAGCAGACAGAGCTCAGTGGAATCTAATTTTGCCTCAGGCCTTGCAACCTATTGTGGTCTATTATCTATATGACCACACTATGCTATTTTTATTGCTGTCACTTCTTAGTACTTTAAAAAAATATGCTGTATAGCATATTGTCCTTTATTATTCTTGGTCAAGACTGTCTTGACAATTTTTTACTTTTTAATATCCTTGTCATTACTGGGTCCCTGGTGGGACTTTGACTGGATTCAATAACATTTTATATTAGTTTGGGAAGGATTTTATTTTCATGATTGTTTTCTAATCCAAGATTTTGGTATGTCTTTCCATTTATTCATGACATATTTTACTTCCTTTAATAAAATTTTACTGCTTTCTTTATATAGGTCCTAGACTTCCATAGCTAAATTTGTTCATGACACTATTTTTAAAGAACTTGTTTTGTAATCTCTCTCTATATAACTCATTATTACTAATAGAAAGAGAAGTTATTGATCTTTTAAAAATACTTATTATGTGCTCAGCCACTCTACCAATTCTCTTGTTAGTTTTAATTTTTTAATTGAGTCATTTGGGAGTTCTATGCATAAAAGTATACTACATGCACAAAAAATAACTTTGCCTTTTCTTTTACAATATTTAAAATCTTCATTTGCTTTTCTTGTCTTATTACATAGTTAGAACCTCCCAAATAATGGTAAATAATAGTGTTGATATATTTGTTTACCTCTTATTGAAGTCAGGATTATTTGCTCTTAAAAATTGTGTAGCCAATACAAAACAATACAAATACATAACAGGAAATACAAAACAGGAAAATAAACTATATACCCCTTTTGGACATAGCAATCATTATATGTAGGATATACATGTAATAATGAATAATTCTCTGAGAGCAGAGTAAGCTTGAGTCTCCATGGGATAGAAGTAGAGACTTGAAGGAATTTTGCATTCCTTAAATTCTTAAAAGAAGTGATGGGCGAGAGGAGCCAGGAAGAATCTGATCTATCCAAGATGGCAGATTAAGAGTTCAAAGATTAGGAACAGCTGGGGAGAAGAAGAGACTAGCGATCAGAAAGCAGGATTTTCTTGGGCAAGAGCCAAGAAAACCAGCTGGGAGGTGACCACTATGTCAGAACAGTTTTCTGCAGAAGCCAGAGAGGGAATGTGAATCTCTAATAGGAAAGAATCTTAAAGATTAATAGAAAGTCATGACAAGCAGCTTCTAGAACAGAGTTTTTCAAGCTTTAAAAATATGACCTGTCATCTTCCAATCAGTGTGCAGAGTCCTTTGCCTAGCACAGTGACTTGTATACAGTTGGTCACACACACAGACACACACACACATATAGCACATGTGTGTGTGTGTGCCTGTGTGTGGTGTGTGTGTGTATTAGCATGTATGTGTCTCTCTCTCTCTTACTCAAAATTAGGCATTAAAAAAATTTTTTTTTTAATTTCATTTCTAGGAGAGAGAGAGACAGCGTGAGCAGGGGAGGGTCAGAGAGAGAGGGAGTCACAGACTGAAACAGGCTCCAGGCTCTGAGCTGGCTGTCAGCACGAAGTGGGGTTCGAACCCACGAACCGCGAGATCATGACCTAAGCGAAAGTCGGACGCTTAACCGACTAAGCCACCCAGGCGCCCCTAAAATTTTTTTTTAAAAAAGAAACTATAAACAATAAAGCCCGTGGTATTGGTTTTCTAGAGCTATCATATCAAAGTGTCACAAACTAGGGTGTTCACAGTAGACATTTATTTTCTCAATGTTCTGGAAACTAGAAGTCTGCAGTCAAGGTGTTTGGCAGGGCCACACGTCCTCCTAAACCTGTATGTGAATACTTTCTTGCTTGTTCCTGGCTTCTAGTGGTTTGTCAGCAAAATCTGGGATTCTTTTGTTTGCAGATGCATCACCCCGATCTTCTGTCTTCCTGTGATATTTTCCCTGTTTCTGTCTTCACATGGCTATCTTCTTTCATTTCTTTTTTTTAACATTTATTCATTGTTGAGAGACAGAGAGAGACACAGCATGAGCCAGTGAGGGGCAGAGAGAGAGGAGGACACAGAATCCAAAGAAGGCTCCAGGCTCTGAGCTGTCAGCACAGAGCCCAATGAGGGGCTCGAATTCATGGACTGCAAGATCATGACCTGAGCCGAAGTCAGAGGTTTAAGTGACTGAGGCACCCAGGCACCCCTGTCACATGGTTATCTTCTTATATGGACACAAATAACATTGGATTAGGGGCTCACCCTGCTATGACCTTATCTTTTTAATTTTTTTAATGTTTATTTATTTTTGAGAAAGGGGTCGGGGAGGAGCAGAAAGTAACAGAGACACACATTCCAAAGCAGGCTCCAGGCTCCACACTGTCAGCACAGAACCCAAAGCAGGGCTTGAACCCAGGAACTGTGAGATCATGACCTGAGGGAAGTTGGACGCTTAACTGACTGAGCCACCCTGACCTTATCTTAATTACATCTGCAACAGCTCCATTTCCAAACAAGGTCACGTTCAGAGGTTGGGGAGTGGGGGTGGTTAGAATTTCAAGGTAACTTTTTTGGGTGACACAGTTCAACCTGTAACACTCCCCTTCACTCTTTAGTCTAACAACGTAGTACGTATGTTAGAGAAAATTCTGCATGTATTTACAAATGTATGAGCATAACATGTATGTGTGTTTGTACGCAAACATGTCATATATTACCATACGTGTTGTTTGACATCTGCTTTTTATTTTTTTGTTGTTGTTTATTTTTTTAATATTTATTTTTGAGAGAGGCAGACAGATAGAGCATGAGTGGGGGAGGGGCAGAGAGAGAGAGGGAATCACAAAATCTGAAGCAGGCTCCAGGCTCTGAATTGTCAGCACAGAGGCCAATGCAGGGCTCAAACTCAGGAGCCATGAGATCATGACCTGAGCTCAAGTCAGACGCTCAACCTCTCTGAGCCACCCAGGCACCCCAGATAATTTGTATTTTATTTTAAAAACATTTTATTGTGGCAAAATATACCTAACATCAAATATACCATTTTAACTATTTTTAAGTGTGCATTCAGTGGCATTAAGTAGATTCATGATTTATGCAAGCATCACCACTGTTTCTAGAATTTTCCATCATTCCAAATAGAAACTCTATGTCCATTAAGCAATAATTCCTCATTCTTCCCTTCTCCCAGCCCCTAGTAATCTCCATTCTACTTGCTGTCCCTATAAATCTGCCTGCTCTAGATACTTCACGGAAGTAGAATCATTCAACAGTTGTTCATTTTTCCCTGGCTTATTTTACCTAGCCCAATGTCTTCAAGGCTCATCCACGTTGCAGCCTAAGTCAGAACTTCATTCCTTTTTATGGCTGAATAATATTCTATTGTATGTATAGACCACATTTTGTTTCTCTGTTCATCCACTGGTAGACATGGGCTGTTTCCAAATTTTAGCTACTGTGAATAATGCTGCTGGGAACACAGGTGTACCAGCATCTGTCTGAGTCCCTGTTTTCAATCCTGACATATTGCCACTTAATAAAGTGTGGCCATCCCTTCAAGTCAGTACAGATAGAGCCACTCCATTTTTCTCCACCAGTTGCTTTGTATTCCACAGTATGAGACATTCTCTAGAAGTAAATTTTATCCTGCCTGGGTGGTGAAAGTGAAGAGAGAATCCAAGACCATATAATGCGAACATAGACTTTCTCAAAGTAGAGTGTATGGAACCCTGTGGTTTTACAGATGTACCCTGAGATGTCCACACATTTTCTTTATAGAATGAAATTGTGTGCTTTTGTTTTTGAGATAATCAAAAATATAGTTGTAAGCATCATTTGGATTGTCTGAATGACCAGCCATTAACCAAGTGTTGCCAACCAATGTTGGGGCCCTTGTTTACTGTGGCGTCTGTGACGGTCATACCAAGTCAAGGAGCAACACAGAGAAACTAGAGATAAAGCTAGTAAGTTCCCTCTATTACAGACCCAGTGACATCATGTGTGCTGTAGGAAGGAAGGTGCCTAAGTGGTTTAAATAGAGAAACATGGCAGAAGAATGGGATCATCAGTAGTGAGAAGCCGAACAAAAAGAATCTATAATAGTACTGTTCCCACAATGATGTGAGGTTGGGGGAAGACTGCAATAATGTGGACCACAGAATTTGTCTAGAAATGTTTGAATATCATTTTTAAATTTGCTTTGCGTTTTGTCATTGCATACGTGCAAACTGTAAGTACAAGGAGTCTACAACTCGTTTTCCATTTATATATATATTAAAGTCCCATTCTTTGAAAGCTAATTTAAGTCAATAATAAGTTTTTATTCCCTATCAAAAAGTTCCAGACATTGCTCAAGTCTGAGAAACACTAACCTGGCAGTTAATGTGATGCAGAATTTCCAGACCAGGGCTGTTGAGATGGGAAATGTCAGCACAAACAGGAAAATAGGTCTTTGGCTGGAAAACATCAGCTTTCGAACGTGAATGCGGATTTATATGTAAATGTGCCTCTACTCCTAAGTCAGAATGAATGACTCATAACATGGGGCATATGGGAAAGGCTGGGCCCAGGAACTAGGCTGGTTTTCCTTCTTGCCCTGGTTCTACCACATCTGAACCCCAGCTGCCTCTTTTCTAAACTAGAGATTGATAGCAATTCCAAACTCACATGTTTGCTGTAAGGATTGTATTTAACATACTGAAAGCATCTGGGGAATTTGAGGGCTGTTCAGTGACAGCTACTGATATTACAGGGTCATTTGAGCTGTAGGTTTTGAGCGTGTTCCATGAGCTTTATGTCATGCTTAAGACTTTTCCACACTTGGGAAAATATTCTAAGCTGGGTAACCAAACATTACACCTATAATCAGAGTAGTATTTGCTAACGCTATTATAGGATGCAAAAATACAAAGTAAAAACTCTAAGATTAAGATCTAATTAAGTGAATTCTTATCAACTTCTTCTGGTTTGTTAAATTTTACAAAGCAGGTATTTCAACCCTCCATGTTAGAACTGTTTGGTAAAGCCTGCCAATCCACTTTTATACAGTATATTTTGTGGATTTGCTCCTGCATCCCTGGTCATGACTATGACTGAAACATGAATGTCTGTGTGGATGTAAATGTATAAAATTGAGCTAAATCTACACCAAGTTCAGTTCATAAACTGGCAGCTTATTTTTGTATTTTATGAAAACCTTCACATCTTTTTGCTTTCTTGCGATTATTTTTATTCTACGAGTGGAACGTAAGAAGGGTACAGATTCTGGTCACTCTGAGTTTAGAAAGAGTAATCAAATTTTAAACAGGTACATGGGCTGAAACAACATTAGTGAGGGGCGCCTGGGTGCCTCAATTGGTTAGGCGTCTGATTTCGGCTCAGGTCATGATCTCCCTGTCTGTGGGTTCGAGCCCCGCTTTGCGCTCTGTGCTGAATGCTTGCTCAGAGCCTGTAGCCTGCTTCAGATTCTGTGTCTCCCGCTCTCTCTCTGTTCCTCCTCCACTTGCACTCTGTGTGTGTGTGTGTGTGTGTGTGTGTGCGTGTGTGTGTGTGTGTGTGTCTCCCTCTGTCAAAACTAAATTAAAAAATTTTTAAAATAAGAATTATTTTATTATTTTCCTTAGTGGAAAAGTGATGACAATCTATTGAAAGAGTTTGGAATTTTGCTTTACTTACAAATTCCATCTTGGCCCTTATTAGTAATAAAAATGTCAGATAAGAAGGTTGGGGACAAGCCTAATGGTGTCCTGCCTTAGCCACAGAGTCTGTCTAGGTCCCACCTCTACTACAGCCATATGGTCCACCCATCCTGCACCTACCCAGGGACTGAAGCATCCTCGCTGGTTTCCTTCCAAGCCACTCTCCAGGCAATATGTCAGAATGGCTTTCTTACCTGTAAATCAAATCATGTCACTCACTGCCTGCCTAAGGCTCTCCAGCAGTTCCCATTGCACATCGAATAAAATCCAGTTCTGAATGCAGTGCATACAGCCGACCCGATCTGGCCCATGCCTCCCTCTCCCCCCTCCCTGGACACCACGGTCCCTCATGCTCACTGTGCTGCAGCCTCACACCTTTTCTTTCTTCAAATACTCCTAATTACATTCCCACTTCAGGGTCTTACTGCCCGCCATGTCCTCTGCTCAGAATGCTCTGTTTTAATAGTTACTTCCTTCATGTGACTCAGCTAACTTGAGAGAAGCCTTCCTTCCCCACACAAGCCATCACCCCAGGTCCAGTCTTGTTTTATTTTCTTTAAAACACTCAGTACTCTGATGACACCCATAGCATTCATGATAATTACCTTACGCTATAGTATCTCTCCCTCTAGAGTGTAAGCTGCAGGAGCGTCCTGTCACTCAGTGCCTAACATGATGTCTACACATAGAAGTCTTTTGATAACACTGCTTGAATGAATAAATGAATGAATGAAAAACCAAGTGCAGGAGTCACCTAAGTTCTAGTCCTGGCTTGGTTGCTGAGTGATGGAGTAACTTCTGGCAGGTACTGAACCTCTATGGGTCTCAGATTTCCCTCTGAAATAGACTTAGTAAACTAGACTAGATGGTCATTAAGGGCTCTTCTTGTCTTATACTTCCATGGTTTACAGTCATTTATTGTTTCCCCCTTTCCTTCCTTTTCTCTCTCTCTCTCTCTCGCTCAGCAGTATCCCTTGGATTCACAAATAGTCCTAAGTCAGTTAGAGATATTTTATGCATTAACACAGAGTTCTCAAGGATGTACGGTCTGCAGACACTGAATTGTCATTACAACCACACGGCATAGTGTTTATTTTTTCTGCCTAGCCAGCCCCATCAGAGCCACACCCTCCTCTGCCAAGCCACAGCCCCACCCTGCCTTTGGAAATAAAAATGGAATAGAAGACTCCTTGGCTTCTGGAAAGGAAAAAAAAAAGCTGCACAAATTTGAACTGGTCTGAGGTTTCTGGAGAAATCAGGGTGCAACTGACAAGATTGATAATAATTTTACAAGATGTCTTAATATAATAAAGTCTGTGGAGGTAATAGAGGATAGGGGGACCTGGGTGGCTCATTGGTTAAGTGTCCAACTCTTGGTTTCAGCGCAGGTCACGATGTCACGGTTTGTGAGATCGAGCCCTGTATGGGGCTCCGCATTGACAGCACAGAGCCTGCTTGGGATGCTGTTTCCTTCTCTCTCTGCCCCACCCACATGCCTTCTCTCTCTCCCAAAATAAATAAATAAACTTAAAAAAAAAGATAATAGGCAACAGTTATATCAAATTTTAGGTGTGGCCAGAGATAATTTCTAAATTACTTTCTCTAGTCCATACAGTTACTATCCTTGTCATGCTTAACTTTTAGCCATTTAGTTTTAATGTTCTAGAAATATACATTAAAAAACAACATAATAATGATTTAAAAGCAACACTACACACTAGAATGTACATCCTTCCTTGCTTCAGATCCTATGAAAAATGGCCTCAGGAAATGAGAAAGGAAATTCCTCCTATGTCTAGAAGAACTGAAGTCAATATCGATAGCAAGGGTGGATTTTCAATTTGCTTGTAAATGCACATCTGCGAACCAAGCTTTTAAAATGTAAAGCCATGTGAAAACTTAGACTCCCCGCATTTAGGAGCTTGCAGAACACTGTGGCCTTTACTGAACAAAGGAAGAAATTGAGACTCAAGGAGATCAAATGACTAGGTTAAGGGTATAGGGCCCATTGGTGCCCATAGAACCAAGCCTCTGGTCTCCTGCTTGGTGGTTCTACAATTCCCTCATCATCACACCACGCTGCTTTTGTGAGGCCCTGTTGTTACTTGCAAGTTTCAATCGTAAGTGCCAACCTAGAACATGGTGGATCAGAATACAAAATGGTCAGTCTATTAACCAAGAAGCTGCTTGAGGAATTATAATATTAGTTGACATGTTATTATTTACAGTAATTGGTAATATTGGCAATATTTGTTGAGTTTATGTGTCACGTAGTGTACTAGGTGTGTTACTTGCACAATCCTATTTAATCTACAACTAGCCCAATGGGGTAGATAATAATTATTATCATTAACACTTATATATGTGCCAAGAACTTTTCTAAGATTTTCATATCAATAAATTGTTTACTCCTCAAAACTATCCTATAAAATAACATTATTACTCCTGTTAACACGTGAAGAAGCTAAGTCATAAAGACATTGGGTCTTGCTTAAGTTCAGATTCAAGTACATTATCCTTAAACTGCTTCTCTATGCTTTACCACCTACTCATTAGTTTCTACTTTTTCATTACCAAACTGTTAGGAAAAATAATAAGCAGCTAACTTGAGCTCCTTCTCCCCACATTCACCTATCTTCTCAATATTAGCTGGCAGTGGAGGCCTTTAAAGATAGAGAAACCGAAAAGAAAAGAAGGCCATCTACAACCTGAGTAACTTGAACAATCCAGGATATTATTATCATATCAGCAACACTTAAGCTGCAACAGATTTTAGGCTATGGCCAATGAAAGTATATTTTCTATACATGGTGGCCTGGTATAAAAACATAATCCATAAAATACTATGTGAGCAGGATTCTTTCTGCAAGAAGGAACAAAGATACGCTCATGTTATGTTTGCTGGTTGTTAATAATACATGGAGAACTGGGGCAGCACAGGAAATGGTTTCAGTTGCTGCCTCATGAAGAAGCATTCATTTTTCTTCAGGTTGCAATAGTAGCTCTAGTCAGCCAACAGCAATTCTAGTTGTCTACCATAGTGTGACTTGACTTCTCTGCTGGTTTCTTATCTCATGATCTGCTCCCTATCAACGGACCCTTCTCTATTATCCTCTCCTACCGTTCTCTCCTGCTTCTGCTCTGGGTCTCTCTTCTTCTGCCTCTATTTATCACCTATGATTTTTTTCTTTCTATAGGACTTACAGTCAAACTCCATGAGAGAGAGGAGGTCTGACTGAGTACATGAGTAGACCCATCGGTTCATGAAGTAGATGATGTTCCCATCACGCAGAACACTTATATCAAGTCATCTCAAAGTCTATAGGTGGCTACCCATCACCCACCTCCCCAGTATGGGATACACTTCTGGGTCCTCTAGTTGCATCCGAGGTAGCAGGACCAGACAGAGCACAACATAGACCTACATATTTGGAAGGGAACGTTGAATATGGCAGGTTCTATGTACAGCTTATCTTGTACAAACACAAATCCGCTTTCATATACTTAAAAAGGCTAATCAATAAAAGCTCTTGCAAAAAAAAAAAGTGTTAAATTTAAGGGTAAACCAAAAAACAAAGGGTCACCGTTAACTATTCTCTTATTGTTGACTTTGGCTAGAATTCCATTTTTGGCTGTCGCGTACTTAGAACTGAACCTCATATACTTTTTTAATGCTCTTGAACATCAGCTCCCTCACCCGCTGAATCTATAGTTAAATGGTACGGTTGATTCAGGATACAAAAAAAGCAGCTGTTATCTGTTCTTTTGAATCCCAGCAGCTCTGACATTTCAAAATGGCCAAACAATGGAGGTTTCTGAAGTTGTTTTGTTGATGCTGTTGACTTACAAGGGGATGGAGATTACAGCCATTTTGTAATTTTGAAGTGTTATTCATTGAAATGCCACTCTTTTACTCCTTTGTACTTCCCCAGGGCCCTGACTAACCATAAAACACAAATCCTTCACAGCTCTGCTGAAGGCTTCTCCCTTTTTGGTTTTCTAAATCCACCTGGATCCCTTTTTGCTCTGAACTCACTGTGGTTCATTGCCTATGCTGTGCATCCTTGATACTTCTTGCTATAATTGCTTTTAGGAAACCATAAATTTTACTTGTTTATGGTAAACTCCTTGAAGGCAGAGAAAATGACCAATGTCTTATTCCCTAAGCCACTTAAAACAGCATCCAGCACATAAAAGGTTTGGAAAAAAAAAAATAGAGGAGGGGAAACATGGGAAAAGGCATAATTGTGCCCACTCTATAGTTGAGGAAATTAAAACATACCACTTGGGAATTGAGGAAAATATTACACTGACTTAGGGTGGCCCTAAGCCAAAGTGCAAATGCAGAGAAGGGGACCATTTCAAGGTAGAAGAAGAGGAAGAATAAGAAGAGACAGGAAAGGAGGAGATGTATCAGCTGGAGGGCTGACATGGAGAAGCAGGGAAGAGTTGGAGATTCTTTTTTAAAGGGAGGTGGAAGATAAGGACAGAAACAAAAGGCAGATAAGAATTTTAATAATCTCCGTAAGAAAATGCTTTATGTCACCCAGAAGAGCTAATTTGGGCTTTGGGAAGTAGAGAAGAAATGAGGAAGGTTCTATCCTTTGGTCAAAGGTAAGAGAACTGAGAAAAGTAAAAAGGGGATAAAGGGGAAGAAGAGAGGGAAGTGGTTAGTCCTTTTTTGGTTATTAAGATTATTCCAAACAAAATCCGTTTTTGACAAATTTGCAAAATCAAAGGGAATAAAGAAAACCACAGTGAAAGGAACTTAAGAGTCCAAATTATACTTTTCTTGTTACAATGGAATATTTTACTATACATTTACTATTTCCACCTTCTTCTTTATTCTGATGATGATGTAAACCCAAATGGCACCCTGAAATATCAAATGCTCTATCAAGACCTGGAATGCAACCGAGTATGTGTTGCTTTGAGTCCGGAATTCTGTGCAATTTGGATAATCAAAGGCAAAACTTCTAACACTTAAGGTTAAATCCTTTGTCATTATGTAAGAATTGTTCAACCATTTTAAACAAGAACTTGCAAATGACTGTCTAATCTAGCAATGTTTTCTGACCATCCTAAATTTGATTCCTATTATAGAAAAATGTCAGAGAAAAATTGGTTCTAATTTTATTTAAATTAGAAAGTAAAGACAGATGTGTAACATCTTTTCTCTTCATTTTTAGGACACCTTTCTTACCATTCTGGTAACTCCTGGAGTTTTCTCTGAAGACTCTTCTTTCTAGAGTCTTCCTTACTGTGGAGTTCCTCGGGAGTCCATCTTTGACTCTCTGCCTTTCTGACATTACACCATCTTGTTTGTTCTCTTTCCCTTGTTTCAGTTGTTATTCAGAGGGAGAAGACACCCCAAACTCTGCCTCTATAATCCCTCTCTATGAAGCTTCAGGACAATTCCAGCAGTCTGCATGTCTCCTCAGACATCAAGAATGAATGTCACATGTCCAAAACTGATCTCCTCTTCCCTCCCCCAAATCCTGTCCTTCTTCCTGTATGCTCTTACATGAACATTGCCACCCATCAGGTTTCCCAAAGCAGATTCTGGGATATTATCTTTAATGTCTCCTACAAATCCATTTTTCTAGTTTTATGGAGTCTATCTGCTGTGCATTTCTTGAACTGTGTACTTCAATCAATCTCAGTTGACTCTGAATTACCCTCACAGCGCAACAATAAAACCTTCCTCTCTTTCCTCCCTCAGACCATGTCAGGTGCCCCAACTATGCTCTCGCATTGTACTCTGTGCTTCTCTTTTACAGTGTACATTGATTTATGCTATACTACGCTGGTGTAGCAAATAGACTCCACTATGCGACAACTCAGCCATCGGGAGCTAACTCCTGCCCACATAACAGTCCTGGACTAGCATTCAGGTTGTCAGTGCAACTCTCCTCCATACATTTAGAGAACAAAGCTTCCCTTGCTTTACTTCTCTACCACTCCCTATCACTTCTCCTTAGATGTCACCACACCCAACTTAAAAGTCACCACTAGACTTCAGTCACATGATCACGCACAACTGCAAGGGAAGCTGGAAAATGTAGTTTCTCTGTCCACCTGGACGAAGAAAACAACATGTTTGGGAGGAAAGAAATCTCTGCCACAATAGTGCCTACCACAGTTGTTATTCTACATTTATTTGTAGGGTTACATTATTATGTCTGTTTCTTTCACCAGAGTTTAAACTCTATGGAGACAGATGCATTTTTGTCCACAGTCTGGTCCCAATATGTCTCAATAAGTATGTGTTGAGTTAATCAGTACATTTGTATTAATCTAGATCTCTAGCATGTCCAGCCTGGGGCACTGCAGCCACTTCTTTACTGACTGCCCTCTTTGCTCCCCCATTGTCTCCATCCTCCATGTTGATCTTTCTTTCTTTTTTTTTTTTAATGTTTTATTTATTTTTGAGAGAGAGAGATAGAGACAGCGTGAGCAGGGGAGGGTCAGAGAGAGAGGGAGTTACAGAATCAGAAGACAGGCTTCAGGCTCTGAGCTAGCTGTCAGCACAGAGCCCGATGTGGGGCTCGAACCCATGAACTGTGAGATCATGACCTGAGCTGAAATCAGACGCGTGGCCAACTGAGCCACCCAGGCGCCCCAATCTTGATCTTTCTAAACTGTGCATTTGCTCCTGCCACTTCTTCTCCTTTAAAATTCTTCAACAGCCCTGCATCGAGCCTTTTATCTTGTTGCATAATCCCCTTCATCCTTTCAGCCTTACTTCTCATGACTCTTCTCTTTCCACATTCCTTCCTATCACACGTGCACGCGTTCACTCCTACTCTCACCCAAACTCTTTCTCCCCTTGCATCAGAGCCACCCTGACACTTTCCCCCTGCCCTTCTCTGCTAACTGCTCTTTGTCTTTGAGTCTCTGCCTAGTTTGGCACTTTATTGATGCCCCCTAGCCTCCAAGATGGTGTTAGTGGCATTTTCCTGTGCTCCCATGGCCCTCTGCCCACTGTAGCAGGTATTTTATGATTTGCCTAAAGCTATGAAGTCTTCCCTCAACAGACCATCCTGCCACATCCTAGTCCCTGTAGTGCTCCCACCATGGAACACATTGCTTAGCACCTAGTGTACATCTGGGAAATAGAGGTCAGATGCATGGCTGGATGGATACGTGACATTCAGTAGAAGAGGAGTCGTGAGCCATCGTGTTCAATTTCCAAAAAGATCAGGCACCACTGGACCTCTGTTAAGAAAGCTTCAGTGGTAGAGGGGCACCTGGGTGGCTCAGTCGATTGAGCGTCCAACTTCATCTCAGGTCATGCTCTCATGGTTCATGAGTTCAAGTCCCACATCACGCTTACTGCTAGCAACACAGAGCCACCTTTGGAACCTCTGTCTCATTTCTCTCTCTGCCCCTCCCCTGCTTATGTTCTTGCTCTCTCTCTCTTTTTCTCAAAAATAAAGATTAAAAAAACCCAAAAGCTTTAGTGGCAGAAATACCAAGTAAAACTGTGCTAAAAGTAGAATTGTTAATTATCAAAAGCGTTTTCCAAATTTCTTTTCATAATGTGAACCTCTAAATCTTCATCTTCTTGCACAAATTCCAAAGAGGTGTTTTCCTTCTCTTCCATAGCATTAATTTTTAAAACCCAAATAGCCTTTATACCT
The DNA here is from genome assembly GCA_017311185.1 of Proteles cristata cristata. Lineage (NCBI taxonomy): Eukaryota > Metazoa > Chordata > Mammalia > Carnivora > Hyaenidae > Proteles > Proteles cristata. Next base: position 1,367,188 of record JAESUZ010000713.1, read on the forward strand.
GCATTTTCCGACTATGCAAATCTTCAATAAGTTGTCTCTTGCCGAACATTTACCTTACTTGCTTTTCCTGGGGCTCACGGGGGTTGATGAATCTCTAAATCCAAGCTGTAAAACACAAGAAGATCTGATTTTTTTCAGGTCATCTTTGCCTGTATGTACTCCAGAGTCTTGGAGTCGGAAAAGGGTGGGGCTTGGAGCTGGGCAAGGCTAGTCTAGGGTCCAGCCTCCCAGTGTAAATGCAGTTCAGTAGCAAGAATAACAGACTCCTAAAGACACTGAGCAGGGATCATTCCTGGGTTCCTCTGTGAGTGTATTCGACTGACCAAAAAAAAAAAAAAAAAAAGCAATTTGTATTCATATGTAAATTTGTAATGTTAGCATTCTATCATCACCTGAGCAAGAACAATGGATTTCTAAGTGCATGTTATTGCCATCAGCAAATGAATGAATTTAATGAGGCATTCACGTGGCAGGAAACTTTACGATTTGGAGATAAGAGTAACAGCTACTTGCAGAAGTCAGCACGAAAAGGTCCTCTGACTTCATTTATCTGCCCAGTTGCATCTGACATTCTCATAATAATAACAAATATTAAAAATATTCTACCAAAAAAATAAGTGCACGTTTCTGACCATTGCCTCTATTCCAAGCATTTCATTGAAACTGAATTTCCTAAAACTTAGTTGAATCATCCCTAAGCTGCTTTGATGTTTATATGGAGAGAAGGGAAACAACACATGCTTTGATTTAGCTGCAACTTCCTACCCCACTTGATTTTCAGTCCCATCAGAAAAACCACGTTCTTTCTTGCCTCATTCCTTTGTTTTCCCAAAAAAAAAAAAAAAAAAAAAAAGTATCATCTTCTCTGTAAGGTTCTGGTCCAAAATAATCAGTATTGGAAGTTGGGCTGTGTTTGCTTCATTTCTGTGGCCTGAGTCATTCTCTCCAATACCAGGATGCCCTTAGGGAAGATACAGAGGAAATGATGTAATTCTCTTTGGTCTCTCTCTTTCACGCTTTGGGCTTTTTCTTGGGGCCTGAGCCTTAATGAATCGGTTTCCTAATTAGCCAGCAAGGAGTACAGTGAACCAAATGTGGACCTTCTCTTTTCCCCTTCTGCTCACCAGAGTCACACAGGCTCTTTGCTCCTTCAGTGGGCTCAGGTGATTTTGCCAGAATTAGCGCCTCAATCTTCTTAGCATCACTGTCAAGCGGCTGGAAGCAAAGGTATTTATTATGCCTATTTTATGAGCTGGAAACCAAAAAACTGGAGTGTCTAGTCCAAGGTCAGGCAAGGCTGGAAGGAGAGGAGAGGGAGCGGCAGCTGAGGGGGTGGGGGGAGGGGAGGGGACTATCTCCTGGTTCCTCTGCTTCCTCTCCCAGCCAGTGCCCTTTGCATGCAAATGTGGAAAGCAAAACGTCTAAATTCAGAAAATCTGTTTAGAACAGATTTCGTGTACTAACTTGATAAACGTGTGTTCAATCCTGGGCATTTCAGACGCTGTGGCATTCCAGCATTATAACTTTGAATCCGTTTTGTTCTTTTTCTCTGAGATTCAGTTTCTCTGGCTGTTCTTCCGGGATCTTTAATTGGCAGTTGACAAATACGTGTGTTTTCACTCGGTGGAGGAACTGGGGTGTTCACAGCAGGCTCTGCCACCGCGCCCCCACTTCAGCTAACTGGAAAATCATAGCACTTGGCGTTGCTCAAAGCCCTTTCTCAAATACCCTTCCCTCCAAGCCTCACAACTCAGAGTTATTTTAACTCCTGGCTCTTTCTGTGGAAATGATCTCTTCAATGTGTCTGTCTCCTCAAGCAGAATTCAGCTTCTCGAGGGCAGGGGCTCCGTCTTAGATCATTCTGATAATCCCGGCACTTTAAACTTCAGTGGAAGCTCGTGAAATGACTTCTGGAGGAGCAGGTGAGGGGTGGGTGGAAAGGAGAGAATTTGCCGAAGCGCGAAGGGGACACGGAGGCCAGGAATGCCTGAGGGAACAGAAGTGAGGCTTCAGACTGGCTTCCTAAATTAGCTTGAGGCAGCTAGCATTTATCCTTAAGAAGGATCCAGACCCTAAGAAGGAGGCAACACGCTTACTAAAAAGTTACCGGAAAGATTCCACGGAGGAAATCAGCTCATCCACAAACCGGTGTTCCTCCACAGTGTGAAGGTGCTGGTGTGGTGGTTAAAAGACCGGTTCCTGACTCCACCCAGGACTACGGACTTCGAATCTCCCAGGGGTGGGACCTCAGAGCTATTTCTTTATAAGCATCTTGGGTACCAGAGTTTGAAAAGCACTCCCATGGCCTCTCCCGAGTGCCTTTCAGCCCCCTGCATCCTGTCCAGGCCCAATTAGTGCAGAGTGATTTCCATCAGAGACCCCGCCTTCTGTGAGAAAGTCAGCTGTGTCCACTTGGAAAGATCCATGAACCTCCAACATGGAAACTCTGATGTGATGTCACTCACACATATATACACACGCATTCATTCACTCACACATACATACACACGCATTCATTCACTCACATACACATATACACGCATTCATTCGCTCACGTACACATACACACCCATTCATTCGCTCACGTACACATACACACCCATTTATTCATTCACGTACATACACACCCATTCATTCACTCACACACACATACACACGCATTCATTCACTCACACATACATACACACCCATTCATTCACTCAATACACATACACACGCATTCATTCACTCACGTATACATACACACCCATTCATTCGCTCATGTACACATACACACCCATTTATTTGCTCACGTACACATACACACCCATTCATTCGCTCATGTATACATATACACCCGTTCATTCGCTCACGTACACATACACTCCCATTCATTCGCTCATGTACCCATACACACCCATTCATTCGCTCATGTACACATACACACCCATTCATTCGCTCATGTATACATACACACCCATTCATTCGCTCATGTACACTCCCATTCATCCGCTCACGTACATATACACACCCATTCATTCACTCACATACATATACACGCATTCCCATTCACTCACATATACATGCATTCCCATTCATTCACTCATGTATACATACATACCCATGTGCGCAGACATCACGTATGCACGTGTTCACACATGCCTGCAGTGGCTTCCAGATCTCTGCAGGGCCAGTGCCTGGGGTCACTACCTTGTCTTTAAAATGTCTCCTGGCCAGGGCAGCCCTGACCAAGCCTGAGTCTGGAAACGAGGTAGGAGAGAGAAAAAGCCGTTTAGGGCAAAAACTCTTTGGACAAACTTTTCACATTTCAGACCTTGGCTTCTGTTTCTAGATAAAAAAAATTTAATAACAACAACAACAACAACAACAACAGATATTTGAAGGAAAGAGAAAATGAAAAGGTTAATTATATTTTTGAAAAGTCACTACAGATCTTGGTGACAGACGAACCTGCCTTTGGCCTTCATTTTTTCCAGAGTGATTCATTCTTCTTGGTGCCTAACACCTGCTTAAAAACAGGGCTTTTCTCTCTCTGTTCTTAGGGTGTGCCAACCATGTTTGAAACCACGAGGTACGTCTAAGAGCCAGGCGAGGGCTGGAGGGGCCGGTGGTGGTGGTGGTGGTGGTGGTGGTGGTGGTGGAGGAGGAGGAAAGTCTTATTTGATCTACATAATATATTCATTGTTTAAAAGCATATATTGCACTGAAAGCTGTGGGTAGATTTGCAGTGTGAAATGTGGGGAGGGGCGGGCGCCGAGGTATGCTCTGGGGGCAAGAGTTTCCATGTCCAAGGTGAATGTTTACACTGCAGAGGCTACAATCCCCGTTAATACCTTAGCTTTTCCTCCCAGGAAGGCAGCATTAAGTTTGGGATTTTTTGCCCTCTGAGTTTTCCAAAGCAACTCACAATAAAAGGAAGGTCGGACCAGCCAGACTGACTTGCTGTGAAAAGTGGCCTGTGTTTCCCAAGTTTGCTCGTTTGTAGGGTCTACCTTTCCGCTCTCTCACTTCCCCTCTTCTCGTTGCCTCAGTCTTATTTTCTCAGCTCCTTGTCAGTTAATTCACATTTCCTGATTTGGCAAACAGCACCCCCCTCCCCACCTCCCTTTTCTTGGGTAAAACTTCCTGAGTTGACATTAAAGAGAACCGTTACCTCACCGGAGAGCTGCTGGAGGAAAATGGCATTTAGGTTTAATTATACGAAGCCCCACAGCAGTTACCACTCTGTAAAATTCAAGTGACTTTTTTCTAAGCGCCCTGTTTTCCAAAGCCGGCTGGCTGGCCACCTCCGAGAGGGTGAGGGGGTGAGACGCGGCCCAGCGGGGCTCCTGGCCTTGCCTGGCAGCACGGATGAGGCCTTTCCAGCTCTAGCTGCCTGAAAAGAAGCCGGCGGCAGAGAGGGGTGTAGATTTCCAAGGCTGTTCTGGAACCTAAGAGAAAGAGGGCCTATCTTACCAGCCTGGGGGAGAACCAGTCTGTTAACCATGCTTTTGCCCCTAGATGCACGGCCTCCTTCAGAAAAGCCTAGAGGAACTGGACCAACGAGCCGTTCACACAACTGCCTCTGTCCCCTCGTCAAAGAGGGGAAGTTGTCACCCGTGGTGACCACAGCCTTCCCCATGTCCCCGGCAGCCACTATCTCAGAACTTCGTGCTTTGGCTGTTCTCTCTTCTTGAAAGTTGCACGCAAGCAAGACTTAGGCATCTCCACTGACACCTTCCTGGGGACCTGTTTGGGCCCATGTCGGCCCCTCCTGGCGCTGTTTGGATGGTCTCTAGTTTGGGGAGAGAGTGTGTTCTCGGTTCACTCTTTTGCCACCTGCGGGTCTTTGCATGGATGCTACTGTCTCAGAGAAAAGAAGATACAGACCCCAGACCACAGACATAGTCCCCACCCTGATGGATCCCACCATTTTCTCTGCTTGCTTTTCTTCCGTGATGCTTGGAAAACCTCCTAGCATGCTTGGTACATGCATTACAATGTGCTTCTCTGTTTTCTTATCTTCTGCCACCTGCCACGCCCTTGGCCTCTTAGAATAGAAACAGCAAGTCTCAGGAACATGGACTATTGTATTCCCGCCTACACCCTGGCCTCTAGAACGAGGCCCGGTATAGAGTAGGTGCTCAATGAGTGTTTGCCGAATGATGGATGTATTTGAGAGATTTCTGAAACCAAAAAGAAGACATGGGAAGGGATAGTTTTTGATCAAAGAGAATCTTTCTAAAGTACCAAGGCTGGAGGGAAGACAATAGAAGGCATGGAGGCATGGAGCCTGGGTGGCTCAGGCATTTGAGCATCCGACTCTTGATTTCAGCTCAGGTCATGATCCCAGGGTCGTGGGATCGAGCCCTGAATCGGGCTCCACAGTGAGCGTGGAGCCTGATTAAGATTCTCTCTCTTTCTCTCTTTCTCTCTCCCTCTGTCCCTCCGCCCCTCTTCCCCACTCGTTCTCTTTCTAAAAAATTAAATTAAATTAAATGGCAGGTCTGGAGAAGGTGATTTAAGTGATGAGGAGTTGGCTACTTTGTTGCTTCATGCTTGCGATAAACTAGTGAGTTAGATGTCACTGCTGATGTGTGATAAATGAAGAAATAGAGCATAGCAGGGTCATATGCTTACCCAAGGCTACGCAGAGAGAAAGTGGCAGACGGCCTCCAGGACATCTGACTCTCGGTGCATTCTGTCCCCTCTGCTGTTTTTAGTTCCTTAACTTCTGTCTGGGACAAGGCTCGGGAAGCTGGCATCCTAAGCAGATTCAGTGAAAACGCATAAGACCGGGATTCAAATCCCAGCTCCGCCCCCCCCACCCCCCCCACTGGCTGTGTAACTTCAGGCAAGGCTCTGAATCTCTGGGGGCACCTGTTCCCTATGAAGAAAATGAAAAGGTGGGTCCTAGCATCCTCATTCCATCACTCCTCGAGGCAGCCAGGTGGAGTAGCAAAAGAACGAGCATTCATAACTCTAGAAGAAATTAAACCCAGGAAGCCTGCGTGACTCACTGTATGGTTAAGTAACATGTTAAGTCAATGGTCTGGAGAAAAAGCACTGAGGCAGGTGGTGTCTTGACATATAATTGTCACCCCTCTCCCTAAACTGCACTGTTTTATTGCTCAAAAGATATATTAAGAGTGACAGGCTGACTTTGAAGCTATCACAAATGTAAAAAAATCTTTTAGAAGATTCGAATTTAAAACGCTTTCTTTCAGGTGGCTAAACGAAGCGTTAGCAATTCTGGCAGCTAGCGGAGGGCTGGGGGCTGAGGGCCCTTGCGTGGGCAGGGCAGGCGGCACCTGAGGATGGGTGCTGAATATTCTGGGGGACTTGCTTCCCTGAAAGGGCACAATCCTCAGAAGTCTGTTAAAATGCAATCTATGGAAAATCTCAAGTCACCTTGGGGTCCAGGCTTGTGTGTGTCTTGTTGTAAACAGCCCGGAAAGCTGTCTCTGTCCACCACCTCTCTGTTTTCGTGGGTTTGCAGGTTAAATGCTGTATGTAAAACACTTAAACGGGAGAGAAAACAAGTCTTTGCTTCACCATGACTTCAGGCCAACAATAGGGACTTTGATCGTTTAAAGTTTAATTGAGCATATACTGTATCAAGAAAAACTTCAAGTAAGCAGACCAAGTGTCAGGTTCAATGTCCCTGTATCGTTTGAGAAAAAGCTATTTAACAAAGGAATGCTCTCTCTCTCCCTTACAGCAAGGGCAGGGTCAAATCATATCTTTCTTCCTAAACCTGTGAAATTAGTTTCAATTTATTTTTTCCTTTTGGCTAGATGGTATTCTCTCTTTGCTGTCACAGAATCATCGGGCCGCATAGTTTTCTATGAGTAGAAAAGCCACACTTGTGAACGTGAGGCTCTGATCCCTCTCTGTAACGCTAGCGTTCATGAAAAAGCCAATGTTTGTGGAATTCCTTAGCTTATGATATAGGAAGCTCTATTCCACTCCCTGTACTTGGGTCCAGTCTCACCCTTTCTTGGGTCCAGGACTAGACTGCGAGCCTGAGGATTGTGGGGTCTGGATGGTCCAACGTGTGGCCCTTGCAGCCTTGAGAGTTGTAGAGGTGAGGGCCGGCCTGGTAGGTGCCCAAGAAAGCCAGGGCAGCGCCATGGAAAGTCTGGTTTGCGTGGACCATGGTATGAAGGACACACAGCCTTCCAGGGCTAGAGGGGACCTATTCATTTCTTCTGCAGGATTGAAACCAGGGCGCCTAGGTGGCTTAGTCGGTTAAGCATCTGACTTTCGCTTAGGTCATGATCCTGTGGTTCGTGGGTTCGAGCCCCGCATCGGGCTCTGTGTTGACTGCCAGCTCAGAGCCTGGGACCTATTTCAGAGTCTGTGACTCCCTCTCTCTCTGACCCTCCCCTGCTCATGCTGTCTCTCTCTCTCCTTGAAATAATTAAAATTAAAAAAAAAAAAAAGGATTGAAACCATCTAGGGTAGCAGCGATAGAGGAAAAGATGGCAAATGTTAGCAGAAGGGAGAGGCTTTGTTTGTACATGTGAGCTCACATTTTTCCCTGAGAGAAATGCCCTCCTGACCTTCTCCAGCCCCAAAAGCACAGAGGAAGAATTTTGCTGGCACAAATAGTGTTTTTAAATGTATTACTTTTCCCCATAGGTTTCTGTCATGCTTTTAAAAATTGGATTCAACATCCATGTCATATTTACGAGTTTTTTTGTGCATGATATCTTCATGTTCTTTTTCCTAGTATTTGCATATATCTTGTTTTCCAAACTAGTTCCTTTGCTGAATATCTATTGAGCATCCACTATGTGCTATGCACTGTGTATACTACTGTGATTCAGAATCCCAAGGAGTTTTGTTTGGCCTGCAGTTTTGTTTTTTTCTTTAATTTCAGTGCAGTTAACATAGTGCTATGTTAGTTTTAGTGCACAATATAGTGATTCAACAATTCTATATATCACTCAGTGTTCATCAAGATAGGATGAGTGTACTCTTGGTCCCCATTACCTATTTCACCCAACCCCTCACCTACCTCCCCTCTGGTAACCACCTGTATGTTCTCTGCAGTTAAGAGTTTGTTTTTTGCTTTGTCTCTCTTTTTTGTTCTCCTTTGCTCATTTGTTTTGTTTCTTAAATTCCACATATGAGTGGAATAATACAGTTTTTGTCTTTCCCTATCTTATTTCACTTAGCATTCCACTCTCTAGATCTCTTGATATCGTTGCAGATGGCAAGATTTCATTCTTTTTGATGGATGAGTAATATTCTCATATATATATACATATACATATATATATATCACACCTTCTTTATCTGTTCATCTATTGACAGATACTTGGGCTGCTTCCATATCTTGGCCATTGTAAATAATCCTGCAATAAACATAGGGGTGCATACATCCTTTCTAATTAGCATTTTTGTATTCTTTGGGTAAATACCCAGAAGTATAGTCACTGGGTGATATGGCAGTTCTATTTTTAATTTTTTGAGGAAACTCAATACTGTCTTTCGCAGTGGCTACACCAGTTTTCTTTCCCATCAACAGTACACAATATGCTTTTTCTCCACATTCTCACCAACACTTGTTGTTTCTTGTGTTCTTGATTTTAGCCATTCTGATAGGTGTGAGGTGATAGCTCATCGTGGTTTTAACTTGCTTTTCCCTGATGATGAGTGATACCAAGCGTCTTTTCATGAGTCCGTTGAGAATGCCAAGGCTCTGACATGCTCGTTAGGAGTTCCTCAATGCCTACCCCTTTACCTTCTATTTGCTGTCTTCATTTTCTTTTCACTTTATCACACGTTTCATATTCATCTTCAACTTTTCTTCTAAAAATAAGGGGCTAAAATAAAATTTTCTTTTCTTTCTTTCTTTTTTAAATAGTTTATTGCCAAGTTGGTTTCCATATAACACCCAGTGCTCATCCCCACAAGTGACCTCCTCCATGCCCATCATCCCCCTTCCCCTCACCCCCACCCCCATCAGCCCTCAGTTTGTTCTCGGCATTCAAGAGTCTCTTGTGGTTTGCCTCCCTCCCTCTCCCCCACTATTTTTCACCTTTTTCTCCCCCATGGTCCTCCATTAAGTTCCTCCTAATTGCCCTATACGTGCAAACATATGGTATCTGTCCTTCTCTGCCTGACTTATTTCGCTCAGCATAACACCCTCAAGTTCTATCCACGTTGCTACACATGGCCAGATTTCATTCTTTCTCATTGCCGTGTAGTATTCTATTGTATAGATAAACCACATCTTCTTGATCCATTCGTCAGTTGATGGACACTTAAGCTCTTTCCATGTTTTGGCTTAAAACAAAAGTTTCAAAGATATAAAATCATGACTCTCATACAAGTATAAAATTAACACATGCTAAAGACTGTATTTAACTCATTAATCCATTAGGGAACCAGAAAGACATCAAAACCAATTCAGAGGACAACTTGAAGATGAAATACATATGTAGGCAATCTGGACTGCTGAAATGAATTTACCAATAGATGTAAAATTGTCTGGCACATAGTAGGAACTCAATACATGTTAACTGTTTGTGGTAAATGTCTATCCTACCTGGGAGTTCTTAATGAATATCACTAAATTAAACTTGATTTTACAGAAGGCAGAGTGCTGATCTGAGCCTCGCTCTGAACAGAGGGGCCGCTTACAGAAGAAGATGTTTACACCAATTCCTGCAGTCGCTTAGACTTGCTTTCAATTTAGGATGATTCCAAGGCCAGACTAGACAAGCAGCTCTGAATTTCAGTAAAACCTCCCAGGATGAGAGCAGGTTTTCGCATGCCACATTTGAATTTCTCATTTTCAGGGACAGATAGAGAAAGGATTTTTGTGAGTGGCCTTGAAATTGTCTTTTCAAGACTAGAATCATAAAGAGATGTTGCTACTCAGGGTGGCGCGATAGGAAATGAACCGTTTGGTGGCCAGGAGAGCCCCCTTCCCACCCCCCCACCCCCCCTCCTCCACCCCCGCCTACCCATGGACCGTGGGACTCGCTTCATTCTCTGTGCCTCTGATCACTGATCGCACCTCACTTTTTAAGCTGTTCTATAAAGGTGCTTTAGGAGCTTTACAAACAGTTGATTCGAATTTCATTTTTTTACTGTTTTAAAAGTGGCTATTAAAAGCAAATGGTTTGATTAATGCCAGACAAGGCATTTTCCAGAGGCCCAGCACCCTGCTTCATCCCCTCCAGCTAGAAGAACTGCACAGTCAGGGTGGAGTCTTCTGGGGAGCTCTGCCCTTGATGGTCACACACAGCTGGGGGGTGGGGGTGGGGATGAAAGACCCACATACGGAGTTCCAGGACTCTGCCAGCAGCTATTTCTTGTTAATGATGTGGTTTAGGCAGCTGATTATTCGTCTGATAATTCTTTCTAATGTGAATCTTCCTAAAGGAGGGCAATGGCATAAATTAAGTTAAAAAATGAGCTGGAGAGGGGTACCTGGGTGGCTCAGTCAGTTAAGCCTCTGACTTCAGCTCAGGCCATGAGCTCATGGTTTGTGGGTTCGAGCCCTTACATTGAGTTTTGTGCTGACAGCTCAAAGCCTTGAGCCTGCTTCAGATTGTGTCTCCCTCTCTCTCTGTCCTCTCCATTCATGTCCTGTCTCTCTCTCTCCCTCAAAATAAATAAACATAAAATTTTTTTTTTAATCAACTAGACGGGGTGCCTGAGTGGGTCAGTCCCTTAAGTGTGGGACTTTTGATTTCAGCTCATGTCATGATCTCTCGGTCATGAGCTAGAGCCCCAAATTGGGCTCCATGCTGGATGTGGAGCCTGCTTAGGATTCTCTCTCTCCCTGTCCTTCTGCCCCTCCCATGCTTGTGCATGCAGACATGCACACTTGCATGCTCTCTCTCTCTCAAAAAAAAAAAAGGGAATTGGAAAACCTTTTTAAAAAAGCAAATGGTTTGCTATAATGAGAAAGTTCTGGAAATAGTGGTCATGGTTGTACAACCTTGTGAAGGTACTTAATGCCACTGGATTGTACACTTAATGATTAAAATGGTACATTTTATGTCAAATTTTATCACAACAAAAAAATTTTTTTTTAATATTTTATTTATTTCTAGGAGAGAGAGAGAAAGACAGTGTGAGCAGGGGAGGGTCAGAGAGAGAGGGAGTCACAGTCTGAAACAGGCTCCAGGCTCTGAGCTGGCAGTCAGCACAGAGCCCGACGCGGGGCTCGAACCCACGATCCGCGAGATCATGACCTAAGCAAAAGTCAGACGCTTAACCGACTAAGCCACCCAGGCACCCTACAACAAAAATTTTTAAAAAGCAAGTGGACATTCACATCAGTTATATACCAAATTTTTGCAAATTGGAGATTTCTCCTGTGGTGTCAAGTTCTTATGTAAACTTTGAATAAAGCATTCCCTCCCATATTTATTTATTTGAAGAATACCCTGAGATTGAAATGTGACTATTTAAAAATTGTTGCTGTTTGCAACTACATTTCTACCCACATCAGAATCTTCCTTATATTTATTGAGTAACCAAAACAAAATACAGAAATACAATGGAAGATGGGTCTACAACTCTTTTATATTAGGTCCTATTTCTAAATGTTTGTGTTAAACAAAAACAGCCTCTTAGAATGACATTATAATAAGGAGTTGTTTTCAGTTTCACATGTAAAAACAATTTATGCTAAAAAAGCCATTTTAATCTGTTATATTTTAGGATACTATTGAGAGTCCCATTGCTTAAAAAAAATGTTTGAAACCACTTTTACTACATCATCTTAAAATTCTCTCTGACTTGTTTATTATGATAATTATAAAATATTTAGTGTTTGAAAAAGGTTTATATTCTGTGGATTGCTTTCAGCAGCCAGTGAAAAAATAACTGAAGCAAGATGTATATTTATCTTCAGAACAGGGAAATCAGGAAGATGGAGTTATCCAATCAGTGTACTCGCCATCTTCCATTGGCCACGTGTAAATATTCATAGACACTGCAATTCTGATTTCTTAATGTCTGAGCAAAAGAGTTATGCTAATTTAACAGTTCTTAGTCTTGAGTTATAAAGCTATAACTTATAAAGTTATTTTTTAAAAACCTTTTTGTTTTCATTTCTTCCTCCTTTTCTCTTTGAGTTCTAGAACTCTTTCAAACAAAGTGCTTCATCCTTTCCAAATTCTCTAGATCAGAGAGGACCTCCCCTGATAAATTTTCATGCAAACTTTACGTGTATATGCTTATCTAGGGGAAAGGGTCACACAGTTTCATTAAATTTTCTAGGGATTCTACAAGATGTAAACAGTTGCCTCCATTCTTAATCCTCCTTTTCTTTTGGCTAATATAAATCTTGCCTATGAATCATCCAAAAAGGAATTTTTCTGTGGACACTACAACCAGATCACTGAGAGAAATAAATGCTTGAAAAGGAACATATCCATGTCCTGGCCATTTCTTTCTTCTGGGATAAGCTGACAACACCATGTTAAAATTGAGATTGTGCCCTAATTTAATTTACAGTTGAGTATTAAATATGAGAACATGGAACAAAATCATCTGAAAAAAAATAAACTGGTGTAAGAGAGAGTGGAGTGATATATTTTATATTCAAATAAGCATCTGAGAAATTTAAATTATGACATCAAATGAACTTAATATATTTCATAATAGTTTAATATTTAATGGAAGGAAATATTTGATTGAGATCAATCAAAGGATTGCTCCTTTGATTTTTAAGTCTGTAATCCTATTTTTAAATTAAGGATATATTATAAGGGTTTCTAAAGCAAAAGGGGTCAGAAGCTACCGATTTTCCCTTTCCTACTGAATGCACTTAAATAAACTTTTTAATATGGTGATTTTTCTGGTTTGGTAAGAAATCCAGAAAACTTAGTTAAAGGTGAATGATATTAGGCATTTATCTCACTCACTGGTCTCCATTTTCTTTCAATATCTAAATTAATCAGTATATCCAAATTGTAGGATAAAATCAAGCTATGATTATTGAAAGTCCCTCACAAACTGAGAAGTTTTTTTTAATACTACTTATTTTATTATTATATGTTATAATATACCTCCAACTCCAAAAGTGAGAGATGAGCAGTGAAGACCAAAGAAGGCTACGTATTATAAGATTACTGACTTCACATCATTGATCAGAACAAGCTGGAACATATTTCCTTAACAGTTGCGTGGCTGGGTTTTTAAAAGTTGCCTTTCACTTACGTATCCCTTACTGCCATTAAGCTTCTTCCACCCACAACTTCCTACTTAGTGGAAATAAATTTTGGTTTTGCAACTGACTAATAGTTATTTGGCTAGAAAGTGATATTACCAAGTTCAGAGGGCCCCAAGCGTCTTCTCTGGTCCATATCAACTCTATTTTTTCCTCTTTTGTTTGGGATGCCCAGACTCTGGAAGGCATTTCTGCATAGCAGCCCCCAGAAAACTATTCTAAGCCCCCATACCTCTACCACTACCATAATCAGGAGCCAGGTGCTGGTGATCTGAAATAATCTGCCACCTGCTTTCGGTTGCCTCTTGCTGCGTAAAAGAACTTAGCAAGTTAAAACAACCCCAAACGTGTGTCATCCCAACCCACTCCATTTGACCCATCCCCAGTATGGGAACGGCTATATCTACATCAGCCCTGGCAATTCCCCCACTGTCATGTCACAGAGTCTTCTGCAAGATTTCTCTGCCTTAAAATTTTAGCAAATAAAGATTACAACCTGGTGCTTCCCATGGTTTGAAGAGAGAATGTGAGAGACTGGAGAGGGGTCTGGTTTGAGGCCAAAGACAGGATTGTCCTCAAGAGTATATGTATAGTAGCGGCTCCAAGGTCATGAGGGCCATCAACTTCAAATCCCATCTGAAACTCCCATGTAAATAAAGATGGCATGTTACCAAATACAGATTCCAGCCAAGTCCCTACCACCATTTTCCAACCAGATTGCTTCCTCCTCAATTCTGTCTTACATCGAAATTCTTGAGCCATCCCTGTCTGACTATAAATTATGTGTTTGCCCAGAGCCTACCACAGCACTTGAAGTTTTATTGCATGAATATAATTGCCCACTAAGAGTGCATTAAAGACTTTAGTCTAAAAATCTTCAAAATATGTTTTTCATGCTAGCCTATTAATTTTGAAGACTGGCTTTAGACCTTACTTGGGGTGAAGGATTACAGAACATGTACTGTGGGCTCTTGGTCTGATCTGTTTTCTATCTCATATGTGATCTTTCTGTCCTTCAATATCCCAGAATTCATTGTTCTGACTGTGCTTAGCACCTTCTGTCCCCACCAGATTGTGAGAACCTTAAGGGCCTGAATTTGGATTTAGTTGATCTTCTTTGATCCTGTACAGTATCTTACAAACAGCAGGTGTTCACGTCAATATTTATTCATTGGGAGCAATTTCCTTATCTGAGGGGCACCCTTTCTGTTGTAAAATGATGTCATAAACTAAATACTGGTTGGCATCTTTCAGGGGAGAAAGTAAAGGGAAAAAGTGGCATGGTATGGTAGACAGAATGTGAATATCCATTTTGAGCCATTCCCTTATTCTTGAATCTGTGCTTAAAAATAAAGGAGATTTTCAGATCATTAAAGAACAAAAAGAAAGATGGAAGAAGACCATGAAAGGGTCTAGCCCTAAGTTTGCCATTCAATTAAATGTCCTTGAACTTCTCTCCCTGTTCTGCTCCTCAAATTCCCCTTTTGTAAAATGAGGGTATTGCACCACATGATACCACGATTTCCAATGCACCGAGTCTAACGTATTGTTGCACCTGACTACTTACCTTTAATAACAACATCTGAGAAGAGTAAGGTCTGTTACTGGTCCTCAGTAGTGTCCTCCAAGAGGATGGGTAGGTACCCACGGACATTTTGTCAGTTTTTTATTGCTGTGTGATAAAAACCACACCCCATGCCCAAATGTAGCCCAAATTTAAGGATGGTAAGCAAGAATACACATGTCTTTTTTTACAGAGCTTCTGAGGGTCAGGAATTCAGGGATGCCTTAGCCAGGTGGTTCTTGTTTGGGATATTTTGGGAGTCTGTAGGCAAGAAGCTGGCTGGGGGTGGGGTGCAGTCCAACCTGGAAACCTGACCAGGGCCAAAAGTTCTGCTTCCAAGATAACCACTCACTTGGCAAGAGATTTCAGTTGCTCGCCACACAGAGCTCCCTGTAAGGCTGCTTGAGTGTCATGGTATCACAGTTGCCTTCACCGGTATTGAGTGATCTAAGAGTGAGAGCAAAGAGGAAGCCACAATCTTTTAATGACCTAGTCTCACAAGTCATACACTGTTAACCTTCTGCCACAGTCTATTTGCGAGAAACAAGTTACTAAATGCAACCCATACTCTAGGGGAGAGAAATGAGTCTCCACCTCCTAAAAAGGGGAGGGTCAAAGAATTTCTCCATTTATTTGTGAATTTGTGTACTTATTCTAAAGCTCCTGCAAACCTGTATTGGTTGGGGTGGGCCAGCCCTGTAAGACAGAGTACGGAAGTTGTAACAACGAACATTTCTAGAGTGACTCACTATTGAGAAAGCATCTCCCCTTGTTTTTTCACTTGGTTGTCACAAGTCCGTGGATCAACAGCATTAATATCCCCATTTAGAAATGAGGAAATAGAGGCTTAGGTAACTTTTATAAGGTTATTCAGTGGGGAAGTTGTAGAGCTGGGAATTGAGCCCAGGTTTTCTGATACAAAACACAAGATCTCTTTACTACCCTAAAAATGGGAACATTGGCAGAAAGGTCTTTGCACAGACAAGTGTCATTGGCAAGTTCGACGGTTCCTTATTACCCACCAATTGTTTTTACTCATTTTTTTAAAATTTAATTTTTTTTACTCATTGTGAACTTACATGCTTCTCCAGTGACTCGAGGCAATTTACAAACAAAATATGTAAGAAAGCAGGAGGAGTGAATAGTTTGAGGCACTAGAGTTTATCAGATTACACTTGGCAATAAATTTGGTTCATATTTTTCTGGCAGCAAAGGTGAAAAGAGAAACATAATCGGCCGCAGAGGTTTTACTTTCTGGCAAGAGCCAGCCTACAAGTTATCATTGCCTGAAGCTAAATTCGAGAAGGAATTTATCACAGGGATCTGTGTAGAGACAATGCCATTTGACATTGTGGTCAGTATCTTCAGTCTTGTTTATGCAAAAGGTATTCTCATACCAACCCTCTATATAAACAGAGGTCATATTAAATATTTATTTATTTATTTGGGGGACAGTGCGAGTGGGGGGCGGGGCAGAGAGAGAGAGAGGGACAGATGATCCAAAGGAGGCTCTGTGCTGACAGGCTGACAGCAGTGAGCCCGATGTTTGGCTGGAAGTCACAAAACATGAGATCATGACCTGAGCCAAAGTCCGATGCTCAACGGACTGAGCCACCCAGGTGCCCTGGTCATACCTCACCGTTAACTTTAATGAATATATTTGAGCAAGAGGATGAGGAAGATGCAGCCAGGCAAACTTCCTCTAATTTCTTTACCAAATTAAGGGATGGAACTTGGAGAATATACAGGAACAGATGATGAATCTGTCTGATGGACCATCTCTTCAGTATCAGGAGTTGTAAGTGGGAGTCCTTGAATGAACTGCTGAATCTTATTTCTTTGTCTTGACCTCCTGTATCAGCCACCTATAATACAAATGTTCTATATTGTCAGTTAAATTAAGAGTTTGGGATATTTGCTATGTGGGAGCTAGGAATGCTAAAACAACATTATAGAAAAATGTAGAATGAGTCAGTAAGGACCCTGTGAACTCTAAAGTCCCTTTTTGGACCAAAATGCTATGATTCTGTGGCTTTAAGGGTGAGATTCCAATATGCATTCTTGTCGCCATGGAAAGCCAGCCCACTCTGGCCCGGGTGTGAGAAGCGGTGCAGTCAAAAGCCTTGGCCAATTTTTTTCCCCCCAAAAAGGAATTTCAAATATATCCAAGGTCCTGGGTTAGTGACTGATTGAAACCAAAGCTTTATACTGCATGACATAGGATCCTGGAATAGATAACTTTAGCCTGAAAAAAAGTTAGGGCAGGTGCAAGCAGCTGTCCAATCTTGCCATAAAAGTACTCGAGTTTAGCTCCAGTAATAATGTGCTTTCTTTAAATACTCCAGTTCTTTCAAGATTTGTCCAATTAGCTAAAAAAAAAAAAAATGCACCCTCAATGTTCCCCCCAAAGTAGATGACTTGTTGTGCTTTTATTTAGATATTATAGTACTTATAAATGCATCTGTGTATTCATGGGAATCCTCCTCCCAGAATAGAATTGTAAATTAAATACATAAAAAGCAATAGCCCTTATTTCTGTTTTAAACCAGTTGGTCTTCCTTCAAGGAAGTAGACAACAAAGTAAATAATCCGGCATTTAAAAAATGAATAGCATTCTTCTTGAACACAGTTTATGTACCCGAGCCAGTAAGTATTCACTTACAAGCTTTCCTTTCTGTCGACTATCTCTATTTCTATAATACCCAGCTGAGAAGTGTTGCAGGGAGGCAAAATCAATGTGCATGGAAAGAGCAGAGAGAATAGAGGGTTACTCTTTGTGCAATAATCCAGAGTCCAGAAAAGGAGGCAGACAAGGTAGGGCAGCTACTTGTCAGAACCACTAATGTATTTAGATTCACTTCTAGTCCACAGGTTGTATGTACCAAGTGAGGTCATATGCTCCTCCAACTTAACAGGACATTGTTCAATACCGTCTTTGGTTTTGATATCAAGTAGAATTGTAAATATCATTTTCAAGGCACATAGAAAACTTCAGACATTGGAAAACTACTGAAAGACAAAGCTGTCATTTGGAGATAAAGAACAGGTTTAACAATTTTACAACCTTCAGAGCAAGGGGAAGAAATGAAGAAATCAGCTCATGGTGGGGGAAGTTAGTCTGGGAACTGAATAAATATTCACCAGGAAGAAAAGGTGGTGAAGGCCCTTCTTCAACTCAGAGAAAATGAATGGCGAGGCAAATAGGCACCCTGGCATTCAGGAGCAAAAGGAGAAAAAAGCTATATTGAAATATAGCAGGAGCACAGAACAGAGGATATGGGTGAGGGGAGAAAAGGGGGTAAGAGAAGAGGATGGAGGGGGGCACAGGAGCCATATCCCAGAGGGCTCCTTCCCTTGTTCAACCCAGGCTCCTGCTCAGGCCCAAGTCAGCTCTCAGTATCCTTTTTCCTTCCTCGATTGCAGGCCCCCAGGGCTCTCTACCTTCCCTTCCTTTGAGAGCTATCACCACCCACCTTTTCTCTTGTGTCTGGAAGGTGGGGCCCTCAGCTTTCATTTTGCTTCCTATAAAACAACACACAGCTTTTTTGTTAAAGGGCATTCAATCCTAAGTGTGACAGAATAACAAAAATAAGAGACATGTATATGAGAAGTTTTAAATTTGAGTCACATGATTTGATTTACATTTTTAAGAGATCATATCAGGATATCCCATGGAGAATGGACTATATGGGGGGGGGGGAGGGTGAATAAAAGTAGAAGAAGGTAGGAAGGTAATTCAGGTACCTAGAGAGAGGTGGTGGTGGCCTGGACTTTGATGTAGTGGGGGAGGGGGTAAAAATGATTAGATGTGGGGCATAGTTTGAGAATAGAACTAATGAGGCTTGTAATGGATTGGAGAGGCTTGATGCTGGAGAGAGATGTATCAAGGAAGAGCCACTGAGCACTTAGGTGACTGTTGCCCTGTTCACCAGGATTGGCCCTTCCTCGGAATGATCCCTTCTACCCATTTCCTCTGGACTGACTAGCTCTGGGCTTTGGGATGAAATGCTGTAAATAATTGAAAACATTTAAGTAGGGAAATGACAAGATCGTTTTTCTCTTCTTCTATTGTGCCTACATTTCCTGCATCAGAATGACTTTGTTGGGTGAAAAAGCAAGTATGGCTGCCTTCCAGGAAGAAAGGGTGTGAATGTGTGTGTGGACACTCACCTGGGAGAAGAGGAGAACTGCTGTCTCTCATACAGTGTGGGTTGCTTCATCGGCCAAGTCGTTGTCTTTTTGGAAAGCAGCAAGTGGCTGCAATGTGATGGCTGTAGGACAAGAAAACATTGATGAGGTGGGTGTGAGAGGGAATTGCAGACAGCCGCAAAAGAGGTAAAAGACTGTGTAGGGATTCCCGAAGCATGCTGGCCCGGGCTATGCCCAGTTCTCAGGGTTGGTTTTTTGAACCAAGCCGGTCTGCTAGCAGCCTCTTCCATCTCTTTTGGCCATGTTACATCAAAGAATCAGCCACAGGGCTGCTTTGGGGATTGGAGTGACGATCGGGATGTTCAGCAGCTTGGTTCCTGCTCATCCAGTAATCATGTAATTCAAGGATGTTTGAAGGAAGAAAGGGAGCCTCCTAAGGGATTCCCTGCCTCCATAGTTCGGGCCCTTCTGCTGGGTTCACATGCAGAGTGTGATGCTGTAGAGTTGCCCCAAGGGTGAAACTAGAGAAATTGTATAATTGTATAACCGCAGTAAATTGTTTCACTCCTGCAGTACTTGTACCCACAATTAAGAAACAGATTCTCTCCCACTTATTTCTTTAAAGAATTCTTAATGTTTATTTTTTTAAATTTATTTTTTGTTTTGTTTTGTTTTAATGTTTTATTTATTTCTAGGAGAGAGAGAAAGAGAGACCGCGTGAGCAGCGGAGGGTCAGAGAGAGAGAGAGGGAGATACAGGCTCCAGGCTCTGAGCTGGCAGTCAGCACAAAGCCCGACGCGGGGCTGGAACCCACGAACTGCGAGATCATGACCTAAGCGAAAGTCGGACGCTTAACCGACTAAGCCACCCAGGCGCCCCTCTTAATGTTTATTTTTGAGGGAGAAAGCATAAGCAGGGGAGGGGCATAGAGAGAGGCGGGGACAGAGGATCTGAAGCAGGCTCTGCGCTACCAGCAGAGAGACCAATGTGGGGCTCGGACTCAAGGACCATGAGATCATCACTGGAGCTGAAGTCGGGAGCTTAACCAACTGAGCCACCCAGGTGCCCCCAGGTTCTTCCCATGTAGAATTGAGCCCCCAACGAGTTCATAAGGGCACAATGGAGAAACAATATTCCCTCGGCCTTCACTGAAGAGACTTCCCTGGGATTTGTCTTAAAGTGGAGTTTAGAGGGACTAATTTGACTT
Source organism: Proteles cristata cristata (assembly GCA_017311185.1). Taxonomy (NCBI): domain Eukaryota; kingdom Metazoa; phylum Chordata; class Mammalia; order Carnivora; family Hyaenidae; genus Proteles; species Proteles cristata. The sequence continues at coordinate 1,387,291 of JAESUZ010000713.1, forward strand.
CTCGATGGGCAATTTATGTCATCAGCTGCAGTGGTGTAGCTTCTTGATGTCCTTGTTTCTATAGAATAGAAACATTACTAATATTTTGCAAGGCGATCTCTCACTCTAATTACAAAACACAGGGCTGTTGGTCACAATGTACCCCACACACCCTACACAACTTCTAACAATACTCTTTTTTTTTTTTTTTTTTTCAGCCCTAGGTCACTGAGAATAGACTTTAGACCTAAAGGCCATTGTTGAAAGTAGCTGCTAAACATCAAGTTGTGGGTGATGTCCCTGTGTTAGGACAATATTAATCGGGTTCAGTATCAGTCAGGTGGCCTAGCAAAGAAGGCATTTACTTACCCTTCGTTATCCTCCACTCTATTTCATAAGTTTCAAGGAAGCTGCTACATGTGAACTATTAATACATTATTCTTCACATTGATGAGTAACAATTGATTTTATTTTAACCAGTGACATTAAAGTTTATATTCTTTTTTCTTTCTAAGTAGAATATTTTTCTATAGTCCTAATATAAGGTTTGCCTTTATAATTAGCTACCTCCTACACCCTCTTTGAAGATCAAGGTCCACAATAAAAGAAAGAGCTTAACACAGAGGCCATAATTCATTCTGCATCCTGTTAACAGGCAACATCCATTTAAAATAGCAATAGTGTTCTCAAGGTCCTGTTATTACTCAGGCAGGGACTCAAAGTGATCACTTTCTTGGATCACTTTCTTGGCGTACATAGAAGCTTAAATGTAAGATGTGTTCTGTGGGCAACTGTCTGCTTATTTTCTTTCCTAGACAAGTGGTTAACCCGTGTTACATATCCTGTGTTTATAGAATTCCTGAGAGGTTATGTCATAGAAATCACTGGTGTGTGTGTGTGTGTGTGTGTGTGTGTGTGTGTGTGTGTGTGTGTGAGAGAGAGAGAGAGAGAGAGAGAGAGATTTATAGAGAGAATGTAAACTGAAACATCTTGAGAAATCCATCAGTTGACAGTGGCTGAGAATGCCTGTAGAGAATGCTGGCCTTAAGTCACTCATCTGCTGTGTTCACTGTGTTCTGGTTTATAAGCAGTGGATAACAGAACACATCTATGTGGTAACAGAGAACTAGAGAACAAAGCAACTGAAGTCAGAGGCACCAATTGATTAAGTCTATCATTTGCAAAGTCAAAAAACTTCCTGAAACTTCCTTGTAATCAGATGCAAGAAGGCTTCATTCACATGTTTTTTAAAAGCCAACTTATTTTGTCCCAGAATCTCCAAGGGTTCTTTAACAAGCATCAACTTCTAAAAGAAACAAAGAGTATAAGAGAAAAAAACCCAGAATTTATTAGAAGGAAAAAGTTCTTGAGGAACTTTTATATTTTTAACATTGCCTTAAATTTTAAAACAGAGTTATTATATTATTTATCCTCATAAACATAACTAATATCTTTGGTGGTGGGATGCTATTTTAAATTCAGGGTCTTGTTTCTGATTTTAAAATCACAGTTAGCACAATTACTAAAGAAAATGTTTCTCCTGATATCCAGAAAACAGCTTAATGTTTTCTGTTAATTTACCTAAACAACGAATGGAACAGTATGGGCCATTTTGAAAACATTCCTTCATCCCTGGAAATAGCATGCTTCTCTTATATTCTTTCATATACTAATCCTTGGAAAAAAAACATACCCTCTCTCATTTTCTATTCAATGTTTGCTATTGTAATCTAAGGAGGGCCGCTTTGAAAAACTGCAAAATTCAGTTTAACCCACAATTGAGTCTTACATCCTGTGGTCTTGGAATTTTAAAATTTCATTCAAAACACACATTATAAACAAAGTCTCCCAAATGACCATCTAGAGAGGAATGTGGCAAAAATCCAGAAACTATTGTAATATTTGGAACTAACATAAGCACAAATAATCAGTGTGTTTTTTCAAGAGGGGATTATGGGTTGCAGTTTCACAAGCCCTACAGGGGATTTGCATGAGATGGGGAAAGCCGCATTCCATACTAGTTGTGCGCCTCCGGAAGAAACCAAACCCTTCACAGTGAATGAAGAGGAAGAAGAGGTTTTAAAGGATCTTCTTCATAACTGATATTTGCTCAATATAATCATAATTTGAGGGAACATTCCGGTTGATAAATTCCTATAAAACTTAAGTTCAAAGCAGCATTCTTGACGAGCCTGTTTTTCAGCACACGCGTTAAGGTAGTATTAACTGTGGAGATGGACTCAGGATGAAAACGGCTTGTAGAGAGGACAATGAGGGACAAAAACTAAAGTGATGTCACCAAGTCAAAAAAGTCCAAAGTTTAGAGACAGGAACACTGGTGGAGTTATTGACACGCAAAGTAATATTCTCAAAAAGCACTTGTAAGAAGTAAATCTGGGGGCATCTGACTGGCTCAGTTGGAAGAGTATGTGACTCTTGATCTCAGAGTTGTGAGTTCAAGCCCCATGTTGGGTGTAGAGGTTACTATCATCATCATCATCATCATCATCATCATCATCATCTTAAAAAAAAACCCTCAAAAAAAAGTAAATTTGTAAAAATAGTTTAAGTAGAATTAAGACTAACCATTTTAGAAGCATTTAAACTCTAGACTTCTAAGAAAAAATGTAGAACAGAGAAAGTTGTATTGGTGTCATAGAATATGCAACCTGTCCTGTAGAAATATTACATTTCCCTCCCATTTCAAAAGAAAGAAAGAAAGAAAGAAAGAAAAAAAGAAAGAAAGAAAGAAACTCTAATAAAAAGGAATGAGGCAATGAAATAAATTTATTTATTTATTTATTTTAAAATGTTTGTTTAATTTGAGAGAGAGCCCATGCATGTCCCTGTGGGGGTGGGGCAGAAAGAGAGGGAGAGAATCCCAAGCAAGCTAAGTACTGTCACCATGGAGCCCAATGTGGGGCTCAGTCCCATGAACTGTGAAATCATGACCTGACCCAAAATCTAGAGTTGGGGGTGCTTAACTGACTAAGCCACCCAGGAGCCCCTGAAATAAATATACTTTATACCTCAAAAGATAAAAAAAGGGACAGGCCAGGGGAGCAAGGGTCAACTAAGAAGATGAAAAGCAGTCACATGATTATCTTCTTAGCTAAGTTTCTATATAATAATATCTTTAAGTATTTCTCATTTTATACCTTAGTTAATTTTATGAGTCTAATAATTAATAAAGTCTTCTAAACCTGTTTAGAAGAAATCCTTATCTACAGGATAAATTTCATGCCTGTTTCCAATATCATTGTTAACACATCATGTAAATCTGCAAACACTGATGGTATCTAATCTTTTTTTCTGTCCGTAAATAATTGAATGTGAGTAGATTTTACCACCTCCTTAATGTGTCAGTTTCAGTTTTAATACACTATTCTGAGAAATTTTTGTGAACTAATATAGCATTTTCAGCTGTTTTGCTTTTAATCATCATTTCACTGGGAGGAACAAAGGAAAAAGATTTTCTTCATATAAATTGTATTCATTTTATAATGCACAAACAGGAATTGCATTATCCTGGCAAACAACAAGAAGCTTCTCAGAAAAGATAGTTAAACTGCTTTAAAAATAATTTAGGAATCACTCCCATTACAAATAGATAATTATCTCTGAACATTAGCTCTGATAACATGTGACCTAACAGGCAAAATGAAGTGGGAAGTTATTATATTTTGATTTTTTAACGATGTTGAATTACTTAATGCCGAACCTCCTCATATCCCAACTCCCTTTATAGTGATTTTTTTTTTAATGAAAATCTCTTAATGAAGAAGCAAGAGCTTTGGAGGAGTGGAAATGGCATGAAATCATAGGTTAACTGGTATAAGTAAAAAGGCAGAAAGATGATTTTGAATCAGATTCGTCCTATTCTGATCTGGGTGTGAAAATAGCCAACCTGCAGCACTGGGTGTGTATGTGCGTGCGTATGCGTGTTTGTGTCTGGGGTGAATTATATACGTGAATAATGGGTCTGAGGCTTTGCTCATTCATAATTTGCACTCAGAATTTGAATGCTTATCACTTTTCCTTTTCCCACGGAGACTCTCCCAAAGAAAGATAGAAATATCCAAGTCCACACCTTTGAAAGATCTTGGTAGCTACATACTGCTGAGTCTAAAGAACTTAAAATTGTAAAGGTTGTTGCTCTCTACTTGTATTGTTCAAAAACCTTTTTAAAGGAATGACACAATTAAAGTACTTTGAGCAGCTTAAGTACAATGGAAGGAATTTACTATTAATAGGGCAGTTGATCTGAATAGAGCCAGCTTCCCTCTCCCCCTCCTGTTTTCCACTCCTGTTGAATTTTTTGCAGAATTTCTATCATTATCCAAAACAGTCTTACTTATTTGTTTACCCTTTTATTATCCATGTCCCCATCCCTGAACACGAAGGCACTGATCTTGTCTTACCTGCTCAAACCTGCCTCCCCAGTACTTACACTGATGCCTTGCTCAGACTGGGTGTTCAGTAAGTACTTTTTTGAATCCATGGATGACAGAGGAACAGATTTAATAAGTGAAAGTAGGAAAGGATAAATTGAGCCATCAGGGCCCTGAACAATGTATTTGGTGGAGTAGAGGCTATAAGGAGAAAACTGAGTTGATGAGTTACCCAATGGCAAACTTAGATTATAGTGAGACAGTCTTAGTTCACTTGGCCTTTGTTTCCAGACAGAAGACTTTATGATGAACTTCTTAAGAAAGTTACAGATGAATGAATACCCTAAAACATCCAGAGAGAGGACTCTGCTGATCTTACGCCTACCTTGTGCCCGGCGTTTTGCATACATATTACATGTGTTACTTACTATTCACTGTAAATGCATGAGGAGAGTATTAATATTAACCTCTTTTATTTAGAGACTCCCAGAAGTTAAGGACCACACTCAAGGTTACCCAGTTGGTATGAACTAAAAATCCCTTCCCTTGTGTATCATCATATAGCCTCCGTTAACTTCCTTTAGCAAACTGTCAGGAGTCCAAATTAAAAACACTGACTCTGTTGTATTTGGTTTAGATCCTTTTTCTGCCCCCCAAATCTATTTTGTACTGAGGCTTGATAACTTTGTGGCAAAAAGAAAGTTAATTATAGAATATCCCTGGAAGGATACTCAAGAAATTGGTTCTAGGATTTCCTTTGGAGAGGGTAACTGACTGGTTCCCCAGGAGACCACACCAGAGGGAGTTTTACTTTTCTGTGTCATTTAGTGTTACCAGCTAAAACGCAGGATGCCCACTTAAATTTGAATTTCCGATAAACGACAAATAATTTTTAGTACAAATATGTCCCAAATACTGGACAAGAGACATTTACACTCAAAATGTATTTGTTGGTTATCTGAAATTTAACTGAAATTTTAAAGCCTCTATTGAAGTTTTATAGTTTTTTTTTTAATGTTTTAATGTTTTTTATTTATTTGTGTGTGAGAGAGACAGCGTGAGCCGGGGTGGATCAGAGAGAGAGGGAGATACAGAATCTGAAGCAGGCTCCAGACTCTGAGCTTGCTGTCAGCACAGAGCCTGATGTGGGGCTCGAACCCACAAACTAGGAGATCATGACTTGAGCCGAAGATGGACCCGTAACCAACTGAGCCACCCAGGCGCCCCTGATATTTAACTATATTTTAACTGGTGTCCTGTATTTTTTTTTATATATATATTTTTTAATTTATTTCTAGGAGAGAGAGAGAGAGACAGCGTGAGCAGGGGAGGGTCAGAGAAAGAGGGAGTGACAGACTCTGAAACAGGCTCCAGGCTCTGAGCTGGCAGTCAGCACAGAGCCCGACGCGGGGCTCAAACCCACGAACCGCGAGATCATGACCTAAGCGAAAGTCGGACGCTTAACCGACTAAGCCACCCAGGCGCCCCATGGTGTCCTGTATTTTTATTTGCCAGACCTGGCAACTCTATGTGGATTCACTGCTAACATTTCAAATTTTGTTCCATGGGTACAGATTCCCCATTCTAAAAATAATTAAATTTTTTAAAAAGTGGTTTTTGCAATTTGTCACATATTGAAAAGCAATTTTAGCAAAGGACAAGAAATAGACACAGTATAAACTGAAATTAAATATGTGGCCTAAGGATAATTTTTCTAAATAAGTATAAGAGAACTAAATTTGCCAAGATAATTCTGGCATGCATTTTGCCAGCAGAGTACAGCTAAAGGGAAAAAGTCTGAAAACACCCTTCCTGGTGAGGCTGTAGTCATTGGAACCCTGAAAGAGACACTTCAGTCTGTGGGTTGTGGACAAGACTGAGTCAGGAGAGGAAAGAAATTGTTATCTGAATTTCAGGTACCTTCAGCTCTATTAAGGTGGAGCCTTAAACTGATTGAGTTTTAGAGCTGGAAGGAACTTTTGGGATTTTTCTCTTCCATTTCTTCATCCTTTCCAGCACATTTGAAAATTAGGAAGTTCTGTTTCCAATTCCATCCCCCACACCTCTCCACCCCCATCACCAGTTCCCACCAGTGGCCTAGGGATGGTGTCCCAGTTCTTAAGGTTCTCAAGGTAACATTAACACACCTATTATGTAATTACCCTACCCTAAGATCTCAGCCTTGGGATCTTAATTTACCAATGGTAATGAAAGAGAAAGTGACCCAGCAGGCCTAGGTTATAGGAAAGGTCAGAAGAGCCCACAGTATTCCCATTCTAGCTGTCTCTGTAACTGGGTGCTCGATAAGGAAAGTTCCTTAACTGTTCTGGGCCACAGCTTCCTTAGTTATTAAAAGGGGGGAGTAGAGTTTCCTGGCTGGCTCAATCAGAAGAGCATGTGACTCGTGATCTCAGGGGTCATGAGGTCAAGCCCCATGTTGTAGAGATTACTTAAGTAAACAAAACTTTTAAGAAAATAAAACATAAAAATAAAAGGGGGAGTAGGAGTCTTATTCAGGGGTATGGGAGGATCAAATGGGATCACGTACATGAGGTACTTGGATTAAGTCAGTACTCAGTCATTTCAACTATGATTTTTATCTTAGAATAAGATCAGTCCACTTCTGAAATGTAAAGAGATCTTATCCTTGCGAGAAATATAATCTCAAACTTACTATTAAGCTAGAGGGTAAATTAACTGACACAGTGATGATTATTCTCTAATTTTCTATGGAGTTGATTATTTATTTGGCTGTACTCGAACATTTATATCAGCATATGACTAAGATAAAAATTATGTAATTGAGTACAGTTACATTTTTTTCCTGCCATTTTTTTTTTGTTTACAGCTTTATCAGGACACACCTCACATACCATATAATTTACCCTTTTAAAGGGTACATTCAATGGCTTTTAGTGTATTCAGAGCTGTGCAATCATCAGCATGACTTTATTTTTATTTATTAAAAAAGTTTTTTAATGTTTACTTATTTTTCTGAGAGAGAGAGCAGGGGAGAGGCAGAGAGAGAGGAAGAGAGAGAAAACCTCAAGCAGGCTCCATGCCATTAGTGTGGAGCCCGCAGCAAGACTCGATCCCACAAACCGTGAGATCATGACCTGAGCCAAAATCAAGACTTGAACACTTAATAAACTTGAGCCACCCAGGTGCCCCTCATCACCACAATTTTAGAACATTTTCATCACTCCACAAAGAGTCCTTCACATTTTAGTAGTCACTCCTGCCCCCCACCCCTATTCTTTCTAGCCCTAGGCAACTATTAACCTACTTCCTATTTATATAGGCTTATTTATTCTGGACACTTCATATTAACAGAATCATATAATATGGGACTTTTCATGACTACTTCTTTCATATAGCATGTTTTCAAGATTTATCCATGCTGTGACACATATCAGTACTTCATTTCTTTTTTGGCCTAATATTCTATTTTATAGATATACTACACTGTATTTACCTGTTCATCAGTTGATGGACATTTGGGTTGTTTCTACTTTTTGGCTATGATGAATAATGCTGCCATGCTTATTCACGGACATGCTTTTGTGTGGACATAGGTTCTCAGTTCTCTTGGGTATCTACTTAGGAGTGAGGTTATTGGGTCTACCTTTAGCCATTCGAGGAACAGTCAGACTGTTTTTCAAGGTGACTTCATCATTTCTACATTTCCATCACATTAATGTGTGAAGGTTCTGATTTTCTACATTCTTGACAACGTGTGTCATTATCTGTCTTTTTCGTTACTGCCATCCTAGTGGGTGTGAAATGGTATCACATTGTGGTTTTGATGTGCATTTCCTGGATGGCTAATGATGTTGACTATTTTCTCATAAGCTAATGACCATTTACATGCCTTCTCTGGAAAAATGTCTATTTAGATCATTAGCTTATTTTTCAGTTGGGCTGTAGTTTGTATTACTCAAGTTTTCAGAATTGTTTATATATTTGTACATGTTTATATATTCTGGATACTAGATCCTTGCCAGATAAATGATTTGCAAATATTTTCTTCCACTCTCTGGGGTGTCTTTTTCACTTTCTTGAGCATAAAAGCTTGGTTTTGATGAAATCCAGTTTATCTGTGTTTTTCCTTTTGTTGCTTATACTTTGTTGCCACATCTGAGAAACTATTGCTAGTACAAGATCACAAATATTTACCTCAATGCTTTCTTCTAAGAGTTTTACAGTTTTAGTTATTACATTTAGGACTCTGATCCATTTTAAGGTCATTTTTATATATTTTATAAAGTTCAGGCCCAACTTCATTTTTTTGTATGCGGATATCTAGTGGTCCCTGTTGACCATTTTTTCCCCATTAAATTGTTTTGACACTTTTGTTGGAAAATTAATTGATCACAAGAGTGAGGGTACATGTCCAGCTCTCATTCTTTTTTTTTTTTTTTTAAGTTTACTTATTTATTTTGAGAGAGAAAAACAGCACAAGCAGGGTCAGGGTAGAGAGATTGGGAGAGAGAATCACAAGCAGGCTCTGCATTGTCAGCAAGGAGCCTGATGCAGAGCTCAGTGCCTTGAACCATGAGATCATGATCTGAGCCAAAATCAAGAGTCAGTCAGTTAACTTACTGAACCATCCAGGCCTCCCTCTAGACTCTCATTCTATTCCAGTGATTTGTATGTCTACCTTATTCCAGGACCACATAGTCTTGATTACTATAGCTTTGTAGTAAGTTTTGAAAAGGGAAGGTATAAATCTCCCAACTTTGTCCTTTTTCAAGATTGTTCTGGCTATTCTGGTTTCCTTGAATTTCCATATGAATTTTAGGAACAGCTGGTCAATTTCTGTAAAGCAGACAGTTGGGAATTTGATAGTTACTATGTTGACTCTACAAATTGATCTGGGAGTTTGCCATCTTAAAAATTATACCTTTCAATCCATGAACATGGGATGTCTTTCCATTTATTTAGATTGTTTTAAATTTCTTTTAACCATGTTCTATATTTTTCAGAGTACTAAAATTAACTTTTTAAATTAAATTTATCTCTAAACATTTTATTCTTTTTATGCTATTATAAATGGAGTTATTTTCTTAATTTTATTTTTGGTTTGTCCATTGCAAATATTTGGTAATATAAAGGATTTTTTATATTGACCTTATGTCCTACAACCTTGCTAAACGTGTGTATTAGTTATAATACTTTTTTTTAGAGTAGTGCTTAGAGTTTTCTACAAGATCATGTCGTGCAACTAGAGATAGTTTTCCTCTTTTCCAATCTAGATGCCTTTTATTTAATTTTCCTGCCAGTTTGTCTCATTAAAACCTCCAGTACAATGTTGAATACAATTGGTGAGAATGAAAATCTTTGCCTACTTCCTGATGTCAGTAGGAAGACATCAGTCGTTTACCTTTAAATATGATACTGATTCTAGATTTTTCATAGATGCTCTTTAACAGGTTGAATAAGTTTCCTTCTATTTCTAGTTTGTTTGGTATTCTCTAGTACAGATCTTACTTGACCTATGATGGGGTCATGTCCAGATAAATACAACATAAGTTGAAAATATTATAAGTCAAAAATGCATTTAATGCACCTAACCTTCCAAACATTACAGCTTAGCCTAGCCTACTTTACACATGCTCAGGACATTTGCATTAGCCTACAGTTGGGCAGAATCATCTACCACAAAGCCTACTTTATAATACGGTATTGAATAGCTCATGTAATTTATTGAATACTATACAAAAAGTGAAAAACAGAACGATTGTATGGGCATAGAATGATTGTAAGCCTATTAGTTGTTCACCCTCGTTATTGCATGACTGATCGGAAGCTACCTCTTGCTCATGCTGCCCACCACCATGAGAGAGGATCGTTCCACAAATCACTAGCCTGGGAAAAAAAATCAAAATTCAAAATTTAAAGTATGGTTTCTACTGAACATATATCACTTTCACACCATCAAACAGTCAATAAATTGTAAGTCAAACCATTATAAGATAAGGGCCATCTGTATTTTGTTGAGAATTTTGTGTCTATGTTTATTAGCCTTCAGTATGCCTCTCTTATGGTGTCTTTGGTGAATTATTTTTAAAAATAATAAAACATTCCAAAATCTACAAGGTTATTAGGTCTTCTCCCTGCCTTGGCTACCCACCCTTAGCCATTCATTTTTACTAGTTCATATAAACACCTATTTAAAAAAAATTTTTTTAAATCCTTACCATTTATATTTTTGTAAGTAAGTTATTAAAATTATAATCAGTTACTCTGGGTATTTGACAGAAGATAGTCTCTATCAGATTGTAATAATAAAATCATTTGAATTTCTATAGTAAAAGACCACAACTCACTGACAATAAGAAACTCCACTTCTGGAGGTATAACTTGGTTAAGTCATGTTTTCTGAGCCTTATCTGTAGAAACAGGAATAAAATCCCCTACCTGCCACTTTGTCCTGAGAACTGAGTGAGATGATATTTGTGAAGAGGCTTAGGACAGGTAGAATCAATTATAGTTATTGTTGATTCACATATTGCATATCACACTATCCCTTTAAATAGCAAGCTGATTGCCTGCGTGTTAGATTGGCATAAAAATTTTCAAAAACCCTTTATTGCATAAAACTAAATACTTCTGTATGTAATCTGTTTTTCAGAAGTTATCTTTCAGTTCTTAAATCCTTTTTTTGCCTAGATTCTTTGATTTGTTGCCTATTTCGGAAACTTGGAAAGTACCATGCAAATACAGATATAGCTTTGCTAAGTTAAAAATAAAATACTTAAGTGTTTGCTGGTGAAGGAAAATGTGATGCTATGTAGGTAAAACTGTGTGATGAAAATCAGATTCACATTTCATAAGAACATTTCTGGAGAACCTTAGACTTGAAAAGTAGGAGCCAAATGCTTCTCCCAGACGATAGTTTATAACTCTCACTGAAGTCAAGAGTAATTCTGAGGGTAGAATTTAAGCCAAGTGTTTGGAAAGCTGGGAGAGGAAAAAAAAGAAAGCACACATAAATTTCCAACTCTTTCCAAAGTACTTAGAGGGGAGGAGATTTGTAGTTAAGATCTTGAGAAATGTTTTTTTCCGCTAGTGGGATATTCATAATACCTTGATATAAATTATTTTACCTTCCCTGGGATGCTAATCATGATCAAATTTAGTTAAATAACCATTTAAGTTGCAAAAACTACACACACAACAGTACCAATTACAATATCTAACAGTCATTATTTAAAAAAATTTTTTAAATGTTTGTTTGTTTATTTATTTATTTATTTATTTATTTATTTATTTATTTATTTTTGAGACACAGAGAGACAGAGCTTGAGGCAGGGAGGGTCAGAGAGAGAGGGAGACACAGAATTCGAAACAGGCTCCAGGCTCTGAGCTGTTAGCACAGAGCCCAAGGCAGGGCTTAATCTCAGGAGATGTGAGATCATGACCTGGGCTGAAGTTGGATGTTTAACCGACTGAGCCACCCAGGCGCCCCTCAAAAAATTTTTTTAATTTAGTTTTTAAAAAACACATATGGACTTTTATTACTTATTTTTAAAGCAAACTCTGCCCAACATGGGACTTGAACTCACAATTTCTGAGGTCAAGAGTCTTATGCTCTACTGACTGAGCCAGCTAGGTACCCCTGACGTGGAGTTTTTAAAAATATCCTTAAATGGAGAGATTCTCTAAAACCTTTGACAAATTAAACACATCATTATGAGATTGAGATGAAACTTTTCAGACATAATTATTGCATAAAACTAAGTCCATACTCAATATTTATAAATAGCCTAATTAGAAGTTATCTTAGATACCTTTTCCCTGCAGTAATTTCACAAAATCTTTTTTAAATTCCTACATGTTGAACAACTAAACTTTAAAAATTAATTAAAGTTAAAACTATGGATGATATTGATATAACGGCAATTATTAAAATCGATAATGTACAGCTTTGATCATAACGTTTAAGGGGATTCTTAGTCAACTGTCTGACATAGGTATTTCAGAAGACAGAAATTGATATCTCTCACTATTTGTCAGTGCTTGAATAGACTGGCTCCAAAGATTATCTTAGTCTATTTTGGGCAAGGGTGCTAGCCACAAAGGTCATATCTACCAGTTGATGCTTATCGTTACACTATCTATGACACAAAGTAACACAGATGCAAAGAATAAAGGCTTTCTTTGAAAAACTGATAAAGGCCATCTGTGCCCAAGGTTAATAGTAACACAACCAGAGGAGAAAACGTTAGGGTCTTTTTCTGTTCTCTTGATTTCCTATATAACCATAGTCAAATTTTTACAAATAAATATGCCAACCAAAAATAAATACAATGAACTTACTGAGAGACAATTCTTTCCATTTAGTCCTCTACATAATTATCTAGTATGATCTGTGCACCGAATCTCTAACAAGGTAGCGTTAGCCCATCTAATAGAAACAAAACAAAACAAAACAAAACTCAGTATCAGTATGGGTGATAGAATTTCCTAAAGAGGTCACATTTACAGAGTACATACTACATACATAGTTATTTCATGTAATAGCTGAACAAATTCTCAAAATGTCCCTCAGCAATAGGTTCTGCATTCCCTGTTAGCAGATGAGGAAATATTAGCTTATCCTCACAGTTGGCCTTCTGGCTGGTGGTGGAGGTAGTACTTAATGGTAGAGCTAGTCTGGTGCTCTTTCCTTCAAATCCCAGCTGGATTAAAAAAAAAAAAAATTTACTTGTTTATTTTTAATTTTTTATTTGTTTTAATATTTTATTTTTGTTTTATTTTATTTTCGAGAGAGAGTGAGACAGCGTGCAAGTGGGAGAAGGACAGAGAGAGAGGGAGACACAAAATCCCAAGCAGGCTCCAGGCTCTGAGCTGTCAGCACAGAGGCCAACACCGGGCTTGAACTCATGAACCCTGAGATAATGACCTGAGCCGAAGTCAGACACTTAACTGACTGAACCACCCAGCACCACCCCCGCTACCTCGCGCCCCCTGCTAGCTGTTTTTTAACTATGGTATTCAACACTGACAACACAGAACCAAAAACCACTGCAACAGATGATACATGACAAAGGGGAAAGTTTAGGAAATCACAATTTATATGTATATTCCTTTGTCAACAAATAACTGGTATTTTATGATTCACATGGTATTGTTTTGTAAAGTGTTGTCATTTTGTCATTTTTCGTAAAACTGGCTTTATCTTGTTTATAGCATAAAAAGAACAAGGCATATCAATCACACGTGGAAACATTTTCTTCCAATTATGTTAGCTATGAAAACTTTTGACAAATTATTAGATTTGTACACACCAAATGTGCATTTGATTCCATTCACGTTCCACATCACTGGAGTAAATGGGCCGTTCTTTTTCTTACTTCACCTTCTTGAACTGCTGCACATGTTAGCCAATGATGTAAAGTTTAACTTAGGCCTGCAAAAAAAAGAAAAAAAAAAGATCGAATTCCCGGGGCCAAAGAACCCTGTGAAAGTCAAATATGTTTGAAAAAAAAAAGAGTGAATATTTATTTTTGTCGCTCAAGTTTTCCTGAAGTCGACACTGTTCCAACCTCTTGTACATTTCATTGACCTTAATTAACATGTAGTAGAAAATGATGGGGATATTGTTCTTAAAAAAATCTATAAAGTAAAAAAGGTGTAAAGATGAATGAAAACTGCAAAAAACTTCTCTGGAGTAAACAATTCCGAAACTCCTAGTGTGAGTTGTCAGTAAGGGTTTCTTTAAAAAAAAAAATTTTTTTTAATGTTTTATTTATTTCTGAGAAAGAGACAGTGTGAACAGGGCAGGGTCAGAGAGAGAGGGAGACACAGAATCCAAAACAGGCTCCAGGCTCTGAGCTGGCTGTCAGCATAGAGCCCAATGCGGGGCTCGAACCCACGAACCGTGAGATCATGACCTGAGCCGAAGTGGGCTGCCCAACTTACTGAGCCACCCAGTCACCCCTCAGTAAGGTTTTCTTAAGCTCATAACTACCTCACAATCCGATCACATCACACTCTGCTTTATATTCTGAGAGGCTCTGGTTGGCCATCCACAGCAGGTTTCCAACCTTCTAGGACAAGTGCACCTCTTAAAATTAAATAATAATAGTGACTTTGCCATATCTAAGTGGGATAGGATAAAGAAATGAATGAACACCAACCTGGATAAAATTGTCACTATATTCAGCAATTTATTCATTCAATTATTTATTTATCTCTTGAGAGAGAGAGCGAGCGAGAGAGAGCGTGCATGCACATGTGTGAGTAGGGGAGGGGCACAGAGAGGGGAAGAGAGAAAGAATCCTAAGCTGACGGAGGGCTTGTTCTCCAGACCTGTGAGATCATGACCTGAGCAGAGATCCTGACCTGAGCCGAAATCAAGAGTCGGATGCTTACCACCCAGGCACCTCTATATCCAGCAATTTAAACACTGATTTCAGTGTTAAAGATATTTTCACCTGCTTTGCAAGAAGTTTCATTAGATGAATACAACTTATAGATTTATTGAATAAACATGATAATGATAAAAACTAACACTACCATAACAATTAGGTCATGGGCATCATTCTGTGCGATTTAGACATAATAAACACTTTGCATTCTCATGATTACCCTATGAATTAAGTGCTATTACCTCCATTTTACAGGTGAGGAAACAGGCACTGACAACGGGCAGTAAGGTGTCCAAGGTTTTAGAGACAGAATCCATGCAATGTGGTGTTAGAGCCCATGTTCTCCATCATGAGGCGGCCTGGCAAAATATTCAATGTTTCACTGTGCCTCGTTAATAGAAGATAATGTAATTTAATCTTAGAATAAAAGAATTGCTGAAATATGTCACTGTGGGTTAAACCACCACAGCAAAACATGCCCCTTGCATGGCTCTGCTTATTTCACCGCCACCAACAGCTTCACATGACCATTGTCTATACACTCAGGGGCTCCTAAACGCATTCCTTTTCATATTTAAATATTTTGTTTATTGCTTGTAAGAAAGAAACTATATGCAATTACTCCCTTTAACCTGAAATGCTTTAAAAAATTTTTTAAAGTGTTTGTTTTTGAGAGTGAGAGCGAAAGCATGACAGGGAAGGGCAGAGAGAGAGGGAGACATGGACTCCGAATCCGAAGCAGGCTCCAGACTCTGAGCTGTCAACACAGATCCTGACACGGGTCTCAAACTCACAAACCGTGACATCATGACCTGAGCCAAAGTCAGCCGCCCAACCTACTGAGCCGCCCAGGCGGCCTTCTTCAGGTCCTTCTTACGACCCTGTTTAGGAAGGCACCCCCTTTGCTTCTACATGCACCACCCCCCTACACCTGGAGTTCCCCTGAGTACAAGATGCTTTTTCACACCTCAGAGGCTGAACATGTTGTTTCCTGTGCATCTCATGTTTCTTCCTCCTCTGATTGTCTTCTGAACTCCGCTCCATTAAGAGTCGGTTCAATCGTCATCTCTGCAAGGTTTCCCAGGGTCCAACATTCAAGACTTAGGTCCTTCTTCCATTGTACTCCCATGCCATTAAACTACATCTATCCTAGAATTACACAGCAACCAGTCTGTGTACTCTGTTGGCCAGGAGTCCCCTGAGGTTTCTGCATTATCCAGCTTTTTAAGTCACCAAAGATGGCATCTGACATGAATGGTAGGGACTCTAAAGTTGCTGTGTGATTGGGTTTGCTTATGAGTTCAGGGTTGCCCAGTGGTTGGGGTGAAGTACTGACAGTTCTCCACTTAATTCTACTGAGATGGTAGGTCATGTACACAACTTCTACTAGTAGCTAATTTTCAGGGTGCCTGGGTGGCTCAATCGGTTGAGCGTCCAACTCTTGGTTTCAGCTCATGATCTCACAGTTTGTGGGTTCAAGCCCTGCAACAGGGTCTGCCCTGGCAGTGCAGAGCAAAGCCTACTTGGGATTCTCTTTCTTCTCTCTCTCTGCATCTCTCTTGTGCATTCTCTTCCCCACCCCCCAAAATAAATAAATTAAAAATTTAGAGAATAATTTTCTAGCAAATAGGTGAAGGGAAATAATTTTATTTGGTCAATTTTTTTCTTCATTCACGTTTTTTTCCTTTTCTTTTCCTCTTTTTTATATTTTATATTTTGAGTAGGCAATATATGCACTTGGTACAAAACTCAAAGTATCCAAGACAGTAGACTGTGAGATAAGTCATCTTCTCACCTACATCCTCCAATGCTCGAATCCCTCATGTTATGCAGGCACTGGTACAGTTTCTAGTGTGTAATCCCAGAGCTATTTGAGATGCATATAGGCAAATAGCATGTATTTATCTAATACTATTTTGTACCTTGTGTTTTAAACTTTGTGATCCTTCCATACAAGTACAT
This sequence comes from Proteles cristata cristata, assembly GCA_017311185.1. Lineage (NCBI taxonomy): Eukaryota > Metazoa > Chordata > Mammalia > Carnivora > Hyaenidae > Proteles > Proteles cristata. The sequence continues at coordinate 1,403,999 of JAESUZ010000713.1, forward strand.
AAAAAGCAGCCTTGGCTTATTAACAGATGCATACTCTTCAATTATGTGAATATATCATGATTCAACAAGGTTTTCAAATATTTATTTTTGAAAGACAGACAGAGTGCGAGCAGGGGAGGGAAGAGAGAGTGGGAGGCACAGAATCCCAAGCAGGCTCCATGTTCTGAGTTGTTAGCACAGTGAATCCAGGAACCATGAGATTATGACCTGAGCTGAAGTTGGATGCTCAACTGACTGAGCCACCCAGGTGCCCCAATTTTTTTTAAGTTTATTTACTTATTTTGAAAGAGACAGAGAGTATAAGCAGAGGAGGGGAAGAGAGTGAGAGAGAGAGAATCTCAAGCAGGAAGGAGGGGCAGAGAGAGGGAGAGAATCTCAAGCAGGCTCCTCCACATTGTCAGTGTAGAACCCAACGTGGGGCTTGAACCCATGAAATTGTGAGATCATGACCTGAGCTGAAAGAGTCAGACGCTCAACTGACTGAGCCACCCATGTGCCCTGAATGTATCATGATTTTTAAATTAAGTTTTAATTTTAATTCCAGTATAGTTAACAAGTGTTAGTTTCAGGTATGATATTATATATTTATATGATATATTTATATATTATATTATATTTTTATATATATAGAAACCCAGAAACAAGAAATTTTTTTTGCAGGAAGTCAACACAGATGATCACTCCATAGGATCTCTTCTCCCCAGGCAGCGTGGCACTAGGGTGTTCCTTGCTGGTCTAACCCCAATACTGTTTTCAACCCTACGAGGGGCTTAGTGAGTTTTCAGAATCATTTCTCCTCTGCTGTAGAGGAGAAGGCATACTGTTCATTCTGTAAATACATACTGAGTAACTCTCAGGCACCAGACATTGTTCTAGTGGCTTAGGTTTGAACAGTGAATAGACAAAAGTCCCTGTCATCATTAGGGTTACTTATAATGGGAGAAGCCAGAGAGTAAACGCAATACACAGGTACGATATGTGGTATGTTAATTTATAAGTGATTTGGGAAAAAATAAAGAAGGGACTAGAGAGTATGAGGAGTCCCTTTTGTGAAGGGTGGTCAGGGAAGGTCTCATTGAGACGGTGACATTTAAGCAAAGGCGTGAAAGCAGTGAAAAAATGAGCAAGGTACCTGAAGGAAAGAGCAAGAGCAGTTGATAGCGTGCCCGGTGTGTCCTGGAACAGCGAGTTAGGCTGCTGGTTAGAGCTCAGCGAGCAAAGGCAAGAGGAGAGGTGAGGTCAGGGACGTCAGGGGATTTGAGTAGCAGGTCGGATTGTGTCGGTCCTTCTTGTGTAATGGAAAAACCATAGAGTTCCAGAGGGCTGATCGGAATGCTCTATTGAGAACAGATTGAGGGGGGTCAAGAATGAGAGAAGGGAGAACCACTTAGGAGACTTTCTAAACAAGGCGAGAAATGAGATGGGTCACACCAGGTTGGTAAGCATGGAGGTGTGGAAGTATCTGGACTGTGGGTCTATTTCGTAGGAATGGCTGGCACGATTTGGTTAGACTTGATGTTGGATGCAGGAGGAAAAGGAGGGAAGAATGACTCCAAGGTTTGGCTTGGAGAAGCGGAAGGCTGAAGTTGTCAATTACTGAGACGGAGAAAGAAGGCAGGCCGAGCATGTTTTAGGGTGAAGATGATTTGTGACTTGGTTTATGGTTACCATAAGCTTTCTGCGGCTGAGGCTCTCAGATGGCCATGGTTCTAAATTAAGTAAATGGCCTGGACTAGACCAGGACTGAAATGCCTCCAAGGAATCTGCCCATGTCCTCATCCTGAGCTATCCTGTTCCAAATCTGACCTGCACTGACCTATCATATTAAATATTCTTACACCTTTTTCTGTGTGAAATATTTAATCAAAGAGATAGGCAATGCACACACACACACATCATCACACATAACTAAAAACCCTGAAAACTTAAACACTTGATTTCTCGTCCACTACGTAACAAGCAGAACATGAGCCTCTATTAAGGGACTCACTGTCCTCCAAAAACCAAAACTCAATTCAATTCCACATTTGCGGATCCCTGATGTCACCAAGCCACCAGTTCCTAGACAATGCCAGGCTAAACTGGTACAGAAACCACACCAGGACAATATGAAATGCGCCGGATTGAAGAATGTGACCAGGAATTCACTGGTCAAATAATTCAAAAGAAGGGATACACTTAAACAGTCATCGCTAAAGCATCTGATGAAACAATACCTAAAATGGAATGAATATCTCAGCAAACCGAAAGGCGAGGGAAAGCAAAGCCAACGTTTTAACTTTTATTGGTGGAAGGAAAGGAAAATGAAACACACAAGACTAGGAACTGAACTCCAGGAGTTATTTTAAAAAGCTAAGAAGAGATCAGGGAAAGAAAATTTTAAACTGTGTCCTTGAATGGGAGGCCGACAGCAGTGCAGGAACGCGGAGAGCGGTCTTCCCTCCCTGCCCAGCTCGCGAGGCCGGCGGGCAGATCAGAAAGAAAACAACCAATCGCTAGAAGAGAGTAGCTAAGGAAATCCGAACTTGTTTGAAACCAAGTAAAGTGATGGCCAGACTAGGTGACTCAGAGGCGTGACTCAAAGCCGACAGTGGGGGCCGTCAGCTCCCGGAGGCCGGGGGTGCGGCGTCAAACACATTTTAGGAAAGTACCCGGCTCGAGGAAGGCGACAGGAAACCTCCCCGGGGGATAGGCCTGGGGCTCCTCCTGCCCTACAGTCTGACCTCTGACCAACGGCACCAAGAGGAGTTTCTAATCTCCTGGCTTCCCCTTCTTGCTTTACAGCCCGCCCACCCCGCCACCCATTTTTCTTCCACAAAGTGTCACGCGGCGCGTGTGTGCGAGACGTCACGCCCCCTCCCAGCGGCCTTCAGCCCCGTGCGCCCCGCCACGCGCCCACCCGCCCCGCCTCCGCGGCGAGCCGCTCCCTCCCCACCCGACCCGCCGCCCGGGCACGCGCGGCACGAACAGCGCCTGGAGCTGCGCTAGACAAACACCTGTCCCGCCTGGGCTCCGCGAGATTTGGGGGCGAAAGCATAGGCAGCAGTGGGCGCGTTCTCGCGAGGTTTAGGAAATTTCCCACGGCCCGTGTTGTGTCTGAGTTGAGTAGTGGAAGGCGGTGGGAAGGAGGTGTAGCGTGAGACTGGGCTGCCCGCATTGGGCACATGCGCAGTGCCGCTCGCGCGTGCCGCGCCAATCCTGCAGCGCCTTCAGCAGGTCTCCGGCAGCGGATTCCAGTTCTCCGGGTTTTGGGGCTCCCTACAGGAGGCAGTGCTCGATCTGGGAATCTCTAGGAATTGAAAGGGCAAGGCTGGCGGGGGTGGGGGTAGGGGAGGGGTGGTGGAGCTACGGATGTTGCAGGTAGGAAGAAGGGGTCAGGATTCAGGCCCTTCTCCCTTCTAGTAAATGCCCGGACCGACCAAGTTTGCTCTGGGGTTTCCAGGCTTCGGTTGCCCGAAGTACGTTTCGGGACAGCGACCAGCGTCCTTCACCCTGCCAGGCCCACGGGAGGACCTGGGCAGGGCCCGTCCCCATTACACCTGCGTTCACACACGGCCGGGGGCTGCGACCAGGTGCTAACAAGGCTCACACAGCAGGCAGCTCTGTGCCCCAGAGCCACCTCTGGTTTGAGTGCGGGGTGGGGGGAGTGGTGGCTCTCAATTCCAACGCCGTCTTTCACTCCTGGAGAAAACTACGCGGAGCCCTAGCAGGCGTAAGACAGGTGGACATTAGGGGTGTCTTTGCCAAAGGCCTTGGCCTGAGCTCATTTCACACCCAAGGGGAAGAAAGCGAAGTCCACTGAGCTGAACTGCAAAAGTTTTCCATTTCCAGAGCTCTGGAGGGTCAGCCCACGTTGTAACTTGTCTGTCTGCGCGCTAGCAGGGGGGACCGAATGGGCGACGACAGTTCTAGGTTTGTCACTCGCAGAACTCCAGGCACCTCTCTAGCTTCAGCATCTAACGCTGATATTAGCATAAGGGAGGCGCCCAATGAACGTCTGAATGAATGAAAAGGGCTGGGAACCGGAGTGAGCGGGAAGCCACTTGGAAAACACCCATTTGAGGAGGTGTTTCATCTAGGCCTGTGAAACGCGGCAGATTTTCCCAGGACCCCTCCTCCCTTCCCCTCGGCCCCGCCTCCTGACCCCTCCATTCCCCGTCCCCGTTGTAATCCCCTCCGGTTTTCCTCAGTCTCCACGTACGTCCCTCAGGGCGCGTCCCAAAACCCGGATAACCGGAGCGCTCCCCATGGACCACACTGAGGGCTCGCCCGCGGAGGAGCCGCCTGCGCATGCTCCATCGCTTGGGTAGGTTTCCAGGGAAGGCAGCGAGCAGGATCCCCTACTCCGCGGGCGGCGCGAGGCGTCTGGCTCTTCGCGGCGGCTGCGAGGGGAAAAGAAGCGCGGGGGCTGGGTGGACTCGAGGAGTGAGGGAAAAGGGAAGGGGCGGGGGAGAGGGACCAGGGAAGGCGTCAAGGGGAATCTCGCGAGGGTTGGAGTTTTGGCGAGAGTTTGTGGAAGATGGCGCCTGTTGTGACAGGGTAAGTCTGAGGGAATCGGAGAGCTGGGAATCGGGAAAGTTGCGGGCGTCTCGCAGCCTGCGGCGGGCGGCGTGTTCGGGGGCCGCGGCGCGCTTGGCGTCCGGGGCCGCGGGGGCGGCGTCGCGTGCGTCGAGCGCGGCGGCGGCGGCGTGTGGCCGTGCGCTCCCCGCTCTGCGCCGCCGTGGCTCGGGCTCTCGCGCGTGAGGGCGGGCGGCGGCGGCGGCTACGCCGGCGGGTGCGGGCGTGAGTGCGGCCGGGCGCGCGGGGCCCGCGGGCGCCGTGCCCGCCGTGCGCCTCTTGCGCCGCCTCCCGCGGGCCCCGCTTCCCGGCCCCGCGCAGCTTTGTTCCTCCGGGCGGTCGTCGCCTCCTCGCCGGGCGTGCCCGGCCCCGGGGCGCTTTGTCTTTCCCCGCTGCCCCCCGCGACTCCCGACCCCCGGCCCTTTGTTTCACCGCCTTGGGCGCTTTGTCCGACCCGTCGCGCCCGGCATCCCTTTCCCGTCTCCCCCTCTCAGCTGTCCTTTCTCCCGTGCCCCTTTGTTGTGCCCTTCTCTACTCGGTGGCTCCGTGACCTGCCACAGCCCCGTCACCAGATTTCTGCCTTTTAATTTTTCTTCCATTTTCTCACGTGTGTTTCTCTCACCTTTCTGTTTGGTACTTGATCACCCCGCGAGTCTTTGTCTCCCCCAGCCAGCGGTTTATTCGCTTGGCACCCTCCCCCCCCCCACCCCTTCCCTCTCATCTTCGGTTGATTTATCCACTACCCACGGAGTATGTCGGCTGAACGGTCTCAGCCTCGGGGGCTCCATCTGGTGCTTCAGCGAGCAGACAGACCCTGCGGTTTGTTGTTGTTTCTGTGGGTCTTGAAGATGCACGGGGATACTTAGTTTCCTCCTCGGCGCTCCGCACCCTTTTCTCTTGGGATTACGTGCACACTCTCCTCCACCCCCCTCACCCCCCCACCCCCCACCTTTCTCTCGGGATCACAATGTCTCCAGTTTTCTTCGCGGTCTCTTCGGGCCCACGGTTGTTTTGCTTGGAAACAGTAGCCCTGGAAAAAGATCTGGTCTCTTGGTTCTTGCTCCCCCCGCTCCCTCCACCGCCCGCTTTTAGGCCGTTTCTGACGGCCTAGGCCAAGGGCAGCCGTCGTAGCTTTGCCCCTGGGTTACCTGAGGGTATCGTGGGACGGTTAGGAGAGGTGCGAGGTATCCTTTTCCTGCTGGCGTGTGACCGCTTCCAGACGTCCACAGTGGATATTCATTCTGTACGTGAACAGTCGTAGGGTGAATTTTGATGTTAAAGGCTTGCGAGTATTCGGATTGAAAATGTCAGCATTTTCGAGACTCTAGTTCTGGAGTTTATTTTACCAGTAACTCCTGCTGCCTAAGGAAAAGGGGAGGAGGCATCGTGCTTGGGAATTGGATACACATGATTTACTCTTTTCATAACCGGTGGGTAGTTACTAGTTACATGCTTCTGGTCTGTTAGAGATTTGTGACAACCCTTCTGTCCCGTCTTTGGAGTTGAAATGAGGAACGCGCTTAAGAGTGCAGTTTCTGGTTGATGAATACTGCTTCTAGAATCTTTGTGGAATGCATTAATCAAGTGTAATTAAAAGACATTTAAGTAGTAGTCTTGAGGAAGGTGAAGGCACTTCTAATGTTAAAGGAGCTTTAAATTTTTCAGAGTGCTTATTGTTATGGTAATGAAAAGTTGGGAGTTGTGTGTGGGGGTGGGGGAGAGTGGGGTGGTGAAGTGTATTTAAATAGCCTAAATAGTCTGGTGCTGGGAATAAGAAATATTCGGATTTTCCAGGATTACTAGATTGAATATACAGTTCAGAAGTCCCCCCCGCCCCCATTAGTTGGTCATTACTTTAGAGGTGGTGTTACCCACGGAATCATGTGGAGTGTCATTTCCTTTATAAAGTCCGTGAAGTGCTACTAGGAGGGGATGTACAGGATTTAGTGTGAGGAATGTTGGTGCAGTAGAAATCTTTTTTTTTTTCTTCAAAGGCTGTGATTAGAATTAGTAGTTTGAATTTTAATTAATGGAAAATTGTGTTTCATAATTGATACGTGAGGGTTTTGTGAAACTTTGTGTTCAGTCTGGGTTCCATGAGTGGATTTTACCAGTAATCATTTGTCTCCCGTACTTGTTTGTGCATAATCATTCTTTTGAAGGTAAAACCTTGAGTGCGCTTTTCCTGACTGTAAGCAAAGTATAAATACGGTGTAATGAGGGAAGGTATTTTGTTCTGACTTGTACATGTAAGAATGATCACACAAACATCATAAAAGCTACTCTCACATATTGTTATGTGATTCTGAATTAAGTAAGGCTTTTATTTTCTGATCAAGTAAAATGTTGCCTTCACTAAATTATATCACAAACAGCCTATTTAGAAACATACCGGATGGGTTATGGTTGGGAAACTTTCATTTTTATTATTTGCTATTAAAGTTTTAAATTTATTGTCCATACATATTGTGGGTTGGTCCGCACAGTGTTTTCAGGGAAAAAAAAAATAAGGTGCTCACTTTCCATATCTATTTTAACATATGCTTCTAGGTATTAGGTTTTAATCAGTTAGGTTTGTTAAAAAGTTACCTATTGCCGATAATAGATTTCTATCAATGTCTTTTAAAGGGGTAAGATAAAAAAAGGTTGGGGGGGCTAATCTTGCCAGCTGTAATTTATTAAATAATCTTTGGCACTCTGGATGGATAAGGTATTAGGGAAAAAATGGTGTGTTTGAAAGTTCTTACAAATCTTAATTCCAGTATTGCATCATTTTAAAAATTAAAAACCTAGGATGTGACTTTAAAACATTTTTTGCTTCCTCCTAATACTAAATTTCATGTTGTTTCAACTAGGGGCAGTATTTTCTCATGGATTGACTAAAAGTTGTTATTTTTGGCATCTGGCTTTATGATTATTTCCAAGTTACTCTACTTCCCCTGGGCCAATTTCCTAACTATGTAGTAAAATGGGAATTGTAATAACTTGCCACATCTGCACAGGATTGCTGTGCCTTAGGATTTGCAGAGAGCATCCTTGGATGAAAGGTGTAGTTGAAGTCTAGGAATTGTTACTGAAATAAGCTGATGTGAAGTAGGTCATATTTTATAGGAAGTCAAGTAGGAATTTATGAACAAAGTTCTTGGCAAGTTGCAATGGTGATAGTGGGATGAAAAAAATGAAAGTATGCATTATAGTTGGGGTAGATAAAACCAATACATTTTTTTCCCCTGTAGGCTTAGAGGGAGAGGGATATGTGTAACAAATTACAGGTGCCGTGTGTGTGTTGTAGGAGAAATTGAAATCAGTCAAACTCATAATATTGTAAAATTGTGGGATGCTTTCCTTCTATTGATTTGTTTTCTGCACATGGTAAATTTTTTTTTTTTAAGTTTTTATTTTATGCATGTGGCAATATTGTTTTTAAATGGTAGCACAAAATGTTTTCACCAGACTCTGGGCCAAATTTGTTCATAGTAATGACTGATTTTCAAGATACCTTATAGTTTTCAGTCCTTTGTCATTTGCTCTAAAGAATATTTTCTAACAACTGGGACCATAAATTTCAGGGTTGGCCCTTGGTCAAGGAGTGTTTTACATTTGGGAGACGCTCTGTAGATACTTACTGAACAAATGAAAGCTGTTGCTTCTTTATTCCTGGTAGATGGTAACATGTCCCAGCTAAGTTCCCCAAGCTAGGTTTCTTTTTGGATTCCTCTCTCAAGACTGACTCTTTATGTTTAGTCACCTAGAACTGAAACTTTTCTTTCCAGAAAAATCTCTTGAATCTGCCTCCTTCACCTCTGCTGCCACAGTTCTTGTTCTCCTTTCTCCCCTGGATTACTATAAACATTGGCAGCCTCCTTTTTGTTCCTAGACTCAACTCCTTCATCCAGATTCCACACAGCCTAAAGAGCAAATCTGATCACTTCATTACTTAGTTTAAAAACCTTTCAATGGCTCCCCCTAGCAGCCTTCATTAAAGAGGCAGTGGAGTAGAGAGTTGTAAGAGTTCACATTTAGGATTTAATCTGAACTGGATTCCAATTCTGTCGCCGCCTCTTAAAACCTCTGTAACATTGAAAAGTGATCGAACCTTTCCTTGGCTTGTCCATCAATTGCAAGATAATTATTTTTTGTTCAGTGGGTTGTTGTGAGGATTAAAACATTTAGTAGGATGACTGCCCCGTAGCAGGTGCTTAAAAAATGTTAGCTAGCTTGGCGTATAGGGTCCTCTGTAACTATTTCATTTACTTTGTCTCCATCTGAACTGTTTATATTTCCCTTTATAATCAGAGCACCAGCTATATTTAAGAATCTGTAGTTCTCTGGATGGGTTTAGCAATTTAACGCCTTCTATGCACGAAAAGTGCTGGTATTAGTGGGCTATTATTCAAGACCTAAACCTGAGGATGATCTACCAGGATCTAGCAGACTAGGTTCATTGCCTCTTCCATGTGTTCTTAAAGGAGTCAGTATAATTCTCTAAGTGTCCTACTGAGTTGTAATTGTCACACTGAGAGGCTTATAGTTGTGATGTGGCAGATTCGTGTGTGTGTGTGTGTGTGTGTGTGATCATTTATATATTCTTATACTGGAAAGAGTGGCCAGTACATGATAGGGACCCAGTAAAAAGGTTTTTTTGAACAAATGACTGGAGTACTCTTAAACCTTGTTGCAACCTGGTTCCTGTAGGCAGAATTTGATATATACAGGGACTGTATTGATTCTTTGGGGAATTTAATTGCTGAGGTACCCAAAGGAATTGATATCTTCAGCTACAGGCAGTCTCATAGCCTTATGAGAACATTATAGTAAAATCTTGGGCAGAAGTTCCTTTTGGATTAGATTTTATTATTTGTGGAAAATTGACAAGTTTAAGCATCACAAGTGTCACATTTTGTTTTTTTGCATGCTTGACAAGTGTTTCTCAAAGGTTCCATTATTTTTTAATGTTTTAAGTCCTTTCATGTGTAGGGATGTGTGTTAAAACTTAAGACTCTGAGGACTGTTTTTTTTTTTTTTTTTTGTGGGGGGTGAGAGGGAGATCCATGCCACTGAACGAAATAGCAACTTGATAACCTTCAGGAAGCCTCAGGAATTGTGGGTAGATTACTTATGATTTCTCCAAGCTTCATGTTCTACCTCTGTATAAAAGGGGAATGATAATTTTGTTGTGTTTATCTGACGGGTATTATGGCTATCAAGTAAGGTCAAAATAAAACCATGTGTGTTTTAAGTGATTTGTAAATAGTAAAGCACTGTATACAGATATTTTAGTTGTAACAATTGTTTTCTTCTGGTTACCTTTCATAGGCAGGACTTTTTATTTTGTAACCTGTGGTTTGTGGGTCATGTTTTAGGAAAGCAGCAATGTATTTAGTGCAGTGGACCGCAGCCCTTGAAATATGTATTTTGGCATTTTGAGTAGACTTATTTGGTAAATTGCTGCTTGACCATGGATGTTGCCATTAAGTCACCCCCAACTTTTGGGGTCTACTTGTTACTGCTTTCCTCTCTGCTTGGACAGCAGTAATAATGCAGGAAAGTCAACTGCTACCATCTTTCATACACTCTGCCTGCAGTTCTGGGTGCCCCTTAGGCCTGGCACAGCATCGTGGTGTCACTGATGCCTCATTAGGCCTGCTTCTGCTTCAGGGAATGAAATGATATTCCAGTGGTATGAAAAGGATAATGTGTTTCCTGAGCATACTTCTGAGGAAAAGCAAGCATTACAGGCATTGTGGCTTGGGTTGTGTAATTGGTAGTAATTACCCATCTGCGTAAATATTTGTGTAGGTTTGTTATGTTGAGACCGTGCATAATGATAGGCACAACAGTTTTTTAGTCAGGTTGGTTATGTTCATGGCAGTCTTGGAAACATTGCGCTATTTTAAGTTTACAAAACAATATAGAAACCACTGTTTCTTAGGTATCCTAAGTTGCAAAAGCCTTGAGATGAAAATGCCGCACCTGTTGGATGTGAGCTGAAATATGCTAGAAAATCAAACTGACTCTTTTTAACTCCTCTCCCACACTTTTTTCCTATATTTGATCGTTTTAACTTGGCCTTTGAGCTAATATGTTTTCTGTGCATTATTAATCAGATGATGGAATTATAAATGAATAAAGAGTGTCTTTCTCATAAAAAGTTTATATAACCCGGAAAAATGTTGATCACTTTATGAAACACTGTTATTTCTTATTAGTGTGGTAAAGATTATGTTATATAACTGCAGTATTGGTTACCTTATAAAGTACAGAACTAGTGTTGTGGGTTTTTTTCTTATTATTATGAACCATTTATTTTGGAACTAGTCTTGCTCCAGACAGAACATACTAGCTTTAGGCTGGTTTGCATAGTTGGAGGGAGGGTATTTGTTCCCTTATTGGAAAACTGCAGACCCACTAAGATCTTGCCTTATTTTGCTAACATACCTTGTTTTTATTTTATTTCTTATGGACCTTATTTTTTTAAGAGCAGTTTTAGGTTCATAGCAATATTGAGGGGAAGACACAGAGATACCCCATGTTCTCCCTGCCCCTGTATGTAAATAGCCTCCTTCATTATCAACACCCCCTCACCAGAGTGGTAGATTTGTTATATTTGATAAACTTATGGGGCGCCTGGGTGGCTCATTTGGCTGAGTGTCCAACTTTGGCTCAGGTCATGGTCTCATGGTTCAGGAGTTCTAGCCCTGCATCAGGTTCTGTGCTGACAGCTTGGAGCCTGGAGCCTGCTTCAGGGTCAGTCTCCTTCTCTCTCTGCCCCTCCCCTGCTCACTCTCTGTCTCTCAATAAATAAATAAATAAATAAATAAATAAATAAATAAATAAATATTTTTAAAAAGCCTTACATTGGCACATTATTGTTTAAGTCTGTAGTTTACATTAAACTTCATTCTTTGGGTTAGAACGTGTGTAATTGTATCTACCCGTGTAGTATCATACAGCAGTTTCATCGCCCTAAAAATCTTGTGTTCTGCCTACTCATCCCCTCCCCAACCTTACCTCTTGGCAACCAGTGAATTTTTTATTGTCTCCACAGTTTTCAGTATAATTTTTCAAATCATTTAACTTCTGGTTTGAGAGTGAGAAAAATTTTCATTCAAAAAATTATATAGTTCTGTACAAAGCTCCTGATCCATATACCAACTGGAGGAAGTGGAAACTTTGAGGTTCCCTGTAATGAAGGGGAGGGGTTCGGGGAAATGAGTATAACCATGCTTTAGTGATTCTTCAGTATAACTGCAGAAATATGTTCTAAGCAGTCGTTGAGCACGTAATAGGTATGAGAGCCGTATATTAGTCTTAAAAAGTTGTCTGGTGAAGCTTATAATTTAGTGGAAAGTACACAGAGAGTTATAATAAGAGAAATTATAAGAACTGTAACATGTATTATAGTGGGAACACAGAGGTGTGAATGAGTATCTTAATTGGAGGAGAGTTCATAGAAAAGGTGAGAGCTGATGGGGGCTATTAGGAAATAAAACTGGAAGAGTGTTTGGGTCTTCTGGAGGGTCTTGAATCCTAAGTTAAGGATTTGTTATCAATCAGGGATTGAGGTAGGAAGGGACTGAACATTTTTGAAGAGGTGTGGCGGGGTATAATCTATGTAGAATAGATTGGGGTGGATGGAGACCCATAAGAGAAATATAAACACAGTCTGATCATGATGGTAGTAGGCTTATCCGTGGAAAGAACAAAGCAGCTCTTATGAGACAGGATGGTAGATCTATGGCTATGAGCATTCACTTACTCTGTCTTGTCTGAAAAATCAGAGTAGATAATACTTCATGGTATTGGTGTGAAGATCAAATGAGATATGGGAAAAAAAAATGCCTAGCTCAGTTCTGGGAGTAGTAGATGGACTCAATAAATATGTCCTTCTCTTCCCCCCTCTGGAGTACAATTTAAAGGATAAGATGGAGAGCTGGCAAGGGTGGAAGAGAAGGTGGGGAGAAAAAAATGGAATGATTGAAACTTGGGTAAAGCAACTAGAAATGGGAAATTCTGAGCAATGTGAGCACGTACAAGAGGACCTACCTGATCTAGTTTTGTTTTTTTTTTTAGCTTTTAAACAACTGCTGAATACTTACTTTTTCATGTTTCTGTAACAATTTTGTATACTTTGGTAACATTTAACATCTTTCTGCAGTTACATGAATAGATCTGTGTCGGAGTCTCTCTGTCTCTCTCTCTGTCTCTCTGATTTGTCAGCGAGCTCCATAAAGGCAGGATCAATATTTTACTTATCTTGCATAATTATGACACAGCTGTGATCAACTAGAATGTTGCATGCTGGATGAATAGGACTTGAATGGATTTAATAATATATAACGCTTGCCACTAGGTGGCACTTAGTCTAAGTGATAAGGCTGACATTCAGCATAGTTTTTCTGTGAAAATACCATGGAGACAACTGACCTCCTGAATCATGTTTCGCTTTCTTCCACTTCTGGACCATACATTTTGAAGTGGAATATGAAACATTAGCAAATTAAAAACCCATAGTGTTGAAAAATAGAAAAACCGTAATGCCATTACAGTATGCCCTCTAGAAAGAAGCTGAAGGGAGGCTCAGTGAAATTCCACAAGTGACCAAACTCCACATCTCCAAATGTATTGACGGTGAAGCTTGGTGGTTAGAGTTTAGGCTATAGTTTTATGATTAGAGGAGGAGACTTTGGGAATTTGCTTCTTATTGGACTTAATGAAAGATGATGAAGTGTGGTTTATAAGGATACTAGACTGTGATTCTATGTTCTTATTTATATTTTGGTATATTCTTTTCTCTCTGTAACACACCATAGAATGTAATTATATCTTGTGTGACAAATGTTAAGGTTATTAAATCCATTCCATTCAGGAAACTTAAGAGCTGGAAAAGATCTCGCTAATCATATGTTCTAAAGTAACCACTCATTTAAACGTAGGCACACATGGACTGAACAATTTCCAATTGGCTGAGACATATTCAATGAATGAGCTGAGACTAGTTCCAGCATGCGTTTTGGGGAGGACTTGTGCTGGTCTTTTACTCTCTTTAATTTATACCATTCAGCTCCCTTTTTAAAAAATTATTTAAGAAAAATAAATGCTTTAATTTTTTAAATGTTTATTTTAGAGAGAGAGAGGGAGAGAGAAAGCAAGCACACAAGTGGGGGAGGGGCAGAGAGGGACGGAGACACAGAATCCAAAGCAGGCTCCGGTCTCTGAGCTGTCAGCACAGAGCCTGACACGGGCCCGAATTCAGGAGCCATGAGATCATGACCTGAGCCCGAGTTGGATGCTCAACTGACTGAGCATCCCAGGCATCCCCATTCAACTGTCTTTTAATGTTATATGCACTTTGCTTTGTCTTTACTTCTGTGGGTGCCATCTTCGACCAAGAATACAAATCTCTAGCTCTAAGCCTGGTTGGAGTGTTGCTTAATAAACAGCTCTGGGACACCTTGGTGGCTTCGTAGGTTGAGCATCTGACTTTTGGCTTAGATCATGATCTCGCAGTTTGTGAGTTCCAGCCCCACATTGGGCTCTTGTGCTGTCAGGCACACAGAGCCTGCTTCAGATCTTCTGACCCCTCTCTCTGCTCCACCCCTGCTTGTACTCTCTCAAAAATAAATAAAACAAAGAAACAAACAGTCAGCTCTGAGCCTGCCAGTCTTACCTCCTTTGCTGTCTTCCTGTTCTTGATGCTGCTTGTGTTCTTTATCTTGTATATCTGACTGACCAGGGTGGCCTCTTTGAGAACATGTGTCTTCTCAGTGCACACTTCTTCTCCCCTGTGCGTTAGCCATCCCTACTCCAGAACTGCCTTGGTTCAGTTACCTCTGGCTCACCCCAGCCTCTGCCTCTTTTCCCTAGCATTTTAGTTCTGCCACTTGCACTAAATTGCAGCCGGTTGTTTCAAAACCCTCTGTTAGAGAAAATGGAAGGGTAGAAGAGGAGATTGAGAAAAAAGATGGTCAATTAGGAAGGAGGCCACAACTGGAAATTTTATAGTGAAAGATAGACTCATTTATGAACCTGATGATTTTCATACAGTGATTTTTCTAGTGTATATTTCAAGACAGTATCATTCTCTTGACTGCGGAGTTCATTAAGTGTGTTGTACCTGTCATCTATGCTTATTCAGATGTTGTCAAGGAAGTGAATTAAATCCATTTCAGCATTCCAGAGGTAGTAGTGATAGTTTTAGTAATTTACAGCTTATAATAATGAGTGCCATTATTTGATTAAATGGATCATACTGAATTAGTGGGAGTTGCCACTTGACTATTATAATGTTAAAAAAACAAACTTGATAGCTGTAGCTTTCAAAGATTATTTCCTAATTATTGGTAAACAAGCCATTTTTCATCCTGGCCTTCCCCCACAATATAGGGGAAGTCCTTTTACATATAAGATTTTACCTAGAGGATACTTATTTTTGACTTAAGCTAGTTTCCAAGGTGTAACTGTTGAAAGTTGTCAGTTGGTAAATTAATTACATTAGAATTTAAATTAACATGGAGGCTTAGATATGCAGTTGATTTATTTTTTCATCTCATTTTAGCTTGTTTTTCTATTTCAAGGAAGAGACTGTTGATGTGGAAGTTTTTCTTAGGAGTTCATTAATGTCATCTTGATTATTTTTGTGTTGGAAAAATCATGCATATAAGAAATTCAAAAATTATTTAAATATGTCCTGGAAAGTCAGCCATGGTAGTCTTCCACCAGGAAATTAACTACTGTAACAACTGGGAGTTTAGTTTTCCACTTTTTCTTTTTAAGTGGAAATGCTGACGTTCAGTTTGTTAAGTGTCAGTAGTTTAGCAAACATTGAGAAGTTTTAGGGAGTTGACATTTTGTTGATTTTGTGAGGGAGACGGTATCTCCATTTTATAGATAAGTCTGAGGGTTAGGAATTTAGTAATTTAACTCAGGTTCACACAGCTTTATTCTGCCTCTGCCATTTACTGTCCTGCTCTGTATTTATAGAGCTTTTGTTTCTCCGCCTAAATGGTACTCACCTGAAAGCGTTCACGCCCCCTGGAAGGTAACAAGCAATCCCAGCGAGAAGTCTAATAAAGGCTTTACGGAAAAGGGGATTATATTAGATTATTACTTTAGATAAAGTATTAGATTACTCTCTGTTAGAGATTACTTTAAAAATGAATAGATGTTCTAGAAATGCAAAGTTAGATTTGACTGTTTATAAATATATTCTGATGGAATATGTCTTTTTCTTATTTTGTGTAACAATTTTATTTTTACGTGATACTTTTTGTCAACTTTAAAGTATTTTCTCTCAGATTTTCATTTGTCATTCAATCTTATTTATTGTCTTAAATCGTTTTAAAATATTTACGTAATCAAATTTGTAGTTTTTCCTTTGGCTTTGTGTTTTGCTTGTCTTTTTCACACTTAAGATTATGAAAGCATTCTTATGTTTTTCTTATAAATGTCCTTTTACAACTTAAAAAATGATTTATCCCTTTAACCCTTCTGGAATGTGTGTGGTTTTTTTTTGTTTTGTTTTGTTTTTTGCTATGTGTTATGTGGTGTAGAGTCTGACTTTATTTTTTCCAAATGTATAACCAAATGTACAGCATTGTTTTCATACAGGTAGTTTTTTCTGTCTTCTGTTTTATAGAGTTGTGATTCTTAAAATGAGATCTTCGGACAAGCAGCAATGGGATAATCAGGGAACTTGTTAGAGATGCACTTTCCTTCTCTCTACCCCAGACCTCCTCTGTCGGAAGCTCTGGTGGTGTGGAGTCCAGCAGTCTGGAGCTTCAGCAAGCCCTCCAGGTGCTTCTGGTGCTAGCTGGAGTTTGTGAATCACTCTTAGAACTCCTCTTTAAGGAAGGGCAAGCCCTCTGTTTGTGCACTAGATCCTGTCCCTTCTCAGCTCCTCTGAGACATTGGATAGCCAGCTAGCCTCCCCTGTCCCTGGCCTCATTTGTCACCTTTGTGTTGAAGCATGCTTGACAGTATACAAACATGCTGTTATTTCTCTGGACTCTGCTTTAGTTCTCTATTGCCCTTTGCAACAAACTTCCTATGGAGAGTTTTTCTATCTCCAGTTACTCTCCATTCTCCCTAAACGTACTTCAGCCAGGCTTTTATCTCCAGCAAACCTGCTCTTCTCCCTCCAGTTACCCCTGCAGGTTATTGTAGTGGTCAGTTTTGTCAGATGTTATCTGAGTTGATCAGTATTTGATATCTTGGATCACTCCCTTCTTGCTCAAACATTTTGGTTTCCCACCTTGCTGGCACATTTTTCTTGGTCTCTAGTACTTTCTCATTTTACCACATTTATCCCACACTCGTTACTCCTTCCGGTTTTATTTTTTTCTCACTTGCATATATCAGCTTCTAACAATATGTATTATTTGCGTTTTGATTTTGTATTTCTCTGCCCTACTAAAATAGAGTGCTTGGTACATAGAAGGTACTCAGTAAGTATTTGTTGAATGAATGAACCCATGAAGTGTTCTAGCAGCATCACTTTTTGAATGCTCTGTCCTTTTCTTACTGATTTGAAGCCCTACTTCTGCTAGTGTATGTTATGAAGGTTTTTAAAAAAAATATTTATTTATTTTGAGGAGGAAGAGAACATGCAAGTAGGGTAGGGGGAGAAAAGGAGAGAGGGAGAATTTAAGCAAGTTCCACTCCTAGTGCAGATCCTGATGCAGGGCTCGATCCTCACTACTGTGAGATCATGACTTGAGCCCAAATCAAGAGTTGGACGCTTAACCAACTGAGCCACCCAGGCATCCCTAGTGGGCTTCCTGGTATTACTACAGATTCATCTAATGTGTTTCAAATGTAATGTGTTTTTAACTGTGGTATTCAATAGCCTTGAGATCTGTTGTTACATTTAGCTTTTGCCATTGTCTGGTGTGGAAGGCAGTATTAGTTGTTTTATAGAAATTTAACCCAGTTTTACTTGCTGGTTGGTAGGAAAGTTGAAATTCAGACTCCTGTTGCTGGATTCCAATATCATTGCCATGAGCATCTTCTAATTACTATGTAATTTAGTATGTGATAATTCCTCCTCTCCACCCCCTCTTCTCCAAATTTGAGATGAATATCCGATAGTTGTCTATCTACAGGATTGGGTGTGCTCACTAAATAGAAGAGCCCCTTCCCTAACTCCAGCCAGAGTAAAGATCTGAGGCAGCAGGATGAAGTTGAACAGGAATTCGGTTTATGTGGGATTTTTTAAAAATAGACTTTATTTTTTAAGAAAAACTTGATGTGGAATTTTTGTCTCTGCATTTCAGTTTATGATTTCAGAAGAAAGTTGTGGAAAGAACCCAGGCTGGAGGTCATGAAAACACATTCTTTTCACTACTACAAACTGATTTGATACTCCGCTTCACTTTTTTTTCACCTTTGATCTAGGCTTTAAGTTAAACAGGATACTATATGTGTCAGAGAACTTAGAAAGTAATTCTTATACTGTATAAATGAAAGGTATTACTATTAAGGATGACTTGAGTGACGTGTTTTTGGTACTCTAGACACTTTCGTCTTTTGTATGATACCGGAGTACTTTTAATTTTGTTTTATGTCAAACTTTTATAAATGTAATTTTAAAGTTTTTGATGCAAATGTTGTTTTTCTAAGTCCACAGCTGTGGATGTGGCTTAAAAAGTGATGAGCATCGACAATGATGAGCCTTTATGGAGCAATGAAAGGCTGCTTACAAATTGTAGCCACAGTTGAAATGAATTCTGTGTTTGTTATTTGTAAATCCCTAAGGGTAAATGTGTTGGGGGGGGGTGGGTGAGTTAGGATAGTACAAACTGAGAAAGTGTTTCTGTTCTGCTAATCTTTGGAGCAGTCATTTCTGCTACTGCTCTTTCTTATGACTGAAGGAATTGGGAATATTTTGCTTGACCTCTTTGATTCTTTGTCTATGTGTATAATTTGAATATAGGTAAAGGCAAATTGTAATATTAAGATATTGTATGGACATAGTTTCTGTTATCAAATATTTTTGGTCCCAGCAACTACTGTGTATAATGGCGCTTGTGAATGATACTTAACCTGTGTCCATGGTCTAAAACTATTAAGTGTTAAGTTGTTTGGAACTAAGTGTTTTCTATTTGGTATGATTAGCTCATGCATGTCAGTAGTTTTAGGCACAGTGCATCTATTCATTTTTATTTCAAAAATGAAATAAATAAAAAAATATTGTTTTAACATGTTATTGAACAGGTTCAAATAGTTAACTCTAAGTTACTAACAGTAGTTTTACTCCAAGATATTATATATCATATCTAGAGCTGAGCTACAAGAAATAAAAAGGAGCTGTGTTTTTTTTCTATCAAAATATCTAGAAGATATATTTGTCAAAAGAATTCTAGAAAATGTTTGTTTTTTTTTTTTTTTTTAAAGGAAGGGTCGAAAAGTAGTAGTTGGAACAAATGAGGATCTGTGGCCAAAAAACCCCACCGCTGTATATATGGGATTATGGCCAGCATTTCTGAATATCTTAGAACATAGAATTGCAGATGTTTGTATTTATATATTTAAATCATCATAATAGATTGACTTTACTTTTTAAAAAATGTTTATTTTTGAGAGAGAGAGAGAGCGAGAGAGCGAGCGAGCACGAGCAGGAGCAAGAGAGAACACGTGAGTGTGCCCACCAGTGAGGGAGGGGGAGAGAGCGGAGAGACAGGAGAATCTGAACAGGCTCTGCACTGTCAGTACAGAGCCCTATGCGGGGCTCTAACCCACAAAACTTGAGGTCATGTGCTGAGCCAAAGATGGATGCTTAACTAACTGACTGAGCTACCCACGCACCCCAGATAACCTTTGTTTTTATAGACAGTATTTAACATGCTTCTTGGTTATAAATTACTGAATATTGAAGATAGGAAAAAAACATATTGTTAAAATTAACATTTTTGTTAAATTTAGGCTCGTTACTCCTAGTAATACATTTTAAACTTTGATAGTAATCTCTCATTATTGTGTGGGACATGTTTTCAAGAGAATTTTATGCACATTAAAAAAAATAACAATTTTTGTGAATTGTAGTTATTATCTATAGTCACTTTTAGATATGAAAACATTCTTAGTTACCTCTGATTCATAACCAAGTTTTAGCAGAGCAGATGTAGACTAACAGTGGAATAATTAGCCCAAACATATTAGGGGGTTAGAGAGCCCTTTGTGTAACATTTAATTTCTTGGCCAGTTTATATGAATAATTAGTTTTAAGGCAGTTAAAATGTCTTCTCTTGGGATTTCACAGTTGTCATTGATAGCTGTAATCACTGGGGAAGTAGAAATACTCTTTCTGTAGAACAGATGGCTTTCCTAGTACTAGTCCCCAACACTGCCTACTGAGGTTCATGTTTATGTTGGATGATATCCTAATCACACCTTTTGAAAGATCACACCTGGTAATAGAATACGATGTAGATGATAAAGTGACTTAGTGAATTTGAGAACTTGTTAAAGTTGGAAGTGTGTATAGTTCCCATGCTCCTGGGGAAGGTAATCTGTTCGTGTTGGAGCAATCAGTAGTGGCTTATAATGCCCTGACAGGGGCTCAGTAGCTGCCTCTTCCACTTTTTGACTTTCATTAGCTCTGACATCAGTGTGCTGTTTTCATTTCTGTCTAGTCAGACGATCAGCCCATCCAGTGCTTTGAGGCATTGGTAATTTGTGTTAGGATTAAGGATAGGTTTCCATTGTGTACGAGGAAGATTTCCCGAGAATACAATGATGCAGGGGCTTACAATTACAAAATCACATCTTTTTGCAGTTCTAATGTGAGGCTTTTGTGGCGATTTTACTTGTTACTAATAGGATTATCTTACCCCTTTTTAACATGTCTGTTTTCTTTTGGAAATTTGAAAACATGTGCACACGTGTATTGGAAATTTGCATGTATACTTACGCTCCTGAAATTTCAAAACCACAGTTATGATTCTAAGAACTTTGCATTTGTAGGCTATATTTACTCAGTAGCAATAAATGTTTGTTTTGAAGTCATTTCTTAATGACATCTGAAAGCCAGTGACATTTTGGAGATATGTGAGGACAGGTTGCCTTTTAGAAAGATAGGGCTGGGCTTTCCATCTTTAATATAACTGGTCAGGGCAAGTAGTAAGAGTAAATAGAGTTATGGTAGATAGATCTCAACTTTTAGCTACCAAAAATTTGTCAAGGAAAAAAGTTCTGATGCTTTACTCTTGTCAGGGGCAGGGTGGTGGTGCCATTTGTTGAGACAAGATGGCATGGAGATACATGGCAGAGTAGAGGAGTTGAGTTAGTGGTGGGGGGTGGGGAGAAAGAAGTTTCTGGGTTTGAGTGTGTTGAATTTGAGGCCCTTGTAAGAGAGCTAGATGAAGACATCTGGTGGCCAGTTATGTATATGTGTTATGTCTGTGGTTCCTGGAGCTCAGGAGAGAGGTCAAGGTTGGAAATACATACCTGAAGACTGTTAGATGGTAATTATAACCTTGGGAGTGGGCAAAACCTCCCTTGGCAGAGTTGGAGTTAAGCAGGGACGAACTGCTGGCGAGCAGCCACATTTAAGGAATCGGTAGAGATTTAGAAACCAGTGAAAAGTAACTATTAACAAAAGAGGTAGGACAAAAACCTGGACAGAGTAGTGTCACAAAAATGAAAAGAGTACTTTTAGAAGGAGGGATACGAGTCAGTTGTGTCAGATGTTGGAAAGAGGACAAATGCTATAAATCCAAATGTGCACCAGGGTTAAGACTTCGAAGACCTTGGCCAAACAGTTTCAGTGAAGTGGTGGAAACCGTAATGTGGTTTGTCATGGGTGAAGACGTGGAGACAACTCTATCGGAGCCATGGCTGTGAACTTGGTGGGAGTGGAGCTATGTGTGTTGTGATGGAGATTTTTAAAGTGAAACAGACTTGCTTCTCGGCCTTTTGGCTAAGTGTAAAGTGAAATACCCTTGACTTGTTTACATGATGATTAGAAAGAGCACAGAAAGGGAAGGGGATGAAACTTTGAAAACTCTATTGGTGCTTTTTACAAGGGGTTTTGTTGGGGAGGTGGACACACATTCAGTAATGCTGTGACTGTGAGGACATTTGTGAATTAGATTCGGTTAACTTCTCAGTCTTTTCACGGGGACTATCTCATTTTAAGATTGAGATTCTTTATTTTTCTCCTGAAGGAGTGGTGTTAATGCTTGGTTTTTAAATATTTTTTGCTTGGTGTCTCTGTGATTAACTGAAGTGGTGGATTTAGTTAATTTCCTGTGAAGCCAAAGAAGGTTGCATGTCTTGGGGTCTTTATCCATGTACTGCAAAAACTGTGTGACACATGCAGTGGTTTGGTTTGTACTGTGCCATAGTTTATAGACTTCTGACCCCTCACCTGTATCCATAGAAAGTTAACATGTACCACAGTATATATGATGATATATTAATCAATTACAGTGAACTGTTGTATTTTAATAAACACATCAAAATATGTACAGAAATTTGAAATGTTGAAAAATATTGTGATAACATTTTTTGTGATTGTGATAAAAATGAAGCAGAGTTTTAAAGATACTTTAATAGAGTGGGGAAAACCCTTTTTTTAAAGTCTTGGTTAATTTTTCGTGAGTCATTCAAATGGCTAGATTCAAGTTCATTTTATTTCTATACAAATCCAGTGATTTTTCTTAGCTGAAAAGCCATTGTTTACCCTAAGTCTTTTTAATTTTACAAAAATAACCTCTAGATAGCAATGTACAGGAAGCTGCTTGTCTTCACAGGAAAAGTAATCAATTTTGGGACACTTTTGTGTAAGAAAAACGAGTAACTGTCAAGATTCACAACCATTTTAAGTGCTTTGTCACTAGATAAAGGGCAAACCTCTATGTGGTACAAGAGATTTTCATGGTTACTCCTTATCTCATGAAGATACAGTGTTTTATAAAACTAGCCACATCCATAGCATCTGGTAGTACTTTGTGCCTTTCTGTCATTCTTTTCATCGCTTGCTAATGAAAGATAAAATGAGTTCTTGTGTGATAGGATTTCAGTAAGCTTTTTACAGGAATCTTTTATTATGGTTAAAGCACCTACATTCATAGCAGATAATGCTCTCACTGATTTTTTTGTAAAATGCTTTTATTAAAGAACTCAAAAAAGCTTCCTCCTGAGGATACCTTGTCTTTTTGTTCAATGCTCTATCACTTTCACCTGGAAGAGTGCTTGTTATGTAAAAGACACTCAGTAAATATTTGCAGTTGAGAATATTTCACATAGATACATTAAAAAAATTTTTGCATTTCATTAAAAAGTCAGCAAAGACTAAACTGAGGCATCTATACTACCAACTATATGGCAAATTTCTCATACTATGTAATTAAATTTTTTTAAAAATTTATTTTTGAGAGAGAGGGAGAGTGAGAGTGCATATAAGTAGGGGGAGGGGTAGAGGGGGGTGGGGAAGAGAGGATCCGAAGTGAATTCTGTGCTGACAGCAGCATGATGCTACCCAGGCACCCTGAGCTTGTGACTCTTGATCTTGGGGTCCTGAGTTCGAGGTTACTTAAAAAAAAAAAATCATACTAAAAGATAGTTTTAGTGAAAGAGTGTGGCATCTGGATTTGCATGATGACAATAAGAAATGTCAGGCCACCTTTTGGTAAGAAATATTTTTTACTCTAAATTGATAGTTAAGGAAGATGAACAAATTTATTTGCCTGAGCCAAATGTAATTATAAAGGAGAGGAACTTTATAGGAGTTCTCATGTTTTATACATTAATTTTGGATTACCTAACTAATTACTTGAAAATTTTTGCTGTATTAAGGTGCATAGCTTTTCTCCTAATGCTGTTGATTTAACAAAAATATAGTGCCATTATACAGATTAATATATAATTTCTGACATAGGAAAAACAAATACTAAGACTATTCAGACAGAAATAGGGAAATAGGACAGTGTGAAGGCCTAATGTTAAGATCAGTGGGAAAAAGACAAATATTTGACCACAGGGATATTGTGATTTATAAGAAATATGTATTTGTCATTCAGATGACCACACTGTCTTTTTCATATAGGTCTTCATCCACAGTACACAGTTTACAGCTGCTAAAACCCTTGGGATTTCCTAAGAGATGTGGAATAATAAGGGTTTCTCTTCTTATGTTAATGATAGGACTTTTGGAAAGCCCTTTAGGATGGGGGCTGGTTGCGAGGGGAGCCAACCTTGTGATTAGAGAGATGGAACTTTCATTCCCCACCCCTCCCCACCACCTCTGTAGGTTGAACCAATTACCAAAGGCCAGTGATTTAATAAATCATGATTTTGTAATAAAGCTTCCACTAAAACCCAAAAGGACAGGGTTCAGAGAACTTCCAGGTTGGCGAACACTTGGAGCTGTTTACTTGGGAGAGGAGTATATGCCCAGAAAGGGCATGGGAGCCCTGTGCCTTTCTCCATACCTTGCCCTGGGCATCTCTTCCACTGGGCATCTCCTTAGTTATACCCTCATATAATAAACTGGAAATCTAGTAAATAAAATGTTTCCCTCAGTTCTGTGAGCTGAACTTGCAAATTAATCAAACCCAAGAAGATCCTTGGAAACTCCAATCTATAGCTGGTCTGTCAGAAGCACAGGTAATAAACTTGGCTTGCAACTAGCATCTGAAGTGCAGGTGGGGGAGTTAGGACTGAACTCTTCACTTGGAGGATCTGTCTCCAGGTAGTGTCAGAATTGAGCTGAATTGTAGGACATCCTGCTGGTAACTAGAGAATTGTTTGTTGGTGTGGGAAATACCCTCCCCATGTTGGAATTAGTACCAGAACCCGTTTAACCACATACTTAGGTCTCCAGGCATCACTTGAAATTTTTTATTTTTTATTTAGTTTTTGAGAATGCTCTGTTATTAACAATTGATTCAAGGCAACTGTGTTTCTCAAAGTAACTTCTTTATATAGCCTCTTTTTTATACAGACTTTATCTTTTTCTATGAGCTTTCTGGTTTGATGGTATGTTTATGTGTTTGGAATTATGTATATACTAGATGGAACCTGCTATCTTAGGTCATACCATGGATTGTTCAGTAGAGACACTATAATAACAGCTTCTAGTTAAGGGAAGTGTGTGTGTGTGTGTGTGTGTGTGTGTGTTTATTGCATGTCTGTTTCGGGGTCACAATGAGTTGATATTGTTTATGATACTGATACTTCTTATCTTTGATTGAAGATCAATAAAAAGTCATTTAAATTGTTTTAAATTCAAAGTAGCATTAATCTGTATTTCTTCATTTTTGTCCTAATGTAGCAATTTTAACACATCCATTTTGTCTGTAGGATTGGAGTTGACCTTACAGCATTTAAAAGCCAAAACCAAAAAATAACTCTCCGTGGCGTTTTAGTAAATTCATATATGCAGAAGGTTCATAGGAATTGTTTTGTCCAGTGCATACAGGAGTTTCTGCCATGATGCCCTATATATTTTGACAAACCTTGAGGACTGCAAAATCATGCGATGAAAGTAATAAAGCTTTTTGGGGCAAAATGGATGGATGGGGCAGACTACTAAAAATCCATGGAACTCTGCTTGTGAGTGCTAACTAAAACCAGTAGGAATTCTAATATAAAAGAAAAGACTAGCATTTGTGTACCTTGTATTACCACCAATCTTTGGAGTCTTAAACCCTGAGCTCTAGCCTCCTCCCCGTTGTAGGGGTTGTAGGTTCTGGAAGGGCATTGCTTCCAAGAGACTCTTCATTCAAATTACAAATCGAATGCAAGGTGTGTAGCCTTCTTCATCAGTCCGTTGTTTGAACACAGGTGGGCTTTTATTTATTTATTTATTTATTTATTTATTGCAGCTTCTTCATCTGCACTGGCAGCTTTGCTAAATAGGTTAATTTAGCAGAAAGAGTAACAATTCCTGAAACTGCTAAATCAAACACTATTTATAAGAAAGAAAAGTACTCTTTTAGATTTTCGAGGTTTTTTTTCTTAAAATACTCATTTTTCACTAAGGTTTTGTCTCTAATTGTGAAAAAACTTGTTCCAGTTGCCTTAAAACATTAATGTGCTAGGAAAAATCATGTTATGCCAATATGACTTCCTTTGATACCAGCCTCAGAAGTAATTCACAGCAAAGGAAGATACATTGTAGCAGACCAGACTATATTTGTTTGATTGGATTTATAAAATTGCATAGAGTGAATGGCAGGTGAGTATTAGTTTTGGAATCAGACCAAGCTTTGAATTCTGGCTCTGCCATTTAAATGTCACTTTCTGCAAGTTACTTGATTTCTTTAAGCCTCAATTTCTGTATTTATAAAATAGAATTGTTATACTACCTATAGAGTTGGTAGTAAGTAAATGAGATAATAGAAGACAATCTTTTTTACACACTAAGTTTACTAATAAATGTTAGCTGATATAATTCAGAATATTATTCAGACATACATATATGTCATATATATATGATATATACCACTACCAAGGAGTATTTTCAGCAAGTTTTAACATTTTCAATAATTTTTACATTTTTATCAGTTTTATTTATTAAAATACAAGAAGACACAGATTATGTTTTTATCATCAAATGTGGGTCACAAGGAAAGGAAATGTATAAAATATAGTAAATGAGATTTGTATTTTCATTTTTTGGCAAAGATTTGCCTAGGAAACTGATGAAATGGTCAGAGTATGCAGAAGCTGTGATTATATTTAGGCTCCTATGATGTGAAGGGGTTACAAACAGAGTTTTCTGCTTAGCTTACAATAGGGACAAACCTTTTTTCCATTTAAATGCCATTGAAAGTTTTATATTTTTGCCTATGACATGTAGTGGTTTTTGAGGATTATATTCTCTTCCAATATAGAGTTGGAATATAACTCCATTTAAAACTTATCATTGAGTCTCTTTTGAATTGATATTGAATTGAAATCGATATTGAATTGATATTGAATTGAAATCGATATTGAATTGATATTGCCTATTGACATTTTTATTTCTGAAGTTAAAAATATCCTGTCTGTGAATGTTTGGTATCATGCAGTGAAATATTTTCAACAAATTTTATTCACGGTCATTTCTTGAAAACCTGGTAGAAGGCAAGAATTTTGAACACCCTAAGTTTTGTAAAAGATGAGTTAAGAAAGTTTAGTCCTCAGTAGTTTGGGCTGTAGTGCAGAATCTATCATTGCTCATGACCATAGGGTGCAAGGAGAATACTTTGCTCCTATAATAGACAGGTTTCACAAGGAACCTGGAGGTACAGGAAAAGAAATTCATTCAGACTGGGGGTTTTAGCAAAGCTTCAGGAAGGATTTCTTCGTTCTCCTCTTTTTAAACTTCTAAATTATGCTAGAGGAAGATGAGTTTTGGAAATCTGGAGGCAGGAGATTTTGTTCAGGAATACGTATGTACTGACTCTGTCCTCTGCCCTTCCCAGTAGGGATGTGATTCTCTTTGGAGACAGATAAAGATTCAAAAGCCAGGAGTGCCAGTGTTTACACACATTCCTTTGAATGGAAGAAAATAGAAAGTCAGGTGAAAGTTCAGCCTGAGTAGTGGCCTAGTGAGAACGCTGTTTTCTCAGCTCTGCTATAGCTGAACCTGAGTGTAGTACTGACCAGTGTGAGTGCCAAGGCAAATCTGTGCCAAGATAGGCTGCCTGTGCTTTTCCATATGGCCACTGCCACTCAGTTAGGTTCAGTATCATTCCTAAATAGAGTAGGAACTAAATCAGGCCAGAGAGATCAGGAGAGTCTGTCTGACCTGTCTGTAGGCTCTTCCTGTTTGTTTGTAACCTACTGCAATGTTACACAGTTAATACAAGAATATATTCCTATACCATTACTATGATGGTTTAGAAGTCTCCACTTCTGCTCTCTTCCTCGGAGGTAACCACTGTTAAAAATTTGGGATATATTCCAGACAATTTTCTGCGTACTTAACACGTTTACTGTACACACATATAGTTTTGGTTTTCTTCCGGGCAGATGGACTCATAGTCATATCTTATGTTTATTTTTAAAATGTAATGGTAATTCTTGAGTTTTTGGCCATGTATTTAGGATTACTTCACTCCTTTTTTAAAACTGTGTGGTAGTCTATATCCACAGTATAGGTGTAATGGAATTTATTTAGCTACTTCCCGTTTGGTGTACAACTAGATTTCTCTTTGAGGAACAACACTGTAGTAAATATCTTTGTGTGGCACATATGCATGGATATTTTTGTAGGACATACTTACAATTGGAATTGCAAGGATACATACACATTTATAGTTTTGATAGATGCTGCCAAATTGTTCTCCGAAAGCTTATATTACTTACACCCATATATATAGCCGTATATGAAAGTTGGTGAATAAATTTCAATGGGAATGGAAACAAAGGGGATTCTGCACAGAGAAAGAAGCATGAGTAAAAGCAGGGAGGCAGGAGAGCCTAGTGGGTATGATGAGGAAACGGAGTAGAGAATCTGATGTAGAATATAGGAAATAAGAAGGGCTTGTGGAAGATGAGTCCGGGAAGGCGGGCTGGACCAAATGACAGTATTTTTTATTTTAAAAAAATTTTTTTAATGTTTTTATTTATTATTGAGAGCCAGAGAGACAGCATGAGCATGGGACGGGCAGAGAGAGGAGACAGAATCTGAAGGAGGCTTCAGGCTCTGATCTGTCAGCACAGAGCCCCAACGCAGGCCTGGAACTCACAAACCGTGAGATCCTGACCTGAGCTGAAGTCGGACGCTTAACCGATTGAACCACCCAGGCGCCCCAACAAAGCATTTTCAGAACTTTAAACTTGAGTAGACAATGGAAGCCTTTCAAAAGGTTTTCATATGAGCTGTATTTTAAGAGCAGGAACTGTGAAGTCTAGGTTTTACGGATGGAAGATTGGCTATGAGGCTGTTACAGTGATCATATGCTATAATGAAGACTGCAGCATTAGAAATGAGAGGAAGAAATCAGATTCAAGCAGTGGTACAGATTTAAAATCAGTGTGTTAAGTATTAGTGGCTTAGGATGAGAAGGTAAAAGATTGAATGTTGTAGCTCTCTGAGTGCATAGGTGGCACCTTTTATGAAGATAACAAAAATAGAGAAATCGGTTTGGGAAAAACCTGGGTTTGAGAAAATAAGGGAAATTTTTATTAAAATATAAGGAATAAGGTAAGTTACTATCCACTGATACATTTCTGTAAGGTATGTTCAGTCTTTTTAATTGTGGTAAAATATACATAAAATTTACAAAACCTAAAATTTGAGATTTTAACCATTCTTAAATGTATAGTTCACTGTTATGAAGTACATTCATACTGTTGTATAGCTGTTACCACCATCTATCTCCAGAGCTTTCATCTTCCCAAATTGAACACATTAAACATTTAAGTGTCCATTCCACCCTACCCTGAGCCCGGGTAAGTAAATTCATAATCATGATTCAGCTTTTTTGTCTCTATGAATTTGACTACTTCAGGTCCCTCCTGTAAGTAGAGTCATACAGTATTTGTACTTCTGTGACTGGTTTATTTCACTTAGGATAATGTCTTTTAGCATCTATTTTATAGCATGCGTCAGAATTTCCTTTTTATGGCAAAATAGTATTCCACTGTGTGCATGTACATTTAAAAAATCTATCCATCTGCCAGTGGACACTTGGGTTGTTTTTGTTGGGTTTTTTGGGGGGAGGGGGGAGGTCTTATTTGTTTTATTAGAGTGTGAATACAGTAAAATTGAATTTGATAAAACTGTACAACCATGGTACTCTTGTGTAGATCCACTATTAGAAGATAGTGTTTGTTGCCACAAGGATGATTACAAAAGATCTCACTTTGTACAACTCGCACATATCATGGCTACTGAAAAAATGACCCAAAATGTTGATCCTACCAGTGGTTAGATGCCGTGATGATCCACGGTATAGCATAAACTGGCTTTCGAGGACCTCAGGCTTTTAGTATCGTTATTGGAATATTGTGAGGATTAGGCAGTATGTACAGAATTTTGTACACTTTGAAGTGCCCAAAACAGAGAGAAGGTGTTGTGATAGATGTTATAGCCTGCTTAACTGAAGAGCTATATTTGAAAGAATTTTGAATTATTAGGTAGATGAAATAAAATAGTTCCTGCATTTGATGAAATGACCTAAGTGATACAGGTTTCGTAGAATAGAGGTGAATGAGTTGTCATCAGGAAGGTGTTACCTGCTAATTGTGAAAATGTCTCCAGAATCTTGATTATTCTATAATAATAATCTTCTAATTGAAATTACGATGAGCACAGAGAGGTGAGAATAAGTGTATGAGGGAGATTCCTTGTTCTTTTTATTCACTGCTCTCTAGAAAACATATATTCACTTTCCTTGTTCTCTGTAGTCCAGTGCTCTCTGGCAGAGTTGTAATTATAGGCCCGCCATCTGAATTACAACTTTCATTAATACATTTCAATGCAGTTCCATTTTAGGAAAACGAGTTGTTTTGGAACTCATTCACATATGTTTTTCCTTGATGTTCCTTTTCTATCAAAACATATACCCACACATATTGTTCTATGTCAGACTTGGAAAACATTTGGCATTATAAAATTGAAAAGCATGAAGGGAATACAAAATATAGATGAAGATGGTAAATGGAAAATTAAAACAACAGATTAAAAAGAATCTCTGAAGACTTAAGCTAGTTCTTCCTATGATGGCTAAAGTTAGAGGACAGCTCCTTAGTTTTAATAATTTCCTTCAGTCTCACTGTAAAAGGTAAGCTAATGGAAGGTAATTGGTAATTTAAATGAGATGCTTAACATTTAGAAAGCACTCTGTAAAGTGGTCCATTAAACTTATTTATTTCTCATCTGTGATTTGAGGCCCTTTAGTAGCTGGAGAGCATCAGGTAATAGGTTGCTGTTCTTAGCTGAAGTTACCTTTATTGTTTGACCTCTACAGTGTTTAACTATGGATTATCTCCCTTAAATTAGTCTGTTATTAGACATTTTCTTAAATATTCTTAACCACATCTTTTATTTAATACTGACATTTGCAAATGGCACAGGATGCGTAATTAAAATACTAAGATTATCAGAACACTTGTCTAATAAAAAGTACTCTTACCTCATCAGTTTTTTTTTTTTAAATCTAACTGCAAGAAAGAACTAACTTGACGTGTCACATCTCCTACCCTTGGCAGAAAGTTCTGATAAACTGTAATAAACTCTATTAGAATATCTGAGCATATCCAATTTATGTATGTCCAAGTCAAGACTGCTGAAACCTCCCTCATGGTAACTTCATCCTTTGGGCTTTTTAGGCTAGAAGAGACCTTGGAGTCGCCATTGCCTCTTCCTTTTTTCCTCCAACTCCACCATGCAGTGTGTCAGCCGATGTTGTTAGTTTTGACTTTAAAATATGCCCAGGGGTACCTGGGTGGCTCAGTTGGTTGATGAGCCCCAGGCCAGGATCATGAGATCAAGCCCCGTGCGGAGCCTGCTTAAGATATTCTTTCTCTCTCTCTCTCCCCCCCTACACACACACACACCCTCCCTCCCTCCCCATCCCCCTGCCCCTCTCCTGCACACACATGGATGCATTCTCTCTTTCTCTCTAAAAAGTTGTAAAGTATGCCCATAGCTTCTGTCATGTGTGACATTTCCGCCACTTCCACCCTGGTGTCAGGCTCCGTGGTCTTTACCTACATAGTTCTAGTTTCTACCTAATTTGTCTCTGCTTCTTCTTCCCTTAAGTCTTACCATCTAGATTCTCTGCTCACTAGCCAGGCTTATGCTGATCTTCCTTGGCTTAGATCTTAATCATCCTCAACTCAGAATTTAGAATAAAAAGCTGAGGTCTTTGTGACCCATGGTAGCCCCAAGAATGTGTGCATGCGCACCCCACCCACTCACACTCACACAGCGTCTCCTCAGATCTATGGTCCTGCAGTCTCTGCGTTCTAGCCACCCTGGTCTCCTGCATCAGGGGCCCCCGGACCTGCCACTTTCATCACCTCCTTCAGGTCTTTGCTCAAATACGACCTTAGGGTTTATTTAAAATTGCACCCCGTATCCTGTATTCCTTGTCCTTTCCTTCTCTTTCTCTCCATAGCATTTACCACCATACAGAATTCTTAATTACAGTGTTAACTCTGTGCTACCAAGGATTTTGGTGTGATTTGTGCACTGAAGTATCCTTAGTGCTTAGAAAGGGCTGCCACGTTGTAGTTCAAAAAGTTGTTGATCTAATGAGTTTGTCAAGAGAAAAGAGAATGCTTGAAGGAATGAATTAGAGCCACAGACTGGATCATCGTCTGCATAATTGGAATAAACATTAAGTGTGAAAATTTTTTCAAACTTAAAGCATAAGTACTTCTTGAACATTAAATTAAAACATTACTAGGAAAGTGTTTTATTTTGATTCTAGAATTGTGGCATTGGCAGACATTGTAACTGATTCCCAAATTGTGCTTCCAAAGTCAGTAAATGTTTATGTCTCCTCAGGCAGGCAGTGTTTTTTAGATGCTTTCATATGTAACTACTGCAGTTTTGTGCTGGTATTAACCACAGAGAGATTGTGATTGGTGAGACAGTACATGTTCAGTGTCCAGTCTGTGACTCTGACTCGACATGCAGAACTTGATTACACATTCTTGTATCACTCATGACAATGTGCTCTTTTCAAGTTACCAAAATTTGCATTTTATTATAAACAAAAAGAGACCTAAGCAACTCAGCTGAAGGAGATAATAGAAACTCAGTACACCCATAAACACTTTTATAAATATACATAAAAAGTACAAAGAAAGTAGAGGTAAATTTGATTCAGGCTCTTTAGCACTTTTTACTTAGTTTCCTCCCAAGTCCTAGAATGGAAGGAAGCTTCTGTTGATTTGCTTGTTCTGAATAAGTGTATCGTTGTGTTTATGAGCTGATTTACTTTACTACTACCACCACTACTTTTGCTTTCCTAGCATCCTTTACTCAGCACTTTCTATTATTTTTTCATGTCCCTCTCCACCCCGCCCCCCCCCAGCTTTGGTCTTGGGGACAGGTAACAATTTGCTAACACCAGTCCATTTGAAAAAGGATAGAGGTGTGTGTGTGTGTGTGTGTGTGTGTGTGTGTGTGTGTGTACTGTGTCATCTAGAATTCTAGCAAAAATATGGAGGCATATTGTGGTTGAACCCTGGGTGGTTACTATTAGAAGAGTAGCAGCAGCCTCAGGCACTTTGATGGAAGTTTTTATCTATGTTACTGAAGATTATTAGGATATACATTTTAGGAAAAAAGTTTTCCCAGTTGGGAGTTCCTCAAAAGTAAAATTAGTTGAATAGTCCATTTTCCAAAATTGCTATATTACAATGTCTTTTAGTTATTGAGCCTTGTTGATCCTGAGTTTAGCCACCTAGCTATAGGTTCTAATGTCCCCTTATTCCTAACTGGAAAAGGAATTACAATTTTATTATCAGGATAGGAATCAGAATAGTTTATGATTCTTGGAGAGATTCTTTGAAAATTATTCAAAGTAAGGTTTAACTTTAGGTTTAAAATTGTAATTAGCATTGGCAAAAACTACGGTTGAAATTCCTAGAATGTGTGGTTTTCATACTTTTGATAATAGCAGTGGTTAATTTTCTGTCATTATGTAACACGATTGTTTCCAAGAGTTGGTTGACAGAAACTGTTTAAAATTCAAGTGTCTATAGAACACATCCTGTAAATTATATTGCGTAATTTAAAAGACTTAGCTTCATCAATTCCATTTATGTAAAAATACCAACTTGGCTCAGTATGTCATATGTTGTAGGTATCGAAAACATTTTAAAAACTTGTTTTTCATTTCTGGTCTCACATTTCTTTTTTCTCTCTCCTTTATTCTTTTTTTTTTTTTTTTTTTAATGTTTATTTAGAACACACGAGTCAGGGAGGGGCAGAGAAAGAGGGAAAGAGAATCCCAAGCAGGCTCCACACTATCAGCACAGAGCCCAGTGTGGGGCTCAATCTCATAATCCTGAGATCATGACCTGAGTTGAAATCAAGAGTTGGAACGCTGAACACTCTGAGCCATCCAGACTCTCCTTTATTCTTACATTGTCATGTGATGTTAAAGTCTATTTTACGTACTGCCCTGGCACTTTGGGGGTCATGTGCAGAGGTCCAGAGATCTGAAACACCGTGATGTGTTCTGAGAAATCTGTAAGTCCCACTGTGGCTAGAACACACATTATTTGTATGGGTAGGAGAAGGCAAGAGGGTGGAGCAGGAAAAGACCCTGCGGGAATGCAGTTGCCCAGCTAAACACCAAACCCAGACACCTGTATTCTTTCACACTTTTCTTAATTTTGTGTTCTTTTCTTGCCCAAACTTAATTTCTTCAGGAGTCTACCTACGTATGTTAAAAGCTGGCAAATTTCTGTATCACCTTTTAATGATCTCTTAAATTTTTCTGTTGAGATTTCTGGTCATTTAAGAGTAAAGAATAGAATTTTAAAAAAGTAAACAAAATATGTGACAGATTAAAGACTTTTTTTGGAGTATTTTCTGACCTTAGATTCTTGATTTAATGGGTAAATTTTCTTGCCCCTTATTTAGAAACATAAAGTTGAAGGACAAAAATAAAGGAGAATTAAGAGTCTGTGATTTAGAAAGTGACCTTCTAGTTGTCATGAAATTGATTTATTGGGTTACAACTAGCATTTAAATTAAATCATGACAGAATAGGATACGATAATCTACCTGAGTGTGTATCAGGTTAATCTTCTGAGTATGTATAAAAACCTACTTTTGATGATGGTAAGCAAAGTTTGGAAAACTCTTATTTCATATTTATGTATGCTCTTAGCATTTCTATCTGTATTTTAAAGATAGTATCCATTCATTTACTCAGGTATTTGAGAATCCACTGCTTCTCTTTATCATCCTGTCTCCTATTCATTTAGGCAGTGCTATGTGCCAGATACCATTTGAAAGCGCTTTTTTTCCACGTATTACCTTTTTTTTCTTCAGTTATACAACTGGTATTTTCATCCCAATTTTTCAAAAGGAAAAGCTCAGGTGCCTAGTGATTAACTTGCTTGAAGTTGCATAGCCTGTAAGTTGTGGATCTGGGGTTCAGATTCAGACCCAGGCTGTCTTTTCTTCAGAGCCGACTCTTCTGACCACCAGGCTTTCTTGTCACCTGTGTGTGAAGATGCCTCTCTGACACTGTGATAAGTGCCAGAGGTACGTCTGAAATGGTTCTTGATATTTAGATATTTATAAATGTTGTATTTATAATTTTCTACATTTGTTATAATATATAAATATATAAAACCTATATAATGTGGAAAAACACCATATATAATTAAGTAACCATACATAATTAGCCTATTACCATGTTATATATTTCAGTATTATCAACTGTTATTTCCAGTGTGTGGATATGCCATAATTTAACTATTGCTGTGTTGTTGGAAAGGAATTCGCATTCCTTTCTTAGGAAGTAATATTGCAGTGAACATCAGAATGCGTTCATTATTGTCATTTCAGATTACTATGTGAAGCTGTTTATAAAAGCCTAAATATTTGAAGGTACTGGCATCTGTTTCTAAGTTTTTGAAGTTTATGCTTTAGCAGTAGTGCTAATATACCTTCATAAGCATTGTATTCAGTAGTTGCAAACAACAAAATTCAGTAGTCATAAATGGTGTCCTGTGTCAGACTATCATCTTTTAAAGTCTTTGTTGTCCTTAATATTGTCATTGCAGTATGTATAAGCCCTTCCCAGATATTTTCTTTCATTTACTCAAATGCTTGTATACCTACTATGTTTTAGAGCATATCAGACATCCCCTCCATCAGGAACATTCTTTGTTTTGTTGTTAATCATGTATCCAAAATGTCATATATGACATTTTCACATACTTAGGTTATCAGTGCCTAGTTTGTTCCAGGTCCTTGGTAGTTAGATAATGGATTCAAAAAGATAAAGACAACAACTTCCCTATTGGACATAGCATGGTGAAGGAGGCTCTTGCAACTGGCGTGGAAATATATTTGTCTGTCTTATAAGTGTGAAATATTTTGTAGACAGTTGCATAGAGTTTTTAATTAAAACACACTAATTTTGGGGCACCTGGGTGGCTCAGTCGGTTAAGCGTTTGACTTTGGCTCAGGTCACAATCTCATGGTTCATGGGTTCGAGCCCTGTGTTGGGCTCTGTGCTGACAGACCCCTCAGAGCCTGGAGCCTGCTTCAGATTCTGTGTCTCCCTCTCTCTCTGCCCCTCCCCTGCTCGCACTCTGTGTCTGTCTCTCTCTGTCTCATAAATAAATAAACATTAAAAAAAGTTAAAAAAAATAAATTAAAAACACTAATTTTACAATAAAAAATATATAGTTGCACATCAGAATTTCTGATGGGCATTCCTATTATCTGCTGTTTTGTGTATTAATACTTGTAAAATACAGAAGGGTTAGTGTTATTATTGATGGAAATATTTTTAAAAAGACCTTTTAAGTTTTTTTATTGTTATAGCTTGACTCTTAAAATGTAGTAATTCTGCAAGATTTTATTTCAGCAGTGTAAAAAATTATTTCTTTGAGTTATCTAATTGGTTACCAAACAGTGGCTGGAGTAGTGGTGTTGATCACTTCTGCAGTTAGTTTTGGAATGTAGTGTGGATGCATGGTTTCCATTCAGATTTGAAATTGCTTGGGAGTTTCCTTTCCTGTACTTGAGGGTTTTTTTCTCAGTGCTTTTTGTTTCTCTTTTAGTTTAATGATGTTTTGAAGTATTGGAGGGAGCTGTCCATCTACTTTTGGGGGGGGGGGTTGTTTTGTTTGTATTTTTAATTACTGATAAACTGACTGAATGGCCTCCCCTCTCTCAGCTAATAAATCTCTCTTTCCATGAGGATAATACTGGTAGCAGTTTATGAGACAGGGCCCATTTGGGAAAATGTGGCAGTGTACCCTCTCCCCCGCCCTGCCAAGTAGGCTCCACACTTAACATGAGGCTTGAACTCATGACCCTGCGATCAAGAGTCACATGCTCTACTGACTGAGCCAGCCGGGCACCCTAGCAGTGTACCCTCTTAAGGAAAATACTTTCCATTGCTCATTTTTCTTTGGTCATCTAAAATTCATATTGATAACTACTGTGATTTCCAAGTCCTCTTTAAAAGATCTTTAAGTGTGTAATTTCATGAAAATATTAGATTTCATTTGTAGGAATCAAATGGAGTTTCTGATTTGTGTGTGTGCGTGTGTGTATATATATGATTTTAATCCTTAATGACATGATAAAATGTGTATATAGTCTTGTGTTAAACCATAGCTACAGACCCATTTACAAACGTGGAGCAGGTTTTGAATGAAGAAAGCTTTGTAAAATTAAATTATTATATCAGCCAAGTTGAAAAAAAACATAAGCGTTGGACTTGATTTCTTCTGACTTATTCTGGAAGATAGGTTGATGTAGCAGATTGCTTAAATAATCTCTGAGCCCCATCTCCTCACTGTAGACGGAGGCGGCTCCTCAGTGTCAGGAGTGGTAGACCAGGATGGAAGAGCAGCAGGTGCTGTGCACATTATGCTGGCATAATGTCAACAGATGTTAGCCTCATGACCATCCCTTTCCCCAGCAATATTCTGCAACAGTATTGTAGCAGAGAAGTGCTGAAATTCTAGCTCGATCTAGATTTAAGTCCTCGCTCTTTTACTGCTTGCTTTCTTGGGTCAGTCATCCGACCACAGAATGTCCATTTTCTCCTCTGTAAAATAAGGTTCTAAAAATGAAATGACACAATGAGTAAGTGCTTCAGACATAGGCTTTTATTCTTTTTTATCTAATGTATTTATATTTTGCCTTATTTCCCAGTAGTTGACATTAATTTTTATGTGCAGGGAAGGAGCTGTACCTCAGGAATATTAACCTAATAGTTGTGTGTAGGGTGCATTTATTTGGAGGAGTAGAGTGTAGGAAGCAATGCGAGTGCCCTTCCAGGGAGTTGTAACATATATAGACCCATTAAGAGGCCTTCAGGTGAAGTGAGAAGGGTCAGGGGGTTTCACTGAGTGGTAAAACAATCTGTTTAAAAAGAAGACTGTGGGTATAGTGATTTCACTGGACCAGGTCCCTTGATTGTGTTCTTCATTAGTTTCTTCCTGCCTACTCTGGTAGCATTCTTTTCCTATGTGCAATTCTGCCACCACTGTCCACTTTCTGAAGCTTTGACCTGTATTTTATAATCTGCATTCTCCACAACCTGCAATAAATATAAATCTCAAAAATATGTAATTTTCTGACATTGGACTTTGAAAAGTTTCCATCAGTTGAATCCACTTTTGCAAGCAGGAAATAGTTCCACTTTCTCCTTAGCACAGACTTTTTAGTGCTGGCTGGGAAATTTTGTCATTTTTTCCCTTTCTTGTCTTTTACCTTCACATAAGCTGTTCCACAGACCCAGAGCATAACAGACCTCTTCCAGGGACTGTTTTTCTTTGGAAGCCCTTTTTATGGCTTGCTGTTATTTAAAATTTCCTTATCAGTCATCCTAAAGTAACTTTAATTGCTTTATGAGAAATGCAAATTGATTGTCAGTTAGTTTTGCTTTCTTTGTGTGGCTGGAGTCTTCCTTCTGGTAACTGTTACAGATTGCCAAACTTGAGGCAAAAGTAGAGTGAATTCTTAGATTTAAAATGTGGAATATAAACCTGTATCATTTTAATAATGAAATGTTTTGAGTATTTTTGTATGAGAAAGGTGGGTGGGAGTGAGGAGAGAGGGACAGAAGCCTGCTGGTCACAGAGCGGCAGTTCCCCTTGATAGTGAGCCATCTGTTGTTCATTGACACGTGCATACTCTTAATAAAAGGAAGCTTTACAAACTGGAGCTCTTTTCATCTTCCGTAGATGACTTCCGTAGAATTAAAAAGTGTTAGCAATATTAGCATCAGGGGGGACAGGACCCTCTGCTGTACTCATTAATGAGTTCCCTTTTATACAGGTTGTGTGGGGTATTTCCAGCTCTCTTTCAACACAGAGTAGAAGAGTTGGTCAATCAGAGGCACCTACCAAGTGTTCAGACCTGTCTTAATGTTATTTTCATTCCTTGAAAACTGAAGAATCAATTGGGGCAAAGAGATTTTGTGGGGTTTTGATGGATCACCATAAAGCCAAAGCTGTTACTCCCCAACTGCTAAGCATGCATTCCTTCTCCTTCATAATGAGGGTTCACATTAAAAATGACAGTGTTACATAGTAGTAGCAGCAGCTTTGTTTCTCTTAGTCATGGCAGCAGTTAACAGTGCACCAGTGGCTTCACATACCAACACTTAAGTCCTTATTTTTTGTTTTTGTTTTTAAGTCATTGAAATTATGAGACTATCATTCAAATGGAAGCATTGTAGTTCTTCCGGAACCATTATGATCTCAAAAGGAAAGGAGAATGATTCAGATACACTGGCTGAGGTGTTTTGAGGTGCATCGAAGTGTTCCAAGCTGTGACTTACCTTAACATGTTCTTGAAGTACCATGGCGTGGATTAAAAGGTATGCTTTAGAAATCTCCCAGTGACCCCAGGGTCATGGATAGAATGAACGCTCATGATTCTATATTTAATTATCACATATATTAAAAGATTTTAATATTTAGATTAGAGATGGTTATGGATTTATGGTGATAGTATTTTTTTGTTGTTTAAAAAAAAAAAAACCATGTATCATAAGCTTGATAAAGGACTCCCCCCACACCCCACCCCCCACACACCCTAGGATATGGTTATAGAAGACACTGGGATAGATATTTTGTTTGGGTTTTGATAGTGATGGGCTGTGATTTCTTTTACCAAATAGTTTAGGTATCATTGATGTATTAGTCTGTATTTAGCTCTATGGTCTGCATCATAGACTAGTTTGTCTGCAGTGCTGTCATTTCATGGCCTGAACAGGAAATAGTGGGATAAACGCTTCAGTTACAGCCTTAATTTGACTAAACTAAATATTGCTTACTTGGACCATTTATAGTTTGTGCTTGTTTTTGTCGTTTACAAAGAGTTTTTCCTGAGAGGAAAACGAGTGACTTCTTATGAACAGTGATTATTATTGCTTCTCTAATGTATATATGCAATTAATCATTCACGTGTTTGTGGCATGCAGTCCCACTGTTATTTGTGGTTGCTAATAGTGGTAATTCTAGGCTTCATATTACCCACCTATCCATCAAAAATTGTTACGGTTTTTGTGTTCTTACATTTTATTTGACTGATGTAGTCAAAACCACTTTTAATTATTTGAAACCTTGGAAACCTCCTACTTTTGTATGCTGTGCTTCCTATTAAATGTTTGCTTAAGGATGGTGGAAGTGAATAAACCCAGGAAGAACGTGGAGTTTATTAATGTTGTAGTGGGTTCAGAATTCTTCAGCTTTTAGGTAATGAAGGAAAATATGTTGGGAAAGTTACAGTTTAAATTATGGATAGGTAAATTTAATAGAAATACACTAGTGAAGTCTGTAATTTTTATCAGCTGGGCTGCCTTATGTTAAGATGTTTTGACAGGTCAGCAGTTAAATTCTAAGTGGAATTTAGTTATTAAACATAGGACAAAACTGCTTTATGTTAAATTCTAGCCTATAATGATAGCAATCTCATCAAATTTTGAGGTAAAGTTGGCTGCTTATTAACCAAGGCAATCGTTCAGTTCAATAGTATCTACTCTCCAAAAAGATCTTTTCAACATGGGTTGGAGATGATATTCAATACATTGTTTATAAAATATATTTCTTTACAATATTTGCTACTTCAGCTTTAAAAATCTCTTTTTGGGCAGTAGTACTTGGGCATCTGTTTGTATCGTTTTAACTCCACAGAGGATTCTTGATGCAGAGACCAGAGTTGGGAACTCCTGTACCCTTTGGAAAAGTTTGTAACTTAGTGGTTAAAAGCTTAGACTCTAGTGCCAACTGACCTGTGTTTCAGATCTAATGCTTAGTTTATTATTTTGACAGATATTGTAAAAATGATATGGAAAAAAGTTTATATATTAAAAATACAATAACATAAGTATATATAATTTATGTTAATGCATTTTATATGTGTATATATGTATGTATATGCACATATATGTAGCTATATATAGGTTATATATCTATGTATCAAAATAAATTATACACACAGTGCTGGGTAGGAAGCCATTGTTAGACTAACAATGGTGATGATAATTTTTTTTTAATAGCTTGTCAAGTTGGTTTCCATATAAACCCAGTGCTCATCCCCACAAGTGCCCTCCTCCATGCCCATCACCCCCCTTCCTCCCTCCCCCACCCCCATTAGCCCTCAGTTTCTTCTCGGCATTCAAGAGTCTCTCATGGTTTGCCTCCTTCCCTCTCCTCCACTATTTTTTGCCGCTTCTCCCCCATGGTCCTCCATTAAGTTCCTCTTAAGCCTCCTATATGTGCAAACATATGGTATTTGTCCTTCTCTGCCTGACTTACTTCGCTCAGCATAACACCATCAAGGTCCATCCATGTTGCTACACATGGCCAGATTTCATTCTTTCTCATTGCCATGTAGTATTACAATGGTGATGATAATTAAATGCCAGATCAGTAACTTGGTTTAATTAAATGTCAGATCAGTAACTTGGTTTTGGGGAGGGGGGTGCTATTAACATTTTTTTCTTACCTTGAGTCTTACACTTTCTCAATCTTCCTGGAGCTGAATGAACAATCACTATTTGGTTGATGCTTTCAAATTCTTTGGACTTTTTCTCATCAGTGGAAGGTGGTTACTAGAGATGTATTGATGTTGATGTATTTATGGTCTACTTCTGCCAGGTAGATTGGTGCATCTTCTAAAGCTATGTTTTTCAAATTGCAGGTTTCAACCCATTCATTAGTGGGTCAAGAAATTGATTTAATGGGCAAGGATCAGCATTAAGACACATATTAGAATAGAAAATAAAATATCAGAGAACTATAGAGAGATAGAGATATTTTATATAGGGATATAAAATATCAGAGGACAATAGAAAAGAGTATTTAAGGAATATTTTGTTTCAAGTTTTTAAAATGCTGAAATAAAATATATACACACTTATATTTATGTTGATTGGATTGTTTTAGTCCCACTAAGTGTATGCCTACCATAGTCACAGGTGCTGTTGGTTCTATTTTGTTTCGCCTTGCCAAGAAATAACCAGGATACAGTCTAGTCTTTGGCTTGTATTGGTATGCCATGTCCTATATCACCTTCAAGGATCCCCTTACCATCCCTTTCATTTGAAGTGAAGGTTATTATAGGAGAGTATCTAAGGAGTAGAGGAGAATAGGAGAACATAATAGCTTCTGAGTGGCATTAATCAAGGATGTTTCACCAAGGAGAGTGATCTCTAGTATTGTGCCCTGTGGCATACTTTCTGGTATTTATCTATCATTAATAGATCAGTGATTTTCAAACTGCCAATGGTAGCCTATTCTGGAGTCAAATTAATAAGTTACTGCCTTTTCCCCCCAATTAAATGAAGTGGAGAAGAACAGAATAGCAAACGTCATTAATGTATCCCACAATATGGCTTTGTAAAACTTTTGTTTTAGGGGTATATATATGTGACAGATTGCAGAGACCTAAGTACTGGTAAACATCAGTTGGGAAACTGTATGAAACTCAGTCTTACAACTCTAGATTGGCAAATTGACCCCAGCCAGAAAAGACTTCAGATATCTATAAAAGGATTATCGCTCAGTCAGTAGTCTTATCTCTGATGGTAGGTTATAGTTAATGAGCTGTGAAAAAAAAAAATTTTTTTTTAAAGAAAGATCATGTGTGCAGGGGAGGGGGGGGGGAGAGAGAATATCTTATACAGGTTCCATGCTCATCACAGAGCCCTGTGCAGGGCTTGGTCCCATGACCCCCAGTATCATGACCTGAGCCAAAATCAAGAGCCACCCAGGCACCCCTTTGTCTTTGTTTTTTTGTCGTGTTATTGGTATGTGTGCACAGGTGTGAGCTTGCCCTGGTAAATATTTAAAGTTTGCTAGGTAAGAAATTTATAATAATTACTACTTGAGGAGGAATTTACCCTTACTTTACATTTATGAAAGTGACCCATACAATTAAAAAAAAAAAACTGATGATATATATGAAAACCCACCCAATTCATTTTCTAATTCCTTATATGTTAGGGCTGTGCATATTATAGGTGCTGCTTAAATTCAGAAGATAGATACAAGTTTAATGTTGCAAAAAGATTAAGCATAAATCAGATCTATGACAATACTTAGTGTAGTTAAATGTTAGAGCTTTTATTTTTTTGGATTAGTGCCTGTGCCTATCACAGTGTCCTCCTAACAGGCAGATATTTGTTTTATACATTTATTGAAGATGTTCACAGAGTTTCTGGTGAATATTTTATTTATTTTTAAAAAGCTTTTTAAATGTTTGTTTATTTTTGAGACAGAGAGCATGACCTGGGGAGGGGCAGAGAGAGAGGGAGACACAGAATCTGAAACAGGCTCCAGGCTCTGAGCTGTCAGCACAGAGCCCGATGCGGGGCTCAAACCCACGGACTGCAAGATCATGACCTGAGCCGAAGTCGGATGCCTAACCAACTGAGCCACTCAGGCGCCCCTCTGGTGAACATTTTAAAATAAAGCTTCAAAGTAGGACAATATTAGCATGTGTATGTTTTAGGACTGTGTCTAAAGTACAGTTTCTTTTCTCTCTAGAAAACAATAAGAGAGTGAAGACTTCTGGTAAATTGTTTCATAGCAATGGAATTTGTATATTAGTTTTCTACACTTGGGAGTTGAAAAATGGAAGAAATCTTTGCCAGAATAGAAGGCCAAAAGATGATAAGTATAATTCATCTTCCTTTG
The DNA here is from genome assembly GCA_017311185.1 of Proteles cristata cristata. Taxonomy (NCBI): domain Eukaryota; kingdom Metazoa; phylum Chordata; class Mammalia; order Carnivora; family Hyaenidae; genus Proteles; species Proteles cristata. The sequence goes on from JAESUZ010000713.1 coordinate 1,447,361, forward strand.
CAAGTTCTTGGAATTGGAGTCAGACATACATAGTTCCTGCTCTGAATTGGGCATGATATGCTAAACTTAGAAATCATGTTTTGAAATTGCAGAAGATAAAGTAACTGGTCCTTCCGACCAGTGGATTAAGTACCCCCATGATGGGAGCTTGTCTTTGCACAGCTTGTCTTTGCACAGCAGTGTGCGCAGGAGTCCGATGCTAGTGGTGAGGCAGAAAACAGCTTGTGGATTCAGAGAATGGGAAAGTTAATTCCTTTTTCCATTACTCTGTTTCCCCAAAACCTCCCACTCCCCACCCAACCTTGCCTTCTCCTAGACTGTTCAGTTCTTCCTACCCTCATCAGCAGCACCGCTTGGCTTTTCATCATTGTGTTCGTCCGGTTTATTCCCGACCTCCTCTCTGTCTTCCTCCTGCTGCTGCTTCTCCTGTTGAGACTGTAAGGTTTCATGGTGGTGTTTCCTGGCATTTGTTTCTTCTTCACAACTGTGTCCCTTTACTTTAGTTACCAGCTTGCGTGAGAATGAGAGCAACTTGTATCCTTTGTCTTTGGTAGATTTTTCCTACAAAAAAAAAGTGTAGTTTAGAAGCAAACTATTCTAGTTTAGTTGGCCTTGAACTGAGATGAGTGGCCACAGATGGCGCCCCAACCGCATATCTAGGATTAGAAGAAAGAACATTTCATAAATTACTATGTTAATTATTAAATATGGTTCCAGGATACTTTTGGTTACTTAAAATGAGTTAAAAACTCTCTTAAGAATGAAGATTAGCTGCTTTGAGAGTATTTTAAAAAGATTCTGATTCTTTTTAAAAAGAATTTTAGATTCTGAAAATAACAGTTTTAAAAATCTGGTGTATAAGTGGTTACATTATTAGCATTGGGCACTTTCTCAGCTAATTTATATTATATTACTTTGGAAAACATTGCTATTTTGCATGTTTCTGGAATCTGGGATATCTATTAAAAGAATACCTTAGAACCCCATCCTAAGCATGAACCTAACTGAGAAGTGGAATGTACTCTGTCAGTAACTGTTAGGAAAATTAGGGAATATCTTCCTTGTGAAAAATAAAATGAAGTCAGTTTATCTTGTAATATTGAACTGCTAGGTGATTATGGGGAGAATAGTACATAGGTGAGCCGGAAATGTGCACACATGCCAAACCTCTTGCTTAAATGAGGGGTACAGTTTTCACTTTGGAGACCTTACCAGAGATGTAGCCAGGTTCTTACACATCCTAGTGAGTAAACTGCAAGTAAAATAATGGCAGCTTTAGATGACGCCCACAAGTCTTCAGGTTTTGCTTTAACAACCATCACATTAGCATATACTCTTTAAACATAATTACTGGAAATGCATGACTTTAGAATATCACAATCAGAAAGGACATCAGCCTTCTTAACCGGGTCCCACCCCACCCCACCCCACACTCCTTGATTATTTGTTATAAGAAATCCTGGGGAGGAACCCTTGGGTGGTCAGGTAGGCCAAAGAATGATTTCCAAGCGTTTACTTTGGTTGAGTGCTCTTGTGTTTCATTACAACAATGGGCAGACAAAGGTGACCAAAATGTGCTAGAAATGCTGATGGTAGCAGCGAAGTGGCTAGATTACTCAAGTCTGCATGAAATTCACCCTTACGAAGATTTTTTTTTTTTTTGCTTAAAAATCTTGTGGAAAAAGTAATCTGTGAGTGAGAAATTGTGGCCTGGGGCAGGGACAGGGCAGGTACAGGCAACATAAAATGGTGGTGACTTGGTGCAGGTAAACTCCATTGAAAACGTTTACGTTTGAAATAAAAGCTGTCGCTCCACCTTCCAGGAACCAGTTTTCAATGCTACTGTCTCTGTCCTCGCAGTTATACACTCTGTTTTGTTGACTCCGGTATCCCCTGCCCCAAGACAGTGACTGGTCATAGCAGGTACTTAGTAAATTCTTGTTAAATGAACGAACTTTTGATAATAGAGGTTATTAACATGCATCTGACCTGTCATGGCAGAACAGACCATTCTCTTATTTACCAACTTTTTAACTGACAAATGAAGAGATTGAGTGGATATATAAGGGGATAATCACATTTTGAAATGATTTTAACTTCTTCAGTTTTATCATCACTGAACACTGTGAGTTAGAGTTTGGATTAAAGACCAAGAAAATCTTGAGTGCATAATAGCTAACATTTAATGAGTATTGGACTTATAAAATGCTACCTCCAGCTCTCCAGGTTGTTAAAATTAACATTTGTATTTTACAGTGTGGAGACTGAAGTCCTAGAATAACTGTGAAAGGGCTAGAGTGGTTTTTTGTTAGAAAAACCTGGACTTCAGGGGAACAAAACTTGGAAATAGTTTATACAATAATTCAACAGACTTTTCTTACAATGGTAGATCTCCAAGTGTGAGTTTTTTTTTTTTTAATAGGGAAAGAATGATTGTGATCTCTGCTTATATCCCACAGAAGAGAAGCTCTGTATTTGAACTAAAACATTTCCATATTTGGGATTGACCAGATTTAGTTTGTTAGGAGGTGGACAATTGCCCTTTTATGGCCACTAGACACTCCATGGCTCCTTTATTTCTCTTCAGCTTGGTGGCTCTGACACTTCCTCAGGCAGTCCTTTTCTCTTCTTTTTTACTGCTCTGTTGCATTCCAGTGTTCTCTCTATCCTTTCTTCTCTTCCTACCTCACAACCTCCTCTCTCCCTTGTTTACATGCAGCCTGAACAAAGAATATTTGCTCTGCAGTCTTCTTGTTTAAAATAATGTGTGAACAGTGCTTTTGACTCTGAGAACTGGGCAGACCAAGTGAGAGAAATGAGGACGTTATAAAAATAGGATAAAATGTAGGTCCTAGCAAGTTGTCCAAAAGTCAAGAGGGCTGACCCCAAGACAAGTAATATTCCTCTGTCAGATTAAAAGATTTGTTGAGTATAATGACCAGACTAGTTGGATTAATTCTTGAGGAATACTGGAACCAAACCAAGGCATTGAGGGATAACCAGGAAAAAAAAATCTAGAATTGTGACTCCCCTTTAACTTTGATTGTCTTTTAATTTTTTTTAATGTGTCTTCATTTTTGAGACCGAGGGAACAGAGCATGAGCAAGGGAGGAGCAGAGAGAGAGGGAGACAGAATCCAAAGCAGGCTCCAGGCTCTGAGCTGTCAGCACAGAGCCTGACTCGGGGCTCAAACTCAATGACCAAGAAATCATGACCGAGCCAAAGTCGGACACTCAACCAACTGAGCCACCCAGGCGCGCCTAAGTTTGATTTTCACTCCAAAGTTCAAATTTATACTTAGAATTAAGGATCTAATTTTAGTCTTAAACTTTCCTTCTACCTAGGAACCACCATCATTTAAAAAGCCCAGGTTAATTTGTCAATTGCATCAATATTACTGGCTCATATATAATGAATCTTATATTAGTATTTGGTTATCAATACTACAATGAAAAATTGCTTGGATGAAATTGCTGGAGATCTGCATCTGGTATATGTAAGTTTTCCTATCAGTTTTAGATTCATCAAAACTATGTAAAGAAACATGAATTTCTAAGGACCTCTTTTCAGGATTATTTATAGTCTCATTTAGATCTTGATGCAAATCTGTCAGAATCCTGGATTATCACTTTTTGAAGGTGTCAACATGGTTCATTAAGGAACACTGGTATTGTTGAGCAAGTGATAATAGTCAACTGTAGCAGGACATTCTCCATAGGAAGCATAGATAGTTTAATTAATATTACAATTTAAGAGCTACTATTCCATAATTTTTGGGTTTTGCTACCTTTTTCTCTTCTTTAACATATGACTTGCTATTCTGGTTTTTTGGGTTAGTGAACACATACTGTCCACAGGTTTATATTTGAAAAACTTGGTGTTAATACTATACGTAATTGAGTCCACTTGAATGTGAATAGTGTAAGCTTATAGGTTTGGCCATATTTCTCTGATGTATACTTCTATTTAAAAAAAAAAAAAAGATTGTTCAGTATGAAAATGAGGACTTAAAAAATTCCACTGTGCATATCTAATTTTTTGAGGAAACAGATTGGTATTTTTTCCTCATTACTGGGATATTATAGTTCTTTAAAGGTTCTGGATTCCACTAATCCCTAGAGCTATTAGCACATCAGATTTCCCTGGTTTATTTAACCTAATGGCATTGTTTCATATTCTCTAGTTTGATTACTACAGCATTTCATTCTTGGGATTCAACAGTTTTTGTTTGCTGAGAAATAGTTTATAGGTTAAAAAGTGATTTTTCTGAGACATTAAATTTTCATATGTGTTTGTTTAATGAATAAAGCAAATAGACATTAATTTATCAATGAATTAGGGAGGAAAAAAGTCCTTATTTTGGGAAGGCAAAGAAGATTTAAGTTGAAGTTGGCTTCCTTATATATTTATATGTGGGTCTCATCTTGACCTTAGTTTGGTCAGTGTGTAATCAGAGGTAGGAGAAAGTCCTGCCTTGTGACTTTCTGAGCTTCAGTTTTCCTTCTAAGTTTGAAATAGTACCTACCTGTCAGGGCTATTAATGAGAATTAATGACAACGTATATAAGGAAATTGGTTCTATTTGCTGTTAGGCACTTTTCTGTTCTGCTATATGAGGCCAGTTTAGGAAGCTGTGGATAGAAGTAGTCATGAGAGCCTCATCAAACCTTATGGAATTGGGGAGTGGAAATTTAGAAGATAATTTGAGATACAGTTGGCAGCATGAGTCAGTGAATTGCTTATGACAGAAGGCAGGAATGAGGGGAAGAGGTGAGTAAGACTACTACTGTAGAGAAACCACTTGTCTTGAGGGAGGGAGCATGCAGGTGTAGAAGTCAGTAAAAGGAATGTTAAGAATTAAGTTGCTGCAGTAGAGTTTATCTTTAAGGGAAACCTATCCTCCTGTTTTCTAGTTAGACAGTTTGATGCAGGGCAGTTGACTAGACAGTAAGTGAACTCTGACAACACACGTTTACAGTTTGCATAATTTAAGTTCATAGCACAGCAAAACACCAAGTACATACATAGCGTAAATGACCCAGATGGAGAATGAAACCATTTCCTATTAAAGGTGGTTATTATCTTTTTGTTGTTGTTGCTACCCCTGACTGCCAGCTTTTGCTCCTGCATGAGTGCCTCACCACTACCAGTTTCTGATGTTCTGTACTTTTAATCACTTCATGGTCATTCCCAGTTCAGAACCTTTCCTTTGTGCTGAGCAGAGGTCCTCAGATGACTCGAGTATTAGGCTGCTCTTCATACCACCCAGGGCAAAGCTCCTGTGCCACTGTCTTGTGCATTACCTTCTAGAGCCCCGGGGCCCCTTGAGAGGCTTGAGGGAGCAGATACTAGCTGCTGGGCCCCTGTTTTGGTCCTAGCAGTGCGTGAAGGCAGTGTTGACAAATTCATGGCTTCGACAGAAGCAGAAAGCCATTCTTTAAGTTTTGAATTGTGGTTAAGACCACTTCTTCAGAGTGGTTTTGGCGTTACCACAAATGCAGGTCTGTTATATTATGGCATGTTATAATTCAGAAGAAATGTACTGTTTTGGGCATTAACACCCAGGCAGAAATGCATTTCCTTACTCATGCAATGGTCTAATAAAAAACATTTTGGAAATCTCTTTCCCATTCTAATCATTTTATTATTTTTGTTTATTAAAATTCTCCATTTTAATTCAGTGTCCTAATTTACATATTTTAAAATGATAATTGCCATCATTTATTATGCCCTTGCGGACAGGATTCTTTGAAACTGCTTAACTCCATTAGAAACCTGAGTCCTAGCCTCACCTTTATTCATTAGACTTTATTTCGACTGTCCTATCCATGAATGTTCCAGTCTGTTTTTGAAAGGAAAATAAAAGGCGGATGCCCTGTTGAATTCAGATACTTGAGAATACCGAACTGTGTTAGAGATGTGGCTATGTAAGAAATTGGCCAAACATGGTTTGATGGAGGTTGGGCTGGTACTGTGTTTGTACAATTTCTATCACCAGAAAAAAGAACATAAAACCTCTTTGTTAACTGAAGATGTTTGTGTAGATTCTTGGTCCCTTTCAACTCAGAACAAAATGCACTTTGCAGAATTTTGATTGGTAGTGTAAATAGTAAAGTCATGAGACTCACACAGTTCCCACTGCAATCTGCAATTGTAACATTTTTCCTTGTGGGAGGAAAATGTAAGAGTAAATGTCACATTTATGACAGACATATACGTGCACACACATGTCTTTATGTATGTGTGTAGTGGCCAAGGTATGGCTCCCATGGCAATTGTCTTTAGAATTACTGAATTTTATGTATTGATAGCTTTAAACAACACTTTTTCACTTTCTAGTATTCAAAGAAAATTTTACCTTTTATAAGATTTAGTCAGTAGCTGAAGCATTGGGAGGGTAAAGAAAGTTTCTTTTTCTTTCTTTTTTTTTTGTGGACCCCTCACTGAAGCAAACCAAATCTGTGCTTGTATCATACAAAGTTTTAGGATCAGTTACTGTACTTTATGATTCTATCATAAAATTCATATTCCTGGCACCATATTCACAATTTAACAGTTCGTTAAATTCTATCTTAATGCAGAGTATATGGAAAATCATGAATATTATACTTTAGCTCTGGGGTGGTTTTTTTGTTTGTTTTTAATGCTTATGTTTGAGAGAGACAGAGACAGTGCAAGTGGGGGAGGGGCAGAGAAAGAAAGAGAGGGAGACACAGAATCCTAAGCAGGCTCCAGGCCCCCAGCTGTCAGCACAGAGCCTGGCTTGGAGCTTGAACTCAGGAACCATGAAATCATGACCTGAGCTGAAGTTCAACACTTAACTGACTGTGCCACCCAGGTGCCCCAGTAAGGTAGTTTTCTAAGCTAATTTCCTCATCTGTGTAATGAGGATAATAGCACCTACTTTATAGGACTGATCTGTGTATGCAGTTAAAATACACAGGCACAGTATGAAGCTTAATGCCAGTCCTCCAGTAGCTGCTGTTACAGTGTAGTCTGTCTGGATAGGGACAGTGTGTCTTACTTGTTGCCACATGTCCAAATCTACTGCAGTGATTAACACACAATAGGCACTTAAATGTGTGTTAAACAATTAAGATAAAAGTAACCAGAATATAAGAAAACAATTATACCATTTTCTCTCTCCTTCCCTTTCTCAGTTTCAGATTAGATAGGCAAAGGAAGACAGTCTTAAGAAAAATGGGAACATTTTAATCCTAGTACATGTCAGCCTTTTTTCCATGACACTGCATTGTTAGTGATTTTTTTAAAAAATGCGTAATCTTGTGATAGATGCTTTGCCCATCAGAGGAGCACAGAGGATCCTAGTTTTTTGCCTACTATGTAGGAGAGAAGGTTGTTGAAATATCTGATCTATAATTTGGATGGAGAGGGAAGACGACCAATTTTCTTAGGACTTATATGCCCATTGGCATGATATTTAACTTTGCTTAATATGAAATATATATATACATCCTGGAATGGTATAGCCTAGGACTAGAAATCACAACCTTATAAAATTTTGATGTTAAAATAAAATTTGAAGCCAATAGGAATGAAGTCTGGGAAAGAACTTTTTTTTCCCTCCAAAACCAGCCATTCATTCAAAACAATTAAGAAAAATATACATATATGTAATACACACACACACACAAATATGTTTCTACATTAATGTCAGTTACCTACAGAAACGAAGCATACGAATTGTAAATGTACAATAAATTTCACAAAGTTAATATGTGTGACCATCACACACATGAAGAACGAATGTTACTAGCTCCCTGGAATTCTGGTTTATATACCACTCTCCTGAAGGTAGCCTGGATCCTGGTGAACACTGCACATTAGTTTGGCTTGTTTTTGAAATTCTATAAATAGATTTATATAACTTTGTACCTTTTTGAGTCTGGCTTATTTTGCTAGGGATCAGTGTATCACATATATGGTGATAGTTTGTTCACTTTGATTGCTGAGTAGCACTCATACGTATGAGTATTATTCTTTAATTTATCTGATCCCTGACAGTGGTCTTTTGGGTTGTTTCTGGTTTTGGCTTATGTCTGATGTTCTCGTACATGTCTTTTGGTACCCATTTATACACATAAGGTGGGTGTAGTATTTTTACTGCTTTTGAATTTTATCAGCAATAATAATGTCAAGTCAGCAGGCATACATTTTAAACTGTTGTCAGTGGTCTAGCAGTATCACTACATTCTCAGGTGTACTTTTATTAAGGAAAAGGCATAGGCCTCCATGTACTGCCCAGTTGCATGATACTGCTGAGGCTATTCTGTTCCATAGGCCAAGTCAGGACTAATGTAGGGAGAGACCCATTGGACCTAACTTTTAAAGGGAAACATGCTTTTTTACTTCTCCCATTTCCTTCTATGTGATGGGGACCTATGTGATGTATAATGCTTGGCCTCTCTCCTACCAGGTACGTGGCACATTTTATTTTTAGAGCGTTAGGACTCAATATAGAGTATGAATTTAAAGTGTGAACATCTCTTGGATTAATACTTGTGTGGGTTGTTTTTTTTAATTGAAAATTACTTATTTTTCCATAGCCTATTAATTCTTTAGAAGTAAGATCTTAACTCTGAGAAGCCTCCTGATGTAACTTACTTATCTTTCTCATATCCTTTCCTATGAAAATCTCCTTGGCTTATTCTGCTGTAGGGTACACTTCCCGATTAGCAATCATTGATGGTCACTTCTTGGGATTCTGACCTACGTCAGTGCCAAACGTCTCTTGTGCTCTTGTCCAAGGCAGTGGTTAACAGGTACCTTGGAGCCCTTCCCAGACAGATGTCTTACACTAAATATTGCATGTTCCCACGAGTAGAACCCATGAAGAACAGGTGGGAAAAAAATCCCATTATGGATGGTTCTACTGTTATGGCCTTCTAAATTTCATTTAAGTTAGGGAGAAAAATGTCTTTCGCTTTTGCTGGCTTTTTCTTTTTTCAATCCCTCCTTCCCTTCCTTTCTTTCTTCCTGGTCTCACAATGTTGGAAAAAATATTTAAGAGATGAGAAAAAAAGTTAATACCTCTTCTGAAGAAATTGCACGTGACTGCTTAGCCTTCACAGAACTGACAGCTGTAACATCTCTGACAGAAAATGTGTACAGAGGGAAAAAGCTTCACTGCTTGTAATTTTAGGTGGGAATGAAAAATAAGAGGGGAAATGCATGGGAGAAAACTTTGTGACTTCATCTCATATACAAGTCAGTTGTCCATGATCACTTGTGGGTTTTCTCTGAAAGAGGTTTAGTCCTAAACAGTTTTTGATGGGTTACTTGAATGTTGTCTGGCTGCCTTTTCTTGAAAGGTATCGTGTCTAGGGCAGACCTCTCTTCCCTTTTGTATCTTTGCCTTGATGGTACTAGGAACCATTTGTGCATGTGTCTGTGTACATGTGTGTACACATGTGCTATTTCCATTTATATGTTCATATACTCCTCATTTGTTTTGGCACCTACTTGTCGGGTTTTAAGTTACTCGGCAGCTGCTGTTACTTGACCTGGTAGTAACTTAGGACCCGTCAAAGCTGAGCCATAGTTTAAGGCAAAAACTAAATGTATTTTTTTTATGTGGCAAAATATATATAACATAAAATGATTACCATTTTAACCAATTTTAAGTGTACAGTTCAGTTGCATTAAGTACATTTACATTATTACACAGCCATGATCACCATCTATCTCCAAAGCTTTTTCATCTTCCCGAACTGAAACTCTGTACTCTCTCTGCCACCCTGGAGCTACCCCCAAGCCCAGCTCCTGGCAGCCACCATTCTACCTTTCTGTCTCTGTGAATGTGACTACTCTAGAGACCTTACTGAAAGGCAGTCCTAGGACATGTGCCCTTTGTGTCTGGCTTATTTTGCTCAGCATCAAGTTTTTAAGGTTCATCCACGTCATAGCATGTGTCAGAATTTCCTTTTTTAAGACAATAATATTTCATTACATGTATATACCACATTTGTTCATTTCTTTTTTTAAACTTTTTTAAAAAATTTATTTTCTTTTCACATCAGATGGGTAATGTGCCTGTGTCGTGCAGGGTGGCACATGTCACACAACGGCGTGAACACCCGATCATCACGCTTAGGAACTACAAAAGGATCTAAAAATTTATTATTGAGAGACAGAGAGAGAGAGAGCATGAGCACGAGAGGGGCAGAGAGAGGGCGAGACACAGAATCTGAAGCAGGCTCCAGGCTGTCAGCACAGAGCCCGATGTGGGGCTTGAACTCATGAACAGCGAGATCATGACCTGAGCCAAAGTCGAACACCCAACCTACTGAGCTTCCCAGGCACTCCCCACATTTGTTCATTTCTTAATTCATTAGTAGGCATTTAGGTTGTTTTCATCTTTGGGCTGTTGTAAATAATGCTATGAGCAGTGGTGTCCCAAGTATCTATTTGAGTCCCTGCTTTCACTTCTCTTGGGTTTATACCCAGAACTGGACTGGATGGGTCATGCATTCATTGTATGTCTAATGTTTGGAGGAACCACCACGCTGCTTTCTGCAGTGGCCGCACCATTTTACATTCCCACCAGCAAGGTACAGAGGTTTCAATTTTCCAATATCATCATTTTCTTTTTCTTTTCTTTTCTTTTTGTTGAGTATTTTTTCATGTGCTTATTGGCTATTTGTTTATATTCTCAGACAAATATATGTTCAAGTCCTTTTCCTGTTTTTTTTTTCTTTTTCCTATTTTTAAATCAGGTTTTTTCTTGAGTTAGAGGAATTCTTCTTTATATATTCTGGATATTAATCCCTTATGAGTTATATGGTTAATTATATGTATTTCTAAAGCAATAGAAATACATATTTCTTTTGAATGGTCTGTTTCAGTTTTACCATGTTTGTTAGAGTAAATATCATTGAGTAATCCAGCCTTGAGGAGTAGTGGTGTTTTACTGAGTGCTTAGTCGGTACCAGATACTCTTTTAGATGCTGTACATATATGAACATTTAAAATTCCTGCGAGAATCCTGTATGGAAGTACTTTTATCTGTGTTTTCAGTTGAGGAAACTGAGACAGAGTTTAAGTAACTTCCACTAGTTTGCATTCAAGCTGGGATTTGAATTTAAGCAATGCAGCTCCTGAGTCTTGTATACTTACCACAGCACTTGGGGACCATTCCCATGTGTGATACTCTGTGTTCTCATCAGGTGACACTTTGCACCTCTTGAACACCGCCTTAAAAGACAGTTCATAAGGTCAAGTGAGGTGTCTGAAGGAGTTCTTAACAAAAAGTAAACAGTTTTAAGTAAAAAACTATTACTTAAATAGTAAACAGAACCTATTTAAAGCTCTTTATGTTGCTTTGTATTTCCCTTTGTGGAAGTACATGTTTTCTTTAAGATGTGAATTTCTTTATTCGAATCAGGCATATTTTTTTCTAAAGTAGTTTTCCTAGGGAAATTTGCTGAGATAGTTTTTTGAGTAAATTTTTAACTAGTATGCCTTTATCTATTTTTATTTTAAGCTACCTGTATTGTAGACTTAATGTGTGAGTTGATTTCTAGAGAACGTAATTTTATTTTGCTGTTTACCTAAACCAGACTTAATTAGTAAAGAGTAAGGCATCTGTTAAATTGTATAATGCATTCTAGAGCAAACTGGAATTCTTGCTGCTGCTCGTCATTATCACAAATAATGTATGTAGGGTGTACATATTGTTTTATATGTGCACTTGGGAGGAGAGGATGAAAATGTAGAGAGGATGAAAATGTATATCTTATTTTCTCATTCAAAATGAATGCTACTAACTGGTTCGCTTATTGTTATGTACATATGGCTATGACTGGGAGGTGGTATGTAATCAGCAACCTATTCCTAATTGTACACATGAAATTAAAATTTTTTTTGTTAATACAAGTGATGCTTTATTCATCATGTACCTTGGTATGCATATTTTTCCAGTCACAGACTGTCTACCTATATAATAAATTTCCAGAATTGAAATGGCTAGGAATTCAAAGGAATTTGCATGTTGAATTATGAATAGACAGTGTTAAAATGTCTTCCAGAAAGATTGCACAAATTTAAACTCCCAGCAGTGCATGGGATTTCCTGTTTCTCTACTTGTGCACTAGGACTGAGTATTGGCAAACTTTACATCTGCAAGTGAATCTTGCATAATTGTCGTGAGAACATAAAAGCTATGCCAGGAAGCTGGCCATGTCTTTTATATGACACCTCCCCTGAATGTTTTTTGATAGGTTTGTCACCTCCAGGTTCTGTGGCAGAACAGGGTCAGGCTAGCAACTTGATCAGGAGATTAGTATTTCTCATAGTGTGGTCTTTTTATTCTGATATAATTTCAATTTACAGAAGAATTGCAAAAATATGAGGAAAATACCAGTTACGTCAAGTGTTAACATTTCCCCACATTTGCTTTATTCTTCTGTATCTACATACACACACACACACACACACACACACACACACACACACACACACACACTTATTTTCTCTAGACCATTTGAAGGTAAGGAGTACACAACATTGTTTCCCTAAGTATGGTGGTAATTGTTTTTAATAAAAGATGAGGACAGCTTCTTACATAACCCCTGTACAGTTATCACAACCAGGACGTTAAAATTGATATAATCCTATTCTCCACTCTGCTAGCTCTATTCAGATTTTGTCAGTTATCTAAATAATGTCCATTGTAGCAGAGGTAAGTTCTAGATAGTATGTTGCGTATACTAGACCACAGGTTCTAAAACACCGACCTACTGAAAAATAAAAAGCAACAACAAACACTCACTGAACTACTGGCGAGTCTGTGAATTTCAGTTCTGGAATTAAAGGCAAAAATCTACTCTTGAATCTTTTTCCACAGGAAAGACTTTTTTTGAATCTTTCAAACTGATTACACGTACCATTAAACTGTTTCATTACTACGTTAACAGTTTACAGAAACCAAGAAGTTTAAGGCAGAGTTTCCCAAAACTTGAGCTTGCTTTTCCATCCACTTCTGTTTTTAAAACTGATGTTCTAATATTGTTACTCAATGAAACTCTAGATAACATCACGTTTTGGGGGCTTTTTGTAGGAGTGTATTATGAAAGTGTTCTATATTCAAAAAAGATTTTTCTTGTCTCCTCTCCCCTCCCCCATATTTTTGAGTTTTGACTTGATTTTCTCACGTGAAGCATCTGTTAGGTAGAAAAGGTGTTATGATGGTGAAGCTTTGATAAAACTTTTACTATGTTTGTCCTCAGTAGGTTTGTGGTCATGTACTTTCTTAACAGACTGGCAAATGTAGAAGGAAATGTATTTGTTGTAGGAGAAAACAATATTGTATCTCCACTGTGAACTTAAAAAGGAAGCAATATGTGCACTGTGTATTTTTTTTTTTACTTATTTGAAAATTCTAATGAATTGGAGGATATTTGAGAACCTCAATACTATTTATAGGTAGGAAGTACCAATTTTGATGATTGATGGTAGCTTTTAAAAAAATCTTTATACTTTAGGGGCACCTGGATGGCTCAGGCATCTGACTTCAGCTCAGGTCATGATCTCCTGGTTTGTGAGTTCGAGCCCTGTGTTGGCTCTGTGCTGACAGCTCAGAGCCTAGGGCCTGCTTCAGATTCTGTCTCCCTCTCTCTCTGTCCCTCTCTGTCTCAAAAGTAAATAAATGCAAAAAAAGTATTTAAAAAAAATAAAAAATCTTTATTCTTCAGAGTAAAGATAATAGAGTAATTAATATTTTCCCCAGTTCTTCCTATTTGAAATAAAGGATCATTGTTATCTTAAAAAAGGAAAGCTAGTAAAGTTAAAGACAAATGAATTTGCTAGCTTGAAATTATACTTATATACTTGATCACCTAAATTTTCCTGAGCTATGGTAGATCACATAAATTTATCCAGAGCATTGTTAGGTAAATAGATTTTTGTGTTTTGTTCACCAACACCAGTCTGAGGGAAAAGTATACAGATCAAGAAGGAATGGATATGGGTTAGGGTGTAATCAGCTTTGTATAAGCTATCTTCTGTTCATTACTTTAAAAAGTTAGTGGGACGCCTGGGTTGGTTAAACTCCCAAATTCTGGCTCAGGTCATGATCTCATGGTTCATGGGTTCGAGCCCTGTGTCAGGCACGCTCTTTGTATCCCTCTCTCTCAAAAATAAATAAACATTTTTTTAAAAAGCCAGAACCGTAACTTTCCCCCTTAGATATATAAATGGATTATTATATTTAGTTGGAACTACATTTTATATAATACAGTATACAAATAATTTGAGGAACTTCTTGCAGATGAGATATCGACAACCTATACTATCAAAAAGATAATTGGATAGTAGTGATTCTTTAAGAATTAATTCTGTATTTTATAAAATTAAAGGCATCCTTAGAGTACTTAGGGATTTAGATTATTTTTTAATGTTAAATATACCATATACCTATTAGGAAAAGCATTTTGCATGAGAGTGGTCTAAACTTGGTTGGTTCAACTTATTTCTGGTTCATTTGTTAACACAGATCATGTTAGTAGACACCTTGTTTTTAAAATAGATTGTAAATAAAAATAAACATTTGTGCATGCCTATGTCACCATTCCCCATTATAAGAGGGAGAGATCAAGCTTAACCAGTTTATGAGAAGTTGATGGACTATAGTCATTTCTGAAAGGTGAACATTTTGATTGCCTGATATAAATATTATATCATGAATTTTCTTGAGTCATTCATGTTTAAATATGGACCTTCTTTCTGCAGTAGATAATTCTTGAAGTTGTATATTTTAGTTGTATATCAGATTAGTAGTGAAAATGGATCTTGGTTAAGTATGGGATCCATATAGCACCTTGCTATAACTTGACATTTTTAAATATATAGACCTCTGAATTTTATTAAATAATTAGAATTTAGTTTAGCCGCAACATTCAGAATACTTCATTGTGAACCTAGTAAATGCTTTTATGACTTTTCTTAAAAAACAAAACAAAACAAAACAAAAACGATTTTCTTATTCTACCCCTATTGCAGTAAATACAGTAACCATTAGTTTTAATGAGGTAAGTAGCAATGTAATGGCATATGCATTAAAGAAAGGACTGGGATTGCTCTCAACAGTTACTGGAGATGCTTTATTATATACTGAAGCTGTAATTTAATTTTATTCACATTTATAAGATTCCTTGCTTAGCATGGCGCCTAGATAGAATGTTGCTAAATTTTGAAGTGTTGTGCAAGCTCAGCCAGGCACTTGCTGAGTTGGAGTGCTACCGCACACATGTTGTATACTTGGTTGATTTCAGCTAAGGGGTCTTTCCAAAAAAGAATAGAGACAGATACTTTAATTCACATTTAGTTGTTAATCTAATTTTGAAAGCATTTCAGAGCATCAAGAAACAAAATTTATGTTTCAGTTTTGGGTACAGTGGATCTCTTACTAGTCCTGTGATAAACCAGGGTTAGATCCAAAAGGGTAATGGTTGGAATATTAGTATGGAATACTAGTATGAGGGGTACCATGTCACAGTCTTCATTGAAAAGTTTTATTTCATTAGTTAACTGTGTCTCTGTAAAATTTTCACTATTTTAACCCTTTGGGTAGATTCTGGCCACACGTCACTTTGCTTGTCTCTTATGAAGTGCAACTGTGCTCTTACATATACAGTATATGCAAAGAAGTATTTTAAAGGCTGTCTAAACTTCTTGGTTTCTGTAAACTATAACGTAGTAAGGCAGTTTAATGGTACGTGTAATCAGTTTGAAAGGTTCAAAAAAGTCTTTCCTGTGGAAAAAGATTCAGGAGTAGATTTTTGGCTTTAATTCCAGAACTGAAATTTCACAGATTAGCCAGCAGTTCAGTGAGTGTTGTTGGGTTTTTTGTTGTTGTTGTTGTTGCAGGTCAGTGTTTTAGAGCCCATGGTCTTCAGTGGCCCTGCTGATGTTGCTGCTAAAACATTGTGTTTTGTTTCTTGTTTTTTTTAAATTGAATATCCTGTAGGGTAAAATCAAAGAATTAATAAGTAATTCTTCCAACAGAAACTTGGATTTTTTTACTCATATTTTTGTACTATTTCAATTAGAGGTACTTTTTAATATTTCCTCTATAATGAAAATATAGTCACAGATAGCCATTGTTTATAAATCCTGAGTTCATAAACCATGCCATATAGCATTAAATTATAGAAGAAAATGTACTACATCAGATTTTAAGACTTTAATCATCAGAGTTAATCATTTGTGGGATGTCAACTACAGTAGAGAAATCTTAAGTCAAATTAGGCCTCACGACCTGTTTGTAACTTCAGTCTGCTTAAGAAGATAAACAGAATTCTATTGGTCTGTTTTCAAGTGTTGTGCTTCCACTGTTTCTCAGAGAACCTCACAGAGGAAATAAGTAATTGCGTAGAAATTAGTTTCTTCTTCCTCCATACTATTTGTTCTCATTACCATCACACCTAGTTCCTTATTTCGTAATTTTGGCTTGCCAATTTATAACTACAGTGTAGTAATAGTGACTAACATTCTTTGAGCACTTACTGCGTACCAGGCACTATTTTGTGTGTTTTCTAAATAGTATAACATATTTAATCCCTTTAGCACCTCTTTGAGATAAATGTAGTCACTGTGCCCTTTTCACATGTGAGGAAACTAAGGTCTGGAGAGTCAAGTAACTTTAGAGTTTACACAGTAAGAAAATGCTAAATCACGGATTTGAATTCCGTTAATCTTCCTCTAGAGAGTTTTTCTTAACCTCCCTGCTGTATTCTAATTAGAGCCTAAATTGTGCTGTCTTGTCTCTCGCTCAAGCTTTTCTCTTTGCCCTCTTACAACCAGTTGAAATGCTTTTGTTCACCTAGCCTGTTTCTTTTTAAAGGACCGTACACTATAAGCTTTTTGAGTAGTCAACATCTAGGTGTTTTTTAAAAATTTTGTTAGCATATAATGGACACAATGTTACATTAGTTCCCTGTGTACAGCATAGGGATTCAACTTTTCTCCCTGTTATGCTGTGCTCACCAGTGTAGCTACGTACTGACGCCATACAACACTATTACAGTATCATCAACTGTATTCCCTGTGCTGTGCTTTTTATTCCTGTGCCTTAATTCATTCCATAACCCATAGCCTGTCCCCATTCTCTGTCACCCATTTTACCTTTCCCCCACTCCCATTCCCTCTGGCAGCCATCAATATATTCTCTATAAGTCTGATTCTGTTTGATTAGTTGGTTGGTTGTTTTTTCCACATATGAATGAAATCATGGGGTATTTGTCTTTCTCTGACTTATTTCACTTAGTGTAATACCCTCTAGGTTCATCCATGTCTTCTCAAATGGCAAGATCCGCCCCCCCCCCGTTTTTTAATGTCTTCATAATATTCCACTCCGTGTGTATGTGTGTACACCATATTTTCCTTATCCATTTGTCCATCAGTGGACACTTAGTTTGCTTCAGTATCTTGGCTCTTACAAAAAATGCTGCAGTAAACATAAGGGTGCATATATCATTTTGAATTAGTGTTTTCATTTTTTTTTTTGGTTAAGTACCCAGGAGCGGAATTATTGGGTCATATGGTATTTCTGTTTTCTACCTTTTGAGGAACCTCTGTACTGTTTTCCATAGTGACTGTATCAATTTACATTCCTACCAGCAGTGCACAGGGTTCCTTTTCCTTCATATCCTTGCCAACACTTGTTATCTTTTGTGTTGTTTATTTTAGCCATTCTTACAGGTGTTAAGGTGCTATCTTGTGGCTTTGATTTGTACTTCCCTGATGATTAATGATGTTGAACATCTTTTCATGGCCATCTGTATGTCTGGAAAAATATCGCTTCAGGTCCTCTGCCCATTTTTAATGAGATTATTTTTGTTGTTAAGTTGTAGAAGTTCTTTATGTATTTTAGATATTAAGTCCTTATCAAATATATCATTTGCAAATATCTTCTCCCATTCAGTAAGTTGCCTTTTTGTTTTGTTGTTGGTTTCCTTCACTGTTCAAAAGCATTTTATTTTGATGTGGTCAGAATAGTTTATATTTGCTTTTGTTTCCCTTGCCTTAGGAGACCTACCTAGAAAAATCTTGCTGTGACCACTGTCAGAGATGTTAATGCCAACTTCTCTTTTAGGATTTGTATGGTTCCAGACCCTTTAGGTCTTTAATCCATTTTGAGTTTATTTTTGTGTGTACTGTTAAAAAGTAGTGTCGTTTTGTTCTTTTGCATGTACTAGTCCAGTTTTCCCAACACCACTTGTTGAAGAGACCCTTTTCTCCGTTGAATATTCTTGTCATAGGTTAATTGACCATATAAACACAGGTTTGTTTCTGGGTTTTCTGTTCTGTTCCATTGATTTTTGTGGCTGTTTTTGTGCCAGTACCATACTGTTTTGATTACTACAGCTTTGGAGTATATCTTGAAGTCTGGAATTGTGAGACCTTTAGCTTTGTTCTTCTTTTTCAAGATAACTTTGGCTATTCTGGGTCTTTTATGGTTCCATACTAACTTTGGTATTATTTGTCAACAGCTAGGTTTAATTTTCAACTCTGCCTGCCACTTAGCTTACTTAGTGGGCAAGTTGCTTTCTACACTTTTTAAATGGGCCAATATGTGCTTTACAGAATTGTTTTATAATAATTAAACAGAGTACTGTATAAAATCTGTACAGCAAAGTGCCTGGCACATGGCAAACACTCATCAGCTCTGCATCACCTCTTGGGCTGTGAGGATTTTTCCAGGTGCTGCAGATTGTGTGAGACTGGGTATCTTTGGTTAGTTGTGGGTTTTTTGTAAGTTTTCTCCAGGTGCCTCTGTCACCCTCCTCTAACACTGTACTACGTGCTCAGAGTGGCTGTGTAAGGCCTACTTAGGGCATTTTGTTTAGGAACCATTTTTAAAGTATATATTTTGTTATTTCTGGGTACATATGATTACTAAAGGATGCTGCTCTTTAGGAGAGTTGAAGTATAAGTCACAAAGGAGATTTCATGGTGCCTAAAAAGCTTCCTGTGGAATGTGTCGTAACAGCCTATGTATTTATTTATTTTTCTTATTTTTTTCCAGAAAATTTGGTGAGCGGCCTCCACCTAAACGACTCACTAGGTAAGCATTATATTAGTCGTTCACCCAAATATTAAGTAAAAATACCAGATACTGTCAATCTTGAAAATGATATTAGGTGCTCTTGAAGTGATTCAAATACTAGTATCTAGATCATAAGCTTCTTCCCATCCTTCCCTACATCCTTCCCCCACTCTCCACCCCCAAAAACCAGGCTAATAGCATATAGTTCAGAGGGGAAAATGAAACCTTTTAAGAATTAATCTTGAGTATTGTATAGTTAATCTAACAAGGGCAGCAACGTAAAGATAGCTTCCAGTATCTATCCAGTCTAGCTGCATTTAGCCAATCATAGTTGATTACAAATGGAACTTGAAAGATAAATGCTTAAAAAAAATTTAAAGAAATATAAAATTTTACCCATTTTAAGGAGACTATAAATACTACATTGTGTTCTAATTATGAATTAATTTCACAATATATGTTTTAATTACAAATGTTAAATTTGAAGGGGTTAGTCTTGAAAAGGATTAAAAATGTTTTCAATCAGCAGTTGTAAATAAAAAAGACACCTGTTGCACAGTTACAGTCCCAGATTTAATGCTAATCCTGCATTGTTAGTATCTTTCAAGAAAAGTGTATGCATATATAAGCATATGTTTGTCTTTTTTCCTTTTTCTAAGTCAAGCATCATACTCTACCATTGTTCTGGATCTGTTAACTCTACCTAACTGTACGTCTTCTACCTTGTTCTTATTCATATCTTCATAGTCTTTCATTGCCTTCACACTACTCCTTTAATATTTCACATTGATATTTTCACATTGATTTGGGTTATTTCCACATTATTGTTATTAGTTTAAAAATTGTTGTACTCAAAGAATGATGGAGACATGCTAAAAGGACACAGAAAGGGAGCCAGTTTAAAGAGGTTCTCGCTAGCCAAATCATGAGCACTTTAATCATCAAAATAAATAATGATAGTAGTAGATAGATAGAACCCATAGAATAAAATACAGTTTAAAAGTCTACACCGAGTTAAACAAATGACTCTGTAGTGGAGGATAGGAATTCTTTTTCTTATAGCAGAATTCTATCTAATGAATGTAGAAGGAATGATGGAACTAAAAAATCACACTTTGGCAACCACTACAGTAATAATTGTTTCAGGCAGAAAAACTATTGGTGTAAAGTCTGATGAGAAATATTTACTTAGTCTCTAAGCGTATCCTTACAAAGTATGTATTAATTATAAAGTGAACAATAGGAACATGACAGTGAAGAAACTTGGCAGATACAACCTTAATGAAGTGATCTAAATTAACATCATAGTAATGGACAAATAAACATCGTGTGCATCCTGAGGAGGATGACATAATGTCACTTTTGTGATGTTCCTGCCAAAAATGCAGGAGCTAAGTCTAAGCATGAGGAAACAAACAGACACAGATGAGGGCCATTCTATAAACTAATGGCATTTACTTTTCAAACTTTTCAAGACAATAAAAAACAAAGACTGAGGAATAGCAGACTAATGGAGACCGGGGTGGGGGGTGGGGGCCAGGTAAACTCCCAGAAAAACCAAAACAAAACCCCCAAAAACATGACAACTAAATTCATTTAAATCCTGGACCAGGAAAAAAATTTTTGTTTTAAATTTGGAGTTAGCAAACTTTTCTATAATGGGCCCGTTAAGAATCATATGGCCACACTGAGGCTATTGTGACTTCTCATCTCTGTTCTTACATTCCCAAATCAGCCATAGATATCAATATATAAATGAATGGTATGTCTGTATTTGAGCTCAACTTAATTTAGAAAAATTCGCTGTTCTGATTTGGTCCATGGGCATTAGTTTCTCAACTGCCCTCCATCCCCAAAATAAAGGATATTTGTGGGACAGTTGGCAACATTTGAATAAAATCTGTGTATACAAGAATCAGTGATGATTGCATTATGCTTATATACAGGCATGTCTTTGTTTTGGGGGAAATTAACACTGAACTATTTGGGTTCAGGGGCTGCATATCCACAATGAGCTCTTAAATGGCTTAAAAACATAATACACAAATATGGTAAAGTACTGATATTTGGGGAGTCTGGAGGAAAGGGGACTAGTACACTTCTTTGTCCTACTTTGGCCACTTTTCCTATAAGTCTGAAATAAATTAAAAAGGTTTTTTTCATGAAGACATTAAATACAATTATTTGTATATATTGTGAGGAAATTCTAAGCAGAAATATTTAATTCACATTTATAGACATTTTGAAATTTATAGTTTACTAGATAATTTTACTACCAGTAGTAATAAATTGGAATGATTCCTAACCATAAAATCTATTTTGGTGAATAAATCACTTGCTTTTAATGGGGATACCTTTGTAAAAATAGCAATCAGTACGATGGCAATAAATATCATAAGGAAATTTTCCTTTCCTTAAATATATACAATAATATAATTAGGTTCTGTCTACTTTATCATGAGTTTCCATTTACTCTTTAAGCACTTTTCCCTGCTTGGAAAATTATTGTAAGCTTTTAAGTCTTTTGCTTTTGGCCAAGATGGAGTAACAAGGACTGGAATTACTCCAAACTGAAACAACTAAAAAACCTGGACAAAATATGTAATACAGTGGTTTTCAAGATATTGGATGGCAGTCAAGAAAGGACAATGAGCCTTGAGAGACATGAAACAAGGGAGATGAGCTCCACAATTATCCCAGCTTAGTACCTAGAGAGTTTCTAGAACATGATGTAGGGAGAAAGGGAATCTAGGAAGCACCTTGAACCAAGGAGTTGGAGCTGGGAACCTAGGGGTACATGGTGGCTAGAGTTCCCAGGGCCGAGAGCAGACAGCTGGACAGGAAAGAGCCGTGTAGTTTGAGAGATCTGCGGAAGGTTCCTTCTTACCTTAAGCTGGATATTGATCAACACACGTGTGTGAGGAAACTACCCAAGCTGGGGAGTAAAACTCAAGCTAAAGAATTAGAGGGAAAAATTCTTGAAGCTCATATTACAAACTTGCCTGATCCCAGTAGCTAAAGTGGAAAAATACTATAATTTGTGATGCATCTACTAGAGTACTGCACAGAAGGACTTCCTTCCATAATGGTGCAAAATTTGGCCAACAGTAAACGCTGTTGATTTTACTGTTAGGTAAAAGTTTTGTTAAAAAATTTAAATAGAAGATTGAAAGAATCAGATTCTTTCCAAGTAACTTAAATATATACCAGGACAAAGCTCAAGAATATTTATAGGAATAGAAAAGTACCAAATACTCAAAAGTAAGATTTATTGTGTCTTAACATCTAACCAAAATATATCAGTCATAGAAAAAAGCAGGAAAATAGGATCCATAATGAGGAGAAAATTCAGTTAATTAAAACCAGCCCAGCAGGACACATCTGATGGAATTAGACAAAGACCTTAAAGTAGTTATTATATTTGTCTTCTCTGTGTTCCATGTGCTAAGGTCAGGAGTTTAAGATTTGTTTCGTTAAAGGGTCAGATGGTAAATGTTTTAGTTTTTGTGGCTCATGTAGCCTCTTGTTGTAACTACTCAACTCTTTCATAAAAACACAGCCATAGATGATGTGTAAGCAAATGGACGTGTCTGTAAACTGGAGCACAATTTTCTTTCACAAAGAGGGGTGCATCACATTTGGTTTATAACTATAATTGCAGATCCCTGAGCTAGAAAAGAGATTGAACAAGTTAAATAGAGGACATGGAAGATTTAAAAACTATCTAAATCACATCTCTAGAGCTGTAAATTGCAGTATTTAAGATGAAGAAATACACTTGCTGGGATTAATTACGGGTGCCTGCTGCTGAAGAAGAGACTAATGAAGAGACAGAACAGTAGAAACTATTCAGAATGAAGAATACAGAGAAAAGTTCTTGGGGTTAAATAACCCAATCTGTAAGGAAACTGAGGTTTATGTTCCAGTGGGCTAATATGCAAATAATTGGAGTCATCAAAAGAGGGGAGACATGATTAAAAGAAGAGATGAAGAAATAATGGCTGAAACGTTCCTTAATTTGGTGAAAACTGTAAAGTTTAAAGTTGGTGATAAAGAAAAAATGTTAAAAGCAACAGAGAAAAAAGATGTGTACAAAGGAATGAAGGCAGATGAGGATGATGAGAGGCTTTTCATCTGGAATCTTCCTGAGGAGAAGACAGTGAGACAAGAGCTTTAAAGCACTCAAAGGGGGGAAAATGCAGCAACCTGGGATTCTGTCCCTGGGCAAGACACAATAAAGACCTTTTTAGGCATAAAAAACTGGAAAAGAATTTATCATATTCAGGCCTGAACTACTAGAGATGTTAAATCTTTTAAGCAGGACAGTCATAGCAGATAGAAATCTGATTCTGTACAAATTACTATGAAGAAAGAAAGATGACATCACTGCAGATTCTACTGATATGTAAAGGATAACAAGCAAATATTATAAATAACCTTCTGTTAATAATTCAACAACTTTTGAAGAAATGCACAGACTTCTTGAAACTAGCAAACTACCAAAGCTTGGTAGCCTAGCAAACTACCCAAGAAGAAGCAGATAACCTGAATAGCCCTAATGTTTAGAGAAATCAAATGTGTAATTATAAACCTTCCCACAAAGAGAACTACAGGCTCAGATGATTTCACTGTCAAGGTCTTCCAGACATTTGAGAAGTAAATCATGCCAGTTCTGTGTACACCCTTCCAGAAAATTGGAAAGCAGGATGTACATTATAGTTCATTCTCTGAGGACAACATTGCCCTGTTTTAAAAGCAGGGCAGAGACATTTCAAGAAAGTAAAAATATAGACCAATATCACTTACAAACACAGATGCTAAAAGTCTTAAATTTTCAAAATGAAAACAACAATGTGGCTTTATCTCACAAATAGAAATAAATGTAATTCATTATATTAACAACAGAAAGGAAAATCATGTGGTCACCTCAAGAGATTTAGAAAAGCTTTTAACATTCATTCTTGATCATAATTGTCAACAAACTAGGAACCGAAGGGTATTTCCTCCTACAAAAGCGTACCTACAAAACTATGTTTAACACGATAGTTAACTGTGAAAGATTGAAGGTTTTCCTTCAAGATCAGGAACAATGCAAAGTTGTCTGCTTTCACCGCTTCCATTTAACATTGTACTTGGAGTTCTAGTTAGTACAGTGAGTTCAGGAACGAAAAGGACACCATCCAGATTGGAAAGAAAGAAGTAAAACTGTCTTTATTTCCAGACATCATGATCATCTATATGGAAAATCCTATGGAATCTTAAAAAGCTGCTAAAACTAATAGGTGAGTTTTATCAAGATAGTAGGATACATGATCAACATACAAAATGCATTGTATTTTTTATATGAATGGTGGGAAATAGAAATTTAATAAATAATACTATATATAACCCCATCAAAAATACATAATTCTTAGGGGAAATCTGACACAAGATGTAAAAGCACTGTGCACTTGAATCTTTAAAATATTGTTGAGAGAGCTTGAAGTCCTAAATAAATACTCTTGGGATAGAAGACTCTTGTTAAGATGTTACTTCTTGCAAAATTGATCTATGGATTCAACATAATACTTGTCAGAATCCCGGTGGACTTTTTGTAGCAGTTGACAAACTGTAAAATTTATATGGAAATG
This sequence comes from Proteles cristata cristata, assembly GCA_017311185.1. Classification (NCBI taxonomy): domain Eukaryota; kingdom Metazoa; phylum Chordata; class Mammalia; order Carnivora; family Hyaenidae; genus Proteles; species Proteles cristata. The sequence continues at coordinate 1,472,056 of JAESUZ010000713.1, forward strand.
AAAACAACCTTAAGCTACATTCAGTAATCATGGATGGTATTGGTGTAAAGACAGTTAAGTAGATCCCTGTAACAGAACAGTGGCCAGAGGATTTTGAGGTATATGTTCTTCATTCAAGATGCGAAAGGAATTTAGTTAAAGGGTCTTTAACTAAGGATTCTGGAACAATCGGATGTTCACCTGCCCCTGCCATTTATATACACATAAACACAAAATAACAGTGATCCATTGCTAGAACAATGTACAAAGATTACCTTAAAATATACCTAAATGTAAAACTTCAAATTATAGAGATTTTAGAAGAAAATACAAGAGAATATCTTTGTGACCTTGGATTTGGGAAAGATTTCTTAGATATAACACCAAAAGCACTAACTCTGGAAGAAAGAAATGAATAAATTTTACTTCATCAAAATTAGGAATAAAGCATTTGTGTCCAGATTATGAAAAGAATAAAAAGTCAATAATAAGGAAATTTCCAATTTTTTAAATAGGAAAATGATTTAGACAGGTACTTCTCCAGACATTGTGGCAAATACCCACTAAAGAAATGCAAATGAAGACCACAATGAGATATCTATTAGGAAGAGCTTTTATACTCTTTTCTACTCTTTTATAATCCAGTGGTATGTAAAGTAATACAACAACTTTGGAAGATAACCTGGCACTTTCTGAAAATGTTAAGTACACTCCTACCATATAGCCCAGCCATTCCAGTTTTACATATTTAGTCAAGGGAAATTAAAACATAATGTGAAGACAAAGACTTGATCACAGATGTTTGTGGTGGTGTCAGTAACCCAAACATCTACACACAGGTGAGTGAACCAGCATTAATTGTGATATATTCTACAGTGGATTTCTATTCAGCAGTACAAGGAATGAACTATTGATACATGCAACAACATAGATAAATCCTATGATAATTATGCTCAGTTTTCAAAAGAAGTCAGAAAAAAATGGATACATACTCCATGATTTCATTTATGTAAAATTCTAGAAAATGGAAATGTATCTATAATGGCAAAGGAGAGGAGTGGTTTCCTGGGGACAGGGAGAGGCAGGAGGAGGGATTAGAGGCAAAAGAGAAACCTGGGAATAATGACTGTCTTTATCTGTTTGGTGGTGGTGGTGTATACATATAACAAAACAGCCCAACTGTACACTTGAAAATGAATACATTTTATTTTGTTTCAGTTAAATCTAGGGGCACCTGGGTGGCTCAGTGGGTTAAGTTTCCGACTTTGCCTCAGGTCATGATCTCACAGTCCGTGAGTCGAATTTGAACCCTGCATTGGGCTCTGTGCAGACAGCTCGGAGCCTGGAGCCTGCTTCACATTCTGTGTCTCCCTCTCTCTCTCTGCCTGCCTCTCTCTCTGTCTTTCTTTCTCAAAAATAAATAAACATTGAAAAAATGTAATAAAGTTGTAAAAGACCTTATTAGCTTTTATCCTTTAAAAATATCTTAAAAGGAATTAATATATCTTCAAGGGGAGAATTCAGTTAAGTTTTATTTCTTTTTGAAGAGGGCAAGCTTACAGATTTTCCCAAAGCTGATATAAAGCAAATTTAGCAAAACAGTTTGTATAAAACAGAAAATTGGAATGTAAACTCATGACCAATTCTATGATAAAAATTTAATTTAAAACCCAAAGTTAAAAATTAGGAAGTTTTCCCTAAACTATTGGTAGGGTGTTTAATTCAGAGAAGGTCTCTTAAGCAGTAAATCATCTAAACCTGCCCTATTCTGTCCATACCCTCACCTTCCAAATGAAGCAATGTTGAAAAAATGCCTTTTTATTTAGAGGATGATATTTTGGATAGTGTTCAAAACACAATTCTACGTCTTCAAAATTTAAATTAAGGCAATATTTTTTAATGTTTATTTTTGAGAGAGAGCGTGACCAAGGGAGGCGCAGAGAGAGAGGGAGACACAGAATCCAGAGCAGGCTCCGGGCTCTGAGCTGTCAGCACAGAGCCCCACGGGGCTTGAACCAGCAAATACTGATACCGTGACCTGAGCCGAAGTCGGGTGCTCAACCGACTAAGCCATTCAGGCGCTTCAACATTTAACTTTTTGATTAAGGATAGTTAACACTGTGTACTTACTATTCAACTTTATTATGGATTCATGTTTTTTCCTTTTAAATAATTACATTTTCAGAAATACATATAGAATGGACTAGTAACTTACAAGGGCATCCTCCTCTCTTGAAATAGTCCTCTTAATGTGGCTCATGAGTACAGTGGGCTGTAGATTCAAAAATAAAACTGAATGCTCAGATCTTATATTAATATATAGAAACAGTTGTTCTTTTATTGTGGAGGGTTCTCATTTTGTCATTTAGAGCCTGGAGCCATCAGTGAAAATTTTAGTTGCAGTGCAGTTAGGTGTCAGTCTCCAGGAATGCTGAATGGATCACAGTGAGCGAGCCTGTCCCTTAGGTGAGAGAATGTCTGAACTCTGGAGTTAACGACCTGCGGAGTTAACGACCAGCAACACCACTGTAACACATACTTTTAGAAAACATAGATATTATTCAACTTAATACTCCCTTGTTCTAAGAGACTTTGCCCTGTTGTCAATAATCAGGTTAGAACTGGAATTGGGAATATACTGTGTTCTGGGTGACCTTCAAAGGCAAGTACTCTAACCTTTCTTCCCCTCTGCAACGCTGCAGACTGGTACCCACTAATTCGTGCATTTGCTTGAATTTATTTAGTACCAGGATTTCCTTCATAAGGTTCTTTTTTTCTTAGGTTTGCTGTAATTGTTGGAATTATTTTATGTTATTTACTCTCAAAACCTTTTTTCTGTCATTTGGACTAACACTTAGGATTTTTTGTTTTTTTCTTCTGAAGCCCTTGATTCAATCATGGAGATATATGAGTGTGGCGAGGAAGTAAGGGTTCTTTTCAGAAGAATGAGAATTAGCACCATAAGGATACATTTTAAAATAAATTTTGTTTGCCATATAAAAAAGTTTCAAATTTATAAAAGAAAACACAGCCAAAAAATTGACAAATATAATGATAGGCAGTTTGAACATACTAACCTAGAATGGCATTTGCCATGATTTCATGTTAGTAAAAATATTGATAAAAATAAAATTTTCTGGGGGCGCTTGAGTGGCTCAGTCAGTTAAGTGTCTGACTTCAGCTCAGGTCATGATCTCATGTTTTGTGAGTTTTTAGCCCCACGTCGGGCTCTGTGCTGACAGCTCAGAGCCTGGAATCTGCTTCAGATTCTGTGTCTCCCTCGTTCTCTGCCCCTTCCCCACTCACACTCTGTGTCTCTCTCTCTCAAAAATAAATATTTAGGGGCGCCTGGGTGGCTTAGTCGGTTAAGCGTCCGGCTTTCGCTTAGGTCATGATCTCGCGGTTTGTGGGTTCGAGCCCCACGTCGGGCTCTGTGCTGACTGCCAGCTCAGAGCCTGGAGCCTGTTTCAGAGTCTGTGTCTCCCTCTCTCTCTGACCCTCCCCGTTCACGCTGTCTCTCTCTCTCTCTCCTAGAAATAAATAAAACATTCAAAAATAAATAAATAAATAAATAAATAAATAAATAAATAAATAAATAAATAAATAAATATTTAAAAAATTAAAAATAAATTTTCCGTGGGGTGCCTGGGTGTCAGTCAGTTAAGCGACTGACTCTTGATTTCAGCCCAGGTCATGATCTCACAGTTTTGTGGGTTTGAGCCCCGAGTCAGGCTCTGCACTGGCAGCACAGAGCCTGCTTGGGATTCATATTCTCTCTCTCTCTCTCTCTCTCTTTCTCTCTTTCTCTCTCTCTCTCTCTCTCTCTCTCTCTCTCCCCCCTTTCTCTCTCTCTCTCTCCTTCCCTCTGCTCCTTCCTTACTCATGCTGTCTCTGTCTCTCTCAAATAAAGCAAAATAAAATTTCTGCTTTTCTTAATATTCTAAACGTTAAGCTTCTGTGTTTTCGGTAAGCAGACTTTAAAAAGTAGTTGCCATACTGTTCTTCAAATAATTTTTTAAAATTTATTTCTTTATTTTGAGAGAGAGGGTACGGGGCGGAGGGGCAGAGAAAGGGAGACAAAGAATTCCAAGCAGGCTGTGCCATTGGTGCCGAGCCTGACACGGGGCTCGATCTCATGAACTGTGAGATCATGACCTGAGCTGAAATCCTGAGTCTGACACTTAACCGACTGAGCCACCCAGGCACCCCATCAAATAATTTTTAATTGCTTTTCATTTAGACTGAATATTTTATGTTCTAAGGAATCCTTAAATGAAATCAACAAAGAATATACTTCAGACTTGTTAGAGTAGTAACTATTCTAGGAAATTGAGTTTTAACTTTGTCATTCTTTTTAACAGTTCAATAATACAAAGCAGTAATTCTACTAGTAAGATTCTTAGAATACCTACATTATGCCTTCCAATGCCTAAATTTCCCTTATTCTTTTTTGAAAAAACAATGGATGATTTTGCCATCTTGTTCAATACTTTTGGGGTCTCTAACCCAGTGGTTTTCTACCCAAGTGACCTCCCCCTTCAACTCCCTTCACATTTGCCATTATCTATAGACAGTTTGGGTTGTCACAGTTTGAGTACTGACTTCAACTATGTAGATAGAAATGTTGCTAAACTCCATACAGTGCACAAAACAGGCACTCACAGCACAGGATTATTTTGCCCAGGATGTCAGTACTACTGAAATTGAAACCCCATTTTGTTGATGAAACCCCACTCTGTTTGGATGTAAAGCACATGGGCTGCATTATGTGGGCTTTATTATTTAATTGTGTTTCTTCAGAGTATATCTTTGTTAAGGTTCCTTAAGATGCTGGAGGAAATGATCAATCTTTAATTACCAGAGAACATAATTTTAATGTGTTCAGTGTTCTATTAAGAAAGTAAAGGGTTTTTTTTTCCTTGTTGAAAGAAGCTGTGTAGCAAATTAGTTACAAGAAAACTATTATTAATGGTTAAGGTTCTAGTTGCTTTTTCAAGAATGCAGGGGAAAGGATGAAAACTGGAGCTGTCATCTGCAATCACCATAAACAACTTGAGATCTGAAATCTTTTGTCATAATCATAATTGTACACAGCCACTTCCAACGTAAGCAACTAGCATGATGACCAGTGCCCAGGATGTAATAGGCTCTCAATAAACCTTTAATGGGAAGATGAATAAATAGGCAGTTTACCTGTTGTGCTGTAGTGCACGTTGCAAGTCAAGGGATATGCCTGATCATTTTCAAGTTTTTGCTCCAGCTTCGATGGGAGTGGTGCCACACCTTGCCCTCCTAATGCCCCTTCTATGAAAATAATAATAATAATAGAAGAGTTAACTGACATTTTGTATATCACAGTCTGTGGGGCCAACTTAAAACATGTATGTACGCACATACTTTATAGGTAAGAAAACTCAGACTTGGTGACAAGAGTTAAGATTCAGACCTTTGTCGGGGCCCCTGGGTGGCTTAGTCGGTTAAGCGTCCGACTTTCGCTTAGGTTATGATCTTGCGGTCGTGGGTTTGAGCCCCGCGTCAGGCTCTGTGCTGACTGCCAGCTCCCAGCCTGGAGCCTGTTTCAGTCTGTGACTCCCTCTCTCTCTGACCCTGCCCTGCTCACGCTGTCTCTCTCTCTCTCCTAGAAAGAAATAAAACATTAAAAAAAATTAAAAAAAAAAAAAAAAGATTCAGACCTCTGTGTGTATGTTTCACAACAAAGAGATTGCAAAGTATCTGATAGTATAATTTTGTCCTTGAGAGTTGCCCTACCTAAGTTTGAATCCTCGGTATTTATCATCTTGTGAAAGTTATTTAACCTCTCCTCCATTTCTAAAATATGCCTACTAGTATGTCTTAAAGCCTTTGTAGTCTGTTTGGGAAGACAAGAAAAAAAAACGGACAAATTATCAAGTAACTGCTAATATAATAGAGATATAATGATATATAATTGTTAGTAATATAATGATATAATGGTTGTTACTCTAAATGCAAATATAATGTAATACGAGTAAATATACTTAAAATTGCTACTTAAAATTTTTCTTCCCAAGTATTAATCACCTTTTCAAGTTCTTTGCTGAGAACTGGACTTCTCTGCCAGTTTTGTCAAGAGACTGACTGGCCTTCTGACTTTGCTCTTGGTTTCTTACCCCCCCTGAACATTGATCAGGCACCTGGCTTAGGAACACCTCAGAAACCTAATGGTTATCGATTCCAGGCTGTACCTCTTACCATTCCCCCGCAGTTCTGAGAATGTTTTCTGTATTCCCACCCTTGAAATGCTAGGATTTGGCAGCATCACTTGTGGATGCCACAATTAGCTAGTCCTTTGATACTGATCTTTGGTCATTTTACTCGTCCATTCCTTTGAAGATGTTGCCAATATTTATGGCTCCTTTCTTACCCATTAGACATTACAGTGGCTTCTCATTTTGCAAATAATTTAGGCTTTCTGTTACCTGGCATTTGTTAGACTTCTTGCTAAAATTAAAGTGACCTTGACCTCTGCAACATCTCACCCTTTGATAGTTGTCTCCTTCAACAGCATCTAATAAACAGTCTCAGTTCTATCTCTTACTGGTTCTTCTCCATTTCCTTTTATACATTTTCTTCTTGACTCTGTCACTGTTTTCTTTCTGAGATTTCATTCACTGCTGTGGCTTGTGTGTGAACTACACACCAGCAAACCCCATCTTTGCACCCCAGACCCATCTCTGGGACTATAGATGAGTATTTCCAACAACGTATTGAATACTTAGAGCTTGGAGGTCCGGGATGCTTCAGAATTCACATTTGTCACACAGAATCTGTGAATATACACTTCTCTCAAAACAAAAGATCTAAAGAGTTGTCAGGTCTTTTCCATCTTCCCTCCTACTATCTTGTTACTTCTTTTTTAGTAATGTCAACCTTTATTCAAGTTTTGTCCTAATGCTTTCTAGTCCTTTCCCTACTCTACCGCTAAAATTAACTAAAAATGAAAAATAATTGTATGTTTTTAAAAAAAACCTTAAGATCTCCCATTTTCTTTTGTCTAGATTGAAAATCCAGATTTCATAGCCTGGTGTTTTAAGAGATGGGTTTTATTTTTATTTTTTATTTTGTTATGTTTGAATTTTTTATCCAGGTCTCAAAAATTTTTATTACTTGTTACCACTTTTTTCATCATCTGTCATAGAGTGATATTTGAATTAACTTAAACTTTCATACTTTGTATATATGCTTACAAAAGTCAGATTTTCAAGGGGTTTGACAAGCCTCTCACAATTTTACTCTACGCAGTTTGTCAGCTTTATTCACTTTAGTGGCTCACTTCAGACTCTTAAAGAATTGTTTCGATTCCTGGCTGCCATCAACTGCATCACATTAGGCAAGACATTCAAAGTGGTATTAACAGTACATTGACCTTTTTGAATTATGAGTATTAAATGAAACAGTGCATATAACGAGATTGGTTCAGAGCCTGGTACGTAGTAAATACTCAAGAAATATTAGCTGCTGTTTTGTTGTGTCTGTCTGATTCCTCAGCCTGAATCTCAGTGTACCCAAATGTGCTGGGTCTTTTTTTGTCTTTGTGCATACTTCTCCAGACCCTGGAATGCCTTTTTCTTTCCTCCTTCCACTTCCTGTGTCTCCTCCTCTTCCTCTGGAATTTAACTCTTCTAAGAAAATTTTCCTAGCATGTACAGTTAACCCTTGAGCAACAACATGGGTTTGAACTGCATTGGGTCCACTTACATGAGGATTTTCTTTTGATAAATGCAGTACGGTACTGTAAATGGATTTTCCTCACATGATTTTCTTAACATTTCTTTTTCTCTCACTGTATTGTAATAATACAGTGTGTAATACATATGACATACAAAATATATGTTAATCGACTCTGGTATCTGTGAGGCTTCTGGTTAACAGTCCGCTATTGGGGGAAATCAAAAATGGTACATAGATTTTTGACTGTGCAGGGTACTGGCACCCCAACCCCCACATTGTTTAAGAGTTAGCTGCCCTTCTTTATCACCCCTCCCTAACTTTATATAAACATTCCTTTAGTGGCACTTTTGTTCATACCTCAGAGTCATGTATTTTATTGCAATTTGTTTTCCAAACTCCTGTCTTCACTCGACTCTTAAGCTCCTTTTCAGTGGTAGAGATTAATTCTCAAGCTAATGGATCCCAGCATTAGCTGCCCTGCCTTGCATCTAACAGGTTTTTAGTCGGTAACCACAAGTGCTGCCATGTGGATTATCTCATTTAATACCCACAGCAGCCACAGCCACAGTGCTCTGTGTTAGGTCTGCGTTGTTATCTGACTGGGTGAGGTTAAATGATTTGCCCCAAGCCACTTAGTAAGTAAGTGCTGCAAGTTTAGAATTCCCCACATTTAATAATGTACTATTATTGGATAACTACTTTTACACGTTTGTCTTTTATTTACAATATAAATAGCATTTAGTGTATTAAACATGCTTGTTGAGTATCTTTGAAGCACCTTTGCTTTAATTTTGTAAGGTGTAAAGCATCTCAAAATTGGGATTCTGCAGATTCACGATTGTGAGTTTGATCTGTGTGGACCTTGTATACTCTGTGGTATGGCTTAGTAAATACCATAATTTACCATAGTAAATTGAGAGAATAAATATATTTCAGACAGTGAATTTTTTCATGCACCTTATACATGTAGGCAGTTGAAATAATTTGCACTTGAATTAACACTTAAGTTTTTCCAAGCATTTATGTTTTTTCCAAAATTTAATTCAGTTTTTCACTGATTTGAATTAGCCTGTATTAAATTTTGTTATATCTTTGGTAACGTCCTTCAAGGTAATTGTGGGTTTATCTATAAAATGATAGCCCTTTGTAGTCTTTATGGAAGGCTGTTATTTTAAGACATGTAATAATGACCTAATGTAAAAAAGTTATGGCTTTGTATTCATTGGAAAACACTGATTCTAATAGCTGGGGGAGTGGTGCTGGTGGTGGTGGTTAATTAGATTGTTAAATACAAAAGTATTGCATGCCATTAATTTTACAAACAGTTAAAAGGTAAATTAGGAGTTTATATAATGATTCTAGCTAGAATCATTCTAAAGATGTTGTAATTGTGATTTAATTGAGTTACATCATAAATTCCAAGGGGACAGTTTCTTCTTTTTAAGGATAAAATATAGGGGCTCCTGGGTGGCTCAGCTGGTTAAGCATCTGACTTGGGCTCAGGCCAGGATCTCATGGTTCGTGAGTTTGAGCCCTGCATTGAGCTCTGTGCTGGCAGCTAGCTCAGAGCCTGTAGCCTGCTTCAGATTCTGTGTCTGCTTCTCTCTCTACCCCTCCCCCACCCATGCTCTGTTTCTGTCTCAGTAATAAACATAAAAAATAAATTTAAAAAACGGGGGAAAAAAAAAGAATGGGGCACCTGGGTGGCTCAGTCAGTTGAGTATCTGACTTTGGCTCAGGTCATGATCTCATGGCTCATGAGTTCGAGCCCTCCGTCAGGCTCTGTGCTGATAGCTCAGAGCCTGGAGCCTGCTTCAGAGTCTATGTCTCCTCTCTTTGTCCCTCTCCAACTTGTGCTCTCACTGTCTCTCAAAAACAAATAAACATTAAAAAATAAAATATAGAGTTGAAGATGAACAGTATTTATATAATATTTGAATTTAATTCTTGGGTTTGTTTTGCTTTTTTGTTTCCATTTTTAGAAAATAAAAATATTCTTAATCATTCTTTTTTATTATACAGCATAGTAATATTCTAAATCTCACCCCTGTGATAGTAATATTTATATTTTATTTTAGGGAAGCTATGCGAAATTACTTAAAGGAGCGAGGGGATCAAACAGTACTTATTCTTCATGCAAAAGTTGCACAGAAGTCATATGGAAATGAAAAAAGGTAAGGTTATTATTCTTCTGGTTGGTGGTTAATTGTAGCTCTTACATGGATTTGCAAATGATGTATTAGTGTGCAAGTTAGAGGGTGGTTTCTTTTATTGGATTAATTTGTAAGTACAAAATAAAAAATAGGCTATTGGTCTCTACTGAATGTTAAAAACAAAGTGAATTGTGGCATATTTAGTAAAGATCATCTGGCTAAATCCCTGATGTCATAAAAGGAAATAATCCATAATCTGGGATGGGGGGGCTACATGATGTTCCCTAAGTATTCCTTTGGTGCATTAGCTTGTTCAAAAAATAGCTTTCCTTTTGGTGGAAAATGTAGTTTTATAAATGTGTGACCCCCAAAGCACTATTTTGAAAAGAGGAAGGCTAACCAAGCCCTGAATTGAACCGTGGAGTGATTATAAGGAAAGGAGCTCCCAGTGCTCTCTGCCTTGACCCTGCGTCTCTTCAGATTAAGACAAAATCGTAAAATTGAGTTGGCAAATTTGTACTCAGCATGTGGGCAGTACAGAAATAACCTAGAGATCGGATTAGCAGAATTAAATTATAACAAAAATGATCTTCATAGTTAGCCTTTGAGTATCTTATAAATTTTGCCATTTTGGGTGTATAATTATGGATTTTTGTTTCTTTTCATTTGGTTTCTGGGACTTTGGGACTTCTTTGAGACTGTTTTAAGCATTTCATGGACAAGGGCTGCTTGTGGAAGAAGGTGAAAGATTTTTTGGATTGGCCAGAAAGGCACCAAATTGGAGCAAGAGAAGGAATGAAAACTTAGGTTTAGACATTAGGTGTGAAAAGGATGACTGATATTTTAGAGTTTGTGAGGTAAAGGGAACCTTAGCATATGCATCAGAGAAGGGAATTAACATCCTCTAAATCTGAGCCAAGCTGAAGGTGAATTATTTACCTGATAACTTTATCCTCAAATAGGATGAACCACTGCAAGCAAACAGTATTTAGTACTCATACTGCCAAAGTGTTCCTTTTTATTGTTAAGATTTACTACATTTCTGATTATTTTATCTTCATTTACTAATAAAACTTAATCATCTGATTTGGAATTAAATATGGGAAGAAGTTGGAATCTTTAGTTTGGGGCATAGAAACCAAGTCAAGATAGTGGACCCCCTACCCCCTTTTTTTAATGAAGTTGATACTGGGTATTCTTTACACAAGTGAAATTAAATGTATGTGCATAGCACCGTCTGTTTATTTTCTGAGCAAAACAGAGCAAATAAACACCCTTAATACTTGAAAGAAGGCCAGCCTTGCACCTCATAATGAATCTGAAGAGGAAATACTACCCCTTTATTAAGCTCCACTTATGAACAAGAGTGAAACTGCCTTACAGATATTTTAAATTTTTAATCCTCAGAATAATCTTGTTGGTCAGTATACTATAATCCCCATTCTGTGAATGAGAAAACTAAAGACCAGAGACTTTAAATATGCCCACGTTCATTCTAGTTTAGGAATCGATGGAACCAGGATTGGAATCCTGGAACTATATAACTCCAGATTTCCTATCTTTTTTATCAACCTGATTTTCATAGCTTTCCATTTTGTGTTTGAGTGTTACTCACAGTAGAGCTTGAAGATGGTAGAGGTAAAGATGCCTATAGGACATCAGCTGTAAACTTTGCCTCGGATCGTCCCTTCACCATCAGGGTGAACCTGGGCTGGATCTAATGGAAGTAGAAATGGAGGTGTGTTTAGTGCAGCAATGCTGTTCTCTCTCTACAGTTTTGAAGATGCATTTTGGTACAGCTGGATCCATTCATTAATTCATTCTTTATGTTGGTTTGGAAATTAGGTGCCATGTACTTTGCAAAAGGATCTTTACTAGGAATTTTAAAGTCACTGTGTCTTTTAATACTGGATAACTGAGGCCATGAGGGGAAAGCAGAAAGGAAGAGCTACTCAGAAGTTACTTCTAAGTCCAAATAAGGCTCCTGTTTGTTAGTCACTGTCAGAAATAAGTGAATACAAAGCTATAGTGGCTTCTCAGGTGGTGATTTAAAGGTTACCCTGTGCAGTGGTGGTGGTTGCCTTCATCTTCAGTCCCTCCCTGTTTGGGTATGGCCTGGCCAGGCTAAAACACCAAGTAAAGGAAAGCCTGAAGACTCTAAGCTTCTAGCCCCCAAAGAATGAAGAAAAAATGATGAAAAGCCTGAGTAGCTATTTCCCTGTATTTTTTACATATTTGTATTCTTAAATTTTCAGAGTAGACATGTATTAGTTTTACAACAAAGGGGGAAACCTATGAAAATTACTTGATTTTTAACAAGGATTAGCAGTAAGGGACTCCTCATGTCATCCAGCCTCCTGGATGACTGGCAAGCCTTCCTTCTGGAAGAAGTCTGGCCTCTTATTCATTGGCAGAGTGTAGAGTGGAAAGGGTAAGATCTGCCGCCTTTCTTGTTGATCCAGATTTGGCCTTTCTGAAAAGCTGCCACAGCATAAGGCGTGAGGTAACCTGGGGACATGACCACAGTCTTCTTGGCACTTAAATAACTATAGCAAATGATGCTAGAAATATTTGGTCAGGAAAATTTCTCCTAAAATTTTAAGTTGTTCTTGGTACTAAAGTATTGTGCTTAATAACAGATATTTATTTCTTTTGGACATCTGGTATACCACTGATACTAATGATTAGTTTTACTTTTTCATTAAAGAAGATTATTCCAGGTTGAAAAATAAGCTTTTAAAAAGATTATTTTGTTTAGAGGAAAGTTTCATTAGAGATAGGGAAATTACTTTTGGCATATTAGTATTTCTTCAGCTTCGTGTCAAGGGAAGTTGTTAAGCAGTACTGAAGGTGGTAATGATGTGGTTGAGGCAACAGTAAAGACATTTAGATAATTAGATGATGCTTCTGAAGTCATACTGAGAATGTGTGTTAATTGAGGCAACTGAGATGTGCAAAAAGTTTCTATTTTGGTGCTTTTGGATTGAATAATCATCAAAGGATAATGACTCTGCAAAGGTAGTCACATAACGTAAATGACGTGTTTGGATTTGGTCTGACCTAACCTATTTTATATATTGGGCTGAATAAAAAGGCTTCTTTGAGTCTATAAAGTATTTTCCAGACCTCATCAGCGTTTGAGGAAAAAGTTGTTGAATCATTCCCTGAAAATAAAGACTAATTGTTTAAACTAGGAAATGAGTAAAATTGTAAATGTGTGCATATTGCCACCAAGTGGCAGGAAAAAAGCATTTTTTGTCATAGTTGTTAGAGTAGCCATGGGAAATATTGGAAAATAAAGGCACATTGTTTCATAGCATATTCTTTAATGGTAGCTGTTAAACTGAGCTGGCCACTTGTTGGTCAGACTTTTCTTTGAGTATTTGGTACATATTGACCAACTGTCCAAATTTAAAAATCACTGATTGCACATGGCATTATAAAGTGTGTTTTATAATTAGGTGACCTTTTTAAAAATCCTCCCTCCCTTTAATGTCCTTTATCTATGTTCTTTTTTGTATGTATGCTTATCTTCTGAAGTCTGTGGAAATGCAAACCTGATTCATTAGCTATTTTTTAGGGAGTGGCAGTATTGGGATGTTTAAGATCTGATGTCATTAGCACATTGTATAGAAATAGTCTCAATGGTTAGATTGTATGGGATTTGCTGTTTTCTTCATCACAACTTCTTTGAATTGCTTTAGAGTTTATTTAAAAAACAAAACAAGGCTACTTCTGAGACATTTGTGAAGTCTTCTTCATTTTTCTTACTAAATGACTGGAAAGCACTTTCAGTATACAATCTTGGTCCGTGTTTTAAGTGACAAAGAATTGCTTGCCAACCTGTCTAATTTTATACCTTGTTTCACGCCATTTTAGCACAGTACTCTTGAGAAAACCAGCACTACCCAATCGTGTACAGCTTTAGCCCTCTTTATATTTTTTCAGATGTGAAATAAAAGTGTCTTTTATGATAACTTTTTGAAATTTGACTACCGCATCTGGTATATTCTAAAGCATGACTCTTTGAATTTTATAGCTAGTATACCAACTTATTAAATTAAAGAATCTTAGTATCAGTATTCAATTAAAAAAAAACAAACACTCATGGGAGACAAGTTTCCAAAATTGATGCCTTCTCAACCTCCCAGTAGAGTGCCAGAGAGGTATTTATGTCTGTGCCACTGTAAGCATTGGGTGGCTCCCAGCGTCAAGGCCAGAAAGATCCCTGGGGGAGACTTGAACTGAGCCAACTCCAGAACTGACCCAGCCAATCCAGGCATCCCTCCAAACTCAGAGTGACCTGGAACTAAGCCCACTACCTCGGCTGTGACCTCTGTGTCCATGGTCACAGTGAGAGTACGCAGGCATGAAAGCGGCTCTGCTTCTTTTTTATTGGTTTAAATAAATCTGAAAAGACTCCAGGGCTTCCCTCCTTACTCGACTTGACCCCTAGGTCCTACTTGGTCTACTTCCCCATTATCTAGACTTCATCTTCTGTTCTCAACTCCAGCCACACTGGTCTGTGTTTGTTTTGACACAGACCATGTCAGTCCTTCCTACTTGCTCTTCCCTCAGCTACCCATGGCTTCAGGTTGTGACTCAATGTGACCTTTTAAAGGAAGCTTTCCCTGGCCACCCTGGTTTTATAAGCGCATTTTCCTCCTTTATGTTGTTTGTTTTTTAATTGTCACTCCTGTTAGAGGTCGTGAATCCCATCAGGACAGGAATATTTATCTATCTTCTTTTTTTAACTACTACTATATTCCTAGTGCCTTCTATACTAGGGGTTCAGACTAGGGCTATGATCATTTAATGAATTAATATTAAATACACCCAGCTCACTTCTTATAAAGTCTGCTCATTATTGGTCTACAAGATGTTAAAAAGCATAAATTAGTTGCTAACTTTGAAAATTAGGAATCCCATATGAATTTGACTTCAAGCATCTGTTGAACAATTGGAGGATGTGACCAACACTAGGCCCACATGCCCTTAGTCCAGCAAAGTGATTGAGTGGGTGTGTACTCACAAGCTTGCTATCCTCTGTTGTGCCTTATCATCAGAGTCACACACCAGTGGCTGATGTCATTGAATTTAAGCTCTACTTTTTCTTACAGTGGGCTTTAAAGAATTAAGAAAAAGTTTCCTTTACTCCTAACTATACAAAAAGCAGGAATTACCATGAGGGCTGTGTGTTTTCAAGAAAGAAGAGGGAATAAAGGATATTCCTACTTACTTATCGTGCACCTGGTTTACCCACTAAATTACTTACCTGGTTACTATTTGAGTTTACTTAGCCACTATTTCAGGAAGATATTTGAGTTTTCAGGTCCCTTGATGAGACATTGTGTAAGTGTTTTAAAGTATGCATCAGCCCGTGTGTATAATTGAGCAAAAGCAAATTACACTCTACATAAGGACTAGATTGATGGTCTTAATGATAAAATATGGGGCTTGAACTAGGCTTTGAAACTGATATTTTTTAATTGCCAAAGAGAAGATAGCGGTTGACTCTTGAACTACAAAGGTTTGATCTGCACAGGTCTGCTTACGTTCAGAGTTTTTTTCAGTTAATACAGTATAACATTATAAATGTATTTCCTCTTATAATTTTCTTTTCTCTAGCTTATTGTATTATAAGAATATAGTATATAATATATATAACATACAAAATACATGTTGACTGTTTATGTTAATGCTAAGGCTTCCTGGTCAACAGTAGGCTATTAGTTAAGTTTGGGGGAGTCCAAAGTTAGACATGAATTTTTCACTGTGCCGGGAGTTGACACCCCTCATCCCCACGTTGTTCAAGGGTCAGCTGTATAAGGAAGTGATTCTAGGTGGGAAGAATTTTTGAGGGCAGATTTTTGGCAACTAGCAAAACGAATCCGTTGGTGATCTGTGAGTTGAAAGGGTGCAGTGAATTGTTCTTTCAGACATCCACTTGCACCAGGTATCTGGGGTGCCAGATACACAGAAACCCACTTATCGATGGCTTTTAATTCTTCTACTTTTGTAATATTTTGAAGGTTTCTACTTTGGTTGCTCTAATTCTATTTTCCAGGTTAATTACCAAATAAAGTTTAGCATAATAGCCACAGCAATAGTGTTATTAATTATTAATATATCATTTTGAGTAGCAGTAACATTAATAGTATATCATTTTGAGTGATCTTAATTAGTGATTGCAGACTCTGTGATGGTGTAGTATCTTTTGTAATTATTGGATTTGCTGAACTCCAATAATTCAGAACTCTGACCTATGTGAAAATTCAGAGACTCCTCCCTCTAAAAAGTATCTAATCTTGGGATGCCTGAGTGGTCCAGTTGGCTAAGCGTCTGACTTCAGCTCAGGTCATGATCTCATGGTTCATGAGCTCAAGCCCTGTGTCAGGCTCTGTGCTGACAGCTCAGAGCCTGGAGCCTGTGTCTCCCTCTCTCTCTCTGCCCCTCCCCTGCCCACACTTTCTCTCTCTCTGGCAAAAATAAACAAACATTAAAAAAATACTAAAAATAAAAAGTGTCTAATCTTACTGAATGCATAATTCCAGTATAATGAACCTTCTTCAAACAAATGTAGTCTTTGTGGAAGCCTTGATATCTGTGCTGTGGACCTGATTAATTGGCATTACAAAAGGCTTCACCAAAATGTTTCATCAGGAGATTACTTAGTGTAGTTCAGTATAATTTTATATTCACATGGCCAAGGAAAAGACATGCTTTCTTAATCTAATTGCATTGTTTGTTTTTATATTTGTGTGTGCGTGTGTGTGTTCCCACCATTGTTTCAGGTTTTTTTGCCCTCCTCCTTGTGTGTATCTTATGGGCAGTGGATGGAAGAAAAAAAAAGAACAAATGGAACATGATGGTTGTTCTGAGCAAGAGTCTCAACCCTGTGCATTTATTGGAATAGGAAATAGTGACCAAGAAATGCAGCAGCTGAACTTGGAAGGAAAGGTAAATTAAACTATGTTGGTTCTCCTAAAAGGGCACCCTGGTACCCTATTAGCATGCAGTTTCCTTATTTGTTTTTGTGGTAGTGATTTTTTTTCTTTTATGGCTTTGGTAGCAATTTTCTGAACACACCCACCCCAGCCCACTACCCCCCCTCCCCCAGCCACCAGAGATAAACTTCTTAAATAGTTGTGGTCTAGTCACAAGCTGTTGATATCTAAAGGTGGCTTGTTAGCAGTTTGGGCAGGCTGTGAATCAGATTGCCATTGGAAGCCAGTAATCAGTTTCAGAAGCTAATCCCTCATGTGTCTGACAGGGACATGGTACTCAAGTAACAGTGAACATACATAGCTCAGTAATGTTTTACCCTCTCTCAATCTTAGTCTTGCACTGGAAACAAACTGATACAGATAAATTCTTACAAGTATTTACCTGGGTTATAAAGATCATAAATATTTTATGTAGCTTCTCTGTGGAGCAAAAACTGTGCTATAGACAAAAATAGTCACAGTTAGCTTTACTCAAACTTTCAGGGATTTTCTTTGATTAATTTGCTAGGGGACAAAATTTATGTATTAGTTTTGCTATTTGTGTTTTATGAAATTACAAAGTAATCCTTTCAATTTATACCTTTAGTATTCAAAAATAGTTCTTAAAGACTTAGCATTTAACTATTATTTTCCTTGATATTAAAATCTGAAAAATGGTTAATTCTCAAAACACACATGAATATCTTTTAAAATAGTGCATGAAAAGCTATTTCCTCAGTCAGTAAATCGTCAGTGAATGTCTTCATGTTTGCTGTGTTGTAGTTACAGTACAGACAGAGGCTGCCCGGTGACATTGAAGGTGATGAGTTAGGGAGATTTGTACACTTCAGTTCACTTTAAGTCATTTTATAGCTAATATGGAGCATGAGCACTAAGAAGCCTTAATATCCACCCTCCTCAAATATTTTTATGTATGACATTTGTATCCTTAAGATTTTTATCAATAAGACTTATCAACTATGCATTTTTAATTCAGTTTGCAATAAAACTTACTACAATAAAAGTGGTTTCATCTTAAAAGAATAGAACAGTAAGAAATGTTTCTAAATTATGACCCTTCAACTAGAGTAAAGGTGTATTTAAGTGGTAGGGTGATCTAATGGGCCTTAGCTGTGTCTCCCCTATTTTCCTGTTATATAAAAAGTCTCAGAGTTATAGGTCTCCAAGGTGTACATTTAGATAAACTTGATACTATGAAATGAATACTTAAATAGGTAGTGAGAAGCCAAGGATTGTAGCTACCAGGGTATATAACTGTTAACTGAATTTTTGCCTACTTTAACCTGTTCCAGCTTCTAGCATTGTAAGGGAAGTAATACCAAACAAACAGCATCCTCACTTGCCTTTATCAGCATCGTGGCTCAGTATATCTTTCTTCAACTTACAACGTTATATTCTTTCCCTAAGCCCTAAAGATTCACAGAATACCTGGAGCTTGAATATTAACTAGTAAATAGCTACTAATGGGGTAGTATAGTGTCTGTAAGCCAAAGCTATTAACACTAGTTTTAATGAAAAATGCTATTAGAGAAGTCTTACTTTATATGTAAGACATGTTGAGAGTCTACAGAAGGCATTCCAGGTGGAAGGAACATCATATGTGCTTGGAGCTTAAAGGCGTAATATATTTGGGCCTTGGTAGGCAAAACAAAACAAAACAAAACTGAGTAGTGGCCTGCTGAGCCTCAGAAAGGGCCCTTTGCTCCTGCCTATCTCTCTCAACTTCCATTCACTTAAGGTAACATTGTTTTCTTTTAGTAGTCGGCTCATTGAATGGTACAATAAATCATTATCGAAAAAGAAAGGATAGTTACTTTGCACTATTGGGTATTTGTACTTAGTATTCATTACAATAAAGTTCTAGTATACGTAGCACTTACTATGGTCACGACATTTGACTCCAAGTTGCTAATATCTTGGATCTGAGATTTCACTTAATGATATTTTTTTTTTTCTAGGAGAGAGAGAGAGAGAGAGAGACAGCGTGAGCAGGGGAGGGTCAGAGAGAGAGGGAGTCACAGACTCTGAAACAGGCTCCAGGCTCTGAGCTGGCAGTCAGCACAGAGCCCGACGCGGGGCTCGAACCCACGAACCGCGAGATCATGACCCAAGCGAAAGTCGAACGCTTAACCGACTAAGCCACCCAAGCGCCCCTCACTTAATGATATTTTTATTTGTTAAATATTCATTTCCTCAATTTTTCATCTTACATAGTTGCAAATAGGTAGGGTATACAACACGAATTGACTCCCTACTTAGCCCACTTGTGTTCTTCTTATATTTAAAAGCTACATTCCCTACACCTCTCTTGCTAGCACTGTTTCACTTCTATAATTCAGATATTTCTACAGTACTTTTCCAGTATTAGATTTGGTATTGCCTTCTCATTTTGGGCACACGTTTTTACTAAGGCCTGAAGATACTCAAGGAGTTGTTCTTAAGTTAAATTGTTCATATTCATAGAAAGATTTATTATATGCCATTTTCTAGTCTAGAATTTTAGTATGAATGTAACTTTAAATTTTATTTACTTTATTTTCTATTTTCTTAAAGCAGTAATACTTTTTCTGAGTAGTGACTTTTTCCTTTTTTTTTTTAACAGAATTTGAGTAGTTTGTGGTCAGTGGTCTTAACAGTATTTTAAAAAAATTAAAAAAAAAAAACAGTTCTAATACAGTTATCCCAGGGGTATCTGGGTGGCTCAATTGGTTAAGTGTCTGACTCCATCTCAGCTCAGCTTGATCTCAGGATCATGAGTATGATTATTGTTTTGTGGATTCAGACTACTCACTTTTATAAAAATAAGGATACATTTTTCTTTTTCCAAAGAGATAACGTGTGTTTGCTTTTTCCGAAAAAAACTTTGTCTCAGTCTTTCCCCATGAGAATTTAATTGTCTTCATTTAGATACACATTTCATTTTGTTCCTTGTAACTGCCTGCTTTGGTATATTGATACACATTTCCCTAGACTTTGTTTTATGGTGCAGAACAATTCCAATAGTTTAGGCTTCATTTGACCTTCAGTGCTTTGTAATGTATGGCAGACCTGTCGCTCCTGGTAGAAGGAGTTATATGAGTACAAAGAGCTGTTGTTGTTATTTTTCTTATTACTATTAATAGCTTTATCTTAATTTTGTCTTCTACAGAACAAAGCATCTACCACACTTTTGAATTTGTGAATACTTAATGAAGTATACTCACGATGGCACCTACGTTGTCTTATATAACTTTACTATGAGAAATGAAATAAACTGTGGCATTATTTTTGTTGTGCTAAAATTACGTGTTATTAAAATTTTAAAAGTTAAAAACCTAGAGTACATTAGCTATTTCTTAAATGAATGGCATTTTTCCTTGTTTTTCAAGGAAACACACAACAGAAGTAGTCAAGGAAACTTGTGGAGCCTAATTTTAAGGTAGAGCATTGATTTTCTAAAAAGAGTAATTTAGATATTTTAAATATCTAACCTGTGTTTGAGCATTATTTACCCAATCTAGAAAAAGAGATCAATTATTTAGTTACTTCCCTAATTCATAGGGATCAGGGGAATAGGAATGATAACAGAATTGTCATAAATATTTGAAATAGTAGCACTTTCACTGTCATTTGGGAGTGCTATAACTCTTGAATCCTATCTTTTCAGTTACTAGAATTTATTTTCTGGTAGACTGGCATTATACCTTGCTATGTTTATCTTCTCAATTACATTTCAATCCAGTTTCATTTTTTTTTTTCTTTTTAAGTAAGTACTATCCCCAGTGTAGGTCTTGAACTCACAACCCTGAGATCAAGAGTCATATGCTCCATTGACTGAGCCAGCCAAGCACCCCAAGCATCAGTCAGTTCTTTTGATGATATAATATCAGTTTTCCCATTGGTCAAAGTTAACCATTTTTATAAAGAGTTCTTTTAAACTATTCTCCTAACCCTTTCTGGAATAAAATATTTTATAATTATCCAGTTACTCTAACATTGTTTTTATCAGACTTACAGATGGTTGCTCTAGTGTTCAACCACATAAAGAAAAACACTGTATGCACTATTTTGAAAAGTATTGCCGCTAAAAATCTTTTAGAGAATTCAGTTGAATTCTGATAGCTTTATTTATTTATTTGGTTTCATTGCAGAAATACAGTCATGTGCTTTTTTTCACTGTAAAATTCTTGTTTTTTTTTGTTTTTTTTAATGTTTGTTTATTTCTGAGAGAGGGAGAAAGAGAGCACAAGCAGGGGAGGAGCAGAGAGAATCCCAAGCAGGATTCTGTCAGCACAGAGCCCCGTGGAGGACTCGAACTCATTAACCTTGAGGTCATGACCTGAGCCAATATCAAAGGTCAGATGCATAACTAACTGAGCCACCAGGTGCCCGTAAAATTCTATTTTAAAAATTACTGTTAAAGTGTTTACAGTTTTTTTATGTTGGTATAGAGCTATAGAAAACAAGAAAAAATTGTTAAAAAACAGGGTTAACTAGATTGTAATGTTAGTATTTAAGACTGTCCTTTGTCTTCCAGGATCCATTTCAGTAATTTTTGCAATTGGTTTTTTTAGCCATTCATCGAACTCATTCATCGAACACCTAGCCATGGCTACCCTGAGTTGTAATAACCAACAAGTTTTTGGTGCTATTGAAACTTTCCTTTTTTCTCAGAACTATTGCACAGCCAAAACTTTGTACATATCTGATTCAGACAAGAGAAAGCACTTCATGTTGTCTGTGAAGATGTTCTATGGCAACAGTGATGACATTGGTGTGTTCCTCAGCAAGCGGATAAAAGTCATCTCTAAACCTTCCAAAAAGAAGCAGTCGTTGAAAAATGCTGACTGTATGTATACCGGAGTTTCCTTTGTTGTCACCAATTCCCCCAATGAGTTAATAAGACAAATTCAACTATTTTCTTAACTACAAATTGCTTTTTGATAGCAGATTCATTTGTCAGTAATGGTTTTGTGGCCCTCCACTTTATCTGAAACTGTCATATTTATTATTTGCCATTTTATGGTCATCATTTTTATTTTTTTAATTAAAATGGACGATGCATGGTCCAAGGAGATGGCTCCCAGCCAGAGTTGGTTCTGCACTGCTCTCCCCAAGCATTTGGGAAATGGAAAGTTATTCCTTGTGCTGTCAGTGACCACAGGGAGCGCTGGTGGCACTGGGTACATCCGACCAGTGCTGCTAAATATCCTTGTTCTCATTCCACTAAGAATTATCCCCCAAGAACATCGAAAGCTCCTCTTTGAAAAATGCTGTTATCAAATGGGCTGTGAAAGGCCACCCTGAAAACCTGAACAGCATGGTTCACACAGTTGCCCTGGCAAAAACTGCTGCCTCGTGAGCAAATTTTCAGACTACCAAATACCAGAGATAAACGCTGTTTGATGGAGTTGTACATTTCAGCCCCTGCACCCAATTTTCTTTGCTTTTTTACCTCTTTAATATGAACATTTTGAAACTCACCCAAAAGGGAGAGAGTTGTGTAAGGGGGCCATCCCCCTGGCCTCAGTAGGTTTTGCCAGTTCCGTTTCATTGTTTCCATGGTCTCTTTCTTCTCTGACTGCTGGAATATTTTAATGAAAATCTCAGATAACCTGTTCTTTCAGCCACTTCAGTAGTGACGCCTAGAAAAGTGGACAGTAGTCCACGTGCAGATTCATTATGTGCTCTCTGAAATGTTTTTAGTTGTACTTTTGTGTGTACGGGGAGGAGTTTCTTAGCAGTTGGCCTGTTCAAACTGGGATCCAAATAAGGCCCATACATTTTATCCTATAATAGTGTGTTCTCTCCCCCTGCAATCTCTCCATGTCATTTGCGGAAGAAACTGGCTCATTTTTCCTTTGGAATTTCCATATTCTGGATCTGGTTGATTACATGTGCCGCTGTCTCATATTTTCCCTAAACTGGTGGTTAGACCTAAAGACTTATTTTAAAATTAGCTGGTCCTCTATATGTTTGTTTCCTTCAAATCAGAAGTCAGAGATGATACCTGATTATCCCACTTCTTGTCCTATTAAGTTGTTTATATATAGTAAGTTGAGCTGTCATTAGCCTAATCCGTTGTTCTAAAGTTCCTCGGAGCCATTAACCATTGATGATGGCTGCTTGAATCCAGTATTTTATGAAGGGCTTTTTCTAGTTGTTTTACTCAGAATTTATTAACATTTTGTTTCAAATATAGTCTGCAGAGAAAAGGCAGGAAAGATGCTTGCTTACTAATTTGCAGAATAGCAGTAGTGTTCTTTGAAAGTGACGAAGGTTTTAGGAGTTTTTGTTTAGTTTGCTTGTTTTTATTTTGTTTCATTTTATTATGAACTTACTGGGTTTTTATCTATTGGTTGGTTTTAGTTCACTCAGTCATTATTATTATAACCATTTATATTATGGCTATTTTCAAACATAGCAAAGTAGGCAGAGGCACATAATTATATGAAAGCTCTGTGTCCATCCTCTAATTTCAAGACTGATCTTAACTGCAGGCCAGTGTTATTTCATCTACCTATATCCTACTCGCACTTCTTCATCTTAGTTCAATGCAAATACAAGACCTATCATCTGTAAGTATGTATCTCTGAAAGATAGAGGCTCTTGTTTTTTAATGTAATTACAATACCATGATCACATAGAAACAGGTATGTTATAAAACAAATAAAAAATAATCTCTTTGTATTATCAAATATCTAGTTAGTTGAACTAATTTAAAATTATCTAAAATGTCATTTTGTTAGTATTTTGTTTTAATCAGAATTCAGGTTTTGAATCCCCATCAGATATTTACAATATATATTATGTTGACATGTCCTTGAGTTTTTTAAAAGTAAATATGTCTACTTGTTTTTTATTTTATTTACTTTTTAGAGAACAAGAAAGTCATAGGAGCGGAGGGAGGGAGAAAGAGAAAATTTCTTAGCAGACTCCACACTCAGTAGGGAGCCTGATGCCTACAGAGCTCAGTCCCTTGACCCTGGGATCATGACCTGAGTTGAAATCAAGGGTGGGACACTCAACCAACTGAGCCACCCAGGCGCCCTGCCTTGAGTATTTTTTATCTCTGGATTCCCTCTTCATTAGCTGTCTCTCCTCGCAATGTATTTATTCAAGAGACTGAGTCATTTGGCCCTGAGAGATTGCCACATACTGGATTTTGCTAATTTCATTACCTTGGTATAGTTTAATGTATTTTATAAGCCGACAGTGTCAGAGAGAACACGAGAGCCAGACGCTAGTAAAGTGGTAAAGACAGTTGTATTCAGTACTGTCATGGAAGGGGGAAGAGACTTGGGTGTGGAGCTGAGCTCAATGGATTGATAGTCCAGGAACAGCGGGACGGGAGGGGTCAGTGGATAGAACGTTACTAAGACGAAACATTCAGGGTACAGGGTTCAAGAGGAGCCAGCTTAACAGGATTTATGTTAAAAGCTGGCCTCTGGTGATCAAATACACAGGGTGGCGCATGGGAAACTTGATCAGGTGTCCAGGGTGGGAGGAAGACTTATGGAATCTTGCAGTAGCTGGGCTGGCCAGACCAAGACGGAAGAGGAGCCGGCCTAAAAGTTTGGTCGAGGAGAGGGGCACCTGGGTGGCTCAGTCTGTTGGGCATCTGACTTCAGCTCATGTCATAATCTCATGGTTTGTGAGGTGGAGCCCCGCGTTGGGCTCTGTGCTGACAGCTCAGAGCCTGGAGCCTGCTTCGGATTCTATGTCTCCCTCTCTTTGCCCCTTCCCCGCTCATGCTCCCTGTGTCCTGTCTTTCTCTCTGTTTCAAAAATAAATAAACATTAAAAAGATTTTTTAAGTTTGGTTAAGGAGGAAATCTTTGTAGTCTGTTTAGAAGCCTGCGGAGATTTAAATTTGTTGTTCTTTGGTTTTTGTTGTTGCTGCTGGTGGACAAGGCTTGCTTCATAGTGGGAGTTGAGTGTTCTTGCTAATGTCATCTATTCACACCATTTCTAATTCAAATTACAGGATTTTATTTAAACTCTCACTTTGTTTTTCTGTTGATTGTAAGTTTCTTGTTGACAGAGAACATATTTCACTTTCAGAATATTTTCCTGCTTACATAGATGTGGTTGTTTTTTCAAGAAATTTCATGCAGTGCTATACTTTGAGGTAATTAGAAGAAATCAAAATCTCTAAAATCAGAATATACAGAGGCAATTGGCATCAACTTTGCTAAACATTCTTCTAGACTCCTTTATGAGTGCATTCCATAGGACTGGATGTGAGTACATGGACAGACATGTGCAGTCACATAAATATATATATAAAGGGACCTCAGCATACAGAGGGTTTTATAGACCACTTTTCCACTCAGTGATATACTAGGCAGATACTTTTTTTTAATCAGTTCATTTTGATGTACATTATTTAAATATATAAATGACATAATTTACTCAATTTCCTATTGCATATTTATCATTTAAACATAATTTCCCTTTGCTGAACAGCACTGCTTTAAACATACTGTATAGCGCTCATTTAAAAATGTTTTATGGATGTAGTATTTTACATCTTTAGCTTGACATCATTAATGAGAGTTAACCTTGATTTTTTTTTTAAGGGTATCAATTTGTTAGCAGAATCTGTTAATTATTAAGTAATAATAAAGAATAATTATAACTTGCCAGGTCCAGGTCCCTTCTCCCCAGTCACGTAACTAGAAGCTATTTTTTCTTTGCAGTGTGCATTGCCTCAGGAACAAAAGTGGCTCTGTTCAATCGACTTCGATCCCAGACAGTTAGTACCAGATACTTGCATGTGGAAGGAGGTAATTTCCATGCCAGTTCTCAGCAGTGGGGAGCGTTTTACATTCATCTCTGTGAGTATGAAAATGTGTGTTTGATGTCTTTAGTGTGAAGTTGTTAAATTCTTTGATAATAAGACACACAGATCTATTAAGTTTTATTGTTTTCCTAAGTAGATTAAAGAATTCTAAAAGATAAATGATCTCTTTTTTCACTCCACTGTAGTGGATGACGATGAATCAGAAGGAGAAGAATTCACAGTTCGTGATGGCTACATCCACTACGGACAGACCGTCAAACTCGTGTGCTCGGTCACTGGCATGGCTCTCCCAAGGCTGGTACGCTCTCCTTTTGCTGCAGTCATGTGTACGGTGAAAATTAACACCGAGAAGGCACAGCATTCAGTTGTAAAAATATACTTCAGTTTCATTTTTTAAGATGTGTCAATATTCACTGACTTTGATTATTGACAATTATACCCCACCTTGTTTTAAAAACAATTTAAGGCAGATAGCCAATTTTTATGAATACATTATTAATGACTTTCTGTTACACTGTTTTAATACATTTTGGTGGAGATTTTCCTTTTTGGATGTATATCTGAACATGTTCAGTAGAGGGCACTAAATAATTACATTATGATTTCTTTCCTTAACTAATACAGATACACTGTATTCATTTTTTTGTGATACCTGCTATATCCCGCCACCGGACCAAGTTTTCAGAAGCATAGAAATTCTTACTTTAAAAATATAAGCATAGTTTTTATTAGTTTATGCTTCAACAAGAAGATTGATTTATTAAAAATTAAATTGTTATTTCATTCTCTGAGAGAGAAGCATGGTGTTCAGGACTTTTTGTTCACTGGGACGACATGACTTTTTGTTCACTAGGACGATTTTGAAACTGTAAAAACCACTTCCCTTAAACTCCCACTTTTCTATTCCCCCTCTTCTGAAAGAAAAGTTACTTATGTTAATGATGGAGGGGATTTAGGAGTAAGTCTGATTCAAGATCAGGTCGGGGGGAGGGGGGGACACGGTGTTGGGCTATATCCAGTTTATCTAAGAAATATGGTAGATACTCCACCAACAAGCTACATAGCCAGCACAGAGGAGAGAGTGCCATTTGGAGTAATTCCTGGTGTTTTATGAATGTAGAATTCCCACACACATAGCTTACATTGTAACGTTTGCATTACTTGGTGTCTCAGATATCTTTCGTTTTCTCAGTAATTAGAAAGGACCGAAGCAAGTTTTTGATGCCAAATAGCAGTGGACATCTTTGGTTTATTTGTTGGTGAGAGGTCATTCAGCAGAGTCTGTGTCCAAAGACTGTTGTGGGGAATGAAACCGAACCAAACATGGCTCATGTTCACATTGTGCTTTTCACTTGCTAGTGGAGAACCGTGGAATGCACAAATAGCAGGGCTGTAGCCAAGCCATGACTCCTACGTGGTGGAGAAGCATGAGTGCTGGAGGCTCACATCATACAAAACTCAGTTTTTTCTCTAAAATTCAAACCTCATCAAATTTAAATATTGCCCTAAGACTTTAGCATCAAACGGAAACATTTTGCCTGAGTTTAGTCAGTCGCGCAGACTATCTTAGAAGTTATTGTTGCTGAGGTGCACTCACTCTCTCCCTTTAAACTCAAAAGTGGGTGTGGTGTTAGTAGAATGGAAGATACTCTGCCTAATGACCTGCAGAGCTAAAAATATACACGTGAAGAATGCTATCTTTAAAGATGGGGACTTTTATACAGTTGTGGCTTAGGTAATGAAAAATCTTTGGATACTGAGATGTTAAACAAGTAAAAAAGCCAATATTTTGCATGATATTAATAGTATTCTTCTAATCACTTTTACGCATATTCATTTAATCCTCCTAAAACTCAGTAGTTACTGTTAAGGATGTTCATTGTGGAGCAAAGTGTTAGCGCCCTGCATGCACAGATTCATCCTACCAATAGTCCTGAACGTTCCATGTGCCAGACACTGTCGAGGTGCTAATACAGTGGTGAGCAAGGTGGGCTTTCTGTCCTCATGAGCATACATTTTGGTAGGGAGATGTGCAACATTAGCTAAAGAAGTACCCATATTAATGTATTAAAGGTTAACACAAATGTTAGGGAAGGAAGTATAACAGGATGTAGACCTAGAGACCTTGGGGAGTGCTTAGAGCGGTCAGAGAAATCTTTGAAGTGGGGAAATTTGAACAGAGACCAGACTGAAGTTGGGAACCATAAACTGTGAAGGGCATTTCAGACAGACAGCACGAGTGTAGAAAGAACGTCGGACGGGAGTGGTGAGGACTCGCGGGGCAGCCGCTGTAGTCCCAGCCGGGGAGAGGTGGGACCTGAGCCTCCATGGTTGGCCGTGAACGGCATCTTGTCGAGTCCCTCCCAGTATTAGTTAGGACTCCGATTACCTACACATGATAGGAGGCCACTGGAGGGTTTTAAGCAGGGCATGACGACTGATTTATGTTTAGGAGGATGATTCTGGAGGCTCTGTGAAGAGGAGAACGTGGGCTGTAGCCATAGGAGCAGAGAGACAGTAGGTGAACTTCAGTCATAATTCAGGATTGTAGCAGTAAGGTGATGAGACATGACGCACTTACTTGAAAGCAGACTTAATAGAATCTGTTGACAGAGTGACAGTTGGGTGTAAGAGAAAACAAGGAGTCAAGGGTGACTCCCAAGGTTTTGGATTGAGTGAGTGGTGGTGCCATTTATTGAGCTTCAAGTTGGAGGAAGTTAAAAAGTTTGAGTTTTGATTAAGGTTGAAGTAGACTGTTAAACATCTTTTTTTTTTAAATATTATTTTTAATGTTTATTTTTGAGAGCGAGAGACAGCGTGAGTGGGGGAGGGGCAGAGAGAGAGGGAGACACAGAATCCGAAACAGGCTCCAGGCTCTGAGCTGTCAGCACAGAGCCTGACATGGGACTGGAACCCACGAACCATGAGATCGTGACCTGAGCTGAAGTCAGACACCTAACCGACTGAGCCACCCAGGCGTCCCTAGCCTCTTAAACACCTTAAATGGAACCGTTGAGAAAGTAGGTAAATATACAGGTTACATGTCAGAGGAGAGATGTTAGGACTGGAGATACAGCTTCAGGAGTTGCCAACCTCTAAATGGTGCGGAAAGGAAAGAGGATGGAGGGAGAAGAAGGGAGGACTCGGGTCTGGGACACTCTAAAGGTCAGTTAGAGCAGGGCTGTCCCCAGAAGGAGGACGCCTGTGTCAGTGCTTCTGCAGAAGCTAATAAAGTGAAGACAGATGCGTCCCAGTGCCCACAGATGCAACTCTGGACGCCGTGGTGGCCGTTGTCCAGCGCACTTGTGGTGGGGGCTCCAGAGACCAAAGGCCGGAGTTCCTTAAGGAGGTCACGCAGTGAGGAAGAAGAGTTTGCTATGAAGGGGACCAAGTGGAGAGGGACATATCAACAAGGAAGGGATTTCTTTACTTTTGATTTTAGGTGAGAAATGGTTTGTGACATGTCTGTATGCTGCTGGGAGCGATCGTCTTCCTAATCATCAGACGCATAGTGATCACCTCCAGTGGGCCAGGTGCCTTCTCAGACTTGATAGGGTTATCTTTCAGACATCTGTATGTTTGTTTGTTTGTTTGTTTGGTGAAATAGTTGGATTTTAAAATGTAACAGAGTTCAGGCTGGGTAGGCAGCCAGCCCTTGAATCACATTCTGGTCCTTCAGCTTCTAACCAGGTGATTTTGAGCAAGTTGCCTGACTTCTTTGAGCCTGTTTCCTGATCTGCAAAAATGGTACTTATCACAGGTTTTTAATTATATACATATAGATAGAGTAGTCTTCAGACATAGTTTTTCTTTTGATGTCATTTTTATTTCATTGGAAAAGTCAGATGAACTTGCTAAATAAAATACGGTCCATTGGCCAGCAGGGTTAACACCAGCTGTCAGTTTGTTAGACATGCAGACTGTTAGGCCCACATGAGATCTGTGGGATTAGAACAGATGTGTTTTTAACAAGAGCCGCAGATGATTTGAAAAGCAGTGACCTGGAAAACGAGTACCTGCCTGCCCTGTTCTCCAGGTGTTCCCGGAAGAACCATTTCCACATCCTACCATGCTTGGGATCTGAAAGTACTTTTTTTTACCTAGCCCTAGTGTTTGTAAATGTTCTTGCATATAAGCTGTGACATGTTATTCTCACATTTTCTTTCTGTGTGTTCTGGGTAGTGTCCATAATGAAAGCTCTCCGTATGTGATGACCTTTTCTTTTTTAATTGTTGAACTGTAGATAATTAGGAAAGTGGATAAGCAAACGGCATTACTGGACGCAGACGATCCTGTGTCACAACTCCATAAATGTGCGTTTTACCTTAAGGACACAGAAAGAATGTACTTGTGCCTTTCTCAAGAAAGAATAATCCAGTTTCAGGTATGTTTTTAAATGACTGTTTAAAAAAAAATTGTGCCAGCTATTCAGTTAGCAGCATACAGAAACCGAAAAGTCTTCTTTAATGCACACTGGACTCAAATACACCAAACTGCATTCAGGTATTTATCTCAAGTCCAAAGGTTCCTAACCTACTTGATCCTGCGACGTGGCAGTCCTCCACCTCAAGGAAGAACTCAAATGCATAAAAGTGTTCTTGGAGAGACAGTTAACATCTGTTTCTGGGAATCAAAACTTTTTTCAGATCATCCTAAAGTAGATTTGGGGTGTTCATTGAATCCTCTGAAACTGCGTGAAGACGTTATATACAGATGCGCGCATATTTCTGGGGAGGGTTCGTAATTACCAGTTGTATGTGGAGGTCTTCCTAGATAGTAATGAGGAAATGTTTCAGAAGGTAATCTTTAGGTACATTTACTCAGAAGTCTTTTCATGAGGAGGTCTATGACATGGGCAGATGATTTAATAGGATAGTTACACTTTCGTGTGAAATGCCTTTATAAACACCTGGAGACCCATTTCAAAACAATGGCCGCACACCGCTGTCCTCCTCATCCCAGAACTGCTGGACAGGCCTCGGTGTTTGAAGGTAGGGCTCGGGGGTTGCCAGTTCACATCCTGGTTTCCTTCTGCTGAAAGTGCCTAAGTTTCTAACAGCTCTCTAAACTTGAGGGGTTCTCATTCTCCTAGGGATCCATAAAGATTTTTAAATAGCTACTTACGCCACAAATACTGATCATTTATTAAAGAAACTATGCAGGTACTGGTGTGCTCTCAAATGGTTATTCTGAAAGGTATTATTTTTAATATGTCACTGGAACATTTCATGGTATAAAAACAGGTGGATGTGAGGTTGCCATATTTATATACTCTGTGTTTATTTAGGGATTGGCAGAGCACCGTGTTTGGAAAGTTAAGAAATTCCTACTAAATTGTCTGCCTGTTAACTTCAGTCTATGAGTGTCACCTTGTTAAAATTGTTTTTATGCCGCAGTGTATACAAAACCGTATTTCTGTGCATTCTTTCTTCCTCAGGCCACTCCATGCCCAAAAGAACCAAATAAAGAGATGATAAACGATGGAGCTTCCTGGACAATCATTAGCACGGATAAGGCGGAGTATACATTTTACGAGGGGATGGGCCCTGTCCTTGCCCCAGTCACCCCTGTGCCTGTTGTAGAGAGTCTTCAGGTGAGA
The DNA here is from genome assembly GCA_017311185.1 of Proteles cristata cristata. Classification (NCBI taxonomy): domain Eukaryota; kingdom Metazoa; phylum Chordata; class Mammalia; order Carnivora; family Hyaenidae; genus Proteles; species Proteles cristata. The sequence goes on from JAESUZ010000713.1 coordinate 1,503,288, forward strand.
CTGCTTACAAGCCGACTTTCAGTGACACTTAGCTCTTTGCAATTGCTCTCTGCTCTGACTTGCTGTGATTTTATTTCACAGTAAATCATAAGATTTGGAGATTTTGTTAATACATCGTTTGTTGATTTAAAAACAAATCAGAGCATACTTTTCTACAAGAAAATTTAAGTTTAAATCACCTGGTATATTCTCTTGAGATGTTATAGCTCAATTTGTCCTTATAATCATGTTATTTAAAAGAAGAATTGTATTTTTCCATTTTTTTCCCCACAAATCATAGTCCAATGAAAAACTAATCTGTGTACTTTAATGAAAAATGAAAAGTTCTCTCAACATTTTTCTGATTTTCTGTGAATTTCAGTTGAATGGCGGTGGGGACGTAGCAATGCTTGAACTTACAGGACAGAATTTCACTCCAAATTTACGAGTGTGGTTTGGGGATGTAGAAGCTGAAACTATGTACAGGTACTTAATGAAACTTTTTACATCATCCAGAGTTTTTGTTGGGGGTGGGTACGTGAGATTCTTTCCTAATATTGATTGTAATGTATTGAGCAGCCTTGTTTTAAGTTCCACTTCTAAGATTTACCTTCCTTTTAAGTGCTTTATATTTCCTCCTCAGATGTGGAGAGAGTATGCTCTGTGTTGTCCCAGACATTTCTGCATTCCGGGAGGGCTGGCGATGGGTCCGGCAGCCAGTCCAGGTTCCAGTAACTTTGGTCCGTAATGATGGAATCATTTATTCCACCAGCCTTACCTTTACCTACACACCGGAACCGGGGCCACGGCCACACTGCAGTGCGGCAGGAGCAATCCTTCGAGCCAGTTCAAGCCAGGTGCCCCCTAATGAATCAAACACAAACAGCGAGGGAAGTTACACAAACGTCAGCACAAATTCTACCAGTGTCACATCATCTGCAGCAACGGTGGTGTCCTAACTACCGGCTTCTTGCTGGGACTTAAACAGACTTGAGTGGGGCGAAATGTTGACAAAAAAAAAAAAAAAGAAGAAAGAAAGAAAAAGAAAAGAATGAACAATCTTTTGTGGTTTCTTGGGAAAACTTTTCATACCCGGTGATACTGTTCAGAAACCCCATTACCTACAAGTGCTGATTTGAAGCGCAGAAGCCGCAGTAAAACAAACAAAAGGTCGAAATGTACAAACTATTGGGAATCGATTGTTTTCGGCTGTTATTCTTGTTTGGTCGGTTTTTGTTTGGTTTTGTTTAAATGGGCAAGAAATAGAGATGTGGCTGGAATAAAAGTTAATCAAACTAGAAGACACAAATCTAACATAGTTTTTACGGACCAAGGGACTTGTATAAGCTTTAGCAAAAGGTACATTTTCACCATACCTTTTTTTATATCACAGTATATAGTACACCTTTGTTACCAAATAGGTTCTTCTCCTCCCCACCCCCTCGGAGCTTCTGCTCTTCAGTACATTCAAGTTCCAAGCCTGACCATGCTCCTTTAACCTAATTACCGTATTCTTCCAGGTGTTTTTGGTTTAAGGCTGGAACTGTTCTTTTTATTTTATTTTTTTTTTAAAGCTGATGTCTTACGACTTTTCCTGAGTCGAAATTGTTTTGATTTCAGCAAGTCAAATCTTGTAAAGGCCCGCCTGTTTTTTTTAAGATTATATGAAGTCTGTGCAAAAGCTTTAAAAAACAATGCCTCTGCCTTGCCTGCAGTACATGCAATGTATGTTACCTTAGTCTCTTTTCTCAGACACTGTTGGTAGTTCTTTCCTTGTTTTCCTTTTTTTTCTTTAAATGTATTTATAGTGGTATTCCAAGAGGTTCTAACACATGTGGAATTAAATGTGGCCATTTAGTTATTAATGAATTAATGGTGCAGAACATGTTGGTATTTGAAGTGTTCTCTCCCCTTTGCTCATGTGTAAATGTATCTTACCTGTTCCAGATTTGTGCAGGTCCCCCTCCTAATCTTGTACATAACTTGTATTATGTGTAAGTTAAACATTTTATTTTGAACTTGGAATGTTCCCAGTGATCTCCTTCAGCAGGGTGTTTTCTGCCTTGTTTGCATATGACGACGACAACAACAAAAAAGTATCACGACAAGTATTTGCTACCAGTTGGTAGCTGGTGCCCTTATTGTATAATGAGAAAATCTCAGCAAAAGCATGTGTTTGTTTACTTTTTTTTTTTTGGTAGCCTAGGTCAGAAACATCATTGTAACCTTAAAACAAGATGCTTTTGTTAGATGACCAACTCAAATAGCTCGGAAGACAGTACTTTAGAACAGATAGTTGTGAGATTATAAAACTGCAAAAGTAATTTATCTTTCCCTGTCTCTCCTGACTTCTGCATCTTCTCTTCCTCAGTACTGAGTATCTCCACAGATGTCTCCTTCTCAGAACACATTTCTTTTCCATTCAGTTGAGATTTAGTTGCATTCAGGTTGTGTGTCGGCCTTCGGTGCGAGGCTCACCAGTTTTCCCTTGCTTCCATTCCTGCACTCTGGTCAGGCGTTTGTTCAGTCAGTTTCTTAGAAATTGCCGCCGACTCACGGGGCTACTTTTAGTACAGGAACCGTGTGTGTGATGTTCCAGGACACAGTCTGGTAATACAATCATCCTTCTTAGAGTTCAAAACTACCTCTAGATTGTGGTAAGCTTTTACTGTCCCCCGAAACAGGAGCCACAAGCACCTTACCAATGCAAAACTAACTTCCTGCAGTGTTTCCGCACGGAACATGGTCTTTCTGGTGTCATGGGCCGTTTTGAAAACGTCTTCATCGATAGACTTTTTAAACATCTTCTTAGGGGCTCTCCCCTCTCCCCAGCTTCCTTATCACTTCTGCTCAGACTGTGTCATTGTAAATACAATTCCTGACTTCTCTAAATCACCCTTTCCTCGCTTTTCAAGGAGGAAGTCACTTGTAGAACATATTAGTGGTTAAAGCAGAGTTATTGTGGCTTTATCGCACTGCAAGCCTTTTTAAGTACTCCCAGGCTGCGTTACTCTGTATGTATAGCCTTCTCTTCAGATCTGCTCCAGTCACTAGCTTCTCTTGTAAGCTGACCCTGCCTCACACTTCAAACTGTTTCAGTGATCAAGGGCAGAATTGTGGCCTTACCTTTCTTTGTTTTAACTGTTTACTAGCTTCTTACAAACTTGCTTCTGAATAGTATTTATTCTTCTCTGTTGAGTCATGGAAGTAACCTTTACACACTGCTTTTGGTTCGGAGCGTGCAAATCTTTTCAGTGCCGCTTTACTTTGAATGGGCCACAAGTTTCCTCCACTTCCCAGGTTTGGTATTTAGTTACAAAACTATGTTAAATTAACCAGTAACGGATGAGATACTTTTGAAGAACAAACTATTTCTTATGTAGCTTTGCAGCTCAAATTAATTTTTTTCAAGTTTATGGCTTTATTAAAATGAACTTTGCATTTTTTACTATTTAATTATACCTTATTTTGGCTCTTGGTTTCCTTTAATAAGATAATTTTGAAATACTAGACTGTAAAGCCTTTTCCTGTTTGTTTTTTGTTTGTTCTTTTGAAAAACCAAGAATGTACTTATACAGGCATTTCCCTTGCTATTTTATGCCATTCTGCATACCACAAACTAAAGACTGAAATGATTTGTCTGTTGTAGCTTATTTTTTTATCAGTAGTTCTTTTTTCAGCTGCTTTAAAAAAAATTGTTATGAATTTGTGAATCATTTTCCATGTATAATTTATAGGAGCCTTGCCCTCTGGTAATATCAGAACACAGCCCCTCCTCTGATGGCATTATTAGAGATGTTAGACACTCTTCTTCCAACGGAGACCACTTCTGTTAGAGAACATTCGAGTTTTGGGTTGTTTCTGGTTTTTTACAATTCTGTTTTAGAAGGGTATCTTCTGCTCCCATGAGCTATGCAATTTCTAAAATTATGCTAGAAGCTGAGTCTGTGACCTAATCTGTTTTTTAGTTCCATTGAATTGATCACATAGATTGGGAAGGCAACTTACAGGCTTTCAGTGTAGAATGCCCTTTTGATTTTGAATGATTTCAGAATCGAACACTAGTATAATATTTAACCTGCTGCTGACTTTTCTTCAACTGTGGCAACTAAAGGCATCCTCATATATGTGTTAGTGAAATATTTATCCCTCTTGTGCACAGACTTATCTGCGATCATAACTGGTTAGTTTTTGTTCCTTTTTTTTTTTTTTTCCAATGTAACTGGTACCATCTGTGGGCTCACAGAATATTCCCCATGCAATTTTTGAGAACTAAACTCGTCCTGTTTAACTCGTCCCAGATAATCCACAGGGGGAGGGGTTCTTTTTTAAACAAAATGCTATTCAATTATTAACCAAGTTACTTACTTTTGATTTCAAAAGCAGCTGTGTTTTCTAATGAGTACTGAACAAATGTGTGTTCGGTACTTCTGATTTTGTTTTCAAGCACTGTAATGTGGGCTGGATGATTAGAAACAATAATATATTAGGGTTTCTATTTAACCCTTTCAGGACTGAACTGTATCTCCTATTAATTTTTCCCCGTGTCGTGATAAATGTTTGCCAGCATTCAGTACTGTGTTGTCCAGATGTAGGTTTATATGCTCATTTTTAGCTTATTTCTTGTACCTTGCAGCATGCTCTACGCATTCAGTCCTTAAGGGGTTTATTTTACAAACTGTGCGCCTGTAAGGTTTATTAGCAATAAGATAGAAAATTGAGCAAGTTTATACCATAATTTTGTAGAAAAATGAATCTGCTCAGTTCCATACTTCATCCATGAGAAACCTGCACTACGGGCAGTTTCAAGGAATAAATAAAAAGGAAACGTAAACCATTGTAAAAGTCTTCTGTTGGATGTGCCTGATGCCTGTGTTATCGTCTTTGATTTCTGAATAGTTGGTGAAGGTAGAATCAAATTACATAGTACAGTTTGCATAGTAAAAATCTTACCTTGCTGTCTACATCACATCAAGTGATAGCGCTGTGAATTTTCTTTTCAGTATTTGTAACTATGTAATGCTTTCCAGAGAGAGAGTTTAGGGGGGTTTCCCCATGTAAATAAGGAAAAGAGGCAGATCTCCCAACTCTAGGAGTATTTCAAGCTCTGATCTCAACAAGATTAACAAGTATTACTTAGCAGTGGCTTGCTTTTCCAGTACAAAGTTCTTATTTGGGTTGGTGTACGAAAGAACATACAATGATGGCTTGTGCTTTTTAGTGGAAGCTCCTAATACGGAGAGAGAAGAGTCTTGTGTTTAATATGGAAACAAAGGGGGACGCTGTTTTTAAGAAATTTTAATGTTTTATTTATTTTTGAGAGAGACCGTGTGAGCAGGGGAGGGTCAGAGAGAGAGGGAGTCATAGAATCCAAAGACAGGCTCCAGGCTCTGAGCTAGTTGTCAGCACAGAGCCTGACGCGGGGCTCGAACCTACAAACCGAGAGATCATGACCTGAGCCGAAGTCGGACGCTTAACTGACTGAGCCACCCAGGTGCCCCCCAACGCTGCTTTTTAAATCCTAGCAAGTTTATTTTTTATCTGACTTCTCTCCTGCCCTCCGCCAAGAAAAATACTATCAGAATTTTGCTAAAGACATCTTGGTCTAAAAATAGTGATTTAGTAAATAAGAGACCATTTAGTCAGAAGCTTTTAAGGCTCCAGATTAATAGTGATTACTTGATTTAGAGTTTAGAAGAGAATAACAAGTGTCTATTCCTTGCTATAAATATTATGTGAGCCCTTTCCAAGCCATCTTACCAAAGATCCATTAAGTGTATCTTCATCTTTTGGTCACTGCACCTCTGGATGATTGCCATTTACAGAGATAGAGTGGGCAGGCTGCATCAGGTTCTAGCAGTAAGTGGTCACAGAAGGGACTCTTCTCCTTTAAAAAAATAAAGAATCTAGAAAGTTAGACTAAAAAGGAATCCTTAAAAAAGTTAAGTGCTAGGAGATCATGAAGGAGACATGAAGCTGATGTATTTAAATAGGTTATTCACCTTGACCTGAGGGCATAGGGTCAAGTGATAACACTGGAAGCCACAGGCCCCGTCAGAACCTGGAAGAATGTACTTCTTACATGTAGTTTTTTGCATTCAGGATAAAGTCATTTGTGTTCCTGGCACATAGATGTTCAATAAAATTTAGTTAAAGCCGTTAAGCTCACATATGTAGAGTTCATTGAAAAGGCAGATAAATACTACACAAAGGGAGAAGGTTTTAACTGCAAGAAACATTCATACCAAACACAAATAGGTTATGGCTGTTGGAACTTACAGTTTGTTTTGCTTTGGGGAAGCGGCACTTTCAGCTGTGCTATTCTATGAAAACAATGTTTCAAGGTAAGTATGACGCTTAGGTGTGTATCGAATTCTTCCGGGCATTTTGACTGTAGCCCCTGCTTTTCATTTCCTTACATTCTGCCACCTAGCTTGTTCAGTGCAAACATGTAAGTCATTTCCAGCGCCTTTATCTGGTTGATAATTTCTGCTGGTGTTGGACAGTAGGGTTACTGGTATTTCTTTAAATCCCAAACTGTTAATCCAGAAGCATCCACACCTTCATGCATAGGAGGAAAGAGTGTGACTAGGTGGTCTTCACAGTGGCCTCCTGAGCAGCTTGACAGCTGTTCTTTTACTTAGATGGCTTCTCCTTGCACACCTCCTGTCTCCTCAGGTCTTCCTCACCACACGACACAGACTAATGATAACTATGTTCCTCATATGGCGTTCAGATGTTTAGACGATACAATGAAAAGTTTGGGGGGAGAATAATTGTGACTTGGAGGACAATGATTGTTACTTTAATCACCAAATGTCCTAGACATTTTGCAAGCTGAGAATTTGCTGGTAGATTCCAAGGTTGCAAACAGTGTGATCTGAGGGAAGAACTTCAGCGGAAGGACAATGGTATATGCAGCTCTTTGCTTAGAAGCATGAATATCCATCCTTATTTCTGGATAATGCCAGAAGTTAGAATTTGTTAGGACATAAGTGGGAATTTTTAAATGGCCAGTCACATTCTGGGCTCTGAGCTCAGTCAGGGTGTGGCCGTTTCTGAAAATTTCCACTGAGGGCTTGTCTTACTCTGCTCCAGCTGCCGTATGAAAATATCATGGGCTGGGTGGTTTCAACAACAGAAATGAATTTTCTCAGTCCTGGAGGCTGGAAGTCCGATCAGGGCACCAGCCAGCATGGTCAGGTTCAGGTGAGAACCCTTCCTGGCTTACAGCTGCCCTCGCTGTGGGCCCACATGGCCCACAGAGAGGGAGAGGGAGACCGAAAGCAAACGGCCTTTTCCGAAGGCCACAATCCTATCCGATTTGGGCCCCACCCTCAGGACCTCATTTAACCTTAATTACCCCTCAAGACACCATCTCCAGATGGAGTCACGTTGAGACTTACGTTTCAACATGAATGGAGTAGGAGGCACAGTTCAGTCCGTAGCAGAGCTTATTCTAAAAACCTTGTAAGTTTATCGTGTAAATGACATACAGGTGTCCACCTGTGACAGTATATGGGTTTACAGCATTAAGTCCCGGTTGGGGTTTCTCAATCGTTAGCTAAGATGATGAATGGACTGGGCTGAGGGACAAGAGGTGAGGCAAGATTGTGGGAGAAGTCCCTCTGGCCGCTTCTGAGTTGTTTGATGGCCACTGTTTAATCCTCACCACAACCCTATGAGCTCATGCCTGTTTTAGAGATGAAGAGACAGCCCCAGGACCTGCCCAAAGTCAGGTTAAATTTAACAGAGCTGGCATTTAGATCAGCCTCAGGGCCCCAGGCTCCTGCTTCTAAGTGCCATGATTCCCAAGTCACAGTCACCAGAGGATCCGAGGGACTCAGGTTACTAGGGAGTGGTTCTGTTACAGTTCTGTCTTCAGGAACTTTAGAGGAAACAGCCCTATTTCAATCCTCACATTTTACAGTTGAGGAAAACAGCCCTAGAGAAGGTGAAAGATCCAAATGTAATTCTAGGTTGAATGCTTTATGAACTCAGAAGTGCTGTTCCGTTGCTAGGTATTAATATTGTCACTATTATTACTAATATTATCATGTTAATATCTCCCGGTTCCCCTAGCCAAGCCTTCCATGTAAATGATGCACTACATTTCATGATCCTAGAGAGAATGATCCCGTAAACTTCAAAAGTTTTCCATGTTCCAGATGAAGATAATGAGTCTTCATCCCTAATAGGTGTAGTAGCCAATTCTAGCTTCAGGAGTTTTTGGATCTTCTATGTTGTCGTTAGGAAGAGCAGGGGTCAGAGACCAGGGTGGGAATTAATGACCTGAGTGGTGCTCAAATCATAAATCCCATTTTGCCATTGATTTATGTGGGTGGTGGATTCTGCAGCTCTCCACTCTTCCTTTATCCCATTTGTAGGTGGGGGGAACACCATAGATTTTAGGAATGGTGCTAGGGAAAAGCCCTTAACTGGAGCCCTGGTGCTATTTAGCCTCAGAGCCCAGATACGTGCTTTGGTGTCCTCAGTTGGGTTCTGGAGCCCATTTGGCTTGGGTCTTTCTGGATCAGTGTGAGTTTAGTTTTCAAGCCTGGTTTTTGTTTTTTCATTCAAGAAAACCACGATACGACTGTTTTGCATTCACTATCTCAAAGGTTTAAAAATGTACACCTTCACTGTGATAGCCAATATTGGAGTTAAAATAGTTTTTAAAGTCAGAAACCAAGGCTGGTTACTAGGGAAGGGGGATTTGGTAAGAAAAGCGGAAGCCCACAGGATTGAAGGGAGCCTGAATCATGTTTAGGACTAGAACTCTGTGGGTTAAGGAGCCTGCGTCGGAAGGGTGGTCTGCTCAGGGAGCCTCTCCCCTTGTGCATTCCCTCTCTTCTCCCAAAGTCACCTGCTCCCGATTCAGTTTTATAGGTAACAGCAACTGGTGATGGGAGCCTAGCCCACTGCCACTCACTGTGCATTTACAGGAAGGGTCAGTTAAAAGGAACCTCTAGGGGCTTTTTGGTTCCTCTGCTGAGGCCTGGATTGGTAACCAATAAGGCAAGAGATCACTACCCCCTAAGGAAATCGAGGTTGCTAGGATGGGGCAACAGACCATAGGCAGTCACTTGAGAGAGCTACAAACCATAAATTCTGTAATAAAATGCCTTAAGTGTATTCTATATGTCAGGTGATTTACATGAAAACGTTTCTGACTCCTCAGATTCCTATGAGCCAATTTCATAGGCGGTTTTGAAAAGGATACTCAGATCATGAACCACATTAGGAAAAGCCTCCCATCTCCTCTGGCCTTTTAGACTCCTTTAGAAAAGCGCCTTCCACGGAATGGGCTCTTGGGAACTGTGAGCTTGTCCTTACCCCCCTGGGTAGCTGATTAGGACCCCTGAAAAAGCTTCCTGTCGCATTCCACAGGCGATTGCGCAGGAAGGAAATGGGAGATCACGTGGGCCTTGTTTTGACACAGGAACTGACCTGCGGTGTGAACTGGTTCACAGGGAGAATGAAACAGACGCCCACGTGCAAGGGAGGGCACGCCCATTTCCAACCTCTTGCTGATGCTCAAGTACATTCCTGCCCTTGGGTGGATTCCTGCCCTGGGGTTCCTCACGGCAACCCCTTCTCCTTACCATTTCCCTTCAGTGCCAGAGTTAACTTGAATAGGATTTTATTACTTATAACTGGGGTCCTAACAGGTAAGTGTTGCTCTTGTTACCTTAATTTTACCGATGAAGAAATTAAGAAAAGGAAGGCACTTTTCACTGCCAGGACTCCACAGCTCTAAGTGGCAAAGCTGTGATTCTATTAGTTGGGGGAGATAAGGGCTTGGAGGCAGTGCTAATATCTAGGAGGGCATCGAGAAGGTAGCATTTGAATAGTGCCTCAGAGAGTGAGGGCGTTCAGGATTTCAACGGGTAAGAAAATGCTGGGGTTTGGACTAATGAATGGAAGGCAAGGAGCTGGGAGGGCCTGGGTATGTGTGGTCAAGGGCAGGTCCTTCAGTGAAATGGGACCATGGGGTACCACTGGAGCATTGGGAATTGGTTGTTATGTGATATAACATATATATTATGGAGTGGAGTGGAGTGACCTTCCGTTAGTATGTGTCAGTATCCTTGGCCTCTGCCTCTTACTCAGTATTAATAATTGTGCGGAATTAGTTAATTTTGCTCTATTACAGCTAGGCACTGCAGATATAGCAATAAATAAAGCTCTGCTTACATAGAGCTTTCCTTCTAGTGAAGAGAGGCTAGATGTAAATATAAAACTTATTTACACGCATATATTTCCCTAATAAGGACTCCTACTGAAAATGTCACTCATCTAGAGCTCAGAGGTCATGGAAACTAACCATCAATAGAGCCCAGCGGCGTCCCGGGGTATAAGTGGGCGAGAATCACTGTGTGTCCTAGAGGTACGGAGTGTGTTCTGTTCAATATAAAGATCTGTGGTTTTAATGAGTACTTGACTATTGACCGCAGCGGGGTGCTGTGCACGCACCTTCATGGGAAGCTGCCTGAGGAACTGTGCTTCTCCCAGCTGTCTTAGGGTTTGTTTCAGCCACCTGGAGGTAGCCCCCCGGGGTGCTGCTGGTTGGGCAGGGTGAGGTGCTGTGGGATGTAGGGGATGGAGAGAGGAGTGTGAGAAAGCCCAGCAGGAAGCAGGCTGGGACTCCCGGATTCCACTTTGCAGACAGAGCGCCCCTCCTTAGGGAAGAGCTGACCCAGGAAGGGAGACCGAGACTGAGGGGGGCGTGAGGCCTGTGAGGACCCCGGTGCGGCTTGGCTCAAGGGTGAGGACACTGTCTAGGGACCCCGCTTTGATTAGCAAGGGCTGGTGATCCCTAGACAGACATAGGAGTATCTGACAAAAAGACTCAAGTGCCTCTTTACCCCATAAAAGTGATTGTTTAACATCATTGTTTCTCAACTCATTATGAACTCACTCGTAATGGTTTTAGAATAAGCCTTACTGTTGTCTTTTCTCCATTAAGTAAGCTCTACACCCAGCGTGGGGCTTGAGCTCAACCCCAAGATCAAGATTCACTTGCTCTACCGACTGAGCCGGCCACGGGCCCCAAGCCTTACTGCTTTTTTATGCACAGAGTTAAAATCTCTCTCTACACTTGTGAATGTCTTCTCTACAAAACTGTAAATGGGCTTTTTACAGGTCTGATAATGCGGCCTGTCTAAACATGGAAATGTCGCCATGCAGGTGTAGTCAGGATGCGAAGAAGACTTCACTACCTAACCATGTGTCAGAAACCCCAGAGCCTGGCAGCACCCAAGGTGAAATCGCTGTACCTCGAAGTTAGAGAAAGGCTGACCAAGTCTTGAGTTTAAAAAATCTGTTTTGGGGACACCTGGGTGGCTCAGTCAGTTAAGCGCCTGACTTTTGGTTTTGGCTCTGGTCATGATCTCATGATTTTGTCAATTCGAGCCCCGCGTTGGGCTCTGCGCTGACAGTGCGGAGCCTGCTTGAGATTCTTCTCTCCCTCTCCCTCTGCCCCTTCCCTGCTCTTGCTCTCTCTTTCAATGTAAATAAATAAACTTTAACAAAATCTTTGGTTTGAAAAAATGCCCAAACCCTTCCATTTCTAGGATCCTTTACTCATAAGAACAGTTGTGCAAGTTTGGGCAGACTAAATCGTGACAAAAACCTACATGAGCGGCATCTTCACTCAAACTGGCCAAGCTGCTCTGCACAGAAACTTTAGGGCCTCTCGGAAGGTCATGTTCCCACTGGGATTTTAGATCCAAATGAAACTCACAACAACACACAAGCTCCCTCTAGGGAAGAGAATCGTAGAGGCCAGCTGAGCAGAGAGAAGCCAAGTAGGAGAGGGCCAGGAACTAGCCCAAAGGCACACACAGACACACACACACACACACACCTAACCAGAGTGCACCGCTACCATCCCCACACTCCAACTCCAAATGTGTTACCAAGACCAAAGTCTCTCTTTGGAATGCGATGTTTGACACTTTCTGTCTTGTGACTAGACGCTGGCTAAGCATGTGAGGGGCGGAGCTTTGGGCCCACGCAGCGGGCGGTGGCTCCCAGGACACAAGCAGAGAATCACCGCCCTGGAGATCAGGAGGCCAGAGTGCCCTGAAGCTCTGCTTTTCTATGTTCTCCATTCTAAGCCTTATAACAAAAGTGCAGCTATTTCAAAAGATGGAGACATATGAAACATTTTGTCTTCTGAGCTCTTAAAAAATACTTGCAGGGGCGCCTGGGTGGCTTAGTTGGTTAAGCGTCTGACTTTCGCTTAGGTCATGATCTCGCGGTTTGTGGGTTCAAGCCCCGTGTCGGGCTCTGTGCTGACTGCCAGCTCAGAGCCTGGAGCCTGTTTCAGTCTGTGACTCCCTCTCTCTCTGACCCTCCCCTGCTCACGCTGTCTCTCTCTCTCTCTAGAAATAAATAAAACATTTTAAAAAATTAAAAAAAAAATACTTGCAAACCCACCTCTTTTGAGCTGGATGGAAGGTGTTACTATAAGGTATTGTACATCCTTTTACTCACTTCCTCGACACAGCTGATGATGCTCATGTGTCAGAAGCCCTCTTTCACTTGGCTTCCAGGACTCAGGCTTTCCAGCTGCTCTCAGTCAGTCTGCGCTGCCACTTCCTTCTCAGCTCCCCGGCCTCCAGACTTGGGACAGCCCCAGCACAAAGTCCTGTCCCCTCCTCTTTCCCAGCTACAGTCCCCACCACGGTGATATCTCCCCATCTCACGTCTATATGGACATGACTTCCCGATTCCTACTTCCTGGCTCAGACTCCTTGCCTGCACTCCAGAATCGTAGATGTAACTGCTTACTTGGCACCTGAAAGCTAACTCGTGATTTCCTCCTTTCCCCAATCCCAACCTCTCCCCTGTTCCCAGCCCATCTCCCCCTTTCAGTAAATGGTGCCTCCATTTTTCCAATTGCTTAGGGGAAAACCTTGAAGTCTATCTTGATTCGTTTCTTTCTCTCACATCCCATATTCAGTCCATCAGTAAAGCCGGTCAACTGTTCCTTCAAAATGTATCCAAACTCTGACCACTTCTCATCCCCTCTGTCACCACCAGTGGGAGCCAAGCCGCCATTGGCTGTCACGTGGGTTAGTACAGTCATGTTCTAACTGCTCCCCTGCTTCCTCCCTGGTCCTCTTAGAGCGATTATTTCAAAACTTGTCCCTCTGCTGCTTAAAGCCATCCATTGACTTCCCATCTTGCTCAGAGTAAAATCCAAAGTCCTCCACATGACCCTCCCCAGCTTTGCTACCTCTGGGTCCACTGTATTCTGGGCACACTGATTTCCTTGTCATTCCTAGGTTTCACCAAACGGGCTCTAACCTCAGGGCCTTTGCATTGGTGGTTCCCGTGTCTGGAACAGCATCCAGTATTTTTGACACAAGTATCTTTGCCATAGACATCTTTGCTGCATAACTAACTGGCTATAAAGCAATACTGCCATAAATTTACAAAAAAGTAATAACTGGTTGACAGTTTGGTTCGACAGTTAATTTCATCAGCCAGTTGACAGTTTGGTTTCATTTCCCCATTGACTCAGTATTCCCATTTAAAAAAAAAATTAAGTTTATTTATTTATTTATTTTGAGAGAGAAAGGGAGGAGCAGAGAGAGAGAGAGAGGGAGAGAGGGGATCTCAAGCAGGCTCTGAGCTGTCAGCACAGAGCCTGACATGGGGCTTGAAGTCACAAACACTGAAATCATGACCTGAACTGAAACCAAGAGTCAGGCTTAAGTGACTGATCCCCCCAGGTGCCCTGACTCCCATTTTTATATTATATAAATCTTAGCACTCATAATGGTCTATGCAGTGCATAGCATTTTGAACCCGTATTTCCCATAGATCTTTGTGACATATGACAGTATGCCAACCCCAAAACAGTTACAAATATGCATCCTAGTATTTAAGAAGTGATTATCTCTGGTAATGAAGGAAGAAACTTTAATGGGGAAGAAAAGTGCAATACTGAACAAGGATTTGAATCAACAAGCAAAAAACTGTACTATGAATGGAAGACTTCGAAGATGAGTGCTTCGGCAGAACCCACAAAATAAAATCAGGTTTTTGTGGGGCGCCTAGGTGGCTCAGTCAGTTAAGCGACCGACTTTGGCTCAGATCATGATATCATGGTTTGTGGGTTTGAGCCCCCTGTCAGGTTCTGTGCTGACAGCTCAGAGCCTGAGCCTCCTTCAGATTCTGTGTCTCCCCCTCTCTGTCCCTCCCCTGCTCACCCTCTATCTCTCTCAGTCTCTCAAAAATAAACAAACGTTAAAAATTTTTTTAAATAAATAAAATCAGGTTTTTGTGAGGTATTGCCATGAATCTGCACACATTTTAAATGTAGTCAAATATTTTGAATTTTGCAATAAAGTTTTTAACTTTGTTCATTTTTCACATTTCATTTTGTTTTTGCTTTTTTTTTTAAATGAATATCCCTCTCTGATTTTTCACAATTTTCTCTCTTATGACAAAATTGCCTTACAGACATTAGTTATGTGACAAAAATGCTTGTGGCAAAGATGCTTAACAGTGAAACTACTGAAAACCTTCCTTCTGGAACACGCTTCTTCCTCTGACGTCCCCAGGACCTTTGCCTTGACTTTCTGCAATTTACCACCTTTACACACCTTATGCAAATTGTACTTCTACTCCGCTCTCAGTACCCGTGACCTGTTTTCTATTCACAGCGCTTATGACCACCCGGCACTTTGCGTATTCGTTTCCTCGTCATCTTGTTCACGTCCGTCCTCACACCAGCATGAGAACTTCTTGAGGTCAGGAGCTTTGTCTTTTTTCCTCGCTCTGTTCCCCAGACCCTAGCACAGTGCCTGGCCCCATAGTAGGTGCTCAATTTATTTCTTTGCTGAATGGATGATGAAGTGTTTCTTAGTCACACCATGGGATGGTGTGTCCAATCTACCTTGAAAACCCAGATTTACGCTTTAATTCAGAAGCTTGATAAAGAATGACTTATCTGGACTGCTGCAGTGACAGTGTCTAGATGTGACAGGAAATACTCAAGACCAGAGACAAGAATATACACAGTGGGAGTGAGGAGATTCTTGGCAGCCAAGAACACGGGGGGGGGGGGGGATAAAAGATGGATATAGTGGGTTGGTTTGTTTGTCTTTCAGTGAAGGTCTCCCTTATTCGGTGAAAGGAAAAGGAAGTGGGCAAGACTTACGAGTTTTGGTGCTTTGGTGGAATTTTCTCCAGTGTTATTTCTGTGACAGCTTCTTCCCTTCCATTGTCTCTTGTTCTCTCCTTCCAGAATCCCTACCGGTCAGATCCAGTCAGATGACCCTCCCGATGCCACCACCACCATTGATTCTTTAGTTTTCTTATCCTTTTCCTTTGTTTTTTATTTCTTTGTCTTTTTATTTCATTTTTCAGAGAGATTTTCTCTACTTTTTCTTTTACCTGTCCTCTCTGTGTTCTTATTCAGCTCTTTTTTTTTCTTTTCTTTTTCATTTTCAAAAGCTCTGTCTTGTTTTTTCGTAACATCCTTCTTGTAGTGCATTTTATGGATACAATATATTTTTTAGTCTCTCTGAAGTATTTTTAATAAGGCTTCTGACTCCAGAAGTCTAGGTTGAGTCCAAGAAATTCCACTCCTAGTAAGTGTCTGGGTGATGCTGATATGATCCAGGGAGCCCACATTTGGAACCAAAGGTCAAAAAGTGTTGGCCCACCTGTGTCTTTCCTTTGTAGTTTTTCCTCACTTGCAATTTGCTATCAAAGGAAGGGAGGGAGGGACCTGGAATATGCATCTTAGAAGCTCAGAGGCCAAGACATAAACATTCCTTTCTCCCAAAGGTGGGCTTTGATGAACTTGAATCTTTAGCTGAAAGAGCATGAGATCTGCAAGTCAGTCCCAGTCTGTCACTAACTCATCACCTGACCCAAGGCAGTTCCCCTAAACTCTCTGCCTCTGTCCCCTCATCTGTAAAGTGGGGGGCTGTAACAGGTGGTCTTGAAGGTGCTTCTTGCTGGAAGACTCCATGGCCTATCATCAGAAGCTGGCAATGCCGCTACTGGACAACAGATGTCAGCACTCTATGCCAAACACTCACGTGCCATCAACTTCACTAAGTACTTTACCTATTTGGTCTTATGTTTAGAGCACTCGGCAACTCTGGGCACAGGACTTATGATCCCCATTTCATAGATGAGGATGCTGAATGTCCCAGATCATATCGTTGATTACATCGATGGTGGTGAAGGAAGCATGGCTCAGAAGGCATTGTGCCTTAGGAGCACAAACTTGGGCTCAAATTCAGGCTCCATGCCTTTCTTTCTTTTTTTTTTTTTTAATGTTTTATTTATTTCTAGGAGAGAGAGAGAGAGAGAGAGAGACCAGGAGAGGGTCAGAGAGAGGGAGTCACAGACTGAAACAAGCTCCAGGCTCTGAGCTGGCAGTCAGCACAGAGCCCGACACGGGGCTCGAACTCACGAACCGCAAGATCATGACCTAAGCGAAAGTTGGACGCTTAACCGACTAAGCCATCCAGGCGCCCCATCCATGCCTTTCTTCCAGCCTTGAACATCTTGCTTTCTTTAAGCCTCAGTTTCCTCATCGCTAAAATGAGGATAATGATATCTGCCTCACTGAGGTTGTTGATAAACGTAAAAACGCAGCTGAATATGTAGAGTTGTTGGCATAAAGGAAGCCTTCAGGTGACGCTACATCTGACTTGGATCACGTAGAAACAGCCACACTTTTAGGTGGAAGGCAGGCTGGTTGGAAGCAAAAAGGCAGACCCGCATTATGTTTGAAGCCAACTGGATTTTCATCGCACTGAGATTTATCAGCTGGTGGAGGAGCAGGGGAGGGAGTTACCTGTGTGGGACCAGCCATCTGAACTCTCTAGTAAGAAGGGTGAGTGCTCCTTGTTCTCAGCCTCCCAGAAACCATGTTTGTCATCCTGAGTTAGGCTGCACACGATTCAGGATGCCCCTGAAGTAGCAGAGAATAGAGAAGTGGAGCAGGGAGGACATTATGCAGACCTTCCCATCTCTGCCATAGAAAAAAAACTTCTGCTTGGATTTGGAATTCCTGTAAACACGGAGGCATTTCAACCCACAGGTGGTTAGACAGGGACTTCTGATTTTTAAAAATTTTTAAGTTTATTACTTTTGAGAGAGAGAGAAAGCACAAGTGGGGAGGAGCAGAGAGAGAGGAGACTGAGAGTCCCAAGCAGGCTCCGCACTGTCAGCACAGAGCCTATAGTAGGGCTCGAAGTCATAATCATGAGGTCTTCACCTGAGTGGAAGTCAAGAGTCAGCCACTTGAGCCACCCAGGTGACTCAGGAAAGGGGCTTTTTAAATGGAAAGAAGGAATCCCAGGGGTGGGGGTGGGGGGGAAGGATCCAGTGGGGCACAGAAGTGACAGGCTGAGTGAGTGCTGCGTAAGAGCCAGGAGGTCAAGGACGTGGAAATCACAGAGCCTCCGAGCCAGTAATGGGAGCAGCCGGCGGAGACCGTATCAGGGCTCCCCCGTGAGAGCTTTCTCACCTGCAGGGTAGGAGGCTGCCTTCCCTGGAGAACAGGTAAGTCACCAGCAAGCCATTTTTCTAAACAACCCATTGGCCTTTACATCTCCGGCAGTTTGAAGGTGTCCTGGTCACTGTGAGATAAGCGGCTGTTTGCGGCTCACACAGGTGCGCAGGACCTCACCGACGCTGACGAGTCAGGGCCCTGCATGGTTGGGGGGGGGTGGTTCTCACACCGAGCAAGGACAAAGCAGAAGCAAATACTTAAACAAACAAACAAAAAAGTTTCAAAAGCAAATGTTGACATTAAACAGAAGACTCCTCCGACACACAGGAGGACATGTGTCGCCAAACAGGCCAGGCTGTTTGAGTTCCTGTCTCCGGGCGGGGGAGGCCGAGATTAGCGCTACCGACTGTTCATTTATTTTTTGAGATAACACAATTACAGGTTGATTACAAAATGGCATCTCCGTGGGTCTGTCTAGGCCGGCCCGCCTGTGGTCCCAGGGTGGGCCGGCTGAGCGCACACAGCAGCAGACACATCGGTCTGCGGACTCGCCAGCCAGGCCCTGTGACAGAAAGAGAAACTCACGTGTGAGCCCGGAGCCTGGCGCATGAAGAAGCGGGCCGGGAAATGAGATTCCGACCCGCGCCCTGCTCGGGCTCCTTCTCGAAAAGCCCGTTTATATAAATGTCCAGGGCCTCTGGGCATGGCCACCCAGAGGTGGACAGAGAGACAGGCCACCTCTATTTCTTGAAGGAGCTCCTGTGTCACAAAGTGCCTAATCCCATGCCCAAGGGAATGAAAGCAGAGCTCCGTGCAAACACCTGGGGAGGTTTAAGGAAGTTGCATTTATGATTATAATGTCCCCAAACTGGAAACAACTCACATGTCCACCGTCTGGGGAAAGAATAAGCAAACTCATGTCTCCATGTGTAGTAGGTTGAATGGTTCCTCCCCCCTCTGCTTACCCTCCCCCCCGACCAAACTTACACCCACATGCTATCCTTGCAGCCTGTGAACGGGACCTTTTGTTGGAGAAACCATCCTTGCAGATGTAATTAAAGTAAGGATCTTGAGATCAGATCATCCTGGATGATCCGAACTGGGTCCCAAACTCAAGGACACTTGAGAGTAACACACGGAGAAGAGGAGAGGGCTGTGTGGGGACAGAGGCTGAGACTGGAGTGATGCAGGTCCCAGACATGAAATGCCTAGAGCCACCAGAAACTGGAGGAGATAAGAAACTGAACTTCCCTGGGTGCCTGGGTGGCTCAGCTAGTTAAGCATCAGACTTCAGCTCAGGTCATGATCTCACAGTTTGTGAGTTCGAGCCCCACATCGGGCTCGCTGCTGTCAGCATGGACCCTGCTTCGGGTTCTCTGTCCTGCTCCCTCTCTGCTCCTCCCTTGCTCATTCTCTCTCTTTCTCTCAAAAATAAATAAACATTATAAAAAAAAAAAAAAGAAAGAAACGGAATCTCCCAGACACCTTGACCTTGAACTTCTGGCCTCCAGAATTGTGAAAGAATACATTCTTGTAAATAACTTTATAAGAAATAAACAGGTTTGTGGTAATCCATCATACAATGTAATGCAACAAAAAGCATTACTTAGGAACGAACTACTGATAACATAAAATAATTGGATTGATCTCAAATGCCCCTGGCTAAGTGACGGAAGCGACTCGCAAAAGGCTCCAGACTCTGATTCCATCATATGACCTAGAAAAGGCAAAATGGGGACAGAAATCAGAGCAATGGCTGTTGGGGACTGAAGGTGTCCAGAGAACTGAGGGGGGAAAGGAAATACTCCATATCTTGATTGTGGTCATAGATCCACAACTGTTTATCAAGCTCATAGAACTATGCACATAAAAAGATTGAATTTCACTGAATGTAAATGGTACCTCAATACATCTAATTTTTTAAAAACTGAAGGAATGCTATGATATTGTTTTCAAATTTGTGGTTTATTTTATTTTTAAATGATTATTTATTTTGAGAGAGAGAGCACACGCATGCACACATGGGCTAGTGAGTGGTAGAGGAGCAGAGGAGGAGAAAGAATCTCAAGCAGCCTCCATGCTGTCAGCATAGTACCTTACATGGGTCCCCATCTCACAAACCATGACATCATGACCTGAGCAGAACTCAAGAGTCGGATGCTTAACCGACTGAGCCAGTCAGGTGCCCCTCAAAATTGTAATATGTTTTAAGTGTTTACATTGAACAAATCAACACTTTTGTCACATCCAGAATAAAAACACTCATAGTGTACAGCCTTTTGTGGAGGTCACATTGGAGGCCTAAATTTGTGGCAATGAGACTGAAGGTTAATGGCCCTGTGACCCCTGCTCTGTCATAGGACCTTGCCGGAGGGCTGCTAGGGGCCTGTGGGTGACGGCCATGGACTCCTGTTGGATGCTGTCTTCCTTGGAAACACCAGGCTCCAGGTCAAACATCAGGGGCCTCATCTGGAAGATACCCCAACAACTAGGATGTGAGGCAGAAGCACTTGGCCTTGGGTGCCCTTCCCTCGCAGAGTTGTGGAGACCTACTGGCTTGTCTTAGACTGGGTTCTTCAGGCTCAGATTTCTTCTCAGTAGGTCCTTTCTGCCTCAGTTTTTCCCCGGACTCTAGACCTGGCTTGTGTGTGGTTTTTGCTTATGTGTGATATTGTGATTTATAATAAGAAATATATATTTGGTCTTTGTCCTCATTTCCGTGAAGCTTGAATCTAACTGGACATCTGTGGGTTTTTTTTTTTTTTAAGTTTATTTATCTATTTATTTAGAGAGAGAACCAGCAGGGGCGGGGTGGGGGGTACAGAAGAACCAAAGCGAGCTCTGTGCTGACATCAACCAAGCCCCGAGTGGGGCTTGAGCTCACAAACCGTGAGATCATGACCTGAGCCAAAGTCAGAAGCTTGACAGACTGAGATACCCAGGTGCTCTCTTCTCATTTCATTGCTGAGTTCCTAAAACCCTTGGCATTTCCTTTGATACGAGAAGTAAATGTTTCTTTTGTTTTGTTAATGAGAGGACTTTTTGAAAGCACTTAAGGCTGGAGGCTGGTTGCAGCTGGAGCCAGCTGCCTGATTGTGAACCATCAGGTGTGAGCCAAGCCCATCCCCACTGCCAATCCCCCTGTCTGGACTTCCAAGGAGGGAAGAGGGCCTGGGCTTGGGGGTTCAGTTCAATCACCAATGGCCCATGATTTAATCAGTCACACCTGTGTAATAAAGACTCCATAAAAACCCCAAAGGAGCGGTTCAGGGATTCAGAGAGTTTCCAGATTGGAGAATCCAATGAGATCTGGGGAAGGTGGTACCCTCAGAGACTGGGGGTGGGTGGGGGAGAAAGAGAGAGAGGGTGGAGGAGGCAGATACGGTAGCAAGCCTTTTCCCCATACCTTACCCTCTGTATCCATTTGGCTGTTCCTGAGTTAGATCCTTGTATATAATAAGCTGGTGACCTAGTAATCAAATGGTTCTCTGAGTTCCATGGGCTGCTGTGGGAAATTAATCCAACCCAAATTGGGGTTCATCGGAACCCTCAATCTATAGCTGGTCGGTGAGTCAAAAGCGATGAGGGATAGAAGTGGAGAAATGTTCACCTTCAGCCCAGAAGGCTGACCTATAAACCTGCACAGTTCTGATTAGCATCAAATATGTGCTGGTTGCTATGTTCTAGAAGGGCCTCATGACTGCCTGTTTATCTCACCAATGGCTTATATCAAACTGAATGATAAGCAGCAGAGAAATCTTGAGAAAATAGTTTTATGAGTAGAAATTTGAAGAAAACATTTATGATCTAATACCCACTTCATGTCCTCTCCCCTTTGAACACTAAGCTCTAACCACCAGCTCCATACAGCAAAAGTGCTGCCCTTTCTGCTCAAGAGTGTTGTCCCCGGGCTACGTAAATAAACTAAGTTGCATCCTATAACGTCTCAAGAATTCTTTCTTTCTTGGCTATTGTGCTTGATGACTCCACAATAGAAGCACAGGTGATAACCTGGATTTGCAATTGACTTCCGAAGTGGGGAGAGGGTAGGGGTGCAGACTGGTAGGGCTGAGCCCTTAACCTGTGGAATCTGATGTTACTTCCAGGTCAGAATTGAATTAAAGTGTAGGATATGCAGCTGATGACCCAGAATTACTTGGTGGGGTTGGATGGGGGAGCCGCCACAGTAGAATTGGGGCAGAATCTTATTATGACCAAGTCCACTTCCTCTGGGTCTCTGGATGGTGACCTCCACCTATCTGCCCAGCACCCGTGACCTGCAACATGACCTCTCACAGATACTTCCAGGGTATCTTCATCTTCATCTTCCTCTCTCTCGTTTTTGGTCTCCCTCTGTATTTTGCCAGCCTTAAATCCACCATCTTTTCAGAAAGCCATAAATGGTGCACTCTCTCGCCGCCAGTCACTCACTGGGACTTTTCAGGCACTGAGCAAAACCTCAAATTTGAGGAACAGGGATCCAAACCTGCCCGTGGGTTTCTGGGAGTGATAGTGAAAGGGAAAACGTTTCACGTCCATCCTTTGGCTCCTGGACCTGAGTATTCCTTCTTGGGAATGGAGTGGCATATTTTGGTTGGTGACCCAGTGCACATATGACATTCTGAAGGATGGAACTCCAACCACACAGGGTGCTTCTCTGAGCTGACATCTTAGCTGAGCCATTAATAGTTCCTTCTCTTATTCTACGAGGGAGCTGCTCCCAGGGGACACAGGATGGTAGAGCCAGGGCTCTCATGGCTCTGTCCCCACTGCCGCACCTCTCTGCCACAAACTGGTTCCTTAAATGGAAGCATTGACATGCTGGATGGTGGTGTTGGCAGTGGTACTGTGGGTGGAGAAAGCAAACCTCTATCTGGCAGAGGCATCAATTCAGAAAGGACAAACTGCTACACTTTCCAGGACAAAGGGATCTGAGGAAGTTCATGTTGTCACCAAGGTCCCCTAACATCACTGCTTCATCTGTATGTTAGAACCCCTTTTGGTACCAATTGCCTTAGCCTGGGTTCCCTCAAAGACCAGAGCCAGAGATAATAGCTTGCAGGCAGATAGCTTATTTTGTGAAACAATCCCCCTAAGAAACAGTAGTGGGAGACAGGGAATGGTGTGCACAGTAAGGGGGAAAGGCATGTCAACGTGTGCCGTAAAGCTGATCACTGCTGTGGGCAAGTGGGGCTTGTGGGCCGCTGCGTAGCACCCCGAAAGCCAAGTAGAACATGACTGGAAATGTTTCCCTTGCTGAGGTGTGGAAAGAGAACAACATGGATCCCTCCTCTGTTGGTCAAGAGGTCACGGGATTCGCTTGTAACAATTCCCATCAGGACTCATTGGTTCATCATTCTAGCTAACCCTTTGGAGCACCTTAGATATGATGAGTGTTTTTTACAAAGGTGACCACCTTGGTCCTCTGTAATTCCCATAGAGAAAGGGGCTCCGGGGAAGCCCCAGGGCGGAGGTGTAGCTGAGGTCAGGTGGGGGCTCCTGTCCCAGTTGGTTGTTACAGCAACAGCCAAAGTAAAGGAGGGTTGGGAGTGCGGTTGGGGGAGGGGGGAGGCAGAGGGAGAGGGACCGTGGTGCCAAATGGATACAAAATATTACACTGTTAACCTAGTTAGTTGTCTAATGTAATAGTCATATACTTTTTATTCTGTTATATCTTATTTAATATAATAAAATGTAATGTGTAAAATATACATAATACAATAAAGTATCATATTTTGTTATATTTGGAAATAACTTATGGTTAGATTTTCTCACTTGGCTAGGAGTTGGGGGTATGCCTGATGATTGCCAAGAAACTGACCACTTGCCAACTAAATGTATTAAATATACGTGAAGCTAAATAATTCAAAAGGCAAAATTATAAGAATCTAAAAACTTTTTTTTGTACTACGGAACCATGTTTATTTAATGTGGGATGTGGGTGTTTGATATGAATGTGGGGAATGGCCTCCAAGAAAAATGAGTACCAACTGCTCCAAACGTCTTACAATTGTCCCTGGTGGGAAGGAGGAGATTAGGAAATACGCTATTGATTCTTCTCTGAGCACCCAGCTGTCCTGCCGACTTGTGTTCTGAACATTTCTTCCCTCTGTCCATTCCATGCCATCCTTTTCCAAGGTCGTCGCTCTTGCCAAAACCTCCACCGTCTCTTGTATGGAGTTTTCCAGTAGCCTCTAAATGAGCCCTTCCCCCCCTCCCCCCATCCACTCTGGTTTTCCACACAACAGCCAGTGGGCCTTCTCTAAAAGAGAAATGCATTGTATCTCTTTCTCTTACACCCATTACCCATTACTGGACTGTCAATGCCCTGGTGTGAAAGACGCAGTTCCTAACAAATCCTACAGATTCCTAAAGTGGTGGCCCTATTGTCTCTCGGGCCTCATCTCTCTGTCTTCGCCCCACCTCTGCACCACCCACACTACCCTGGTCAACCGCCCCTCCCCACCTCTGCCCGGTCTCTTCCTTCTGTCTGCACGCTTTTCCCCTCAGCCCACTTCACCTCCAACTCCCACCCACTCTGCTGACTTTGGCCCAAATGTCACTTCGGGGAGCTGTCCACGGTCTCTCCCTCCCATTGCCAGCCTCACCTTCACCAGCGCTCTCGTTAGATGCTCCTGGCTCCCTGACCTTCCAGTTGTGAGGGTGATGATTTGGTCCTTCTTTTTTCAAACCCCAACACCTGAAAGAGCGTCAGGCACTTGGTAAGGGGTCAGCAGTGCCCCTGAAATGATGGAGAAGGGAACGAGTGAAGGAAAGAATGCTGTATGTATTCCTCTCCCCCTGACCGTCCAGCTCAGACTCGAGCACAGGACTTAGAGGGAAAGCACGTACAGCTGGGATGCTAATCTCACGCTTGGGCAATGCCCCCCACCTCCCGCCCCCGGGTGCCCTGCAGACACTGTGGCCGGGAGAGGTGCTAGTTCAGACCACAGGCTTTCTCTGTCCCTCCCGCCCTCAGGAAGGATCCAGTGTCCTCACCTGCACTCTGTTGCCCAGGTGCCTGCTTGGGTCTGTGAATCTGCAGCACGTGGGACCTGATAGCCCTCATCTACTGTTTGGCGGGCGGCATAGACACAGTCTCTGAAGCTTTCCCAGAACTGCAGAGACAGGAAATGTTATCAAAATCACCCAGAAAAGCTGTTTCTGGAATTGCTGGTCACGGTAAAAAATTTGAGGTGGATGAAATCTAAGGTATGGGTGGTGAGGGTGTTTCTTTTCATCATGATTATTTATGGTTTCCCCCTAAAAATAAAAATGTCGGCACCCACTATGAACTTCTAGCCTGGGAATATATGAAAGAGCTATAAAGCATTTTCCCAGAAATCAAGTCACTCGCAGTGTGAGGATATCAAATGCACATTGATGACACCAGTGCGCAGTGTATTCATTTGACAAATAGTGAACCCCTATTACGTGTCAGGGCGCGCTTGGCACCAGGGGTCGCTGGCGGGTACTGTCCACCCCTTTCCCTGTGGCTGGACTTTCCCAGCGGTATCTGCGGAGGTCACAGTTAAGTGCATGAGCTTTGTAGCGATTTCCTGGGTCGGATTCCTGGTGTTCTCTCTCTCTCTCTCTGGCTATGTCAACTTGGGCAAGTTACTTTAACCTCTCTATGCTTCTTCTGTGAAGCTGGGACTACGGATATTACCTACCCTTAAGACTGTTACCAGGACTGCGCCAACACTTGAGAAGTGCTCAGAGTGGTGCCTACTGGAAGGTACCATCTTCTATCAATGTGGTTATCATTCCTGCCAATCGAGCCATCTCCCTGTCTCCCACGGTGCCGATCGTTTGCAATCCCTGCTTCTTCTCAAGACAAGATTTTCACAGATGATCTTCCCTCCCCTCTCCGCTCGTCCTTGAGGTCAGCATGGGGCTGCACCGAGGAACCGGGGGCGGAGCACATGACCCAGGTTTCAGCCAATCAAAAACCCTTGCATTTCCTTGCCCGCCAAGATGGGCTGGTACTGTGATGTAAGCTCTTCCGGGGGAAGTGATCCTCAGGACCTTGGCTCTCTCGTGGGAGGCTGGGCTAGACCTGCGGCCGCTTCTGCTGCCTCTTTCTAGAGAATGGGAGTCTGAGCTTTCCTGAGGAAGACGGAGTTCTGGGCTCACCATGGAAGCTCCATGTCCATTGGTGAGAAGCCCAACTTAGTTCCAATCTTTCCATTACCAAGTCAAGAAATTCTCTTTTGGCTTCAACCCAGAAATTTTCTGTCTCTCGGAACAGAAGTCCTAATAGGCCATCGCACATCCATATAACACCTATTTCTTGAGTACTTGCTACCTGCTGGGACCTGCGCTAGGTGCCGGGGATGAGGGCTGGTGGGTAGTATGTTAGAGATGATGTCCCTGTTCTCAAGAGCCTTGAGTTCTAGGGTGAGACAGTAAGACCCAGGGGCTGGCTATCCCCAGCCCCCCACCCGCCCAAGGGCTACCCGCTCTCAGGACCTTTGGGAAAGAAAGCCTTTGTCCTATATTTGCAGTCAGCTCAGCTGCAGGCCATGGGGCTGTTCATCTTCTGAAACCCCAGACCCACCTTGCCTTTGACCACTGCTGCCACTTTCTCAACTGCCCAAGAGAGGCAGGGATGTGGGGGTCTCCACTCCTCCATGAGAATGCCCCAGGGGGCTGCACAAAGCCATCAGACCCTTCAGAGAGACCAGGTAATTAGGCCCCGTGTATCTAAGTGGAAAGGAATTGATATTGAGGCATGAAGGAAGCAGAGACGTAGCTTCCTGGGGACCCACACTGGCACGCTCTAAGTCTGCATTTTCCTTTCCTATCAGCTGATATGTCCTCTTCTGGAGGTCTCCAAAAAAGGAAGGAAGAGCCAGCCTTTACCCACAAAGACTGGCTTGGTCCCACCCCCCTCTACCCCTACTCCCCCACTCCACCCTCCACCCCCCACCCCACAAGACACAAAGTTCTTTCAGGTACTACACGGCAGCTGTGTCTTCTCACATAATTCAGATCTTTTCAGAGCCTGCGCTCCACAGCCAGACTCCCCGGGTTCCTTGCCTAGCTGTGCCGGGTACCAGCTGGATGACCTTGGGTAACTTACTTAACCTCTGAATCTCAATTTCTTCATCCGTAAAATGGGGATAGAAACAGTACTTCTTAGGGTCTTTGTGACGATTGTTGGAGGTTACGTATGTGCCGTGTGTTCTGCACAAATAGCATCTCTCAAAGATGATCACCCTAATAAATCTCTCTCCCCCCATGAATTCATTCTTTACTGCATTCCCTGTTTAATTTTCTGTGTAGTACTTAGCACTCCTCCATTTGTGACTTTGTGTGTTGCCTTTCTCTCCCACTAGAAGGTGAGATCCTGGAGAGGGGAAACTGTCTCACTCACCCCTGTATTCCCAGGGCCTGTTATGGCCCCATCAATATTTACTGGATGAATCTGTAGAATGGATGAGCCATATGGGGGCTGCCCAGGAGGTCACTGGGTGGGGCGGGGAGTTGGGGGGAGGGGCTTTGGCAATCCCTGGCAGTGAGAAGTTGTCCAAGAGCCCACTCTTAAGCACGCACACACAAAACACACCTGTTCTCAAGGAAAAACATCTAGTTCTCAGAGACTCTACATCTATTGTCGAGGAAGAAGAATCTTTCCTGGACTACAGCGTAGTGTGCCTACCTGCCCCTGGACCACAGTGGGCTCTTTGTGATTCTGTGAGGCAGCGGCAGCTCTGATCAGTCTGAAGAATCAGTCACCAGTCGTTGGGTCTATCTGTATAAAAATCACGGCCCATTTCAGGACCATCAACTTCTTAGTGGCTGTTCCTGAGCCACTTGAGTCTTGGGAAGAATCTTTGAAATGAAGAATGCATGTGAGTGTATTTTCTTCTGTGCCTTTTCTTTCTGGGGAAATGCTATTTATTGGACCAGACTTCTTTCTGATGATATGCAGTGGGAATAGTGTGAAGAAATCTATATTTCTCTGCGAGCATCCCTCCATGACAGATCAGATTCTTTAAAAAAAAAAAGTATAGTAAATGCTCTCTGTCTCTTGTCTCTCTCTTTTTTGAAGGGCAGCAGGAAAGATGGACTTCCTGGTATATTCTCATAAGCAGCAGCTGCACCTGCCAGACTTCTGAATCTCTACATTCCTGGGCCTGACTGTCTTTAGGAGACACAGTCAGACCCATTTTCTTTTTTCTAAACTCACAGACTATGAAGGAGTAGCCATAAAACCCAGCAGAAACGCCACATCCATCATATGAGGGTATAACATTTATTGATTGGAAATTTCATTGAGCTCTAATTTATAATCTAAGCTTTTAAAACGTTTAATCCAAAAACAGTTCAGACTCATTCTTTTGAAAATGGAATAGTGCTGCCAAGTCTTTTTTAATGGATCTTGTTTCCATGGTTTTCTGCAAATGTTTTAAGTTTCACATGAGCCGTAGTTAAAATTTAAGTGCACTCGGGTAAAGATAGTGTTAAGTTTTGGCCAGTAGGTGGCAGCAAGTTCGAATTTGGCCTGGGAACTAGATTTTCCTGTTACAGGCAGCGGATGGTGCGACGAGCAGGTGCACGGTAAAGGCTCCCAGGCAAATGGCCTGGGTAAAAGCGGGGTCCACAGGTGACCTCCAGTCCTCATCTTGATAAGCCTCTTTCTTTTTTTATTTTTTTTATTTTTTTTTAATGTTTTATTTATTTTTAGGAGAGAGAGAGAGAGAGAGACAGCGTGAGCAGGGGAGGGTCAGAGAGAGAGGGAGTCACAGACTGAAACAGGCTCCAGGCTCTGAGCTGGCAGTCAGCACAGAGCCTGACGCGGGGCTCGAACCCACGAACCGCGAGATCATGACCTAAGCGAAAGTCGGACGCTTAACCGACTAAGCCACCCAGGCGCCCCTTGATAAGCCTCTTTCTAAAAACATTCATATCTCTATGTTTTGTGGCCCTCATCAAGCCATATAAATCAACTGGCTACATCATTCCAGGGGAGTGGTCGTGGCAGATGGGCTCTCTGTCATGCTGAAGGTATGTTTTAGCATGATTACTGAGCTTAGTCATTCCAAAACAGATGGTCTCTAAGTGATTTTCCAAGTTTATTTACTTATTTTGAGAGGGAGAGAGAGCACGCGTGTGCACAAGTGAGCAGGGAAGGGGTAGAGAAAGAGGGAGAGAGAGGATCCCAAGCAGGCTTCGCACTGTCAGCGCAGAATTGGACGCGGGCCTCAGATTCAGGAACCGTGAGATCATGACCTAAGCCGAGATCAAGAGTCAGTCGCTTATCTGTTGACCCCCCGGCCCCATCCACCAGGCCCCTCTAAGTGATTTTTTTTTTAATATTTTATTTATTTCTAGGAGAGAGAGAGAGAGAGAGAGAGAGAGAGACAGTGTGAGCAGGGGAGGGTCAGAGAGAGAGGGAGTCACAGACTGAAACAGGCTCCAGGCTCTGAGCTGGCAGTCAGCACAGAGCCCGACGCGGGGCTCGAACCCACGAACCGCGAGATCATGACCTAAGCGAAAGTCGGACACTTAACCGACTAAGCCACCCAGGCACCCCTCTAAGTGATTTTTAAAAGCAGGTGTATTGAGACGCAAAGCAAAGGTGTCACAGGGTGGTATGCAAGGCATTCTTATTTCAGCTCACCAGACAGGTCTAAAGGAGTAGAGTCACCAAGAATGAACAGCAGTTTCCATGCCTCACTGAAGTGAGTTCTGCACCAATTAGGAGAAGAGTTTAATTTCTGGAAGGTTTGATCATATCTTAGAAATGAACAAACAAATTTTCATGACATCCTGGGCTCTGAGTTGATTGATGAACCATAGGCATAGACGGGCCTGGAAAATGTTGGATGGCGTAGTAAGAATTGGTCCTGTTCGACATCTGTCTTTGGGGCTTGTTTATGTGGTGGGTGACTCAGAAATGAGGCTGCCTTCCAGTGGCTCCACAGCCTGTCTAGTTGTGTTTCCTTGGGTCTAGCAGGGGACCAGGAGGCTTGCAAAGCAGAGAAGGTATTTCTCACAGGGAGCCGGGACACTGGTCGGTGAGCCAGCCAGGCTCATGCTCCCATTTTGCGCGATGCTACTGGACCAGCCTACGCCCAGCTGATTGGTCCAGCATGGACATCCAGTGGGGTGTTTGTCCATTCACTTGGGGCTCAGCTAGGAGTAGCAGATGTTTGAAGCCTAACAACCAGAAAATGGGTTAATGGGGACGTGCAGAGGTGCAGGCAACAAGCATCAGATGGAGAGGATCGGAGTCCTTGTATAAGGAGGAACAGTATAAAGGAGATGGGACGTTGGACTGGAGCAAGTTCAAACTATCCCAACTTTTTCTTTGACGGGAATCACCCAGGATAAGGGGCTCGACTTGTGCTTATTAAAGAAACTCTGGGGGCGCCTGGGTGGCTTAGTCGGTTAAACGTCCGACTTTCGCTTAGGTCATGATCTCGCGGTTCGTGGGTTCGAGCCCCGTGTTGGGCCCTGTGCTGACTGCCAGCTCAGAGCCTGGAGCCTGTTTCAGTCTGTGGCTCCCTCTCTCTCTGACCCTCCCCTGCTCACGCTGTCTCTCTCTCTTTCCTAGAAATTAATAAAACATTAAAAAGAAAATTTAAAGAAACTCTGATTCAGTGGGCCTGGGGCGTGAGTCTCTTTATTTCTAACAAGCTCTCAGAGAACATTGATGGGCTAGTCCTTGGGTGGCACTTTGAGTAACAAGGCTTCAAAGTCTCTTTCCATGGGAAATTCTACAATGGGTTCATGTCCCCAGAACAACTCTGGTTTGTAGGTAGTAGAGACAAGAATTCAATCACCACCATTTCTGTAGGACTGTCCTACGGCAGCCTTGTGTTTGACTCTATCTCATTTCATTCTCTCAACACCCCACCTTGGGATCATCTTACAATTCCCACTGTACAGAAAATGAAAGTGAAGATTAGAGAGGTTAAGTAACTTACCCAAGGTTGAAGAGGTAATGGCTGAAGGATTTGGGATTCAAACCAACATCAGACTGGTCCAGCACTCATTGATTAATTAAACTAATTCACTAATCCAAAAAGAATTAAATATAACTATTGAACTTAGCACTCTACAAGGCATTGGTACACAATATGAGTAAAACAGATGAGGCACTGGTGCTCAGGGGGCTTATAGTTTAGCAGGAGGGGTGATGTTGAAATGGGAAATGACACCAAGAGTGAAAGCAGATCCCCAAACTACCACCTGTCACTGCGTCCATCGCCGCCACCCTGGTCCATGCCTCCCTGAATGGTCTTGGCCCCTCACTGGGGACACTCTTCCCCAGATCTTTACATGGATGGCTCCTTCCTGTTACTCAGTCCAGCTCCAACATCACCTGCTCCATTAGGCGGTATGTTGAATGGCAGGTAGATGTATGGACTGTAGCCCCAAGACCTGGGCCTGTGTTTCAGCTCCTCCACTCCCCAGCTCTGTGATGTAGGGAGAGTTACTTTGCTTCTCTGAGCAGAGATCTCCTTGTATGTAAAAGGTCAGTGATAGTACCTCCCCCATCGGGATGCCATGAAGATTAAATGAGCAAATACATGTGAAGTCCTTACAATAGGGTCTGTCACAGGCTAAGCAGCACGCAAGCTTCTGCCTCTCTTATTCCATGACCACGTGACCTCATTGTAAGGCACCCCCTGCTATCCACAGGTATCATATTATCCTGCTTTGTTTCCTTCATAGTCCTCACAACCAAACCACTGTGTGTTAACTTGTGTGTTGTTTGTTTCCCTGCCTGCAGAATTAACCAGAGAACCTGGGCATTGGTTGTGCTTCATATGTCCCCAGGTCCTGGAGCAGGGCATGGCACATAGAAGATTCTTATCAACTCTTCACTAAAGGAATGAATGCATGAACATGGAGTCTGGGTCCCATGGTAGAACATGGCTGTCTTCTGGAGTCCAGGCCAGGCGGTCGGGAATGGCTGCCTTCTATGGGTCATGATTTTGACCCAACCATGTACTTTATGTGTGACATGAAAGCTACAGCCTTTGCCATTAAGAACAGATGATGGAAAAAAATAGTTAGGCTTTGTCTTGGCCTCCACTGACCCCTTCCTTGAGTAGTATGAGCCTTCCTGGAAAATCTTTAAGGGTTTTAAGCCTAGAAGTCAAAACTCAAAGAACACATAGCTATCAACATTTCAGGCCAGCAGTCTGTCTTGGATCATGTTGGTCTGTGTCATACCCTTGACATTATATTTAAACACAGATTTTTATATTTAATAAACAAGAGGGCTCTGAGAGATTCTCTGGAGCCTTCTGCTAACATTAATCATCTTCCTGAACACATGCTGCCATTTGGACTGGGGATCTGGCCAAACTCTAAGGGAGGGTGTGGAAGAAGAGAAGTCCTCATACACTCAGCTAGATTTGCCAACCTATGCTTCAACTTTTTCAGAGCAAATGAAACAGATGCATAGCTTTGCCACTCCCTTCTTTCAGTATTTTGAGCCCCCTCCCCATCAGCTACATGTTGGGGTCTGCCTTATCTTAGGCTGCTAGGACTGTGATGTCAGGAGACCTAAAAAAAAGTGTTCCCAGTTTGTAAATGCCTTTCTCACCTGCTACCTGATTCCTAAAATCCTAATAGAAAAGTCTTTCTTTCACAAAGAGATGGTCACTTGAAAAGCACATACATTTGGGAGGGGTAAGTCTGTAACTGAAATTCAGTCTAAGAGGTGAGAAGTTGACCTCAGACATTTTAGGTTGAAAGACTTTGATTGGTTGAGGGAGAAGAGAGAGGAGAAAGGATGAGAGACACATAGAAGAGGTAGGAAAAACGAAAAGGGTGGTGTGTCAGTCAGCTATTGCTACAATAGTGCTGCATAACAAATCATTAAAAATTTAGTGACATATGTTAAACATTTATTTCTTGTTCAAGTGTCTGTTGGTCAGCTTGGGTTCAGCTGATCTGTGCTCGGCTCTGCTAATCTTGGTTCTAGATCTGCCCCTGTGTCTATTGTGTCTTTTGGATGAACTGTAAACTTAGGAGTAAATGGAAACATTCAATACTTCTTCAGTCTTAGGCTTGAAACTTGCTCACCATCATTGCCCCCATCCCAAATTCTTTTGGCCAAGGCAAGTCACATGGTCAGTCCCAATATCTATAGGGCAGGGAAGTACACACTTCCCATGGAGGAGGTGGTGTTGTTAAGAAAAAGGATATTTGCTGAACAATAATTTGACCTTCTACAGACAGTCTGGGTATTGAAAGCCACCTTTACTGACCTCACCATGTGCCTCCCTTTCAGTTTGACTGGGTTCTCACAGAATTAGGACATTGAATCCCAAATGGTGCTCAGGGTCTTTGAGTCATGCATCATAATTTTATTCTGCAAAGGACTTCCCTTTCCTCATGGTTCCTCCCCTTTCCCCCACTCACCCCAAATACCAGGACTCCAGGCCCCACTTCTCTATTTCTCTGGGCTAAAATGAATCAGATTCTATTTCCCCCTCTAGGCCTTTTTATTTCTGTTTCAGACCCGGGGGGGCAGAGTGGGGGCAACACCATGACCCCCCCAATAAAAAAAACAGCCATTGTCAAGGATATCTGAACTTCTCAAACTTCCCGTGGTAGAAACCAGGGGTAAGATGGCCAGGAACTAGAGTTTCCGACTCACTTTAATGAGATTATCTTTCCCACAAGAAATTCAATAATAAGAGTTATTTTCATAGTTAATAAGTGTAATCTGTTATTGCCAAGATAAAGAGAAGAAACTGACAGATAAAAACTGACAACATCAGGCCGAAACACATTTTTCTGTGTGCCCTGCAGCGTGCATGCCCACAGCCTCTCACCTCTGGCTTCGATCTTGCAATGTGCTAGCAGTGTGGCACCCATTTAGGTAAACAAGAGCATTGGGAACTGTCAGGGGCTGTAGGACAGAGTGGCAGCATTTTTCTTCCTCTGGTGGTGCTGGTTCTTGACTACATTGGGTGAGACCAGCATGCCTACTGCCCATCCCAGACCCTAGTCAATCAGTGGGACCCGTTCACATGATGAAGACTCAGCCAGTGGGGGTGCCATGGAAACCAACCCTGCCTGACACCTGGCGGGGGCAGGGGCTTTGTCCTGTGACCTCTCCTTCTCTAACAGCAGCAAAACACTCTTGCACTACTTGGGGGTTGGGTGATAAAGGAGGGTGAGATGTTTACCAGTAAGTCACTGGGGTGTGAAGGAGCATCAGAATGAAGAAATAGCAGCATTGACTTTCCAGTGTTGTGGGGAATGAGTCCACCATTCAGGTTTCAGGGGGTGGGGTAGGGGAAATGATATAATCATCCCATGGGGTCCATTTCCATCTGGGCTTTTGTTCAAATGGCCTGGAGGCTGCTTGGTGTCATTCACACCTATCTTGGGCAAGCCCTGTGCAGAAGACACTGGCATTCAAAGGGCACTAGACCTGTCCTGTGGATGCTTTGGATCTGAGGGTGGAGACAGGAACAGCAAGCAAGGTTTGCGAATGCAAAGCAATGCTGCACAGACTCCTGTGAGGGGTCAGACGGTGCGGGTGGGGGTGCAGTGGGGGACTGTCAGGTGGAGGTGGATCAGATGGTAGGGAGTTCAATGGTGGGAGTTCAGATAGTGGGGGGCCAGATGGTGAGGGTCAGATGGTAGGGGGTCAGATGGCAGAGAGTCAAATGGTGGGGTTAGATATCTACAGATTTTTTTTGCCTTTGACTACATTATATCTTGATCAGTCCCAGCCTGTGACTCAGCTGG
Source organism: Proteles cristata cristata (assembly GCA_017311185.1). Lineage (NCBI taxonomy): Eukaryota > Metazoa > Chordata > Mammalia > Carnivora > Hyaenidae > Proteles > Proteles cristata. Next base: position 1,537,492 of record JAESUZ010000713.1, read on the forward strand.
CCCACAATGGCTCATAGACAGAGGTCCATGATAAGATCAATAGGAAGTCACACCTGAAGAACAGAAAGCTCTAGAACAGAGATTCTGAAAGTGTATCCTATGAGCCATGACATAAATATCACCTGGGAAGTTTGTTAATAATGCATATGCCCAAGCCCCACACCAGCCCCCAGGGATGAGGCCCAGGAATCTGAATTTGTATCAAACTCTTCCCATGTTCTCCTACAAATTAGCATTTAAGAACACTTTCTTCCTTCTACTTTTTAACAGAGTGTCCATGCAATATTGCCTTGGGCTGGGAAAGTGGCACCATTTATCTAGTTATAAGGACCTACACTTTCAGAGTAGCATCCAGGGTAGAGTAGCTTCCAGGAGCTAAAAATAGCAAATGCCAAGCCACTGTGCCTGTGACCTGTGTATGTGTCACAAGTGTGACCTGTGACTTGTTTTCCTCCTCTCTCACTGGAAGCTGGTCTCCCCATACACTCGTGCTTCCCATGTATTAGTCCACAGCGAATTGTTCTCTGGCTGTATCACTTCTTGCACTTCAAAGGATTTGCCAGAAGACTCAGGTGCTTGCTCAGTTCCCTACAGGGGACTTCGTTTTCTATGAGGGACTTCCTTTGGTAGGTCCTAAGCCTGCCCCTTCTTCACTTATCCCTCTTCTGAAAGGGCCAGTGGATGTGTGTGTCTCACATGCGACTTCCTGCTCTGTCCTCATGAGTGATGTGGCTCTCGGCAGGTCTCTCACTCTCTTATTCTCAACCTTACAATGAGGTTAAGAATATCCATCTCAAATAGCTGGGAGGATAGGAAAGAGACATGCACATTGAAACTGCATTCTGATGTAAGCTAAGCAACCAGAGGGTCATGCATTTGATGGAAACACACCGAAGAAGACAGGTGAATGCTTAATGAGTACAGTTGTCTGTGCCTATTTCACAGAGGGCTGTGAAGTCTCTAAGCTACTGCTGTGGGATGAATTGTACACCCCCCTTCTCAAATTCAAACGTGGAAGGCCTACCCCCCAGTAGCTCAAATGTAACCTGGGTTGGAAATGGGTCTTGCAGATGTCATCAGTTAAAATGAGGTCGTTAGGGTGGGTCCTAATCCAATATGGTGGGAGTCTTTACAGAAAGGGGAAATCTGGGCACAGAAACATCAACACAGGGAGAACACCACATGAACACAAAGGGAGAGATGGGGTGACACATGTATAAGCCAAGGACTGGAGCAGATTCTCCTTCCCCCACAAATAGAACCAATTTTGCCGACACCTTGATTTTGGACTTCCAGCCTCCAGAACAGTACGACAGTACATTTCTGCTGTTTAAACCTCCAAATTTGTGGTGCTTTCTTACAATAACCCTCACAGGCATAGCCACAAAGATTCTAAAGGATTGGAGTCCCAGCAGGGGTCTCCAAGCAGAGCTGTCTCTAATGGACAATGTAGGGCTGGCTCAAGGCTGCCCCTGGGCTGTGATCTTAAGAGCGAACACATTGTACCCTCTTGACCCAAACCAAGCAAAACATGGCAGAAGGCAATATTTGAGGCACTCGCAGAGTATCACAACTGTCCCTACAGGATGGACCAAGGATAGATATTCAGAAGGGACAGACCTGAGTGTGTCTAGTTGAGCTTCGGGTCTGTGTTCTTGCTGCTGGTGCTGTGCCTCCATCAGTTAGTTGTTCATGGCCACGCCGAAGGCTCAACCCCTGGAACTCAGCACCTTGATTTGCCAGCACTGTCTTTGCAAGTACCGAGGAGCCCTGGATCCTGGTCAAACTCTTGTTTTCCCAACAGTAGTCTTAGTAGGCGACATGTGTCAGGGGGAAGAAACACTGGTAGGAAGAATAACGGCCCTACAAAGATGTCCACATCCAAATCTGCAGAGCCTGTGTGTGTTATCCAGGTGGACCAATACCATCACAAGGGTTCTTAAAATTAGGGGGAAATGGGAGGCAGAGAAGGAGAGGGGACCATGGAAGCAGGAGAGAGGGGGGCAGGGTTTCATGAAGCTTAAGCTGCTGGTCTTGCAAATGAAGAGGCCAAGAGCCAAGGAAGGCAGATGGCCTTAAGAAACAGAAAAGGTGAGAAATGAGTTCTCCCCTAGAATTTCCAAAAGGAAAACAGTCCCGCTGACACCTTGATCGTAGCCCATGAGACCCAGCTCAGACTCTGACCTCTAGATTAGAAGACAGTAAATATCTCACAGTGTGGCTTCAAGCCATTACATCTATGGTAATTTGTTACAGCAGCAACAGGGAGCCAATACATCAGAGCTTGACTTGACTCCAAATAAAGGACTGCAGGGCTGGGACCAGCCAGAGACACATCACCCAGAGACATTCCCTTCTTTCTTCCCAAATTGGTTTAGCACTTATTATGCACCCGTGCCTTCCATCACCTCTGGGTATGCAGTGCCGCATCCTGTTTGATTTCTCTTCTCTTAATCTCCTGACCTACCCAATGGCAGTCCCTGGATGTGGTTACTGGTGGTAGGAAATAAAAATACAATGCAGCACAGGACATGCTTCTACTGAAACATTATTCATTGCGCATATGAAATTCAAATTTAAGTGGCCTCTTGAATTTTATCTGGCAGCCTTAACTGGAAGGCGCCCAGGAAAACACCTGCTGAATCAGGTCTTGGGATCTGCTGGCCCCAGCCCTGGGCATTTTTCCGGTGGGCTGAAAATCCATCACTTGCCCATCTTGTTTATTTATCCCCCCACCAAGTTGTTTTCTCATCACAGATGCTGCTTCTGTGCTTGAGGGATGAAATTAGAGCCCAGGTGGGAGAGACAGAGCAGTTGAGGGGTGGGAAGAGGTCTGGGAGCAGGTATAAGGACTTAGCCCCAGCTCTCGGGGGCTCTGGCTGGTGCCCATGGAAGACCACTTCTGAGGCTCTATCTTCTCTGACCAGCTGGGGCTGGTTCTGGGCCATGGGAAGGAGCTGGCTTCTGCACCCTTCAGGAAGGGAGATGTGCTAGTCAGTTAGGGCCATGACAAAATGACAAAATATCACACTGGGTGCCTTAAACAACAGACATTCGTTTCCCTACAGTTCTGGGGGCTGAAAGACCAAGATCAAGGTGCCAGCAGAGTGGGTTTCCCCTGAGGTATCTCTGTGGCTTGCTGATGGCTGCCCCTCACTGCCTTTTCACATGGTGGTCTCCTGTGTTCCTGCCTTCCTGGTGTCTGTTTAAAGGCCCTATCTTCAAACACAGTTGCATTCTGAACTACTGGGTGTTAGGATTTCAATATGTGAATTTCAAAGGGATACAATTCAGCCCCCAACAGCAGGCATGATGCACAGACAGTCCCAGGATTTCCCCGCTAAATGCTGTGATCCATGGGGAGGGTCACCAGAGGGCCTCCACCACACCCCCGGGGCTTCTCCTCCACGCAGTAAATGTGAGTTGCATAAACTAGGGGCGGAGGTCCTGCCTGCACAAAACCAGGAAGAGACACTCTGGTTGTTGCTGAAGGGCGGAGCTGATGTCATACAAAGCCCTGGGGGAGGGTCCTTCTGAAACCTTGCATCCAGACTGAGGAGGCTTGGATAAACTTTGGGTCAGAGGTGGTTGATCCTCCCCAGGAGATTTGGAAAGTCTGAAATCACAGTCCTCTAATGCAGGGGTAGAACCTGGGTGGGGCCTTTATCTTTCAGCTGGGAAGACTGGAAAACTCCAGCCATCCGAGTTGGCTTGAGGAGCGGTATGATGGCCGCCCCGACAGACCAGCCTGGGAAAGCTGGCTCTTACATGGGGCGGGGTGTTGTTCTGATGGAGGAGAGACAATGGCCCCCAGGCCCTGGTCACCACACCCTGGAGCAATGCATCTCTGGCCGGAAACCACCCAGGGAGAGTCTGGTAGCACAGGTCTGATGGGCTAGAAGATTGCATGAAGGCGGTTGTAAGTAAGAGCCTCCTGGAAAGCGGTCTGTTCATCTACAAAGCCAAGGGCACAGCAAGTCTGGAAGTTAAGGCCCTGAACGTGTGAGGCCAAGCTTTATTCAAGTCATTGGCTAGTGCTGATGAAAGACAGCCTGATACAGTTCAGGTCCTAATAAATTTTAGACCAAGAATGGAGCTAAATTAGTGGTTTTCAAACTATGTTCTGTGGAACCCAAGGGGTTCCACTAAGATTTCAAGGAAATGCCTCAAAGTTCCATTCCTTCAAATAGAACAATTATACCATTATCTCTTTCCTATTTGGGCTTCCCAACAGAATTAATTGCTTGGGGGAAGAGCAAGAGGTTTCTCTGTGTTAAAATTTAGAAATTTTAATTAGCAATTTAGTAACATAGTCTAATTCTTTTATTTTATAGATAGGGGACTCATTCATCAAACATGTTTTGAAGACCTTCATGTACGATGCTCTGTGCTAGATTTGGGGGCTGTTTGTTATTGAAGCACAATGCAATAAAAACTGACCAAGAAATCTAGAAACCCCAAGCCTATTTCCCCTAACGTTTCCTTGGTATCTTAGTCTATGTAGCTGCTACAAGAGAAATATCATAGACTGGGCAGCTTAAAAAGCAAACATAAATTTATCACAGTTCTGGAGACTGAGAAGTCCAAGATTAAGGTGCTAGCAGATTGAGTGTCTGGTGAGAACCCACTTCCTGGTTCATAAATAGCCAAGTGTCCTCACATGGTGAAAAAGACACAGGAGGTCTCTCGGGTCTCTTTTATAGGGTTGCTAATCCCATTCATCAGGGCTCTGCCCTCATGACCTGATCACCTCCCAAAGACCCCCACTTCCAAATACTATCACGCTGGGGCTTAAATTTCAACATATGAATTTTGAGAGGACACAAACATTATGTATATAGCAATGGGCTAGAACCTGTGATATGTTCAAATTGGCTTTTATTGGCTTGCAAGAGCCAATTGTTAAATTTTCAGGAAACTTAGTAATAGGTACCAAAGTGCATCACTTCCTAATTATTTTACTACACTCAGCTATTATCTACGCTTTGGTGTTATTGTGTTGGCCTGGTGGAAATGCCATAAAACAGCCTGCTACTGCACCTCGTCTCTAAGGCCCACATTCAATAATGTCTCACTGGTAACCTGGTATTGGCCATGGTGGGAGAAAACGCACCATGGGATCAGTAAACTCACTACAGATTAAGGCATATGTGTGTGTGTGTGTGTGTGTGTGTGTGTGTGTTTTAATTGCAGGACACATTGTTAAACGTGACTGCTGAGACCTGAGACACAATTACCAGCAGTTTCCCCTAAATCAATAACCAACAAAAGAGAATGAGTTTACCGGGTTCAGTGTAGTTCCACCATGATTTAGTCATCAGAACTGGGCTTTCTCCCCCTGGACAGAATACCATCGCTGCCTGTATATGATGAGCAGGTGGGGGAATGAGGTTCTGTTGGACAATTAAAAATATACAAAGGCAGTGTTGTGGGAGCTCAGAGGAGGGAGAAAACCTTCCTGCTGGAAGATTTTGGGGGTTTTACGGAGCAGATAATGTGTGAGCTGACAAGGAAGAATGATGGGGTTTTATCAGGAAGAGCCAGGGAGAAAAGGAGCACATCAGACACAGGGGGATGCATGAGTGCCAGGAAGTGCTTGGGGAACAGCAAATCATTCTGTTCTGAAAGGAAGAGGAGATTGATTGATAAGGAAGGAAGATGGAAAGCAGGGCTGACTCTCAGTTTCTGGGGACTTTCATGCCGAGCTAAGGAAGTAGGACTTTTAGGCAATGGGAGAGAGTTGGGACGTTGGGAGGCCAGTTGAACAGCTACTGTGACTTTTGGGGTGATAAATCCAGACGTAATTCTGATTGTTCTCAGTGACAACCGACTACCCCAGCCAGACTCGGCCAGTGACTGACACACGTGTCTTAGATCTCACTTATGATGGTGAGCATTCATAATACGCATCCTATTTCTCAGATATCCTTCACATCTAACACATGTGTTAAAAGATTTGGCTCAATCAGGAAATTGCTTTATTTTTTCTGTTTCCGTCTTTGATCTGCTGGAGCATCTGCGCCCCCATCCCCACCCCCACCATGTTTACGTCTGGTGGCTCCCGTAGCTTTCTCTCTCTTTCCTGTCTCTTTTTTCTCTTCATTAGAACAACTTGATTTTTAGGTATTAAATATAATATCAATCAAACTTTTTATCTCACACTCAGTTTACACCTTCCCTCCAAGTCAGATTGGTCCCAGGCAAGACATCCATCAAGGAAGAAGAAACTGGCAGTCTTCCCCGCCCCCCTCCCCTTTCTCTCTTCTTTGCTCTACCTCCTCCTCTTGAGGATATCGTAGGGTACGTAGGAAAACAGCAAAAGCGCTGTTGTTTGTGATTCTTCTTCAGTGGACCAATCCCCTTTGTTCAGTCAGATGTGCAAGTGCTGGGTGTTTGTTTCCCTTGTGAGGCAGCTTTGTGGGTTTTCCAGAGACTTCCATCTCCTGGGATATACCCCCCAACCACACACTGTGTGGGCCACAGATACTGCATGATTTTCCAAGGTCGGTGATGCATTCTCCAGTCCGCTCCTGTTCTGTGGCCACAGCTCACATGAGCCCTTTCTGTCCCAGGTGAGCAAGCCTGGATGTTGTCTTCAATGTCTGCTGTGTCCTTTCATCCAGGCCCTGTTTCACCCTCTGCTGTGGACTGAGTATGTATGTTCCCTCGAACTTCACACGTTGAAGCCCTAATCCGCACCATGAGCGGACTAGGAGGTAGGCCTTCGGAAGGTAACTGGGGCATGGGGGTGGAGCCCGCTGAGTGGGATTCGTGCCCTTAGAAGAAGGGACAGAGAGAGTCCCTCTCGATCACTCAGAGACCTAGCAGGAAGGCATCCTTCCATATACCACGAAGAGGGGTTCGTGCTGAACCAAATCATACAGCACCCTGATCATGGGCTTCCCAGATTTCAGACCCTGAGGAATAAGTTTCTATTGTTTAAGCTACCCAGTTTACAGGATTATTGTCACAGCAGCTCAAACCAACTAAAACACTCTCCATCCTTGGAAACCTGGTTCCAACCAGGCTCTTTTTTTTTTTTTTTTAAACACTTACAACATTAGATACAAGAAACAAATCCTGAATCCAGGAGACACAAATTCCCTGAGAACGATTCCCCCAAATTGAGGTCCCATGAAAAGAAGGACAAGATGTTAGTTTTCCCTTCTGACAAAAATTCCACCTTCTCCAAACATTTCTGGAAGTTTCTCTTGCTTGGTTCTATGGTGGGAGGAAAAGACAATGACTCAGAAATCCCTAACCACTCAATTTACTACCCTCTTCAAGGAAATCCTCTCTCTCTCTTTTGTAACTCTATGGGCAGGAGAGAGGCAAAAAAATGTGTTTTACAGAACAGGCTTAGCAAATCATGGGGGACCACAACTAGTCCCTCTTTTAGGCTGTTGGCCAACTTGCCACTTCTGTCCCCCACCACAGTCTGAGTCTGAAAAAGTTTCCTTTCATATCCTTCGATATTATTTTATTTTTATTTATATTTATTTTTTTTAAAGGAAAAATTTTTTAATGTTTTATTTATTTCTAAGAGAGAGAGAGAGAGACAGCGTGAGCAGGGGAGGGTCAGAGAGAGAGGGAGTCACAGACTAAAACAGGCTCCAGGCTCTGAGCCGGCAGTCAGCACAGAGCCCGACGCGGGGCTCGAACCCACGAACCGCGAGATCATGACCTAAGCGAAAGTCGGACGCTTAACCCACTAAGCCACCCAGTCGCCCCCCTTCGATATTATTTTAAATTTAGTATCATTAATACCCTTCCGACCCCTGAGGTAAATACCACGAATGAGGACTATATGCTTGGTGCTGCGTGATTTCCTGCAATCCCAGAGCTGGAGAGTGCTCCACGTGGGAACGGAATTCGAGTCTTCCTGATGTCCAGTTCCATGCTCTCCACTGCTGTGCGATAGCGCCTTGTGAAAGATAAGTCAGATCTTGAGCCTGAGAGTAATCTGAGAGACTGAGGGCACAGTAAGCAGTCAGAGAGAACCGGAAGTGGGATGCGGCAAAAAGCTGTGTCTCAGATGTGACGAGTTTTGGGGTGCGGGAGACATCCGGGCATCCTAGCGATGCCCTGTGGGTAACGGTAATCTGCAGATGTCATCAGGGAAGGGTGACTTGATAAAAAGGGAACAGGTGGAGGGTCAAGGCAGGAAGCTTTACACTGCAGGCTGATGGATAAGCTGGCCAGGATTTATTTGTCTCCTTTCCGATGGTTCTGAGAAAATAGATCTGTCTTAACGATGTCGATAATTTGCAAGGAGGTGAAGGCTTGTTTACTGACATTATCTCCTGGCTTCCCTGTGAGGTGGCAAAGTGTATTATCTTTCTTCTAAAAATAAACATAGGGATAACAGCTTCCAGGGCACAGTGCACAAAGCCGACTTTTAAATCCTCCACGTTCAGAGAGCTCAGAGTGAGGACCGAATGTCTGTGCAGGGAGGGAGGAGAGGAGAACACAGACAGGATTCCTCTTCCTTGGGGTTGTTAGGGCACAAGGACTAGGGACCGTACAGCATGACTGGAAACGAACCTGCCAGCTTGACTGCTTAGACCCCTAGCTATCACCTAATCTCAATAGCAGCCTCCTGGCATTAGAATGCGGCCAAATCCCATCTGTCAATTACTAACTGCCTGAACTTGCACACATTACCACCCTGTCTGAGCCTGTTTCTTCTCTGATGAGATGTGGCAAATGATGCCTCACACACCTTGCTCTGAGCATCAAATATGCAGCCGGCATTCACTCATTCCTTTAAAAAATTTTTTTTAACATTTATTTATTTTTGAAAGACAGAGACAGCATGAGTGGGGGAGGGCAGAGAGAGTGGGAGATACAGAATCTGAAGCAAGCTCCAGGCTCTTAGCTGTCAGCACGGAGCCCCATGCGGGGCTCAAACCAACATATCGTGAGATCATGACCTGAGCCAAAGTCAGACGCTTAACTGACTGAGCCACCTAGGTGCCACTTTTCATTCCTTTTTTTTTTTTTAGTGTTTATTGTCACCTGCTGTCAGCAGTGACTCATTAAAGCTGTCAGCTTTAATAAAGGTGGGTTCCCTCTCATCCAGGTCAGATTGATTTTGGGAGTGGCTTTGTATGCCTGCCCATTAGCGGGAATGGGGCTGGTATTTCAGCAACTAGCTTCCCACAGTTTGCTCTGGGCAGCTGTGGCCTAGAAGGGGCTCAGGGCTTAAGATTCCTCTCTGGGCCCTTTTCTTTCTTGCCTTGGCAGCCTTCTCCCAGAGGTGGTCCAGAGGTCAAGCCTTCTTCCGAGGTGGCAAGGTGCTTGGGTGTTGGGGAGCTTCTCTGATTACAAGGTCAAGGGGAAGCCAATGAAATCAAAGAGCAGGTGGGGAATAATGAAAGGACATAGCAAATTCTGAGGCACCGAGTCACACGGTATCAGAGAGGGATCGACAACCTCTCATTTCGGCATGGAGGACCTGACACCCAGAGACGGGGTGTGACTTGCCTGGAGCCACACAGCAAGTAAGCAAGAGGGCTACGATTGGGACACAGGCTTCTGGACCTGGGGTCCAGAGTACGTCTGGTTTACCCCCAGACGAGGCATTATGGTCAGTGAACTTGAAAGCGGGATGGGCTGGACTTCACATATATCGTGGAGGATTGGAAACACCATGTGGGTGCCTGTCAGCATCATCCTTTGTCAGGCACTACTGCACACTGTGTGTAAGATGCTCCCCCCTGAACCCCAAATGGCTGGGAAAGACTTAGCATCGAGGAACAACTCTATTCAAATGTATTCATTCGTTTACTATTCATTCGTTCATTCTCCCAAACACTTATGAGCATCTGTACGTGCTATGAGCAATGGTGGGTGCTGGGTAATCTCTGCTTGTCTGATCTCTCTTCCTGGGCAAGAAGGAGGAGCTAGGATTCCTCCTGGGCTGGGCTTGTAAAAGAAGGGGGTGTAGGATGCGGCTGGCCCTTTGCTGCGGGAGATGGTTTAGGAAATCTGGGTTCTACCTTCCACTTGAGGGTGGCTCGGAAGCCAGAGGGCCAGACACATTCAATCAAGGAATCAAGGGAGGGAGCACCTTGGTTGGTGCAGAGATGCTGTCACAGGCATTGTACAGAAGAACAATGGAGGGGAGGGAAGAGCTAAGGGCATCAGGTGGGCACTGATAATATCAATAGCCTTAATGAGTGAGCTGGGACTTTAGCGTGCCTTAGGATTGTTGTGATGCTGCCTTGCTAGTTAGTCTCCTAAAAGCTAATGAGGGCAGAGAAGAGCAAAATCAAGGGATAGGATGGACCAGTAGTTGCCACCTCCCTCCCCCACTTTTCCATCTTGCCAAACAACACATAATGTTAAATTTACCATCTTAACCATTTTCATTTATTTTTTTAAGTTTATTTTTTGAGAGAGAGAGAGTGTGTGTGTGCACATGCATGAAAGGAGGGCAGAGAGAGAGGATGAGAGAGAATCCCAAGCACGCTCTGCGCTGTCAGCACAGAACCTGATGCAGGGCTTGAACCCATGAACCATGGTATCATGACCTGAACAGAAATCAAGAATTAGATGTTTAACTGACTGAGCCACCCAGGTGCCCCTGCATCTTAGCCATTTTTAAGTGTACAGTTCAGTATTGTGAAATAGTTTCACACTGCTGTGCAACAATCTCTAGAACTTTTCATCTTGCAACATGAAAACTCCACATTTGCTAAATGCTGAAATTCCCCCTCCTCTCTCTCCATTTGTCTATGTGTCTGTTTTTGTGCCAATACCATACTGTCTTGATAACTACAGCTTTGTAGTAGAGGCTAAAGTCTGGGATGGTGATCCCTCCCGTTTTGGTTTTATTTTTCAGGATTACTTTGGCTATTCGGGGTCTTTTGTGGTTCCATACAAATTTTAGGATAGTTTGTTCTAGTTTTGAGAAGAATGCTGGTGCAATTTTGATTGGGATTGCATTGAATGTGTAGATTGCTTTGGGTATAATGACATTTTAACAATATTTATTCTTTTCTCCCATGAGCATGGAATGTTTTTCCATTTCTTTGTGTCTTCTTCACTTTCCTTTGTAGTTTTCTATTGTTTTCATCATACAGATCTCCTGTATCATTGGTTAGGTTTATTCCTAGGTATTTTATGTTTTTTTGTGCAATTGTGAATGAGATCAGTTTCTTGATTTCTCTTTCTATTGCTTCGTTATTTGTGTATAAAAATGCAACCAATTTCTGTATGTTGATTTTATACCCTGCAACTTTGCTGAATTCATGGATCAGTTCTAGTAGGCTTCTGGTGGAGTCTATCAGGTTTTTTATGTAGAGTAACATGTCATCTGCAAAAAGTGAAAGTTTGACTTCTTCCTTGCCAATTCTGATGCCTTTGATTTCCTTTTGGTGTCTGATGGCTGATGCTAGCACTTCCAGCACTAGGTTAAACAACAGTGGTGAGAGTGGAGATCCCTGTTGTGTTCCTGATCTCAGAGGAAAAGCTCTCAGTTTTTCCCCATTGAGGATGGTGTTAGCTGAGGGCTTCTCATAGATGGCTTTTATGATGTTTAAGTAAGTTCCTTCTATCCCGACTTTCTTGAGGGTCTTTATTAAGAAGCGATGCTGTGTCTTGTCAAATGCTTCTTCTGCATCTATCGACAGGATCATATGGTTTTTATCTTTTCTTTTGTTAATGTGATCTATCACATTGATTGATTTGTGAATATTGAAAAAATTAATAATAGAACCCCCCTATGACTCAGCAGTAGCACTGCTAGGAATTTACCCAAGGGATACAGGAGTGCTGATGCATAGGGGCACATGTACCCCAATGTTCATAGCAGCACTCTCAACAATAGCCAAAACATGGAAAGAGCCTAAGTGTCCATCAACTGATGCATGGACCAAGAAGATGTGGTTTATCTATACAATGGAATACTACATGGCAATGAGAAAGAGTGAAATCTGGCCATGTGTAGCAACATGGATGGACCTTGAAGGTGTTATGCTGAGCAAAATAAGTCAGGCAGAGGACAGATACCATATGTTTGCACATATAGGTGGATTAGGAGGAACTTAACACAGGACCATGAGGGAGAAGAAGGGGAAAAAACCGTTGGGGAGAGGGAGGGAGGCAAACCATGAGAGGCTCTTGAATACTGAGAACAAACTGAAGGCCGATGGGGTGGGGAAGACGGCAAGGGGGGTGATGGACATGGAGGAGGGCCCTTGTTGGGATGAGCACTGGGTGTTATATGGAAACCAACTTGACAACAAACTATTTAAGAAAAAAATTAAAAAAATAAAAACTCCATGTCTAGCACTGTTCACAGACACAACCACCTCCCATTAGTAAATATCTCCAGCTGTGTGCACGCACACACACACTCAGGAAAAGAGCAAAGGGAAGTGAGAGAGGGCAGGAAATGCCCATACAGCTACCTCTTGGGTAAGGGTCCATATAGAGTTGGAAAAGGCCCTCTAGAAATTGTTATAATCCCCCTAGATCATGCCCCCTTGTTGAGAATCACTGCTGTGGATAGAAAGAGCGTTCCGCAAACCACAGGAGACAGAGCAGAAGTCAGTCACTACATTTATTGAGCACTCCCAGTGTGCAGAGTGCTGGGCCAAACACTGAAGGGAATTGCAGTGGAGGTTCAAACAGCTATTGTCATGTGCTTCATGATTATATTTTAACCAAATGGAGGGGATACATGTTAAGCTTACGCAAACATGTGTGACCAACATATAGATACATGCATTGCTCATTCATCACTACTAGTTAAGAGTGAGAGATTACTGCAGTAACCAGGACACGAGAAGCCATTGGGACACATGAGTTAAGTAAAGATCAAAGACACATTCCATTGCTCAAGTGGTAATTTACCATTCTGATGATGAGCGGAAGCTACCTGAAAACACTATAAAATACCGGGAACTTGGTGAACCTGTTTTTTTAACCTTTCAGGCCACTTGAGTTCAACTTTAAATTAGTAATACACTTCAGCATGAAATAAAGGCAGTTGACTCAACAATGTACTAGAATAGCTCTATGTTAATGAAAATGTTTTTTTAATTAAAAAATTTTTAATGTTTATTTATTTTTGAGAGAGAGACAGACAGAATGTGAGCAAGGGAGGGGCAGAGAGGGAAGAAGACACAGAATCGAGAGCAGGCTCCAGGCTCTGAGCTGTCAGCAGAGAGCCCGGCTCGGGTCTTGAACTCATGAACCGTGAGATCATGACCTGAGCCAAAGTTGGATGCTTAACTAACCAAGCTACCCAGGCACCCCTAAAAATGCTTATTTTTAAGTCAGATCAGCCTCTCGATAGATTCAGACACAGATTCTGAAAGTTGATAGCATTTTTCCTCTTTAAAAGAAAACTTCCACTAAGTGAAAGACCTTTCAATAAATTTAGTGAACAAATGCATATTACTGTGTTATATCTGGGAAACCTGACTTATATTTTTATGTACTTTTAAATTATTTTAAAGTAGGGTTGCCAGATAAAATACAGGATGTATGTTAGTGCATGGGACATACTCATGCTAAAAATAATTATTCGCTGTTTATTTGAAATTAGAATTTAACTGGACATCCTGTATTTTTATTTGCTAAATCTGGCAGCCCTGTTTTAAGGTTAACATACTTTTGGAACTTCCAGAAGTTCCCCCAATAAGGAGGGAGGCTGATTTATCTTTATTTATATGCTCACATGGTCAGAGGGGAAGGCTTATTCCTCTGGCAGGAAAAACTGTAGATTTTGTAGAATTTACTTAAATAATGGAGACAATTTCATGTCTTATTGCTTTTATCATTTAGCAGTATGCGCTTTAATCGGTTGAGTTTTTACTTTGAAATATTTGAGATGACTGATTATAAATATTAACATTACAGTCTGAGAAATAGGAAAACTAACATCTGGCTTGAAAAGTCCCCTATCATAAATAGTCATGTCCCCAATAATTGTTTTGTCTGTTAGCACACAACCATCGCACCTGGAAAGTCAAATGGTGATGCTCACATCTTGGTCAGTTACACAACCAACAGCCATTCCCCTATTCATGATCCCCTCTTGCCACTGTCTTTCCCTTTCCCCTTTCTATACCAATTTTTTCTCAAGATTGAAACCACCGATGTTTGTGCATCATGAAGAATGTCAGACCTGGAACAATGGATGGTTGTGATCCCATGGAAGCAAGAGAAAGAAAAGCTCACTTGTCAGATGCTTGGAGGCATGAACTCTGTACTCTCTCCTTTCCTCCCTCCCTCCCTCTCTTCTTTCCTTCCTCCCTCCCTTCCTCTCTTCCTTCCTCCCTTCTTCTCTTCCTCCTTCCCTTCCTCTCTTCCTTCCTTCCTCCCTCCCTTCCTTCTTTCTTTATTCCTACACTAGCATATACAGTTATTCGTGTCAAAAATGTCTGTGTCAATTTATTTAAACTGTCAAGACAATGATACCTTAAAAAAAAAAAAAAGAAAGAAAAAGAAAAAGAAAAAGAAATGTTGGCGGACCAAATGGATACATTCTATTCCAGAAGTGCACTTAACCCCTCTCTAAATTTATAGCTCAGGCCTCATTTTAATTCAGATTTCTAAATTAGAGGAGAGATGTCAACCCTAATTTTGCACAGAAAAGTTCACACAAGACTTCGGCTGTTATGCAGGAATGTAGAATGATAACAATGACTGATTTCCAATATATGTTTCTATTTTTTTCTTTTCTTTTTAACACCAAAGAATATAGTTCTATGTGAAGAACATACTTACATGATTGGTTTATACTTATACATAAAACGAATACAATTATTAACAAATACATAGATAGTATTTAGTGGCACAGACAGCTTTGACATTCAAAGCTATTTGCGAATGGAGCCCAAGCGTGCCAGGTTTTATTCTGGGACTGACTGCACATGTTCGTGTTTCCAAATCCCTTGGACAGGTACACATACGTTACAACTCACCTTTGTACCCGGAGTCTTCTGGAAAAGAGGAAATGCCAGATGAGTATGGGAAATTATGTCGAGGCAAAGGAGCCATGGGGTTCAATATAATACAGGTCATTAAAGTAGAAAAAAATGCCTCTGTACCTTGTCGCTCATAAATATTCATTATGGGAGGGTAGCGTTCCATCTAGCTATCTGCCATACACCCCTTTTCTTTTTTAGAAATATAAATTCCAAATTTAATCTTTTCGACAACAACCCGTTTGCTGTTTTGATGACGACATAAAGTGATGTCTCTGAATGTCCTTCCCCAACCTCACAAGGAAAGGGCCAGGCTGTTGTCTTACTTCAAAAAGTGGCCAGAAGAGTCTTAGCTTCATGGTACCTTTTGTGATCACGGTGAGGGGTTGGCTGTCGTGGGTAAGCTGTACCCTCTCGGGGGTGGGGGTGTAGGGGGGGGTGTAGGGGCCGGGGACGGGGGTGCAGGCTCCACAGTCCTGCACCAGCAGATGAGCAGAGCATAGAAGCGCGTCACTATGGGGGAGTGAGAGCTCACCTCGGATGTTCTGGAAACGTCTACAGTTTCAGTAGGGTCCACATCTCCATTTTGAACACGTGTTTGGCAATCGCATTTGTAATATGAGCCCTGCTGGACTCCTGTTACTGGCCTGTTGAGGTTTTTCTGACGGTGAACGTCAACTGAACGCGTCCCGCCTGGAATTGCCCAGAATCCCAGCCCTGGCCCCAACCTCCTCTTAGGGTCGCCCCGGAACCCGGATGGAGGACGAAAGGCAGCCCGTGCACAGTTCTCCCTGCAGATGGAACCCTCCTCGTCCTCGGGCCCCTTCCGCCCCCTCGGCCCCCCCTGCTGGGGCCCGGCCCTCGGGGACAGCTCACGGGGGCGGGGCCGAGGCGCTCACGTGGCTGTAGGAATACCTGGTCAGGGAGGCCCCCGTGGTCCTGCCTTCCTCCTCCTCTCCCGCCTCCCCTCTGCCCCCCGGGGGGCCAGGCCTGGGGCAGCAGGGGAAGGTGGCCAGGAAGCCGAGGCGGAACCGTCTGTTCATGAAACAGTAGATGATGGGGTTGACGCAGGCCGAGGTGTAGGAGAGCAGGAGAATGAAGGAGATGGGGGTCCCGGAGAGGCGGCGCTCGGCCGAGGCCGTGTCATAGGCCCGCCAGGCGTTGGCGCTGAAGATGGGCATCCAGCACAGGAAGAAGAGGACCACGATGACCATGAGCATGCGGATCACGCGCTTCTTGGCCAGGAGGTTGGCCGCCGAGCTGCTGCTCCGGGCGCGGCGGACTCCGCTGCGGGACAGCTGCTGAAGCTGCAGCCGCGGGCGCGGCTCCGCCCCCTGCAGGTAGCACCCGTCGCTGTCCTCGTATCGGCCACCGCCGCTGCCTCTGCTCGGCTTCCGTTCTGCGGGGGCAAGCGACATCGCCTGTTGTCGGGGGTGGGCCGCGCGCGACACGGGGCATGGGAGCCCCGCCCCTTCCATCAAGGGGATCCCACCAGAGCGGAAAGGGCAGAGCTGGGCAAGCTAGGTAGCTGTCCGCCGAAGTCCTCTCCTTCAACCGAAAACCTACTTAAAACTAAGAGCATAGGGGCGCCTGGGTGGCTTAGTCGGTTAAGCGTCCGACTTTCGCTTAGGTCATGATCTCCCGGTTCGTGGGTTCGAGCCCCGCGTCGGGCTCTGTGCTGACTGCCAGCTCAGAGCCTGGAGCCTGTTTCAGTCTGTGACTCCCTCTCTCTCTGACCCTCCCCTGCTCACGCTCTCTCTCTCTCTCCTAGAAATTAAAGAAAGAAAGAAAGAAAGAAAGAAAGAAAGAAAGAAAGAAAGAAAGAAACTAAGAGCATAACGTGTAATGTATTACATGCATCATATATAATCATAAAATTATATTTCATGCATGTCAGGAGTAAGGATAAAAAAATTACGAATGCACGAACGTGAACACTTTTTCGTCTCTTTCCCCAGATCCTAAGGAGAAAGGGGCCTGCTTGCTGGGTAAGCCTCCAGAATCCCTTTACTGAGAAACCTGGATAATGAGCTGAAAGCGACAAAAACCAAAGAAACTATAAAGACATGTAAGTTACACACACGCTAAAAGAGTAGACGGAAGGCGTAGAGCGAGAAGGGCAAAAAGTTATGTCAACAAAGGTGTCGCCATATGTTTTAGTGGATCGTGGATCTCAATGCATGGGGTGGAAGTGAGGCCTTGGGGCAATTGCAATGTGACAAAGAGAGGGAGGAGAGAGGCGCTGGGGTGGCTCAGTCAGTTAAGAGTTGGATTCTTGATTTCCTCTCAGGTCATGATCTCATGGTTTGTGAGATCGAGCCCCACCTCGGGCCCTGCAATGACGGTGCAGAGCCTGGTTGGGATTCTCTCTCTTCCTCTCTCTCTGCCCCTCCCCCCATTAATTCTCTCTCTCTGTCTCTCTTTGTCTGTCTCTCAAAACAAATTAATAAACTAAAAAAGAAAGGGAGGAGAGGATGGGGGGTTGGAATTACAATTCACTTCAGTTGCTGAAGGGGTCCATTGGAATATAACACTGCAGGAGCGCGGGACACACGGGCCCTCAGCTGATAATCGGGTATGTGTACATTATGTCATTTTGTTCCATTCAGCACTATTTTGAAAGGAACAATTTCTCCATTTCACAGCTGAGCAAGTACGGACACTGGGTTTCATTGACTGTGCCTCACAACACAGAGTCTCCTAAAAATACTTCCAAAAATCTCCAACATACACTCTCGGTGTATCTCTTTATGCTACAGGAAACATGCTTTTGTGATATTTTGGCATAAACGTACAGCTGAAAGATAGTTACCCAGAGCAGACTTCTTCTGGATAGCATCAAATTTTATTCCTTGGTAAAGTTCCAGAGAAATCAATCCGTACGCCACTATCATCACGATTCCAGGAATAAGAAAGAGGATGAGTAACAGGAACGTGTGCCTAATAAAATAAAAAGAAATTTAATAACCATCACCTCCAGTATTTCAAACTCAGATGGGATGGAATAAATAAGGTTCATCTCCATTTTAACTGATCTGAGCAAACACATTAATTACTAGTATTTAATAGACTTGGAAATTCCATGTCTGGTGGTTCAGCCATTCAAAGTTGTTTACATCTTTCCCTTTTTTCAGATAAAGTTTTTTATGGAGGACTAGTTAAGTTGGAAAGGGTTGATGTAATTCTGCTCCTGAAACAATTCTTCATGGAAAATTAAGAAGAACTTAAGAATGACTAAGAGTATGTGAATAATCTCAATAAAGTTGTTACCAAAAATGCAAATAAACATTGACAAGAGCTTACATTTATCGAAGACTTACCATGCTACACACTAAGCTAAGCATTATGTATATAATATTACATATATATAATGTAATATATATATAATTAGAATTAACTCCCATAAGAATGTTTGAGGTAGGTACTATTTTCATTATGCCTTACATGAGGAAACTGAGGTGTTTAGAGATTAACCAATTTGTCCAAAGTCACACAGCTAATAGCAAAGGTGGAATTTGAACCCAAACAATATGATTCTAGGACTTATGCCCTTAAGCATCACAATATACTACTTGCTGACTTTATAACAACAGAATCATTTGTTTTAATTTTTTTTATTAAATTTTAAAAAATATTTATTTTTGAGAGAGAGACAGAATGTGAGCGGGGGAGGGGCAGAGAGAGAGAGAGAGACACAGAATACAAAGCAGGCCATGCTCTCGGAGCTATCAGCACAGAGCCTGACCAGGGGCTCGAACCCACCAGCCATGAGATCATGACCTGAGCATAAGTCAGACACTTAACTGACTGAGCCACCCAGGCACCCCATAACAACAGAATCATTAAATGCATAGATAGGGATGATGGAAAACCTCTTAGGTTTTGCAAAATACAGTATTCTGGCTGTTTCTGATGCGCCGGCACAGTGATACACTTATTCTAGTGTCTGGTGGGGCAGAGCTATGCTGTCTCTAAACATGTTTGATTCCTGAAGCACCACAGCCTCCTTTATGAGTCTGGCCCCTAAATCATTTTTTGCACTCTGGCATGTGGAAGGTTATGCGATTAGGCCATAAAATTGT
The DNA here is from genome assembly GCA_017311185.1 of Proteles cristata cristata. Lineage (NCBI taxonomy): Eukaryota > Metazoa > Chordata > Mammalia > Carnivora > Hyaenidae > Proteles > Proteles cristata. Next base: position 1,556,516 of record JAESUZ010000713.1, read on the forward strand.
CAGAGGCTCACAGTGGCTGGGCCATTTCTCATTTCAATTGGACATGTTTTGATAAGATTCTTTTTCAAGCCTTGGAAATGTTTCTCTCATTTGGAACGTAATTTTGTGTGTGTGTGTGTGTGTGTGTGCGCGCGTGCGTGTTACTTGGTTGAAATGAAAAAAGGAAGGCAGAGAAAGCAGAGATTATCTCAGTTTTGAGCCATTTTCGGATATCGGGTTCCCTGATTCTAAAACATGCTTGGTATTAGTAAACATAATACCCTGCGTTTGTGAGCCTTTTAAGATATTTTATGACATTTTATACACATACTCTCATTTGAATCTTAGAGCTACACAATAAGGTAGATAAAAATATATACATATTATTAAATCCTGTATACATAAAGAACCTGAACCTCAGAGAGGTTACTTGAACTTGTCTACCATCAGTCAGCTAGGAAGCAAAGAAAGCAGTATTAGAATCTCACTGTTTCTTTTTTTTTAATGTTTATTTTTGAAAGAGAGAGAGAGAGAGACAGAGACAGAGCATGAGCGGGAGGGGGCAGACAGCAATTCGAAGCAGGCTCCAGGCTCCGAGCTGTCAGCACAGGGCCCCAGCAGGGCTCAAACTCGGGTACAACGAGATCATGACCGGAGCCAAAGTTGGATGCTCCACCAGCTGAGCCACCCAGGCGCCCCTCGCCTATTTATTTCTAGTGAAGTGTTCTGTTTAAGCACCTTAACAGCAGCTCAACAAAGAACCACATGGGATTTGGGATTCATTCTCTGCTTTAATTCCAGGTTTTAGGAAATCATGGGTGGCTCAGTCAGTTAAGCATCTGACTTTGGCTCAGGTCACGATCTCACAGGTCGTGAGTTTGAGCCCCACATCGGGCCCTGCATTGATGGCCTGGTGCCTGCTTTGGATTCTGTGTCTTCCTCTCTCTCTGTTCCTCCCCCGCTTGTACGAGTGCATGCACATCCTCTCTCTCAAAAATAAACATTTTAAAAAGTTTAAAATTAAAAACTTACAGAAAAGAAAATCATAGTCCTCAAAATCCTCTAGCCAAAGCCCCCCTAGATCATCCAGAGGCATTCCACAGAGTGAGTAAGCAGAGAGGCTCTGTGTCTTCTAATTTTGTGACCTTGAACAACAACCTATCCATGTCTCCATGTCCATGGGGACAAGAATAGTACCTACTCTATAGGGTTCTGACAAGATGAATTAAATTAACATATGCATGGCATTTAAAACAGAACACTAGGTGTTTGCTACCACTAGCATCCTAAGAAGACGTTAGAAGAATCCTTCTCCAAGTCTCCCAGAAACTGATCCCCCAGCCACTCTGGACAATACACTCCAGGTTTTGTAAAAAAATGCGAGGTCTCCCAAGTTGTGTTACACAAATAAACCCCGCACAGCCTTACCAGGACTGCTGCATCACGTCATTCGGCAGGAGAAAGCGGCACATATTTGCGGTCTGATTGTTATTTTTGGTAAAAGGCACCAGGTTGCTATAAATTGGGTACGGGGTCATGATGGTAAAGGAGAGGCACCAGGTAGTGGCGATCACCTTCAATGCATGGGATTTTGTCTGCCAGACCCGGGACTGTAAGGGCTTGCAGATTGCGCCATATCTTTCCAGAGATATGGCTACCAGATTAAAGGTGGATACACTCACAGAAGTGCCTGGGAAAGGAACAAAGAAATCGGTTACGACGGCTCTGAAATCCAGACTTTATTTGCACATGATCTCTGCACGGGCTTCCTATCAAGGGAGAGCACTCAGAGGGCGGAGAGAGCTTATGTATGTATATATATTTAAAAATGATTCATTCTCAGCTTTGTTTCAAGAAGGATTTAAGGCAGTTAAGGAAATCTAGTTACAAATACATCTGCTTTCCAATTTCTAGATAAGTTTATTGAACTTTGATTACAACCTACCTCCTGCTTAATAACCACGGGAGGAATATATTCCTACCCCACAGAAGAGGTGTTTGAGTCAGCCATTTAATGAATACTTCTAATTTTGAGCATAACCTGAGGCTAAGTTGACCTAATAACCTGGATTTTTAAGGACTGTGACCCTGAAAGGTCACTGGGGTCTGACCTGGAGGCATTAAAACTCTGAAAATTTCTAGTACAGATTTTTATTTTATTTTATTTTTTTATTTTTATTTTTTATATATAATATGTTTTTATTTATTTTTATTTATTTATTTATTTATTTTTACAAATAGTTTATTGTCAAATTAGTTTCCACATAACACCCAGTGCTCATCCCCACAAATGCCCTCCTCCATGCCCATCTCCCCTCTCCCCCCCACATCCATCAGTCCTCAGTTTTTGTCAGCATTCAAGAGTCTCTCATGGTTTGCCTCTCTCCCTTTCCCCCACCATTTCCCCCTTCTACTCCCCCTTGTTCCTCAGTTAAGTTCCTCCTAATCCTCCTATACGTGCAAACATATGATATTTGTCCTTCTCTGCCTTCTAGTACAGATTTTTAAAGAATGCAATGTTCTAAATTTTAAAAAGTAGTTCATGGCAAACACACATAGTAGAGAAAGATGAAGGGTAGAAAGGCGCAGCGTAGCCAAGGGTTGTAGGAGACTACAACTTCCCTTCCTGTGCTGTTTCGGTTTGCTGTATTTTGCAGAAGGAACATTTGTCATGAGTGACAAAGACATCAAAACACCTTTAAAACGTTCTTAGGCAGAGTCAATAAAAAGCTTATTTTCCTTAATTTTTGTATTTTGTGTATGTATACTTTTTATCCCATCTTTTCCCCTTAAAATTCCCTTTAATGATTCATTCGTGGATTCCGTTAATTTTTTCTGATTATCTTTAGCATGATTTCCTAACCTTAGAATTAATCGAAGCTTAGGAGAAGAGGCTCTTAGCCTGAGCCCTTTTATGGATATAAATAAATTCTCTGCGACTGTCTGTAAAAATATTCTTTTCTCAAGGGGGAATACCTACAATATTCCTTAGAGACTTGAAGAAATCTGCAACCCAAAAACCATTAAATAAAAACTCATGTTCTGAGACAGGACAACTGTTTTCCTGGATGGTCCACAAGGAAATAATAACATTTAGGCTACAGAGTGTAGCCCTAAAGTCCTTCCTGTCAGGTCTGGATAATGAGGATACTGTTATCATAAACCCACTACCACTCTTCCTCTTTCTCTTTTTGTTTCTTCTCCCTTTTTTTTTTTTTGGCTGCATATTACGAGATTAATGAATGTTAACTGTTAGGAATAGTATTGAGGAGAACACAAAATCAAGGGAAGACTAGAAATCACCAGATTTAGAAATCCAACAAAATTGGGGCGCCTGGGTGGCTCAGTTGGTTGGGCGGCCAACTTCGGCTCAGGTCATGGTCTCATGGTTCATGGGTTTCAGCCCCGCATCGGGCTCTGTGCTGACAGCTAGCTCACAGCCAGGAGCCTGTTTCAGATTCTATGTCTCCCTCTCTCTCAGACACTCCCCTGCTCACACTGTCTCTCTCTCTCTTTCTCAGAAATAAAAATAAAACATTTAAAAAATTAAAAAAAAAAAAAAGAAATCCAACAAAACCATTATGGTGTTCAAACACTTTCAGAATTACCTTGCTTTCCATTTGAGCTATTTTTAAAAACATTTGGGGATGGGGTGAAATTCACATAACCTAAAATTAACCATTTTTGAGCAGGCACATCCGTGGCATGTAGCGCATTTACAATGCCGTGCAATCACACAAGTGTTCGTGTTAAATCCCCTTTCACAGACCCTGGTTAAGACTCTTAAATAATATTAGCATTAAGATACATGTGGATGGGCCTGGAAAGCTGAGAGCCCCACGAGATGCTAGTAATTATTACTGCTTCATTGTTTAGTAATGATCCATTTCACTCGTAAGTCCATTTTTCTTTTCAGAGTTCTTGGTCAAGGACTGACACTTTCTTGGTTGTTTGTCTGTGGCACCCGGATCAGTGATTCATCATCATTGGGTCAGGGTTAGATCCCGCTTCCTCAATTGGGAGAAATAAAGGCTTTGAAAGCTTTCCGGTCATTGAAGACTGCCCAGGCCCAGCTCATCTCGCTCCACACATTTTGCAAGGCTTAAGTCGGAACAAAAAACAACCCTCCCTCACTTCCCAGCCTCCTCCTCCCGTCAGCTAGTTCTCAGAATGGGTAGGGATGCGACAGTCTGGCAGACAGAGAGGACGGATAGACATCTTTGTTCAGCTTCAGGATGGCCACAGCAGCTGGCCAACTGAGGCAGCGTCCTCACTCACCACGGTGGTGGCTACCGATCTAGGTTCAAATCTCTGCTCTCTGGTTTACCACCTGTGTGTCCCTAGGTATATTATTAACCTCTCTGTGCTTCTGTTCCCTTGTCGGTGAGACAGGGAAGAATAAGCGTATTATATTTCACAGGGTGGTTGGGAGATAAGATCGTGGGAGTAAAAGCACTTAGTACAACATCTGGTGCATAGAAAGTGCTCAAAAATACCAGCCCTTGTGATTGTGATTTATCATCGTCATCGTTTTGACTGGCAAAGGCAGAGAGCTGCTTGTCCCAGCCAGTCTGGGTGAGCGTAATGACCCGCAGACTCTGGGAGCAAAATCAAAGCCTCCTATAGTGCCAGAGCCCCTCACCCCCCACCCCATCCCCCTCTGCCTGAGATGGTCCCAGCCCCTGGCGGGGAGCAGGCTGGGAAGTGAGTCCTGACACGGGAATCTAGAGCCGGGAAAGAAACTGGTTTTCACACTAGCCCCTGTTCCCTGGGAAGGAGGGAGCAAGAGCAGAAAGAAACCCCCTCCACCACCCCCACCACCTTGGAAACCACTCGGGTTGGGCAGAGCCCTGAACACAACCAACGGCTTCCAGGAAGGGACAGAGCCACTCGAATCCCTCTTTCTTTCTAGCCAAAGGAAGCAAAACCCACCTCTTCTGTGGTTTCTTAACAACTCACTCCGCTCTGAGAAACTGACCTCTGAAACGTACCAGCCGGGACTGACTCCTGGGCACGCAGGAGGACGGACCTCTCTCAAAGCCAGCGCCTGCACCCCTGCACTCAGCCCCACACAGCCAGATGTTTCTGGGGTGTTTTGTACTCAGCAAGACTCCTGTGCTGAGGCTGTTAGGGGGCTGGGGGAGTGCTGGGGCTGAGTGGGGTCTGGGGCGAGCTCCAGGGATAGTCAGCAGCAGCAACAACTCACCCATGAAGTAGGTGGTGGTCTTGCAGACAGCGCTGCCGAAGATGAAATCCTTGAGCAGGTTGGGGATGAGGTTGAACGGCATACAGAAGAGGGAGAGCATGAGGTCACTGACTGCCAGGGAGAGCAGGAAGATGTTGGTGACAGTCCTCATTCTCTTGTTCCGAATCAGCACCGTGATGACCAGGCTGTTCCCCAGGACACTGAGCAGGAATATCAAGGAATACAGGAGAATCTGCACAGCCGGCTGCCACTCTGCGCAGAGTAACAGGGACGAGACAGAGGGGCGGGCGGAGGTTATGGGAGCAGAATGTTAGAACCATAGCATACAAAATGAACGGTTGTTTCCTGCAGCCTGTTATTTTTTTGCAAGGGTGTGTGTACCTGATTGAACCCAACTAGTCCTATATTGACAACATTTTGCAGAAACAAAGTGAGGAGCGCACAGGGATTCAGTTGCTTCGAAAAGGCTGGTTTGTGAAAGAGTCAGTCAGGGAACCACTTTTGCTTCCGAACAAAGCTTCTCCAGTGAATCGTGATTGCTTTCTCTCCTGGCTGCTAAGCGTTATTTTACTTTCATCACTTTTCCACGCCAGATTTCCCCCGGGAGAAGGTGACAGCTAGATCGTGAGAGCACCTTTTCTGGGATGCTGGTAAGTTTCAGCTTCGACACTTTGATCTCATTTCACTTCGGCCCCTCCTTCCTTGGATTTGCCCCCCTCGCCCCCACCTCCGAGTCCTATACACCCACCTCAACTCTCCCACGGGGAACAGTAAGGGTATCGGATTCAATTCTGCTTCTTGATCTCTTATCCAAACTTGTGAACGCACGACTTTACCCAGCCTTGTCTCACGAGGACTTTGTTATATTTTCTCTCTCAGCCTTGCCTTTGCTGTTTTCTCCCTCAATCATTTTCTGAATGAAAATAACAAGTGTCTGACACGTACCTTTGGAAGGATGAGGCTGATCCAAGCAGAAGAGAGTCTCATTGTCGATGCCTAGCTCACAGGGAGGGGTGATGTTGCTTCCATTCACGAGAAGGCTGTTGACCACATCCATCCCTGCCTGCTGTTCTCCAAGTGCTGGCGAGCCGGTGAATTGCTCATTCCTCTGATGATCGGAGAGACTCCCAAATGCAACCTGCTGCGGAGGGGCAGGGAGGAAGGGAATTCCAGGTGCGGGCGTTTTCAGCCATTCCTGAAGGCGACATGCGTTCACCACGCTCGGTCCAGCCGGGCGAGCATCTGCGCTCCTGTCTTGGAGAAGGCAGCTCACTCCAGCGAAGCCAGCTCCACCTTCTGAGCCCACCCCTCCCATTCCCGGGCCAGTGTTAGGGCCCTGAGCACAGACAGCCCGACTGTGACTTAACCCTTCCCAGAGTGTCACTGCCGCATACACACTTGTACACACACAGGCACACTTGCACAGACATGCACAAACGCACACGCTTGCCCAGTACCTCTCTCTGTATAGGAAGCTGTCACCAACCCAGACGTATGCAGAATAAAGCCCAAACTGGCTGTGTGGTGCAGCAACAATTAACACGGTAACAGATCCAATAATGCAGAGCATTGTCGGGACTAAAGGACACGGAGGGACTGTGTTTCTACCTCCTTATATAAAAGCAATTAGTGCCTTTTTAGCTTTGGAACCATGCCCGGCAATGTGTGTAGATAAACTGCCCGATGGTTGTTAAGTTGTTACCAATCGCTGTGTTATTTCTCCAGGTCTCTGCCCTTGTTGACTGAAAGGAGAGGGGTGTTTCGGGGTGTAAGTTTCTGGATCCTTGTTACCAAAAAAGAAAGGAAGATTTTCCATTCATCCATTTGTTCATTTGTCCATTCATTCAGCGCGTATTTGTTGAGAGTCAACCATCTGCCAGGCACTTTCTAAACACAGAAGCAAATAATGAACAAGATCCTTTCAGATAGTGTTAAGCACCACAGAGGAAGTAAAGCCAGAAGGTGTAATGGAGAGGAATGGATTAGGGGTACTTATTTAGATGAGGTGGTCAGGAAAGACCTCCCGAGGGACAGGACCATGACCTGAGACCTGGAAGACAAGGAGGAGGAAGCCTGGGGAAGATCTGGGGAAAACAGCTTCTTCTGGGCAGGAAAAGCAGTGTTTTTGTCAAAGGTCACAGCAAGTGCAAAGGCCCTGTGGTGGGAATGAGCGTGGCCCATTTGGGAAACAGGTAACAGTAGGAGTGAGTGATGGGCAAGCAGTGAAAGCTAAGGTTGGAGAGGAAGACCCGCCTGGGAGGCTGGGTTTTCTTCGATGCTCTGTAGCCCTTGACAGCCCTTCCATATCCATCGTACAGATGGCTCCTTGGTTCAAACCTTTGGGGCTGAGATTCAGTCTATTTGCTTGATGCCTCCAGGACCCTTGTGTACCAACAGGGCTCTCAGGTGACAGCTATGCATGTCTTTGCTGGATGCAGATGAACTCGCCGGCATGTCTCCCGTGGAGGCTCAGGATGTGGGCTGGGAAGGCAGAGTGGCACCTCTTTTCTTTGAAACCACGATCCTGGAAACTAGAAGTGGAAGGAAGGTTGAAGAAGGTATCGGCAGTTATTAAGAGGATAGGCCTTGGCTTCAGACAGACTGGAATTAAATCCTGACTCCACTGGTTGTCTGCTGGGAACGACCGGGCAAGTTGCTTTATCTAAGACTCACTCCCTTCTGTCAAATGGGGATCAGAATGGCCTCACAGATACTTGTTATGAAAACTGTCTGCCTTCAGACAGGGTCCAGGCCTGGCACACTGAAAGTGCTCACCACATCACAGATCACAATACCAACAGCCATCAAATCATAGTTCTTATTTTCCTTCTCTGCAGAAGGAAACTGAGACTCAGAGTGGCTATGAGAACCAGTGTGCTGGGTACCCCCTCCTGGACCCCGCAAACCCACCCCCACTCCACTTCCTGCGGCTTGGACCCTTTGTTACTCCAGGATCACGCAGCTCATCTGTCGTGAGGACCCTCCTCCTTCCCGCCACACGTCCTGTTGGCTGAATCTCTCCAAGATGTGGACCCTGCCCATTAGGTGGGGAACCTGTGCAGTCCCGTCCTGATCTGGGGCGGGGTAAACTTTCAGGTGTCGAGCCCTGGAAACAGCTCAATTTCCCCCTAGTCCTGGTTCCCAGCAGCTGGGTGTTCAGCCACTTCCCAAGGCAGACACAGCCGGCCATAGAGGAGGCTCCTACGGAGGTTCTTCCCACCCATCAGCGGCTGCTCTGGCGGTGGGAGGAGCGCGCTGCAAGTTCAAGGGCGGCAGGGTAGCAGGCTTGGGCTGACCTGCCCTGGACTAACTTCCTTCCTCCCATCCTGCCCCCTCCCCTCTTCTTCCCCTCTTCCTTCCTGCCTCCCTTCCTTCCTTCCTTCCTTCTTTCCTCCCCCCTTTCATCTCTATTCCAATTCTGCTCTGTGGTTGGCAGGAAGTGGGCGTGGGGTGTAGGTGGGCAGGTGCTAGAGACACTGTAAACTCACGAGGAGGGGGTGTGGCACATTTGAGTGCTGTCCTTTACAAAAATTAGTGCACACCTGAAACACCTAGGTTAGTGCTTTAAAAAAAACCGTGAGGATTTCCAGGCTTCCCTCCCAGGAATTCTGAGCCTCCAGCCCCAGACCTGGGAATCTGCATTTTTATCCTTGAGGATTTGGAGGCCAGTGATGTCAGGGTCGCCTCCCGGGAAGCTCCCTGGAAGTTGTTAAGAGCATGAGCACAGGTGTCAGACTAGAGGAACCCAAGCCTGGCCTTCCCCAGTGGCCAGCTGTGGAACATGAACGAATGACTCAACCTTTCTGAGCCTCAGCTTGCTCATCTCTAAAATGGGGATAGCATAATGCTACCCATAAACAAAGCAATACATAGAAAGCACTTAGAGCAATGCCTGGAACGTAAGTTCTGGACACTTATTATTAGTGGATCAGATCAATCCTCGGGATGCTCTATTTGTCCCCATGATCCCGGCCAGGTGAAGGGGTATGTATTTCTAGTGCTCTAGCACGGCGCTTGGCGTAAAGTGTGTGCCTGGGAAATGTGACTGAATAGAGGGTGACAAATGGAGACAGCCGATATTTCATTGCTTATTATACCTTTTTATAATTCTGTCACATTTGTTCTTTTCTGCGCAAACTCTGGATTTTTCACTGAATTTCTTTTTTTTTTTAATGTTTATTTATTTTCGGGGTGAGAGAGAGTGAGAGAGAGCAGAGGAGGGTCAGGGAGAGGGAGACCTGGAATCCGAAGCAGGCTCCAGGCTCTGAGCTGTCAGCAGAGTCCAAGGCAGAGCTTGAACTCAGGAACTGTGAGATCATGACCTGAGCCGAAGTCAGATGCTCAACTGACTGAGCCACCCAGGCGCCCCTTCACTCTGAGCTTCTGAGCCAGTTTTACGTGAGAATTAAACCAGAAAAGGGAATTCCAATGAGAGATGTTAGGGCTTTCAAGGGAAGAGCCATTTTCTAGGGTATTTGCCCTTATTTCATTCCTCAACACCCATCTTTTGCATGGCTTCCGCGTTCCAGGCACTGCACTAGGTTCAGGGGAATGAGCCATGAGCAAAGTTGGTGAAGCCCCTGCACCATGAAATCCTCAGTCCACTGTGGGAGACAGGTGATAATGCACTGGGCAAAACAGGAGTGCCCTTCTTACCTCGGAGCCTATCCTGTGGTCCAGCACAGCTCTAGGCAAACTGGTAATAATTTGCTAAATTGAGTTGAAATGGTTTAAGTGCCTCCCGTCCTCAAGGCACACAGTACCGGGTGGCCCAAGCCCGGCTCTCTCCTGCAGCCCACGAAGCCCTTGTGGTGACGGGGCCTCTTTCTCTGGCAAATACTAGAAAGACAGAATATGAGCCACCTCCTTTGATTCCTAGGTAACGAAATGCATAGCCGCTCCCTAAACCATTCTCGATATTAAGGAAGAATTGTGCTAAAAGACACACAAAGATTTATGTATATTTTTGTTTCCTCGTTGTCACACCAATCCCATGGTCATGACACATTTTGTAAAGAAAAAGAGATACACGAATAATTATAATGAATTTCAGGTCCTGGCATGATTCACTCTCAGTGTTGTGCCACTTTCAGACACCACTCTGGAGCCCGTGGTCGGTAGCAGGCATGTTGTGGGGGCACACAGTTCACGGGGTGGCCTGACATCTCTTAAACTTCCCTCGTCTGCAGTTCTCCCCGCACTCTGCTGCTCTGAATGTGGCCCTCTAAGTCCCTTGCTCCCAAACACAGCGCGCCTGCTGCCTGCTCGCTTTTCCTTCCTGGACTTCCCCTAACCATGCAGGCTTCTGGAACTGGCTGCCTGGGCTGGGCCACTCCAGGGGTGGACACAGTGGTACTGTGGCGCACCCCTGCTCCCCACCGAGGATGCACGCATCCACCCCCCTGAAGGCCCTCTCCCTCTGGCCAGCCCTGGGGAAACCACAGCAGCTCCTTTCGGATGAAGGGAACCGCCTTCTCCACTGGAGAGGAAGGCATGCACCATGTTTGCTGGATGAGGCTGTTGCTCGGCAAGCCGCAGCTGGGTGTGGGCAGGCTGCTTTGCGTCTTTCAAACTATTTCCTCACCTGGAAGACAGCTCCACAGTGGTAACCCCCACGTCAGAGGACGGCTGGAATATTAGCTGTCACGTTAGCTGTCAGCAGGGCAGTGCTTGGCATGTCATGAAGGTCCAGCAAATGATAATGACATTTATCATGTTTCATATTGATAGGAATATTAAAAGCATCCTTGGGGCGCCTGGGAGGCTCAGTCAGCTGAGTGTCCGACTTTGGCTCAGGTCATGATCTCAGTTTGTGAGTTCGAGCCCCACATGGGACTCTGGGCTGACAGTGAGAGGCCTGCTTCAGATCCTTTGTCCCTCTCTATCTGCTCCTCCCCCTCTCATGCTCTTTCTGTCTCTCTCAAAAATAAACATTAATTTTTTTTAAAGCATCCTTAATGCCACTGCCTCAAGATAACATTTGTTCATGGTTAGGTGGATATTTTTCCAGCCTTTTCCTCAAAACACGTCTTTTTAAAAGCAAATTTGGAATCATTACGCTGTGTATCACATTCATCCCACTTGCCGCTTTCTGAGAGTGTAGTTTTAATGACAATTTTGAAAATGAGAAATATAAATTCTGAAAAAAATGTGTTTACTTTTCAAAAAGTTAGATAAGAAGGTAAAAAAAAAAACTCCAATCCATTACTCAAAGAATTTACAAAGTGTTTTACATACATACAATTTTATGTATTCTTTTTTTTTTAACCTAATATTATCTCTTTATCACATTTGAGCTCTCCATAGTGTTAGGTTAGAGTGATGCCTATTCTTTCATTAAGAACATATATTCCAGGGGTGCCTGGGTGGCTCAGTTGGTTGAGTGTCAGACTTCAGCTCAGGTGATGATCTCATGGTTTGTGAGTTCGAGCCCCAAGTCGGGCTCTGTGCCCTCAGTGAGGAGACTGCTTTGCATCTTCTGTCCCCTCCCTCATTCGCGCTCTCTCTCCCTCAAAAATAAATAAAACATTTTTTTAAAAAAGAACATATACTCCTATTTACTAAACTATTTCCATACAGTTGGATATTTCATTATTATTTTTAGCCCTCTTTTTTTTTTAAGTTTATTTATTAATTTTGAGAGAGACAGAGACAGCATGAGTTGGGGAGGGACAGAGACAGAAGGAGAGAGAGTCCCAAGCAGGTTCCATGCCAGCAGCAGAGCCTGACGTGGGGCTCAAACTCACGAAGCTGCAGGAACATGACCTGAGCTGAAAGCCAAAACCAAGAGCGCGGTGCTTAATCGACTGAGCCACCCAGGCGCCCCTCGGTGTCTGTTTTTATAAGTGACACTGTAGTGAACACTTAGACACCTTTTTGCGGCATTTGGGGAATGTGGGTGGCATAGGGGCTGCCACCAGCCTGGCAGTCCCACCCTCCGGAGCTGCTCAGTGCAGAGGGCACCCCTTCCTGGGACTGTCACCCCGAGGCTGGGCAAACCACTTTCCCAAAGGCTGAGCTCATTAGTAAGGCTGCTGTTTCGTGTAAGGCTGGTTTCTCCTACTTTTATCAGCACGCATAATATTAGTTACCATTTTCATTTTGCTAATAATCGTTGTTTTAATTTGCATGTCTTTGTTGCTTTACTTTTTATTATTTTTTTAATGCTTATTTATTTTTGAGAGAGACAGAGAGACTGAGTGCAAGCAGGGGAGGAGAGAGGGAGACACAGAATCCGAGGCAGGCTCCAGGCTCCGAGCTGTCCGCACAGAGCCCGATGCGGGGCTCAAACTCATGAGCCGTGAGATCGTGAGCTGAGCCGAAGTTGGATGCTTGAGAGACTGAGCCACCCAGGCAGCCCATCTTTGTTGTTTTAATTTGTATGTCCTTTATGACCAAAGATGTTCCCTGGTTTCCGTAGGTTTACTTACCAGTTCTGCTTCTTTCGTTACTTATATAAATCTAAGGTGAGTCCTTTATGAATTGTTTATGTGCTCTGCCCATTTCTTTATCCAATCAACAAAAACTTGTTGAACTTCTACTAGGTGGCGGGAACCGATGAAGCTACCATTCACAGCCGTGAGTGCCCTTCACTGAGCTCTCAGTCTGGCAGGGGATGCACGATAAATACATAAATAAGCAGAGTACATAACGCCAGACAGTGAAAAGGAGGAAAACAAAGCCAGAGTAGGGGACTGAGAGGGTTAGGTGATCAGAGGCCTTTCAGAGGTGTGGCATTTGAGCAGACATCGGAATGAATTGAGGGAATGAGTCTCATGACTCCCAGGGAGAACATTCCAGGCAGGATATTTATTGTGGTCTTAATGTTTTCCTCATTGCTTGATAGGAACTCTACTTAAAGAGATAATGATGTTTAACTAACAAATTGCTGTCATTAAACTACTGTGTGGACCAGAGACCGCTTCCCTTTTCCCCTTTTAATACAGTAATTGGATCCCCAAGTTTTAATTGGGTACATGGCTGCCTAGAATTAATGCAATGTTTCCCAGCCTCCTCTGCAGCTAAATGTGGCCAATAGGGTACAGGCAGAAATGAACGTGCAGCACCTGAGAAGTATCTTTACAGAGAGCAAGCATACCCTTTTCTTTCCCTTTCATCCTTCCTCTGGCTAGGATGAAGATGTGATCCCTGGAGCTGGGGCAGCCATCTTGTACCCTGAGGTAAATGGTCGGACGTAGCAGACCAACGGACTAAAAGGAATCTGCATCCTTGATGGTCTTAGAATTGATATACCAGTCAGCTCTGGACTACTTACCTTTACACTTCATTTATGTGTAGTGTAAGAAGAATAAATTTATTTTATGAAGCCAATGTTATCTGGGGTTGTCTACCTCTTGCATCCGAATCCTAATGAGAGCACTGTGAATTAGACTCTCCATATTTTAGTTTCTTGTATCGTCTCAGACTATGCCTCACCTGTGCTCAGGATACATCACGGTAGCTTTCACGTCACTGACTTTGACCATATTTCCCCAGCCTGCAGTGTGCCTGTCTGATTCCTTACCACCTAATTGGGATCTACCGCTCTTGAGGGTCCAACTTCACCCCATCTCCAAGCAGTCTTCTCCAGTGTACAGCCTTAGTTGCTCTGCCTTTTTTCCTAACTGCCACAGCCGTGCTCACTATCCAACTCTCTGGGACCAAATTGCCTTGTTGTTTCCCAGGTTGAAGATCTGTTTCTGCCCAAGTCTTCCACATCTCTCCATCTGTCCTTCTCTGCTGTTCCACTAGTCTGCGAGACCCTCATCTCTCACATGGAGAACTGTTTGCACCCCCATAACTGATCTCCCGTCCTCTCTTCGACTTCTCCAATCCCTCTTCATGCACTGACTTGAGTGGGGCTTTTACAACAGACCAGAATGTCACCGCCTACCTGAAACTCTCCAACCCAATAAGGCCCCGAATGGATGGCACCTGCCTCCTTCCGTGGCTCATCCACTCCTCCATTCTGTGGGCCAGACATCTTTCCTTCTCCCTCCGTGTCATGCTCCGGGGCCCACTTTCTTCCCGGACCCCCAGAGTCTGCGCGCACATTGTCTTCTCAGCCTTTGCTGTTCTTCCTGCTTCTTTTCTCTCATTAGGCTCCGCCCACCAAAAAGGCGCCACAGTCTCGGGAAACTCTCTCCCCTGGGACCCAGACTAGAGCAGGCCTCCCCATTGGACACTCCCGTGTCTCCCAGGTCTCTTCTTTCGTTTATTCTGCTCTTACACTGATGATGGTTTGTGCTATTACATTTGTGTGATTGCCACACTAGCCTAAAGTTTCACGAACACAAGGACCGTGTCTGTTTTGCACAGTAGTGTAAGCATCCAGGACCATTCCTTGTGAAACCGTAGGAAGTTGTAACTCTGTGTTATTATAATTTCATTTTGCAGAAATTAATACTGAGATCCCAGTAGGGTTGGTGCCAACATATATACTCATTTCTTTTCACCGCTACCGCATGAACACCACCCTAACAACTATCAAGTCTGATGGGATCAGAGACCAATAACTGGCTGACTCCCTCTCTCTATGGGGTCTCTGTAGAGCTGCTAAGGGTCTTGTGCACCTTTAAGACTCAAGGACTTAGATCTCAGAATGGGATTTTGTAGTGTATGACAGATGCGGGGGGAGATACTTCTGGGCAGAAGTTCTCCCGTAACTTGAGAGTCAGCAGGAAGATACAAATTAGCTCAGAACTTCCCCACTCTCTCTCTCTCTTTAGTTTATTAATTTATTTTGAGAGAGAGAGCTTGAGCACGCAGCAGAAGGGGCAGAGAGAGAGGGGGAGAGAGAGAGAATCACAAACAGGCCCCACACAATCAGCACAGAGCCTGTCACAGGGCACGAACTCACGAACGGTGAGATCATGATCTGGGCCAAAACCAAGAGTCAGATGCTTAACTGACTGAGCCACCCCATTGCCCCAGAATTTCCCCACTCTGTCTTAGGGCCTCTGAAGACCTCCCAGAACAGGACCCCAGGAGGTGACCTTCATCCCTTCAGTTCTTCATCCATAAAGTAGAAATCATAATATGAAACTCACAGAGTCACGTGAGGATCCCATGGGATACGGCGTTTGTTTGGAAGTTCTGAACGAACTCTAAAGACCCGTGTGAGTGATAAAAGCACCACTCACTTTGAGCACGAATGCTTCTTTCGTGCCTTAGCCTGTCTGAAGATCCATCCTGGCCCTTCATCTCCCCTGTGGCGCTCCCCCATCCAAACCTCTTTCTCCTTCCTAAGTGAAAAGATGAAAGCCCCCTGCATGTGCCTCTCTGAGGGAGGTGGAGGTCCGTGTCCCAGCTCTGCCGGCCGAAATGTCCTTCTCACTATTATCGCCTATCATTGTTCAGTAATGGTCCCAGGACGAGGTTGATGCACACGGTTGGGTCACTAAAAACCTGAAGGTCACATGCCTCAGAGGTGTGGGGAGCCAGAAACATCGCTCTTACAGGAACCTTTTAGAGAGTTGTGCCCGGGTGGCATCAGATGCACCCACGTGTCCCCTCACTATTTTGAGATTATAACAGCTACCAAATCCATTAACTGGACTAAAAGTAAAAGCAATTGGAAGCACAAGTGCCTTGAAATGTTTAAGCACCATAATGCCGATCTGGCCTAATTACTGCTGAAAGTACGGTCAGAAGAGAACCTTTGATCTCCGCCCCCTTCATGGCCCGGTACATTAAAGGAGAAATGTCAGATTTAAGGATTAAAAAAATATAATGTCTATGCCTATTGATAATAAAAGCTTGAATCTGAAATTCAGGTGTCGTAGGAAGCCACTAACAGGTCACAGAGTAATTATAGCACCTTAACTCCTGGCGTCAGAGCTCACTCTGCCGCTGTCTCCACAGTGGGCTCCGGCCCCGGGGGATGGGGGTGGTGAGCAGGGCTCCTGTCAGCCTGTTTGCTGCAAGCCCATTTCCAGGTGTTCCTACAAAGCGGCACACTGTCAGCATTCACTAAACGTTTGTAGGTAAAAGGATGAACCGATGGGAGGGCTGATGTTTTATCATTCTTAGAGTTGGACGAAAATTTAGTAGGAGTCTGAAATTGTATTATTTTTAGACTGGATGGAATCATCTCCCTAATTTTGCTCCTGATATAACTGTTTCGAGAACTCAAGTCTCTCGAATGAAGTGATCTTTCCAGGCCATCAACAGTAGCAGCAACAATGAAAGTGATAATAATAGCTAATGCCTATTGACTTCTGTCTCAAGAGCTTTATACACACCAGGTCATGTGATCCTCCCATTAACCTCATGAGGTACCAACTGCTATGGTCGCCATTTTCCAGAGAAGCTGAGTAACGCTGCCAAGGCCACAACAGAACAGGAACATATTTCATAAAGTGGTTCTTGACCTCCACTTACCACCTGAGAAAAAATGCACACTCCTCAAAGCACATAGTTGTGCACACAGTTTCAGGAACTTCCCAAATTTGCTGAAATCTAACCATAAGCCATAGGTTAAGAACCAGTGTGACCATATCTTTAGGCTCTGTAGTCAGACACACCTTGTTTCTTTCTCTTGCTTTAAGTATTGTTAATTAGAAGTAATACAGGAGTACATTTTCTTTCTTTAAAAAAAAAATGCTTATTTATTTTTAAGAGAGAGAGAGCAGGTGAAAGGGGGTGGGGGACAGAGTTTCCAAAGCAGGCTCTGTGTTGACAGCAGAGATTCTGATGCGGGGCTTGAATTTGTGAACCATGAGATCATGAGATCATGACCTGAGCCGAAATTGGATGGTCAACTGACTGAGCCACCCAGGCGCCCCAGGAATACATTTTCTTTAGTGGAAAAACAAAACATTAGAGGTAGTGTCCCTTTGACCAATTCATTCCAAAACACTTCCGGGGCACCTGGGTGGCTCAGTCAGTTAAGCGTCCGACTTCACCTCAGGTCATAAACTCACAGTTCGTGGGTTTGAGCCCTATGTCAGGCTTTGCGCTGACAGCTCAGAGCCTGCACCCTGCTTTGGATTCTGTGTCTCCCTCTCTCTCTGCCTGTCCCCTGCTCATGCTCTGTCTCTCTCTCTCAAAAATAAATAAACATTAAAATTTTTTTTAATTCCAAGACCCTTCCTAGAAATAACTATTGTTACCAGTTCATTTTATATCATTTTTCTATCATTAAATACCCATCCATGTACCTATGGAAATTTCTTGGTATTGTCTGTGTTATTGGGGCATTTATTCAAATGATATGATATTGCATCTTTTTTTCCTCTTGCAACTTGCTTTTTTTTTCCACTTAGGAATCATCTTCGAGGTTTCTTAGCCTATGTAGATCTGACACATTCTTTTAAACTGCTGCATAGTAATCCATAATATAGATGTGCCACAATTACCATTTGCTTACTAAGTGACTTTAGGTTGTTCCTAAATGTTTGCTCTTGCAGACAAAGCCACAGCCAACACTTTCATGCATACTGCTCAAGCACATGAGCAGATATCTGTCTAGAAGAACACCAAAAGTTGGCATTTCTGGGTCACAGAATATGTACATTTTTAAAAACATAAAAGATACTACCACATTTTCCCTGGAAAATGTGGTGCCCATTTGTACTCCCTTCAGCAATGTACCAGACCCATATTTATCTACATTCAACCTTTTCTAGTATCGATCTTTGCAATTATTCCCACTCTGATGAATGAAAAAAGGTACCTTGTATTAGTTTGCACTGAGCATCTTTTTGTATTTTATTGGTCTTATGCCTTTTCTTTTGTGAATTACCTGCTTATTTATTTTGCTAACTTTTATGCATTTTCTTTTGGTCATTGATTTATGGGTGCTCTACTATATTCTGTTACTGGACAGTTACTAACTCTGTTACGAATATTTTCTCTCCATCTATTTCTTGTGATTGTAATTTATACACCTGGATTGGAGGGCTGGCATTAACATGTTTTCTAGATGACTTGAATACAGCTGACCTTGAACAATGTGGGGCTTAGGGGTATCAACCCCTTGTGCAGTTGAAAATCCAGGTATCAATTTTGACTCCTCAAAACTTAACCCTAATAGCCTACCGATTTTTTAAAATTTTTATTTGAGAGAGAGCTGAGCCTGCTATGGGTCAATCCTGTGATCTTGGGATCATGACCTGAGTTGAAATCAAGAGTCAGACACTCAACTGACTGAGCCACCCAGCTGCCCCTAATAGCCTATTACTGACCAAAGTCCTACTGAAAACATAGTCAATTAACACATATTTTGTAGGGTGTGTGTGTGTGTGTGTGTGTGTGTGTGTGTGTGTGTGTGTGTATCTATCTGCACAGTTCAAACTCTTGTTGTTCAGGGGTCACCTGTAAATACTTAGCCCTCCAAGCTCTAGAGTCCTTATCTGTAAAATGAAAGTAACATTCAGTTGTAGGATTATTGTTAGGATTAAATGAGATAATGACTATAAATCTCTTGGTCCTGGCATATAAGTGCTCAAAAGTAATTATTATGATTATTAATTGCTAATCTTTAAAAAAAAATGTTCTAGGTAGGAGCAAGAATAATGCCTACCTTCAACCTTTGCCCATTGGTTATACATCTATTTTCTACAGGAAAACAAAAATGATAGTGTGAAAGATCTTTTATTTATTTACTTTTTTAAACTTTTTTTTTTTAATGTTTTATTTATTTCTAGAGGAGAGAGGAGACAGCGTGAGCAGGGGAGGGCCAGAGAGAGAGGGAGTCACAGACTGAAACAGGCTCCAGGCTCTGAGCTGGCAGTCAGCACAGAGCCCGACGCGGGGCTCGAACCCACGAACCGCGAGATCATGACCTAAGCGGAAGTTGGACGCTTAACCGACTAAGCCACCCAGGCGCCCCGTGAAAGATCTTTTAGTATGAATAGTAGAAAAAAATCACATCTGATTTTGGTTTTATAACTTTTTAATTTTTAATGTTTTATTTATTTCTAGGAGAGAGAGAGAGAGAGAGAGAGAAAGAGAGAGACAGCGTGAGCAGGGGAGGGTCAGAGAGAGAGGGAGTCACAGACTGAAGCAGGCTCCAGGCTCAGAGCTGGCAGTCAGCACAGAGCCCGTCGCGGGGCTCGAACCCACGAACTGCGAGATCATGCCCTAAGCGAAAGTCGGACGCTTAACCGACTAAGCCACTCAGGCGCCCCTGGTTTTATAACTTCTACAATAGGTACGTTTTCTTTTCACTTCCAGCCAATGTTGTAGAAATCCAATTGTTAGCACAGCAGGGGAAAGCTTGAATAGAAGTAAAATTCAGGTTTCATTGAAAAAATTTTAAAGCAAATTTACAAAAACATTTTTCAAAACAGCCTGGGAAGATTCAGAGACTTCCTGTTTTCTTCTCCCTACTGTAATGTTACCTAGAAAATCTTTATTCTTAAAACTACCCATTTATTCTGAAACAGTAAAGAGCTTCTTCTGTATCTGAATGATCATAAGACTCTTGTATGACCGTGCTCTGTAGGTCATATGTCTTCTTACAAACTTGATTCCCCCAACAAGCCTCTAGAATGGATGAGGCAGGAAGAACTATTTCTTCCAAACTTCTAAATGAGGAAACAGGGGCACCTGAATGGCTCAGTCGGTTTAGCGTCCAACTTAGGCTCATGAGGGTCATGATCTCATGCTTCGCGGGTTCGAGCCCTGTGTCAGGCTCTGTGCTGAATGCTAGCTCAGAGCCTGGAGACTGTTTTGGATTCTGTGTCCTTCTCTCTCTGTCCCTCTCCCGCTCATGCTCTGTCTTACTCTGTCTCTCAAAAATAAATAAATGTAAAAAAAAATTTTTTTTTTAAATACATGAGGAAACAGAGGCTCTGAGGGCAAAGCCATCTTTGACCTTCCCAGTGTGACTTGGGGTCCCTTCCTAGGTGTCTCCATCCCACCATTGCACATATCTCTATCAAACCAGGTTAAAATAATGGATATAAGCCTTGATTTCCTCCATGGGATGAGTTCATTATGAGCAGAAACTCTGACTTCTGTCTGTGCATTCATCATAGCTGCCTGGCATGAACGCATGGCTGGCTGGCTGATGGGTGATGGGTGAATGGATGAATGAATGTCACCTGAAAAGAAGTGGTACCTAGGTCTCCAAAAGCCATATCAAGCACTCCTTCTTTAGATGTATTAAAGATTTTTTTTTAAAAAGTCTTAAATCATCATAAAGTACAGTTGATTTGGGGGGGGGTTGTATGTAAAGACTTCTATGAATTTATAAAATTCTATGAATTATATATATATTCCTATAGTCACTGCCATAATCAAGTGATAGAACGGTTCGATCATTATGTTGCCTTTAGAGTCACATCCTCCCCTACCCCAACATCTGGCGACCATTGGTTTGTTTGCCATCACTTTTTCCTTTTGTCTCTTCATAATGTCATAGAAAAGGAATTATACAGGATAAACCTTTGGAGACTCGTGTCTGCCAATCAGTATAATGCATCTGAGGTCCATTCAAGTTGTGTGTATCAGTAGTTTGTTCTTTTTTTTTAAATCACTGAGCAGCTCTCCCTTGCCTGTGCTGTGGGGCATGTATGCATTCACCTAGAGAAGACAATTTAGGTTGTTTCTACTTTGGTTCAGTTATGAGTAAAGTATATATGACCACTGATGGACAAGTTTTTGTGTGAACCTAAGTTTTAATTTCTCTAGGGCAAATTCCCAGGAATGGTATTGCTCAATCTTAGGGTAAGCATGAGTTTAACTTTTTAAAAAATTGCCAAACTGTTTTCTAAAGAGGCTATATCAAGCATTCTCACCTTGGTACCAGACAGCCTTCTAAAGAAACCCTCTTGAGATAGGATCTTTCTTCCAGCCTTCCCTGAGCTCTAGGGCAGAGGAGGCGGCCACCCACTGTGGTATGCAGTAAGAAAGCTTCTCCTCATGGCTTTCGAATGCCTTCTCTTTCCCAGAACCAGATTCTATCTTTCATTCTTGTTAAAAACAAAAAACAAAAAAACAGACGATCAGCATTGGGACCATGCTGGGCTCCTATCAGTCATATTCTCCTTAGAACAAACTACACTGGGGGCTTTCCCAAGTGTAGACTTGGTTTAGGAAATGGAGCAACTTGGTGGCAGTTTGCCATCTGGAGAGAATGGGGGTGGATAGTAGAGGGGGACCAACCTTGCTTCAATGTCTGGATCCAGTTTTGTTCACTTGCACTATGACGCTTGGTAATGGGTCTGGAGCAACCTACCCACCATCCCTTCTTTTTTCCTATAGGGTCACTACTACTGGTTCTTTTCATGCAGCCTTTTGTGCTGCTGTGATTAGCACAGAAAAGCTAGATGCTTCTAGATTTAGATTCCATATTGTGGCTTCTTTCTTTAGGTCCAATTATGTATTCTTCCTAATGCACCACAGTGATGTGGGGGCAGGGGGTGCAAGGCAGTCCTGATGTAACACAGACCATGAGATGGAAGATGTTTCTGGCCCCTAAAACTTGGGAAGAGGCACCACAGCCACTTAAAATAATCTATGTGTAATATTTCAAGCCTCATGTTCTTTGTTTTATCTGTGATTTTAAACATAGCCCTGGCAATGAAGCATGATTATGTCAGACCTCATGGTCACAAATTGTGACGCTATTTGAGTTGCTTCATTCTCACCGAACTTCATAAACACGGGAGGTGGAAAGAAGAGGCTCACTTTGTCTTTCTCTTTGTGAAATCTCGATACAATGCAGATCCACATTCTTCTAACAGGCCTTGGGCCGCCGCCATGGTGGCATCCGTCAGTGAGGCCCATGCTGGAGTTCCTCTGTGTGAAGCAGAGAGGGCCGCACGGGCCTCCACCTGCTGGTCCTCGTGCCCTGGACCTGGTTTAAGGTAGACCTGCCCCACTGGTCCCATTGTCTCACCCCCTCTGTTGGCCCCGCGCTCCTCCCTGACCGGCCCGCTGAGATGTCTTCATTTCAGGAAGCAAAATGCTGATCGATTTCACAACTCAGAGACTCCTATAGGCTGTGGCCCCTCCTTCCTGGGCCAGTAGGTACCACAAGGGAAGTTCTTTGCCTCACCCACCTCCTTACCTTTACTCTAGGGTTTCTAGACTAGGGAACAATGAGGAGGGAGGGCCAGGGTGTGGGATGGGGAGTGTCAGGAGGCCATGATAAAAAACCCATTATGGCCAGTGGCCAGCAAGTGCTGACCCCCTGCTCTAGGGGATGACAAATAAGCCAGAGAAAGATTTCTGATCCCTATCATATCAGCTCTGGGTTACTTATATTTAGTCTGTTAGGTGAGAGAGAAACAAGTACCTGTCTTGTTTAGGCAGTTGTATGTGGGCTCTCTTTGTTATAGCAGTCCATCCTCTACTAGCTTGGCTCCTGCCCTTACTTTATTTTAAACTTGCACTTGAATGCCACCTTCTGAGAGGGAGCTTCCCTGACCACCTCATCTCAAATAGCACCTTCCCGCATCTCTGGCCCCTTGGCCTACTTGTTTGTTCCTATTACTGTGTAACATTAAACATTATATCTATATGATGCATATAGATATATAAAAGATATATCTGTATCTCCCAGTAAGTTCTATGACAATAAGGAAATTCTCCATCATAATGTTGTATTCCCACACCTGGAACAGAGGCATCCCATAGTAAGCACTCAATGAATATTTGATGAGTGAAAGATTGAAAAAATAGAATAACCTTAAAGGATCTGGAAAACTTGAAATATGAGGGACTAAAATTGATATCCAAACTTTTCTTCAAGAACTTTTTTTTGAAGTTTATTTATTTATTTTGAGACAGAGACAGAGAGAACACAAGTGGGAGAGGGAAGAAAGAGAGGGAGAGAGAAAATCCCAAACAGTGTCTGTACTGTCAGCATAGAGCCCGCTGTGGGGCTCAAACCCATGAACCATGAGATCATGACCCAAGCTGAAATCAAGACTTCGACACTTAATTGACTGAGCTCCTCAGGTGCCCCTCCAAACTTTTCTCATCTCTCTTTTGAGCATGTACTCCCAATGTAGGTCTATTTATATTCTTATAAATTATGTAGGAATTTTCGGGGCGCCTGGGTGGCTTAGTCGGTTAAGCGTCCGACTTTCACTTGGGTCATGATCTCGCGGTTCGTGGGTTCAAGCCCCGCGTCGGGCTCTGTGCTGGCTGACAGCTCAGAGCCTGGAGCCTGTTTCAGCCTGTGACTCCCTCTCTCTCTGACCCTCCCCTGCTCACGCTGTCTCTCTCTCTCTCCTAAAAATAAATAGAACATTAAAAAAAAAAAATTAAAAAAAAAAATAAATTATGTAGGAATTTTAAAAAGATAAGATTAAAAAAAAAAAGAAATAGAACTTCCTAGCCATGAGCCATGAATTGTCTCTGTCCCTACTTTGGAGTCCACTGAATTCGAGGTGGTGATAAGAGAAAAAAGCTGAGATAAAAGTTGACACTGGGGATGGAGGGGAAAGACAGTTACCGACAGTGATTTATTGGCTCACCCAAAAGATCTCTGAAGGCATTGTCTTGCCTCAGATCTTTGCTGATGCTACCTCTCACCTGGGTGAATGGTTCAAGGAGTCAACTGTTCTTAACAATCTATGTAGAATCTGGGGGATTACCTCAGCCACAAAACAGCGAAAGCATATGCACAGGTTTTAGAACCAACAGGAACAATTTTATACTTTTCTTTAGTGGAGGGGCTTGAGGGTGAGGGTGTTCTTTTCTTTAATTTTCAAACTGTTTAGAGTGCGCTGATGCTACTTTTCTTTTGAATAGACTGGCTCTCATTTATTTATTCAATACCAATCACATGCCAAGCACTGTGTTAAGCTGGAGGTTAAAATTAAAAAACAGACTGATGGTTGCCAGAAGGGAGGGGGACGAGGAATGTGCAAAATGGGGGGAGGGGAGTGGTAGATACAGGCTTCCAGTCATGGCGTGAATAAGTCACAGGGATAAATTCACAACATAAGGAGTACAGTCAGTGGTCTTGCGATAGTGCTGAATGGTGGCAGACGGTGGCTGTAGTTGAGTTGAGCACAGCATAATGTGTAAACTTGTCATATCATTATGTCGTACACCTGAAACTGATGTGCCACTGTGTGTCAACTATACTCCAAAAAAAAAACAAAAAAACAAAAAAACAAAAAAAAACCCAAAAAAACCCCAAAACAAAACAAAAAGCAAGGGTCTCAGAACCTTGGAATCATCATCTTCCTTAGGAATGGAGAGGGGGGAAGCCAGAGAAAAGCACAGATATGGAATGATTCTTGTCGCTTACAGAGCATTTTACAGGGCATGGAACATTCTAGAGCCTGACCTCGGTATTGTTAGCATTATGGGAGTGAGGAGCAGCTTCTTCCTTGAGTATTTGTCTTGCTATCCCCTTGGTCTCTTGCAGCTCCTGTGTTATTGGCAATTTGCCTCTCTTGCAGGAATCCAGCCTGCCCTTGCTTCTTGCAGCACTAAGAGGGGCTTTATTTGTGATTAACATTTTCCACACTGTGTCGATGCTCTGGATGTCTTTCCTCTTTGTTTTATTAACTCTGGATATACTAACACTGGGTGTTTTTATCTGCATTAATATATTGAGAAGCAGAGTGTTACTATACTTCTTTCTTCCAGGACTCAGGTATGAGTCCCAGGGGGCTGGGTCAGAAGGCAGACTGTGGAAGTGATTATGGAATCCCATGCTGGGCTCCAGCCCTCCCTCCATGGCAACCCTGATGAGCTTGGATCACATCTGCACCCTTCACTCTAGTCTGGGGTGAGTGTTTTCCCAAGAGGATCCTCATTCCTCATGTAAATAGGATCTTGATGTGATTTTTCCCTACTCTACCAGGTGCATCTGAATCCTAGAGTAAACATCCACGGGAGCCTTCACAAACACATTTGTACACACAGAGTGTACCCTGTCTGGTTGAAATAGCATGGGCTTTGCAGTCTTCAAGATCTGGAATTGGAAGTGATTTCATCATGTTCTTGGTGTGTGACCTTGGCCAAGTTACTCAAACTTCCTGAGCCTTGGGTTTCTTATCTTCATGTGACAGAGAAAGAAGTAAAGATATTAGATTATTAATATTAGCACTCTTCTACACACACACACACACACACACACACACATGCACACTCCACATTACAACACACTTGAAATGAGCAAGGACCATTGCCTGCTTAAATCAGGGCTCTGGATGGGTTCCATCAGGGTGAGAGATAGAAGAATTAAAGAAACCAACCAAGGGAGGCCAGATTATTTAAGAAAGATACGAAGGGACACTGGTGAGCCGGAAAAGAGCAAATGGGAGGCTTTTTCATGGCCAATTACAAGGACACGGGAGCTTTGGGGTTGGGCCTTGGAAAAGGTGTCGTTTGGATCTTCCATGAAGTGGACACCAAAATGGAATTCAAAGCACAGAAATTTACTGGGCGGAAACATGTGTAGGCTAAAAAGAATAGGAAGCGGGAAGAGCCTCACATCTGTGAGAAAAGAGGGAAGGAAGGAGGATTGAATAAGAAGAGCTTCAGTCAGCAGTGCAGCTCTATGGAAGTCTTGGCCAGGCTGATGGCGAGCCCAGGTCAAAGACTGCCCATGAGAAGAGTCCCCAGTTGGGCAGGAATGGCTGGCCACTAGGACACCGGCCATGATCGATCGTCGGCTGGGAGCAGCCCAGGGAGGAAGTGTCCATGCTGTAAATGTGATGGATCCTATAGGTGCAGCCCCTCAAAGCTGTCAGCTGTTACACTCACCACATATCACAGTAGGTCTCCTGAAGCAAGATTAGAGAGGCGCACTCCATGTCTGCCACAGATGATGATGTAAAGATGGCTTCACCCTATACGTCATCGTGACTGCAGGATTGGTGGTCACCATTGCTTTGTTAGTATTCTATTACTGCCATTATAATTACTGTGCACTTAGTGCCTTAAGACAACACAAACCTATTACCTTATAATTCTGTAGGTTAGAAGTCAGATGAGAGTCTCATTGGACTTAAAAGCAAGTGTCAATAAGGCTATTTTTTTTTTTCCTGGAGACTCTAGGGGAGAATCTTTGCCCTTCCAAGGTTCTGGAGGCTTATGGCCCCTTTCTTCCATCTTCAAAGCTGGTAACATCAGACAGTGTTCTCTCTCTTTCTCTCTCTTTTTTAATACTTTTCAATGTTTATTTGTTTTTGAGAGAGAGATAGAGAGTGAACAGGGGAGGGGCAGAGAGAGGGAGACACAAACTCTGAAGCAGGCTTCAGGTTCTGAGCCATCAGCACAAGGCCTAACATGGGGCTTGAACTCATGAACCATGAGATCATGACCTGAGCCAAAGTCAACCACTTAAACCATCGAGCCACCCAGGCACCCTAACAGCAGACAGAGTTCTTACATTTGATCATGTGGACCTTCCTTCTTTGGTCCCATCTCCCTCCTTGTCTCTCCATTTCTGTCTCTCTCTTCCACTTTTAAGGACCTTGTGATTATGTTGGGCCCACTAAAATAATTCAGGATAATCTCTCCACTACAAGGTCTTTAATGTAATCACATCTGCAAAATCCCATTTGCTGTGTGAGGTGACATCTTGGCAGGTTCCATGAAGCAGGGCATGGACCTCTTTAGGGAGCCATTATTCTACCTATCACAGTGGCTGTGGGTTTTCAGTTCTGATCACATGTCCCATCAGAAACACATTCCACAGAGCCAGCCATCTATAGAGAGGGAAGTGATCTGTGCAGCAAAGAGGTAAACTCCAAAACTGGGTTTTTTTAAATCAACTTATACATTATACAGGAAGTTAATGATGGAAAATCTTTCAAGTCATTTCTTACAGATTGGTTTCCTTAGTCAAAAACTGGAAGGGGGGTGATCAGTTTGAAGGCAGAGGTAGCTATAATGAAACTCCTTCTATGAAAAGAACAGAAATGTACCAAGTTTAGGGGAGTCTCTCATCTGAAGTTAGTTTTTTTCTGTCCAACCCCTTTCTCCCACAGGGAGAACGCATAACTACCATTCACCAGAAACATATTTATGATGAAAGCTAAATCTACTGAAACGAGAAGGACAATCTGGAAATGTAGTGAGCTTGACAAGGATTTAATTGTTTTGCTTCAGAGTAGTAATTTCATTCTGTGGGGAAATTCACGGATAGTCAGGATTGTGCCATGGTCCTCATCAATGTTCACAGTTTTATCAGCATCACAGAATTCATAATGGAATGCAAAGCTGTAAATGGGACACAGATAGAGAGATTTTTTTTTCCCCTGGCTTGCATCTCAGTCAACATCAAGGAATTTTTGCTGGGGGGCGGGGGAGGGGAAATGCTCTAGATATAAGAAATGTGAGAGGCTTTTTAGCCAGTGTTCAGCGTTTACAATCTACGGAGGAATTCATGCTGTGGTTAAAGCCTATGAATATAATGGATATAGAAAGGCTTTTAGCAAATCCTCAGACCTTACTGGGCACCAAAGAATTAATAATGAAGATGAAGCCTCTGAGTAGAATCTGGAAGGCCAGGCCTTCAACCAGGACAGTAGCTTAGTGTAGAGTGACAGAATGCATATTGCAGAAGGGTCTGTGAATGTGACGGTTGTGAGACGTTCTTCAGACAGAGTGCAAACATCCAACAACATCACAGGATTCCATGTCAGTGATGAATGCAGAGATGTCTTTAATCGACATTGGCAATTCATACACTGAATAAACCCTAATAAATACAAAGAAGGTGGGGACTCCGTTAGCCAATGCCACTCCTCACTCATATCAGAGAATTCAGACGGAAGAATGAAAATGGAACTTATCTGAGTTATAAATGTCACTGACATAACATCAGAAAATTCACAGCGACAGGGACCATCTGAGTTCAGCACTGTCTTTTGCCGTAGCTCACGTTTATTGACAAGTAAAGAATTCTTACTGGAGAGATGTCCAAATCACAGAACGAGTGAGTAATTTGAAGACCTAGGCAGAAAACATGTGAAATGGGAGGAAATTCACTTATCTATGTGAAAACATGGCTTTCATTTTCATTTCACAGTAAATATTGGTAATATTTTGTCTTGGATTAAAAATTAATTGAGACAGGGGTTGAAAACAGGCCTCAGTTCATGCCTCAACAAGCAGAGAGGCAATTTCTTTGTTATAAGGAAAGCCTATCACATATGTCTTTAAAGGCTTTGACTTTCAATAACTTCTATGGTAGGAATCATTGATTAGTTCATTTTTAATAGATAAAGTTACGAGTCTGTATTTTAAGTGGCTCTGAAGAGACATCGAAGAACCAATCACTCCAGAATTTAATGTTTCCAGATGAGTGAAGGGAGCGGCTGCCATTTCCTGATGAGGAAGGGAAAAAGGAAGATGTGGGATGAGCCTGGAAGAGCCTGGTGACTTCAGAGCAGATGGTAGTCACGGTGGTGGTGAGAATTGGTTCATGGGGAGAAAAAAATAAGGATAAGGGTCGAGATGGAGGTCTGTGGAATCTCCGGGAAATGTTTCCTTCAGTGTCAGAACCCACATAAAGAAGCTAGTGAGGTCACGGCAAATGGAAAGGAAGGGCCAAGGTCCTCAGGGGAAGACCTTAGTAAGATTTGTACACAATCCACAATGAACCTAGGAGTTTGAGGTTATGTGATTACCTCCCTTGATGCTAATTTAATATACTGTATAAGGAAAAATAATTTTTGTTGAAAAATTGGAAAATTTTCTACAAGGGGGGTAAGAATTGAGAGTGAAGAGGAGAGCGGACCAGGGAGTTTCAGGTGGCTGAGATGGTTTGGTGTTGCAGAGAGGGAGGAGAAGAGAGAGGTACGTGGGCAGGACTGAGGGGTAGGATTCTGAGTTAGAAAGAGGATGTGTGCAATGTAGTTCCTCTCTAGCATCATGTCCCTCCACGTCTTGCTCTCACCCCAATACAATGTTCCATGAGGATTCATGTTGCCTTTGGTGCCATCAGGTTGGATTTGTGCTTCTTGTTGTTGTTGTTGTTGTTTTTTAATTTTTAATGTTTTATTTATTTCTGAAAGAAAGAGAGACAGCATGAGCAGGGGAGGGTCAGAGAGAGAGGGAGACACAGAATTTGAAGCAGGCTCCCGGCTCTGAGCTAACTGTCAGCACTGAGCCCGACACAGGGCTCAAACCCACAATCTGTGAGATCATGACCTGAGCTGAAGTCGGCCACCCAACCAACTGAGCCACCCAGGTGCCCCGGATTTGTGCTTCTTTTAAGGTGGCCGCACTTTATTTGGGTTATGTGTAAAGTGGCAATACATCTACCTTTCCGTAGTAAAATGAATAAGTAAAACAAATCATATGGAATTGAATGACACACAACATATTGAGCACTTGATACATACCTGGCACTATTCAGTGTTGTTGGAACAAAGCAATAAACAGAATATGTAGAATCCTGGCCCTCATGGAACTTATCACAAGATTTTATAAGTTATAATTATAGTTAAAATTATAGAAGTTCTCATTTTCCTTATCTGCCTTTTCTCAATCTCAGGGGGCATATCATGCAACCAAAAGGAAATGTTTGATCTCATTGCCAGCCGGGTTTCACACCTGCTCAGATGAGCATTCTTCTTGATTGACATAATGATATTGACTAGTTATGATAATACTAATCTTGACTAATATTTGTCGCATGTACTTTAGTGTCCATGTGTTAATAATGTGCTGAATCCTCACAGCATACCTATAAAGCAAGTATCTGGGTTACCCCCATTCTAGAGACAAGATAATAAAGGCACCGAGGTCTTGTTTTGGCAGAAGTGAGATTTAAACCAGATGTTGGCCTTCAAAGCTGCTATTCTACTGAGACATCACTCTACCACGGGATTGAAAAGTCCCATTCCCTCCAGAGAAATAAGCATTATCTAATGACCCTGCGCAGGGAGCCCTTAATAAGTTAAATGTTGGACAAATGTTTGCTTTTTATAAAACAAACCTTAATGCCTTTATCTTTCCAAATGTGTGTAGTGCCGACTCAAGGCCATTCAGGGAGCCAGGGAACAGAGGCAGGCCGAGTAAGCCTTTATTTACATTTTGAGAAGAGTTCAGCATTTTTCTTGTCTACGGAATAATGCTAACACCTGTCTTCAGGGCTCATTTTGGGTACTCACTGCTGTTTGTTACTGCTGTTCCCAGTCCCTGGCTGCCAAGGCCAAGTACTCCCCTTCATCTCAGAACGCTGAGACTTCCCTGGCTCCCAGTTCCAGACCAATATTTCTTTCCTCTGCTGATGTCAGGAGTAATTGTTCAACAAATTGTCATGTTGCTACTTCATTTTTAAGTTTGTGGCCCGGGTTGATTTTTTCTACTGCCATATTAATTTCTCTTGTATGTGACATCCCTTTTTCTGGATTCATTTTTTTTCTTTTGCTTAGTTTTTTTTCTTCCCATTACTCAAGGTCAATAGTGCCATTAATATCTTATATTAGAATAGTGCTCTCTGAATTACAAGTGTTTTCATGAGATGTGTTTTTGCACATATAACGCAGACGAGAAAACTGAGCCTTGGGCATTTTTGGTGCTTTGTCTTATGTGACTGTAGTGGACATTTGTGGCTCCTCTAGCATCACTCCCTTTTCCTAACACCACCCCGACTTATGTTGGAGTCAACCTCCCCAATCCCAGCATGTGAGGTCCTTGTGAAGCTGAGTCAGCCAGTGGTTCCACAAGTGGACATGAGACTAATATACCACTGAAGCATCACTGAAAATTGGTCAGTGACCCCCTCAGAGCCAACCAACTTCGTCCTGGGAGCACTCTGCAGAATGGCCTTCTCTTTACTGGTCCCTAACTTTTGGGTGGGGCCACAGGAGATGAGAGGTGATGGAAAACGGAGTGGATGCATAAATGAGGACAGTCAGCTTAATAATTGGATCCAGCTAGAAGTTTCAGTTGAGAGGCCAGTACTCCTGGCTTACGCCAATAAGCTGGGTTTCTGTGGCGATGGTCATAACCCCCGTGCTCACTCAGCTCACTTGATAGTGTGACTACTGTGTTTGCCCTGCTCAGAGCCACCTTCAGAGGCCCAGCTGTTCTGCCCATCGGAATGCACCTGGCAAGTCTGACTGGGCCACTGGGCCACTTTATTACGAAGTTACTCCCTCTACCCCCCCGCCCCCCCAAGAACTTCCTGTTTATCCCAGCAGCTGCCTTTCTACTTGGCTAAGGATCTTCTCTAATATATTTCCAATGATAAAAAGCAGAGTTTAAAATGTCCAGCCTGAAAACCCAAGGTCATCCTTTTTTCATTTTGAGGAGAAGGGTGATTTTTCTCATTTTCGAAAACTTCCTTTATCCTTCCTAAGAACGAAAAAATAATAGCTGATGGCTTTGCAGTCACATCTCCCCATTCCGAGTACCTTAGAATCAATGCCGTCCAGCTTGACTGATTAGAGTACATTCAAGTCTCTAAATACTCTCTGCCATTCTTTCTATTTGTAGATCTGAAGATCAAAGAGAAAACCGTAAAAGCTGCCAACCTTAAGATCATATTTTTTGTGAATTTCATTTGGTTTTTGTTTTTTTCTCTGACTTTTATTATAAAATTCATATAAATTTCTGCACCAATTTCAAATAAAGAACATAAAATTAAAAACATACTCTCACCCTCCATTAACCCACCTTTCCCAGCCCAACTCTCCAGAAATCATTGCTGTTAACAAGTTGTATTTGAAACTTTCCTGATTTTTGTATGCATTTCAAACATATTCTCTGAACAAAAGTGTGCGTGTGTGTGTGTGTATAAAAAAATATTCTCTTTTCTCATTCAAAATGTCTGCTTCCTTAGGGTAGCAGTTAGGATTATTTTATACTGTTCTGCAATAGTTTTGATTTTTACTTAAAAATATGTGATGGACACTTTCTAGACCAGCATAAACAGGTCTACCTTGTTCTTTCCAAAGGCTGCCTAATAGCTTATAGTCTATTTATACCATAGTTTATTTAACCATTCTCCAATTGATGAGCACTTATATCTTGTCTATTTTTTTATGATTATAAACAATAAAGCAGCAAATATCCTCCTATCCATATATTTACACATTCATGCAACTACTTCTAGAGGTTCACCTCTAAAAGTGGGATATCTGAGTTATGGATTAAACACATATGTTTTTGATAGATATTATGAAATAATGCTCAAAAAAGCTTTATCAGATTATACTGCCATCAAGTGTACAAAAGTGTCTGTTTCTTAACATCCTTGTTAACACAGAGGTAATCAATTTTTTCATGTTTTTGCCAGATAATAGGTGGATAATGGAGCCTTGTTGCTATTTTAAATACTCTTCTTTTACTATTAGTAGGAATTTGCTCCTTTTTAATGTTTACTACCCATTAATATTTCTTTAGTGGATTTCCTTAATATATCATTTGATCATATTTTTTTGAGTTGTTTGACTTTTTCTTAGTGATTTTGTAGAAACTCTTTATATATTTTTGTTCCTTTGTTTATGTCACATCCCTGAAAGATTTCAGAGTATTGGAGTATTTCTATCATGACTTATGATAACTCATTGTTCTCTAATTTGCCAAATAGAAGATTATCTCCCATTTTTATGCAGTCAAATATGTCAGGTTTTCCTGATAGAGTGATCTTCTTGGTTTCATTTCATCATGAAGAAAATCAACTCAATCCATAAATGATTTTCTCTGATGTATTTGCAACACTTTTTAGTTAATTTTTATTTTATATGATGTGAGGTAGGAACTTAATTTTAATTTAATAAATTGGTCCCCAGTTATTACAACATATTCTATTAAATACCAGCTCATCTTTTTTCTTTTGGCTTGAAATACCATCTTTATCATATTTCCTAAGTCTGTCTTTATTTTATTTCTGGATTCCCTGTTCTGCCCCAGCACTAAAGTACTTGTGTATTCTGAATCAGCATTACATCACACTTATGCTTTAAGCTATTCAATATATATACTATGTAGTTAAAAACAGGCTCTGAAATCAGACTGCCTGGGTCCAAATCCTGACTATACAACTTACTAGTTCCATGACTTTGGGCAAGTTACTAAATCTTTCTTGGTCACACTTTCCTCATCTGGAAAATGCGAGCAATAATAGTATCAGCTTCATACTGTTGTCATGGTTAAATGAGACAAGACAAGGCATGTTTGCCTGGCTCATTAAAAGTCCTGTGTTTCCAGGGAATTTCAACTCTGAGAGCTACCATGTGTGATGTGTTCCTTTTGTGGATATATGTTTTTAAATCTCCATTTGTAAAACATAAATAAAATTCAGAAATATTAAGAAATTTGCATCATGTGTGATGTGGAGGAATCATGGTTCTGAATTGTGTCTCATTATAAGACATGGGCTCTCTCCACTATATTTTCCTCCTTTTATACAGGCACTGTGCAATACTGATACTTGGTGGACTCATTTTCTTACGTTTTCTGGCCACGATATTCTTACTTTCAGTCCTCGGTGTCGGAAATCAGTTTTCCTCCCAAACCATTGCCTTTTACTCTCCCTTGAGCTCTCTGGCTTCTATGCTGAGGAAGGGTGCTTGGGTCAATGTTAGTTCTCCTGAAGAACTTCTTACCTACTAAAAATTTGGAGAAAAAATGAAACTCTAAAACATAGTAATTCAGGGGCACCTGGGTACCTCAGTTGGTTATATGTCCAGCTTTGGCTCAGATCCTGGTCTTATCATTCATGGGTTTGAGCCCCACATTGGGCTTTCTGCTGTCAGTGCAGAGCCTGCTTCAGATCCTCTGTTTTCCCCCTCTCTCTGTCCTTCCCCCACTTGTGTGCATGCATGCTCTCTCTCTCTCAAAAATAAGTAAACATTAAAAACATAAAACAGGGGCACCTGGGTGGCTCAGTCAGTTAAGCATCCGACTTTAGCTCAGGTCATGATCTCACGGTTCGTAGGTTTGAGCCCCACGTTGGGCTCTGTGCTGACACCTCAGGGCCTGGAGCCTGCTTCGGATTCTTCTCTCTCTCTCTGACCATTCCCTGCTCATGCTGCCTCTCTCTCTCTCTCAGAAATAAATAAAAAACATTAAATAAAAACAATTTTTAAAAACATAAAATATAGTGATGCACTTTCTATTCTGGTGATTTTCATAACTGTATTATCAAAAAGAATGTTCACCGTAGGCTATTGACCACAGTTTAAAATTATTTTAATTCCGCTGAATTTGAAAATGAGAGATTCCCAGAAATAGACTTGGTCAACATGATCTTGGTTTGCCGTCTGCTCTGAATTCCCAGGACATCCTATACCCTGCCACCCTCTGCACTCTGGAAATTTGTTGGACATTCTCTTCATTTAGTTCCGGCACTTTTGAGATTGTTCCTTCCTAGATCAAGGATTCTACATATTAAAAACTCACCGTGCAGAGTCTGCTTAGATGTTCGCCAATCCAATTTTTCTTCCCAGACACATGGGAAGATTATATTCCTTGGCTTTCCTTATGGGTATGAGTTACACCCACAAGGTATATGTGGGTGACGGCCAGTGAAATGTGGTTAGAGGTAATACATACTAATACAACTTCTAGGTCTAACAATGAAGTATACTGTGCATGATTGTTAATTTTATGTGTCAACCTGATTGAGCTGAAATGCTCAGATATGGTCAAATGTTATTGTGGATGTTTCTGTGAAGGTAGTTTTGGATGGCATTAACATTTAAATGGATAGATTTTGAGTAAAGCAGATTGCATTCCATAAGAGTGGGCCTCAACCAATAAGTTGAAGAACCGAAGCTCCCTCAGGCAAGAGGGAATTCTGTAGCAGTTGGCCTCCAGACTTGAACCTAAGCATTGGCTCTTCCTTGGCCTCCAGACTGACTGCCTACTGTCCAGAGTTTGAGATTCCCAGCCTCCAGAGTTTGGGATTTCCAGCTTTCATAATTGCATGAGCCATTTCCTTAAATCTTTTTTGTTTGTTTGTTTGTTCATTTGTTTTTTTGCAATACACACACACATCATCTTGGCTCTGTTTTTTTCTGGAGAATCCTGACTAATACACTTTGCCAGGTTCCATGCTATTTTGTTCCTTAGCTGCATGGCTAGAGGCAAAGGTCTCTAAAGATGATGGAGCCATTTAATAAAAGGACTTTGGATCCCTGAGTCACCATTGAAGGCTTTCTGCCCAGTAGCATCACCTGACCTCTATCAGACTTTATATGAGCTAGAAATAAATGTTCTTCCGTGAAGCCACTGAGATGTGTTACAGCAGCTAGAGTTACTTGTCCTGATTTAAACACTTATATCATTGTTGTCTAAAAAATCCAATGAAAATGTCTAACTTTTCTGATGCCCTTTCTTGAAACTAGGAATTTTGCTTGAAAGATACCCTGGCTCTGAAGAACTGCCACACTTGAATGATAATCTTAGGGCTAAATTGTATAATCTTAATAATCTTGTCATAGTAATTGTCATTTTCTACAATTACCTAATTGTCATTTTCTACATTGCCTAATTAAGTGATTTACAAAATTATTTTATGAAATTATTTAATAAGTATTTACAGAGTATCTACCAGATTCTAGGAACTGTAGAGTCTAGTGATCTTGTTCAAACACGAACAAGATATACAGAATGACTGCCCTGTAGAATATATAATACGGCGGGGGATTTAGGTCTCACAAAACCTGCAAATTCACATTATAATCTCTACTTGACAGATGAGCAAAATGAAGTATACAGAGGTTAGATGCTGTTAAGTTCTTTCTTGTTAAGGAGACTTTCTCTTTAACTCACCGAGCCACCCTGGATGTGGACCTCCAGTGAACAGTACGTATTTCTGGTTTCAGCTTCAAGTAGGATTTGATTCAGGAGGAAAGCATTGTTTACCACTGCTGGTACTTGTTTATTACTAAGCCCCTCCCCTTTCCATGCAAAATTTAGGACCCAGCACACTATAGAAACTACAGGTTCCATTGCACTGATGTGCACATCCAAATGTACCATGAGGGCTTTTGTTTGTAAGCAACAGAAATTGAGTTTGGTAAACTGGGCAGAAAAGGGAGTCATTAGAAAGATGTTTTACTTCTAACAGAAATGATGGAAGATTTAGACAGCCAGTCAGAAAAAGTGGCAGGAAGCTAGGTTAGCACAAACATAGCTGTAACCACAGCTCAGGAACTACCTGGCTAGGCTACCACTGTACCCACTGGATTCAAAATTGCCAATTCTGGGGCACCTGGGTGGTTCAGTCGGTTAAACCTCTGCCTTCAGCTCAGGTCTTGATCTCACAGTTGGTGAGTTCAAGCCCCACGTCAGGCTCTGTGCTGACAGCTCAGGGCCTGGAGCCTACTTCAGATTCTGTGTCTCCCTCTTTCTCTGCCCTTCCTCCACTGGTGCTCTGTCACACACTCTCTCTGAAAAATAAATACACATTAAAAATTTTTTAAAAAACCAAAATTTCCATTCCTGTTATGAACACTGTCCCTATGTCTTTGTATCACCTTCTAGATGGAATAATTGAGTCTCAAAATCTGGGCCAGGTGTCCATGCTATAGTAGCCAGGAATCAGGGAAGGGAATTCCTTTGAATAGAAAGGGCAAGGTGTGCAGATATCTGGGTAATCAAAAGTAATGGATGCTCACCCCCATTGAGGAAGCCCCAGGTGATAGCGAGGTACAGGGTAAAGACAGTCACAGGAAACTCTGGGCATTGGTGACCCCAGAAGCCAGGCACTGGAGGGCTTTAATTCTGGGGTAGAGGGGATTCATCAAGTTTGGAGCAGGTAGTAATCAGGATTCTGGGCTTCCAGAAATTTAAAACAAACTCCAATTATCCTAAGCAAAACAAACAAACAAATACTTGCCTAATGCAATTGAAATGTTCAAGAGTATTTTGGCTTTACATATGTCTTGATCCAGAGATTCAATTGATGTTGCTAAATCCAGTCTTTGCATCTCTAAGTAATACTCTTCTGTGTATTTGCTCTTCCTCGGGCTCTGCTTGGCAGCAGGATGGCTACCAGCAGCTGCAGGCCCACACTCTCCCGGGTTCATAATCAGCAGTAAGGAGTGGGTGCTCCTCTCCAGAAAGTTCCAGCAGAAACCTAATTATGTCTCATTGTCTTGTACTGGGTGACATGCCCATCCCTTAACTCATCGCTATGGTCAGGAGAATATCTAATTATAAAATATCAAGCACATGTCCACCCTAGAGCTGGAGAAGAAGTTAAGTTACCCATGGCACAAGGACAAAAAGTGAGGAGGGAATTGGTCCTTCAGAGAAAATCCAGAAGACGGCAAATGCATGTTAGTAGCAAAAGCTCGTCTGGAACAGGAACCTAGGCAGTTGTGGAACATGTTGGCTAGAGTGTCTCACCTCACAAATAAGCAGGGGTTTGGTCCAAGTGGGGCTCCCTTCTGAAAATCAAGGTGGTGATGCAGAAGGGACCTGGGAATAGAGCGAGCACACAGGGGGCTTATGGACCAGAAGCTGATCTGGCAGGCCAGAGCTTTTCTAGGCAAAACAAATACTCCTCCAAAACAAATTTCAGACTCCAGCTGCAGGTGGGTATCAGCTGACCGCCTTGTGAGCTATCAGCTCAGGGGCTGCATAGAAATGAACAGCTTGGCTGCTGTGGACCTGGAGAGGCTGAGACTCAATCCAATTCACTTGGAATTAATCCTCGCAGACATGGGAGGGCAGTGCAGTTAGCTCCATTGGCAACAGTAGCAAACTATCTCTTCTGCCCAACCTCCCTGGTCATTTTGGTTATGTTCATACTTCTCCAAATACCTCTGTCCTTCTGATAAATCTTGCAAATATCCTCAGTTCTCCATCTTGCTGTTTTTCTCTGTGGTGAGCTGGGTTTCTTGCTCCCCTCATTGAGCCCCATGGTTCTGACCGTCACTTGTGTTGGCTCCCAGGCAACCAAATCTGAATGCAGGAATCAAGAACCAACCTCAGCCAGGATCTCACCTTTCATCTTTACTCACTCCTTATAATGGGTTGCGTAGTATGTCCCCCCTCGACCAACCATGTCTACCCAGAACCTCAGAATATGACTTTATTTGAAAACAGGGTCTTAGCGGATTCAGTTATATTAAGGGTTTCAAAGCGGCTCCATCTTGGATTTAGGGTAGGCCCTACATCTAATGACAGATGCCCTTATAAGATCTGGAGAGGACACAGAGACACACAGCAAAGAAGGTGATGTGGAAACAGAAGCAGAGATTGGAGGAGTGTGTCTATCCACCAAGGAGCACCAAGGATTACAGGCCACAACTAGAGACTAGGAGAGAACCATGGAATAGATTCTCCCTTAGAACCTTCAGAACAAATCAACATTGCTTGCACCTTCATTTCAGATATCTGATCTCTAGAACTGTGAGAAAATATATTTTGGTTGTTTCAAGCCACCCGGAGGTAATGATTTGTTAAGGCAGCCCTAGAAAATTAGTTCAGACTCTGCTGTTGCTGTTGTTCTGCATACAGATCCCGGGGCCCAACACCATGCAGCCAGTTAGTGGTAGAATGGGATTTGAATCTCAGTCCTTACAATGCCCAAATTAAGACTCTTCCCTTTACTTCTCTAGCTTGAAGCTATGGGGGGAGTGTGTGTGGGAACACCTGACAGAGGAAAAAAAAAATGAGGCAGCAGGGAGCAAAGAGCCTCTGATGACATCCACTCTGCACATAGACTTACTAGTTCAGTATACTTCTACGCTTCAGTATATTTCTACGCTTCCTGCAAGGAAAAAAAGAGAGCTGTCTCCACCACCTGTTACACACAATGAAATGGAAAAATTCTGTGCATCACTCAAATTTTTATTTACTAGCCCCAAACAGCTAGGTAGCAGAATCCTCTGACGGCCATCAGGAGGTTTGTTTGGCACAGGTGTGCCCAGGGTTAGAGCAGTTGGCTTTGTGGAAGGAAAAAAAAATTAAGAGTGGTGTCTCAGAATGTAAAAAATCATATTACGTTAAATGATATGAATAGCAGTCAAGGCAAGAACACAATTATCTGTAGGTAGAATCACAAAGCAGAGACACACTGTCACTGTCTATATCAGGGTTTGTGGTTGTCTGCTCTCCTTCCTTTTCCAGGCAATTTAGCTGACTGTTGATCAGTCAAACACAATCGAGAGCACAGATGCTGACCCCGGCGTATTTAAGGAAATAAAGTCGTGTCTTAGACTGCTTGGGCCAAGCTGCTGCAGCAGAATACCATTGACAGAGCAGCTTATAAACTGTAGAAATTTCTCTCTCACTGTGTTGGAGGCTGGGAAGTCTAAGACCAATTGTCAGCAGATCTGGTGTCTGGTGAAAACTCCCTTCCTGGTTCATAGATAGTTGTTTTCTCCATGTCCTCACAAGGTGGAATGGGTGAGGGCAATTTTGGGCATACATTTTTAGGGGCACAAATCCTATTCATGAGAGCTTTACCCTCTTGACCTGAGCACTTCCCAAAAGGCCTGCCT
This sequence comes from Proteles cristata cristata, assembly GCA_017311185.1. NCBI lineage: Eukaryota > Metazoa > Chordata > Mammalia > Carnivora > Hyaenidae > Proteles > Proteles cristata. The sequence goes on from JAESUZ010000713.1 coordinate 1,596,041, forward strand.
CCATATAGCATCATGCTGAGGATTTGGATTTCAGGATATGAGTTTTAGGAACTGGCAATCATTTAGTCTATAGAAGATGGCATTTCAAATTAGTTGGGGGGAATAGATTATTATTACAATTCAACAATTCATATAGGAGAAACTAATTATATATTTCAAAAAAATTAAGTTCTATTCTTACCTTACAGCATACTTGAATCCGTGTTCTTGGTTAAAGAAAACAGGACATGTTTTAGCTAGTTTAAGCAGAAAAGGAAATTATTAAAAGATATTAAGCAGCCCCTAGACTCTCTAAGAAGGTCAAGAATCAGTTCTGAGGATTACGCAACCAGGAATAACCCAAAGTACAACACAGGGCAGCTGTAGTGGAGATCCCCGCCCCCCACCCCGCCCTCCACATTTGGGTACGAACCTCCAGACCTTAACGCTGTAGCCAGGAAGAAGCTGGCACCACCAGAACGTCTGCCATCACTACCGTTGAGATCCGGAGCTCTGTGCCACCACCCTCTCCAGAATGGAATTGTGGAGGTAGGTCCCTACTCTGCTCATCACTGTTTATTAAATTGAAATTCCACGCGGATTGTTAGAGTGTTAGTCACATGCCTGTGCCCTATTTGCAAAAGCAGCTGGACATCAAGTTTCTGGCTTCTACCATAGGGAAGGAACAAACAGATAAGGTGGAAACACTCTTCCCCCCTCAACAAATACACACACACGAAGGTTGTGTCCAAGTTGCTGGTCAGCCAAATATGTAATACATGGTCACTATACTACTTTAGAATAAATTCTAGGAATTAAAGGGTTAATGTAAAAAAGAGAGCCCTAAAAGGACTGGAAGAAGATATAGGCAAATATTAAACCCATCTTGGAATAAGGAAGGACTTTCTGAGCATGAAAGCAATAGAAGAAATCACAAAGGGACAGATCAATAGATTCAATGACTTCAAAATCCAATCCTTATATCAAACAAACTATGAACAATTTGACTGATCCCCTCACGGTGTGTGCCTCTTTTAAAATACGTACATGCATGAGGCCAAAGTCATCTAAATAAAATATGTTTGGAAGGTTATCAGAAATCACATAATTTGAATCCAGATGAAACTGTTTCAGACCTCTCAGGATTGCCTAAAAACTAGCTCTGTTCTACTCCAGAAAATCATTCAGATTTCTAAGGAAGAAGCTTTTGTTTTCCCCAGTCTCTTAAGAATTGCTCTTACATATTTGGAAAGTTTAATTATTTTTATTGTCCAAATTACTTTCTGTCTTTTAGAGGAATTTAAGTTAATCCATGTCTAGACTTATGGGATTCTTTTAATTAGTAAGAGGAATGACTTGGGTCACAATCTAGACTTTTCCTGTAGTTCCCTCAGCAATGTTTACAAGGTTATTGCTGAATGTATTACTGCTAAAGTGGAGGCTGACGTGGGGCAGTTAAAAAGAATCCTCTTTATTTCTTTTCATTACAGCTACCGGAGAATGTTTGGACTCGGCTCTTGTGGCTAGCTACGTTCTGACAATTGCTTTTTACTGGCAACATAAAATATATTGCTTTTTTGATTTCCTGTCAGATTTTAAATGTACCATTCAGATGATAATAAACTTAATCTGCAAAGAAAATGAAGAGAGGAAGAGGAACACATCAGGGTGTTGACACAAAGATGTGCTGATGTATGTAATGCTAGTAACCTGAGCCTGAAACCAGCACAGACATAGGGGCCATATCCCCCAGTCTGTTCATATCCTCCCCCCCTCTGGGGTGGGTGAGGGGATGAACAGTACTCCAGAGCTAGCAGGGAGACAAAGAAGTCTGATCAATATGATCTTAATTGTTTTGGACTTTGTGTTCTAAGCTTAAGCAAAAGAGGGTTCTTGTAAGCAGATATGAAAATTAAGGTCTATTCCTAGTCAGTGCCTTTCATTTTTTTGCATTCTCACTCTTGTAAACCTACTGATACACCCATTTCATTGAGAGAAATGAAAAAAGTCAGCACTTCATTCTGGCACTTATATGCCGAACACTTTGAATGGGTAACAGGAAAATAATTTTGCTATTGACAACCCTTTTTCAAGATGATGGGTGTGGTAGATGAAAGATGGTACAGATTCTTTGCCCCCCTCCCCTAATGTGGTTAGCTCTAGCTTTACCAGTAGAAAGTAGTGGACATTTTTCTGTAGAACATATAAGCCTGTGCCTTAAGAGAGCTTCAGCTTCAGTTTCCAAGTGCTGGGAATGCTCCCTCTGGGAACCCAGTTGCCACACTATGAGAAGCCCAAGCAAGTGGAGAGGCCACATGGAGGAGGATTGAGTTGCTCCATTTCTGAGGGCCAGCACCAACTACCAGCCATGTGAGTAAACCATCTTGGAGGTTTCAGCTTCCTTGTAACTATCAGGCTACCTGAAACCAGGCAGAGCAGGGGAAATACCAGGCTGAACCTAGTCAACATAAAGAACTAGGAGAAGAATGCTTGAGTGGCTCAGTTAGTTGGCCATCCGACTGTTGATTTGGGCTCATGTCATAATCTCACGATTTGTGGGATGGAGCCCTGCATCAGGCTTCATCAGTCAGTGCAGAGCCTGCTTGGGATTCTCTCTCTCCTTCTCTCTCTGCCCTTCTGTCACTCATGTGCATGTGCTCTTTCTCTCTCTCTCTCACAATAATAAACTTAAAAAAAAATAGAACTGGGAGAGATAATAAATGTTTGTTGTTACATTATGTCAGTAAGATTGGCGGTAGGTTTTTTTGTGTGGCAGTCTATAACCAAATAACGGGTTCTGCTAAAATAAGGGAGGATCTTTGTTTGCTGAGCAGTGTCTCAAGTTTGAATGTATTAGAATTCAAAGCTGACTTAGAGCCAAAGTAATATGGTAATAAAAGTTGGATAGAATTACAGCTGAAAGATCTTGGAGGGAGAAAGATTCTAAATGTTGAGAGTGTGGAGTTTGGGCAATAAAGAGGACAGAAAAGAAGAACGACAAAGGGAGAGAAAGACTGAGAGAGAGAAGCTCAAACCATCACCCCACATGACCCAGCCCCTCTTGAGGCAGGTTAGCAGAGAAGGGAGCTAGGGGAAAAATATGAGCTCATTTGCTATGGTGAGTGATATATAAAGCACTTCTTTGTTGCCTATACACAATCTTCAGTAAAGTCTACGTTACTAACAAACGCTTCTGTGCAAGTGTTTTCTTTGGGGAAAACTAAGAAGTGATTTGAGTTCTGCACACAAGCGTCTGGGAACCAGTCAGACATGGTGGTTGCCCACAGTCACCCAGGAGCCTGAGGACAAGGAGGAAGAGCACACTGGCATTATTCAATGTCTCATCTTGTCAGCAACCCTGCGAGACAGGTATCATTCAGCTCATTGGCAAATGAGCAAATCAAAGCATCAGGATGTGAAGTAATGTTTTCAAAATACCGCAGCCTAGAGGGGACAGTGGTGGGGATCATGCCCAGCTCCATCCTAACACCGTTGCTTGAATTCTCTCCACCCTACCTTGTTTTCTGTGTCTCTTCTCATCTTTTACTATTCAGATAAGCAATTGTCAGACTTACAAAAGGGTTTCATATGATTTTTGTACCTTGGTTTCTTAAGCTTTTTACTCTCTGTGAGTGTGGTGCCCAAATAGCATTTAAATGCTGTTCGAGAGGGGCGCCTGGGTGGCTTAGTCGGTTAAGCGTCCAACTTTCGCTTGGGTCATGATCTCGCGGTTCATGGGTTCGAGCCCCGCGTCGGGCTCTGTGCTGACTGCCAGCTCAGAGCCTGAAGCCTGTTTCAGTCTGTGACTCCCTCTCTCTCTGACCCTCCCCTGCTCAAGCTGTCTCTCTCTCTCTCTCTCATAGAAATAAATAAAAATATTAAATGCTGTTTGAGAAACTATTAATCTAATGGTCCTGTGCATAGATACTGGAGCCAGATGACCTTCGTTCAAAGCTCAGGACCTTGAGGGTGTTATGCTGAGTGAAATAAGTCAGGCAGAGAAGGACAGAAACCATATGTTTGCACGTATAGGTGGATTAGGAGGAACTTGACACAGGACCATGGGGGAGGAGAAGGGGAAAAATAGTTGGGGAGAGGGAGGGAGGCAAACCACGAGAGAGTCTTGAATTCTGAAAACAAACTGAGGGCTGATGGGGGTGGGGGGGAGGGGAAGGGGAGTGATGGGCATGGAGGAGGGGACTTGTTGGGATGAGCACTGGGTGTTATATGGAAACCAACTTGACAATAAACTATTCAAAAATAAAGCATAAAAAATAAATTTTAAAAAGCTCAGCTCTAACACTTACTGGCTTTGTGTTATTGGGCAAGTTTCCCAACCCTTCTGTGCCTGAGTTTCCTCATCTGTAAAATGGGCATGATGTTTTCACCTCTTCAGTTTGTTCAGAATTTTCAATAACTTCATGCCTTAAGGTCTTATTTCCCTAACACATAGTAAATGCTTCACAAGTATTAGCAATTGTGATTATATTCCCTGCACCGTTTCAGACCCTTTCTGAAGATGGAAGACTAATTTTTCTTAATTATCTTGGAGCTTGTTACTGGTAGTCTTGGTTGGCATGGGAGATAAGAGGCTGCAAGGCCTCCTCTTGCAATGAGCTTGCACTGCCTGCTCCCTGATGTGGTCAGGTTGTGTCCATCAAGTGGGGGTTCTGTACCAGGGTGGCAACTGTGAACCAGTGAAGAAGTCCACTTAAGACTTTCTTTTCCTCTATATTGAATAACAATAAATAAGTTTCTCCAAAATTTAAGGAGGCAAATACATATCAAAAGAGCAAACAAACAAGCTTATTAAATAAGAACTCTAAGGTACAGATTTTTGGATGACACTAATTTTCCTTCATTAAAGGAGAAGAGGCAGTGACTTTGGTTGACAAACCTTGCTTAAGGACATTATTTGTAAAAGACATAAAAATACCGATTTGAAGGGACATATGCACCCCGATGTTTATAGCAGCATGATCAACAAGGTCCAGCTTATCACTTATTCCTACATAGATTGTGTTTTTGATGTTGTATCTACAAAGGCATCACAAATCCCAAAGTCATCTAGATTTTCTCTATGTTATTTTCTATAAGTTTTATAGTTTTGTATTTAATTTCAGTCTGTTATCTATTTTGATCTAATTTTTGTAAAAGATATAAGATCTGTGTCTAGATTAATTTTTTTGCAAGTGGATGTCTAGTTCTAGTACCATTTGCTGAAGGCACTCTTTGCTCCATTGAATTGCCTTAGCTCCTTTGTCAAAAATCAGTTGACTGCATTTATGAGGGTCTATTTCTGAAATCTTGTTCAGTTAAAAACAAAACCTTCTACTTTGTAAAAAGAGTGTCAAGAGAATGAGGAGACAAGCCATAGACTGGGAGAAAATATCTGCAAAAGACACATCTGATAAAGGACTGTTATCCAAAATATACAAAGAACTCTTAAAAGTCAACAATAAGAAAACAAACAACCTGATTAAAAAATGGCCAAAAATTTTAACAGACACATCACCACAGAAGATAAACAAATGGCAAATAAACATATGAAAAGATCCTCTACATCTTATGTCATCAGAGAAATGAAAATTAAGATAAAATAAGATACCATGACACACCTATAAGAATAGTCAATATCTGAAACACTAATAACCACAAATTCTGGTGAAGATGTGGAGCAATAGAAACTCTCATTCATTATTGGTAGAGGTGAAACATGGTACAAGCACTTTGGAAGGCAGTTTGGTGGTTTCTTATAAAACTAAACATGCTCTTACCATACAATCCAGCAACTGTACCCCTTGGTATTTACCCAAAGAACTTGAGAACTTATGTCCACACAAAAACTCATACATGGGTGTTTATAGCAGCTTTATCCATAATTGCCAAAAGTTGGAAGCAACCAAGACGTCTTTTAGCATGTGGATGCATTCAGCAGGTGGATGCATAAAGAAACTGTGGAATACTCTTCACTTAACCAACTGAGCCACCCAGGCACTCCCCATGTGGAATACTATTTAGTGTTAAAAAAGACTGAGCTAAGAAGCCATGAAAAGATATGGAGGAAATCTAAATGCATGTTACTATGTGAAAGAAACCAATCTGAAAAAAGTTATGATCCAACTATATGACATCTTTGAAAAGGCAAAACTATGGAGATGGTAAAAAAATTAGTAGTTTCTAAGAGTTGGTTAGGTGCGGGGGGTGGGAGGTGGTGGAAAGAATAAGGCAGAGCATAGAGAATTTTTAGGGCAGTGAAAATACTTTATATGATATTATAATGATGGATGGATGTTATTATATATTTTTACAAACCCACAGAATGTACAATACCAAGAATGAACCCTAAGGTAAGCTATGGACTTTGGGTGATTAAGATGTATTAATGTAGCTTCATCAGTTAAAACAAATGCACCATTTTTGTGAGGGTTATTGATCATAGGGGATACTATACATGTAGGGCAGGAGATGTATGGGAAATCTCTACACCTTCCTCTCAGTTTTATTAAGAACTTCAAACTGCTCTAAAACCAAGAGTCTTATAAAAGAAATTAACAGTGGCCATCACTTGATGGGATTTCAAGCACGCTTAACTTTTAACTTTGCCCTTTTCTGTATTTTCTCATTTTAAAAAAGAAAATGCTTTGCTTTTATTATCAATGGAAACAAGAAAGCCATTTCAAAGGAAAAAAAACTCAGATGTCAATATTAACTTGGGATTTATGGATTCAGCAGAAAGTTTCAACTTTAGTGATGGTCTTTGCGGTACTCCCAGTTCAAGCCGTCCGTCCTTGGTTGACAGAAAGAGCACCTACTCATAGCCCTTAATGATGGTCTCTCCACTTATTGGAAGCCTATTGTTGTTTTTTCCTCTTTCCTTGAGGAAAATTACCCCAATTTTGTTAGCCTTTTCTCTTAGTGCCAATTTTCCCAACCCTTTCATCATGTTAACGCTTCCCATTGGCAGCCCCACTGACTAGGAAAAAGTGACATTAAAGCAGGTTGAGCACATCCTGCAACAGAAATTTGAAGAGTCTGAAATAAAATCTTACCACATCACTTGTGGTCTGAGAAAGGGCTAAATAAGACCTAGTGCCTGAATAAGGCTCTGGTGGCCTCCAGCAATGCCTCTATTGTTACCACACCTTTAGCTGTTACTGAAACCTTCCCCCCACCCCCAGGGCAGGCTTTATCAGGAGGCCCTGGGACTGGAATGCTCCAAAGACAATTGTTCTGCCTTCACAATAATAGTTCTGGGGCCCCTGGGTGGCTCAGCCAGTGGGGCATCTGACTCTTGATCTTGACTCAGGTCATGATCTCATGGTTTGTGAATCTGAGCCTTGTGTTAGGCTCTGCACTGACCATACAGAAACTGCTTGGGATCCTCTTTCTCTGCCCCTAAGCTGCTCACTCTGTCTCAAAATAAGTAAATAAACTAAAAAAAAAAAAAAGTTCTGATTATTGTATCATTAATAATGACCAAATGACCATATTGTTCCCTTATTGTGACTGCTATTACAGCAGTCAATTCTCATTATTTACAACAGTTATGCTCACTAGAGCTGTCGACGACTTTAAACTAGTTGATACGAAACCTTTATTCCCAGGGGAAAAGAAAGGTTAGGTACCTGCAAGACCCCTGTCACATCATTTCCATCAATTGATGAATACATACCTTATTTCATGTGTGACACGTGCGTTTTTGAAACTTAGCTGACACCTGTAGTTTTTCTGCAAGGCTCATCACAGCCTTCTCGCACTTAGGCACACTAGAAAGCACTTCTAGGACTATTTTCAACAGAGAAATCACTAAAAAAGAGGGAAAAAATGCAAAAAAACACCCCACACCTAAATATAGACTGTAAAAGGCTACTTATTTCAGGTAGGAGAACTGGATGAAGAAGACAGAGCAATGTGTTGTTAGACCTCAGCTGGGACCATGTGCATCAAGGTCCCCCCTGACTTAAAGAGACAAATACGTATCAGAAGAGCAAATAAACATGCTTTCTAGAAAAGAATTCCTTTGTCTAATTTTGCAATTAGTTCAGAGTTTATTTGCTACTGGCACATACCCCGACACACAGTAAGAGCTGGACCCAAGGCCCAAGAATCTGAAACAGCTGAAATTTTCATCTCTGATTTTGGAAACTATCTGAGCTACCCATTTTTCAAGCACATCCAATTTCCCAGAAAAAAGGAGATGCCTTATACAGCGAACTGTGAGAAAAACCACCCAACAGGGTGCAGTCACCTTTAGGCTTGGCTTGTGATTTCATTGGACTATTGGATATGCCAAGAGGTTGGCTTGATGCATCAGGACCACCCATGTCCCTGGTCCTGTTCATGCCAACTTGACAGGGCTCCCTGGTTATGCCAGGACTCATTATCACCCACACACTGACCAGGAACTGGATTGCCCATTCCAAACCAGATGTATTTTCTTTGTTCTGTTTTAGAGTGTATTTTAGTCTCCCTAGGGCACTTGCTATTGAAAGCTCTTCCCAGGAAATAGTAGGTAGCTTTTCCTGTTTGGCAGTGTTCGTACAGAACTGGGTTTGGAGGTGGCTGAAATGAAGTAAAACCTAAACCCCATTTCCATTTCAAGCTTTTAGTTTAAATGACTGAAACACTGCCCACAAAATGAGAGCCCCTCCCACCCAACCTGGAGGAAATGGTAAGTCCAGGTTAGTTTTCTAGCAAACTCTCTTGTCAGGGCCTCTCTTGTAAAGCCATTTGTTAATCTCAAAGAGAAGTCTGAAATCATTACTTATTTGCTGGTTTACAATTTAGAAACAGCTTGGACCCCTTTCTTCTAGAACAGAATGAAGATCTTTCTTGTGGAACATTTAGTTTATCAAGCTTCCACAGATAATGTAAAAACTTCACTCTGTGAAGTTTTTGCTTCACATTTTAATGGTAAAGGAACGAAGGTTTAAACCTGTGGTATAATTATACCTGTGGTATAATTTGCCCACAGCAGTCCAGTTAGTCGTGGGGGAGAATTAGAAGGAGAACCAAAGTTTCTAAGACCAGGAATAGGATAAGAATTTTTTTTTTGACCCAGTATCAAAAGAATGATTAATTAGACTACATTAAACAAAGAAACAACAACAAAATCCTTTTACATGGCAAAGACACTATAAGCAAAACAAAAATATCAAGAACCTCTACATTTCTGGGGTCCCTGGGTGGCTCAGTTGTTTAAGTATCCATCTTCAGCTCAGGGCATGATCTAGAGGTTTGTCGGTTCAAGTCCCACCCCGTGTCAGGCTCTGTGCTGACAGCTCAGAGCCTGGATCCTGCTTCGGATTCTGTGTCTTCCTGTCTCTCTCTGCTCCTCTCCCACTCATGCTCTGTCTCTCAAAAATAAGTAACATTAAAAAAAACTTTTTTAAAGAACCTCTGCATTCCAAAGTAAGCTACTAGATCATCTATGCAGGACTTGATGAAGACAGTTTGAAAAACCTGCTTTGTGAACCCCCAGTGAATGATCTGGAGAGTCAACACTGAGGAAAAGTGTATGTGCCATGCATTCTGTCTTCCTTCAATAAGGGCAGAGAGGAGAGCATTGCCTACCCACCTTATGCCCAATTCAGCAGGTTGCAAGAGAGCCTGGCATGGCCCTGGAGTTGAACAAGTACTTGGATTTATACTTGACCTACTTCTGAAAAATTCTACAGGCAGGTGGCTGGGTAACGCAGCCTTAGGTGGCTGAGTAGAAAGACCCACACGGGGAACAAATTGTACTTTACTGCTGGGGGCACAGATGTTTCCAAGGAAGCCAACCGGGGGACAAATTGAAGGGATTCAGCTTGAAGTCATCTTGGACTCCAAAAGAACTTTCTGGAAGGGTAATGTGACCCCCAACAAAGGAGTGGACAGCCAGAGGAATACAAGTTTAGGAAGACTTATAAGCGCCAATCTGCAGAGCGCAGGGCGTGGTGGTGATGAAGGAGCTGCAACCACATGGGACATTCCCAGAGGGGGAATCCATGAAAGTATCACTGGAGGAAAGAATCAGCTTGAGAATTTTCATGCAGCAGAGACAAGGCTATACATTTTAACTCCCAGGTACACAGTTAGACCACATTTCCCAGCTGCCCTTGCAGTTTGGTGGGATCTTATGACTGGGTTCCAGCCCACAGCACGTAGGCAGCCGAGGGGGAGCAGACACCTTCCCAGCTGAGGACACCCCACAGGATCCTCCATGATTTTCTCTTCCCACCAACAGCAGAGCAGGATGAGGCCCTAGAAAATGGAGAAGCCACAGACCGGAAGAAGCATGGCTTTGAATGACTGTATGGAACTGAGTCCTCCCTTCCCACATGGCTCAAATGCTGATCCATGTGGCCCGGGTCATGGGTAAAAAACAAATGTTCACTGTTAAGCCACTCTAACTGGGGGTCGTTTGTGATTACAGTTAATGTAAATCTGACGAGTACGCTCTGACACCTAGAAGACACCATTGCCAGATTGTACCCGTGACAAACAACTAAGGCTTTTCTGTCCTTACCTCTCTTAACCCGCTCCCAGCCCAGCCCTCTAACTTGGGAGAAGTCAGAGGTTGACTCAGCATGGGACAGGGAGGAGAGGAGCCTAGAAGGGAAATAAGCCCCTTCCTCTACTGCAAATTTCCAACTTGTGTTTGGGGAGAGGGGACATCCTTAAACAGGCTAAGAATAGGATAATTTTTTAAAAATTTTAATGTTTTTTTGGGGGGGAGAAAGATAGAGAGAGAGCATGAGCAGGGGAAGAACAGAGGGAGAGAGGAAGACACAGAATCTGAAGCAGGCTCCAGGCTCTGAGCTGTCAGCACAGAGCTCGGCGCGGGGCTCGAAGTCATGAACTGCGAAATCATGACCTGCTGAAACCAAGTCAGAGGCTTAACTGAGCCACCCAGGTGCCCCTAGAATAGGACAATGTTAATATTACCTCAGACTAGATATTCAGGCTCATAGAACAGGGCCAATGTTGTAATAAAAATCACCAAAGACTTTTTTTTTTATCTGAAATGTCTGGGGGAAAAAATATGAGAACAGCTTGTGATTTCATCCAGGGGCAGAAAAAAGCTAGCCCCACAATCAGAGACAAAATAAAGTGTTTATTGTTCCCTATTAGAGTCGAGCTCATTTAACACAAAGGTCAACACATTTAGATTGTTTCCAGTTTACTGATAGAAACAGTGCTTCAGGGGATAACCTTGCACATAACATAATTTGACAGGCATGTGAATCTAGCTGTGTGATGAATACCTGTAAATGGAATGGCTGATTCAAACGATATATGTGTTGACATGTTGACAAATATTACTAAATTGCCTTCCATAAAAGTTGCGCTTTCATTTACCACCCACCAGTAATGGGTAATGAAACTGATTTCCCCACACCCTCAGTTATAGACTTTTGTGTTCGTTTTCTGAGGCTACTGTAACAAATTATCACAAACTTGATGACTTAAAACAAAAGAAATTTAGTTTTGCACAGTTTTGGAGGTCGGAAGATGTTGGCTGGGCTGGGCTCCCTTCAGAGGGTCTGGGGGAGGATCTTCCTTCCCTCTTCTGCTTTTGGAAACTCTGGGGGGATTCGTGGGCATCCTTGGCTTGTGGTGGTGTTAGCCAGTCTCTGCCTCTATCTTCACAGGGCTTTGTCCTCTTCCAGCTGTGTAACGTCCTTTTACCACCATCTTTTTTTTTTTTAAAGGTTTATTTATTTTTGAGAGAGAAAGAGAGAGTATGTGTGGATGAGCAAGGGAGGGGCGGGCAGAGAGAGAATCCCAATCAGGCTCTGCACTGTCAGCACAGAGACTGACGCAGGGCTCTATCTTACGAACTGTGAGATCATGACCTCAGCTGAAGCCCGACGCTTAACTGACTGAGTCACCCGGGGGGCCTCCTCTCCCTCAATTTTATAAGGATGCTTGTCTTTGGATTTGGGGCCCATCTGGATAATTCAGGATAACCACTTCATTTTGAGATTTTCAACCTAATTTATATCTGCAAAGACTGGTTCCCCAGATGAGGTTAATTTCACAGGCTCCTGGAACTGGGTCATGGGTACATCTCTCTGGGAGCCACCATTCAACCTGCTCCGAGTTTATTAAAACTTTAGAAAATATTTCCTAATCTTACAGATGAAGAAGTAGAATCTCTATATAGTTTTATATTCCTTCCTTCTTAAATACTCTTTTTCCTTGATTTCCATGACGCTGGTCCCTCATGTCCTTTCCTGGCTGTCACTTTTCAGTCACATTTGTGGATCTTCTCCCATGTCATCATGTCCCTCCCCAGGATGTACCCTTCAGGCCCCTTACCACCTTTGTGTCCATGCTGTTCTTCCATTTTAGCTCAGCCAGCCCCGTGGTTTTAAATACCGTATTTATTTGCCCACGTGCCTACATGTATACCTCCTGCACCCCAGACTACATGTCCAGACACCCCCTTTCCATTCAGATGTTGTGCTCTGTCAAGCATATTGGAGCATAAGGTAAAAGAAAACATGTGAGCCCTTATATATGCTTATCAAAATATGCTGCATATTTTGAAGCAAGTATAAAAGGCAATAGAAGTTCTACATCAAAAAATGACAATATGTAAAGCTCTATGTTGCCTAATCCTTTTGAGGGCCATCAGTCAACCCTCATTAAGGGGAACAAGGGGTTCCATTGGGAACCGTAGGCTAATGCAAATGATTGTTCCTGTTGCATAATAATGAAGGGCCATAGACAATAACAGCCTATCTTTAAATTTTTGATATTTTGTTCAACATCAAATTTTTTGTGTTAATTTTTATTTTTTAATGTTTATTACTTTTGAGAGAGAGAGAGCACATGTGGGTGGGGAGCAGAGAGAGAGAGAGAGAGAGAGAGAGGATCCGAAGCCAGCCCCACACTGAGAGCAGACAGGTGGATGTAGGACTCGAACTCATGAACCTTGAGATCATGACCTGAGCCAAAGTTGGCTGTTTAACTGACTGAGCCACCTAAGTGCCCCTAGTTATTTTTTAAGCATATTTTAAAATATTATTTATCTTGATTACTGACTCTTTTGGTGCCCCTTAAATTTTCTGTCCAAGGCAAATGTCCCAGTTGCTTCACCCTGATTCTGGCCCTGCTTGACAGTACAAAACCAAACTCTCAATTTCCTGCCCCACTCCACTCCACTCCACCATGATCTCAAACCTATTCCTGTTCATCTCAGTAAATGTTAGCTTGTTCTCCCAGCTGCTCAGGTCAAAACTCTGAATTCACTTCGATCCTCGCTTTCTTCTATCTTCCATATTGACTCCGTCACTGTGTTTTGTCAGCTCTGTCTCCAAAATTACCCACAGTTTGACCATTTCTATTCACCTCCTCCATTACTCACAGTCTAAGCTAACATTGTCTCTCAACTATATTACTGCAAAAGCCTCCTGATTGATTTTTCTGCTGTCACCCTCCACGCTTCCCAGCCCACGCAGAACAAGATCCAAAGCCATTCTATGTCTGACTAGACCCTAAATGATTCAGGCATCCACTCTCCTACCTCACCACCTCTCTGACTTTATCTCCATCTTCCTTTGCCCACTCCCCGCCCCCATGCTCTAGCCACACTTACTGTTCCTCAAGTATGTCAGCGTTTCAGCCTTTGCACTTGCTGTCCCTGCCCTCCACCCCCACCCAGAGGTGTTCCTACAGATATCCGCACGGCCAGATGTCTCACTCCATTAAGATCTCATTTCAAATATCACTTCATAAAAAAGGTCTTCATGACCATTGCTTCTAAAATAAGGCAATCCCTCTCCTATTCCCATTCTTCTCTATACTATTACCTGACTTTTTTTTCTTCATAATGACCAATAGCCACCTACTGTAATGTGTACATTCCTTTATGTATCTATGTATATATGTATGTATGTATTTATGTCACCTCCCACTAGATTGGAAATCCACGAAAGCAGAGAGTTTCTATTACTCAGCCATATGTCCCCAGTGCCTAGGATAGGATCTGGCTGGGAGTAATATTTTTGAGCTAATACACTTGAACTTGGTTCCTTCTCCTAAAAGGTAGTTAAATATTTTATCGTTAGTTTTATCTCTAGCTACCCAGATGGCCTATTCAAGTTTATTCTAGATGTCTCTCTCTCTCCGTAAGCAAGATCAGGTCTTTCTGGTGTTCTTCCCCTCTCCTCCTTCGGGCAGTTAATAAACATCTGATGATGATAATGATTTTCCTCATTAAATCAGGAAGATGTGGTATCAGTAGATTGACAGGTGACTGAAAGTCACCCTGGGGAATCATGCTGATTGGTACTCCATAGGATAGAGGTCAAAATGATTTAGTTCTTATTAGATGAATGAAAACATTTTAAAGCTTGTTTATATTGCTTGTTGATTATTCCCACCGAGCCTTGTCATTAACACATTGGGGAAAATCAATGTAATTTAAAGTCACCTTTACTAAGAGAGAAAATGATCTATCAAGAATAAAAATAGGGGCACCTGGGTGGCTCAGTCAGTCGGTTAGGTGTCCGACTTCAGCTCAAGTCATGATCTCACAGTTCGTGGGTTCGAGCCCCGCGTCGGGCTCTGCGCTGACAGCTCAGAGCCTGGAGGCTGCTTCAGAATCTGTCTCCCTCTCTCTCTGCCCCTCTTGCCCTTACACTCTCTCAGTCTCTCTCTCTCAAAAAGAAATAAATATTAAAACAAATTTTAAAAAGAGTAAAAATAAACTTCAAAAGGAACACATGAGACAAATTTTGGGGAAAATGAACGGCAGTAATCCAGGTTGTGAAAGGCTTGACTAGACACAGGGCAGATGGAGGCTTGGCATCTTAGTGCAATTCACACTGGACCAAACATTGTCGAGAGATAGCAGCTGGCATGCGCTGGGTACTTGCAGGAGACTGAGCATTGTGGAGTCCTATAAGACAAGTCAGATTATCATCCTCACTTAACTGATAAACAAACTGAGCTTCCCAGAATTAGGAACTTGCTCCAGTTACACCTCTCCTGGTACTCAATGTACACAAGGAAACTGAGAAAGCTGTTTTATCTGGAGTGAGAGCTTTGGGTCCCAATTCATGGTGTCTATTTTAGAAAAAATTCAACACAGCCTGAGAAGGAGCCAAGAAAATGATTTAAAGAATGGAACTGTATGAAGAAAGCTAAAAGCCAATCTACTTATGGTGAAGGAGGAGAAGGGTTGAAACAGTATTTCCTACACTTTTTTGCTCTCAAATGATTTACTTTGCAACTGAGAAAAAAACAGGCTGATTGGCTATTTGAGTTAAACATATGAATGGGTGTACAATAGAATAGGGAAGGGTAATTGCAAGATTTTAAAAATTGCCTTTCATTTTAAAATAAACTGTCCATCCACACATTTAGGGTAGTTGGAGGAGGGAGGCAAATGCCATTGAAATAGTAGTTCTCTATAAATGTTAAATTTAAAAATGTTTATTTACATATTTTGAGAGAGAGAGAGTAGGGAAGGCAGAGACAGAAAGAGAGAGGGAGAGAGAGAGAATCCCAGGCAGGCTCTGTGCTGTCAGTGCAGAGACTGAAGTGGGGCTGGATCTCAGAAACTGACAGATCATGACCTGAGCCGCAATCAAGAGCCAAATACTCAACTGACTGAGACCCCCAGGTGCCCTGGTTCTCCATAAATTTTAAATTACAAGTGAAATTAGGGTCATAATGTACTAGTATAATTGCCATACATTCTTGATAGTTTGGTCATTGCTCTTGTCACACTGGGTGGAGCTATTTGTTGAGTGTTTTTCCTATTGACCGTGAGCATCATTAACAGTTTCATCTACTTTTTTCCGTATCTGTAGTTCCAGCCCCGTATTGTTTGTTGATTTTACTTATAATAAGTAATGGCCACCATTTTTTTCATTAATTAAAGACAAATTTGACCCCCTCAAAAATATCTGTTTGTGAATTGGAGTTGAGCCAGAATGTATTTTTTTTTTTAATTTTTTAATGCTCATTTGATTTTGAGAGAGAGAGAGAGGGAGAGAGAGAGAGACAGAGAGACAGAGAGAAAGACAGAGCATGAGCGGAGGAAGATCAGAGAGAGAGGAAGACACAGAATGGGAAGCAGGCTCCAAGCTGTCAGCACAGAGCCCGATGCAGGGCTCAAATCCATGAATTATGAGACCATGACATGAGCCAAAGTCAGATGCCCACTTGACTGAACCACCCAGGCACTTCCAGAATGTCTTATTAGTTAGCACTCTGTTAGTTGTAAGGAGCAGAACTTTAACTCAAATTGGCTGAAACGAACTGTGGATCCTGTAGTAGTTCACAAAATTAATGCAAGTTTTGCAGGAATCATAACAGCTTCAGGAGGATCTTGGGTTGGCACTGGACCTTAAATGATCCAGGACTCTACATTGTCTGTCTGTCATATTTTCTGGTCTCTCTGTTTGAAGATGGGCTTGTTCTGTTTTGTTTTGTAGGGAAAAGAGCTACAGAAAGGCCGAGTTGCAGGGTGAAGAGGGGATCATTCTTTCCACAGAGGAATGGCTGAGTGAGCAGAGAAAGGGTTACAAGGGAGCTATCACTTTATTGGAAGGAGATGTGTTCTCTACTCAGAAAAAATGTGCTAAAGGAGCAAAAACAACAGTCACTTCAGAAACATTTTGTTATTTGGGAAAAAATACTGTATCACTAGGTAATTACTGAGCTTCTAAGGCATGTCGCTGAAGGTTGGGAACAGTAAGAGTTTGAGACCCAGTGTCTTCTCAAGGAATTCACAAATCATTTGGGAAGGCTCAAGGCCATTGCACACGTGGACTCCACCTTCTCAGCCTTCAGACTCCAGCTAAAACATTGGTTTCACTAATATCCTCAACTAGAGCCATCCCTTTGTTCTACATTCTTATAGAACTCTGTCCCTGTCCTTAAATCAACTTGCATTTATACATTTGCTTGTGTGCCTTTATGAGTTGGCATACTTCCCCTGGAGTGTAAGCCCTGTGAGAAAGGGACCATGTGGATTTAAGGTCACCATTGTATCATGCATTTAGAATACTTAAAATAAAAGATGGCTGTAATTGCTGAAGATATCACCATGAATAGCCTATTTGAGGAATTGTGAACACAAAGCAAAGCTAAGAGCCAAGGACTGAGCCTTGGGTAGGGCCTACAGTAAATCAAACAAGAGGAAGAAGAGGCGCATGATGAGCCAAATAGAGATGAGCCCAAGGAAGGAGATCTGGCTTACCTAGCATTGCTCTAGTCAAGACAGGATAAAGTTTCCATGAAAATAGATGCAATGTTTACTACAGTGAATCAGGAAAAGAATAAGAAGTTTTGAAAAGCCTCCTAGACTTGTTCTAGAAAATTAGACTTAACCAACTGCCACAATCCCTCTTGACCCAAATTGAAACTGGTCTCCCCATGGGTTAGGGAAAGTTTTTCCACTTAGAAGAAAAGCCTGAGCACCTGGCCTTGATCTGAGGGACTTTGCAGCCTTTAAAGAAAATGAATAATTTCAAAGCTTCTGCTTGTTATTTATTTTGTTAAAGGTCATAAGTTGGGATTTGCTTCTGGTGGAGAAAGGAGTGAGCAGGTGTTAAGCTATGCAAAGAAGAATGCAAACTTTTACACTGGAATTGAGGAACGGACACAGTGAGCAGACAGCTGCGATTTTTTGCTCTGGTTGCACAATTAAACCACATGGGGAGCTTTTCAAACACAGCCATATCCTAGCGCCAATTCAGAACACATGAATCAGAATCTCAGCAGGTCGAGACCAATCACTGGGATTCTTAAAAAACTTCCCATGTGATTCTAGTGTTTAGCCAGGATTGAGCATCACTGAACTAAACTGTCTTATATGATGAAGAGATGAAGAGAAAGCATAGTTTTCCTAGGGAGCAGGAATTAAAAATGACTTTTATTAATTTTTTAATGTTTTATTTATTTCCAAGAGAGAGAGAGACAGTGTGAGCAAGGGAGGGTCAGAGAGAGAGGGAGACCCGGAATCTGAAACAAGCTCCAGGCTCTGAGCTATCTGTCAGCACAGAGCTCGATGTGGGGCTCGAACCCATGAACCGTGAGATCATGACCTGAGCCGAAGTCTGATGCCCAATCAACTGAGCCACCCAGGTGCCCCTATAAGTGACTTTTAGAAGCTTAGCCTTTGCATGAGGTTAGAGATGGGAAGTCAGAAATCAGGAGAGAAAAAAGGTGAGAGTGAGTCTTTGATCTGGTTGAGGAATGGTCCCTCTGCAACATGATGGCAGGCTTAGGACTAAAGGGGTAGACAGCTAATATTGGCTGTCTACCCCCCACCTTCCCCTGCCACTCACATTTCCCCCACTACTTCCATGAAAAGACATAGCCTGTGAACTTCAGGATTTTTGGTACCCGACTTATGACTGACATCATGTTTACTTTAATTTTATTTTATTGTGTTTGATTTTTAATTTTCATTTTTTGCCTTCCAAGATAATTCCTCACTTGTGTTAGCAAGGCCAAGATAATTCCTCAAACTTGTGTTAGCAGGGCCAAGGGGGAATGGGGGAAGGGGCTGTGTCTACACTTGGCAAGAGTGTAAGCAGTGTTGGTAAAGTTGGTAAACGGTGCCCAACAGAGCAGCTAGGTGCAACCATCTTGATAGAGATGACAAGCACCCCTCTCTAATTGTCAGCTATATCTGCCAAGACACTGGACTTCTCATAATAATGCAGAATGAGGGTGAAAGATTTTATTTGTACACAGTTTTTAACAGTAATACCAAAGGGCAATCGATTCAATCTGGGCCAAGAACGTCAAGGACCAAGGAAAGATTTTTAGATGTGGCATTCAGATCTGTGGGGACATCCAAACCACAAGTTTCCAAGGCATATCGTTAGGGTCTTATAAACAGGGTCTATGTGTGGTGTGTATGCTGGGGACAGTGGTGAGGGAAAAAAAAGAAGCAATGGTTGTATAAGTATTCAAGCAACAGAGGCATTGCTGACACCCAGTTAGGGTAGAGATTTGGCAATAAAAAGGAGAGAAATGGAATCTCAGCTAGAGCAGGTTACAGGGTCAAATGATGATGCTCTTATGTGTTTAAGACAAGATGCAGGTGTGTGCGCTTCAATAGAAAGAAAGAGGCACCGAAGGGAATTAAACATGTTGGACAAGAAGTGCATAGGGGCGCCTGGGTGGCTCAGTTGGTTAAGCGTCCGATTTCAGCTCAGGTCATGATCTCACGGTTTGTGGGTTTGAGCCCCGCGTTGGGCTCTGTGCTGACAGCTCAGAGTTTGGAGCCTGCTTCGGACTCTATGTCTCCCTCTGTCTCTGACCCTCCCCTGCTCACGCTGCCTCTCTCTCTCTCTCTCTCTCAGAAGTAAATAAAACATTTTTTAAAAAGTGCATAAATGCGATACAGAGTAAGACATTTTTAGGTGACTGGTCTTGACATTTCAGATTGTGTCATTCCCATGAGTTAAACACTTTTGAGGGTTTCCTTTGAATTCAGGTATGTTTACTTATTTTCAAATTGCTTACATATGCCATTGTTACATACCTTTTAAATTGTGCAAATTGGATCTTTTAAAATGACATAAAAATAATAGTATTTTAAATAGTTTTATTTATGCACAAATATTTTGAACTAAAAATTACTTATATCCAGCACTATATATTATTATTATTTTTTAATGGTTTATTGTCAAGTCGGTTTCCATATAACACCCAGTGCTCTTCCCCACAAGTGCCCTTCTCCATGCCTATCACCCCCCCTTCCCCTCTCCCCCACCCCTATCAGCCCTCAGTTTGTTCTCGGCATTCAAGAGTCTCTCATGGTTTGTCTCTCTCCCTCTCCCCAACTGTTTTTTCCCCTTCTTCTCACCCATGGTCCCCCATTAAGTTCCTCCTAATCCTCCTATACATCCAGCACTATATATTATTAAGTGTAATGATAATATTTTTAGTGGCAGCGAAGTGATTGAATATGCTTCCCTATTTATGAAAATCTTGATTTAGTATTTTGTAATATAGCAATTCAAAGGTCTGGTTCTAATTCCAGCTTATTTTGATACTTGATTTTTGTGTCTGTTAAAGCTGAAAAAGACACCGCATAGGTATATGTAGATGTGACTCGAAGTAGTGTGCCATTGGCTTTGCTTACCAAATCATGTTCCTCATTTTTCATTCCCATCCATCAATTACATGAAGGTTCTTACTGAAATTTAGCTAGGAAAGTTCCATCTTTCCTGATGTCAATCATTCGTTCTTGCAAATTCACTGTAAGGTGTTTCTGTCTCTATATTTTTAACAAATGGGTTTAAAAAGCATTGAAATTCTTTGGAAAAAATTGTAAATAGGTCA
This sequence comes from Proteles cristata cristata, assembly GCA_017311185.1. Lineage (NCBI taxonomy): Eukaryota > Metazoa > Chordata > Mammalia > Carnivora > Hyaenidae > Proteles > Proteles cristata. Next base: position 1,616,327 of record JAESUZ010000713.1, read on the forward strand.
TGAGGGTATGATATAGAGCCTGGCAACTATAGCTAATGATACCATATTGCATATTGGAAAGTTGCTAAGAGAGTAGATGTTCTACGTTCTCATTATGAGGGAAAATAGCATGTGTGATGATGAATGTTAACAAGACTTGTTGTGATCATTCTGCAATATATGCAAATATCAAATCATGTTGTATATCTGAAACTAATATATTGTGTGTCAGTAATTCTTCAATTAAAAAAAGGAAATGAAAAAAATATTTTTTCTTGAGTGACAACTTACAGTAAAATATACTAGTCTTAAGCTCAAAAGAGGATTTTTAAGTAGAAGAAAATTCAGTTTCCAAGTTTCTAAGTGTGCACATATGGCTGCTTTTTTAGGTACCAAACACAAGTCGCTTGCAGCAGCCACATGAAATAATTGTGGAAAACTTCCAGCATCAGTTTTTGTACTGACCCTTCCGTAGCATAAAAATATTTTTAAAAGCAATGGCTTTTTTACTCATCATTAAAAATCACCTTTACCTTGAAGAAATTAACCATACCAAAATATCTGGTGAGCACTAGTTAGCATTCTATTGACATTTACTGGCCATCACAGGAAAAGTCAGCAGATCTGTAATACTTATGATTTTTGTTAAAAAAAAAAAGTAAGAATATCATCTTTAAGTTTGACAATGATTTTACCTTGAGATAACTGCTTTGTCTGTGGGGCGCCATATTGTCTACTACTGCTGCCGTGACAAACAACAATGGACATATGGTCAATGGCTCATGGGTCGAGGCGGACTCTGCTTCTCTGGCTGGGGGTGACTGAGCCTGGCTCTGAGCTGCTTCATACGAGCCCAGACTGATGGGCAGCGACAATCTAGGGAGTATTCTCATGGCTGCAGCAAGTGAGCAGGGATTGGCTAGTGCATTTTAAGCCTCTGCTCATGCAACGGTGTCTAACATCCCATTGGGCAAAATGAGTCACACATTAAACCCAAAGTCAAGAGTGGAAAGAACAGCCGGCCCACCACAAATCCTTGTCAAGGGTATTAAAATGTCATTTTCAAGCAGAAGAATGAAGAATTGGGACCAGTCATGCAGTTTACCACAGGTTCCCAAGATTTTTGTGGTCACTTCTCATTTTGATAAAACATATTATACAAACCACCACAGGGAGTGTTATTTTTGTAACTTTTGCCTGGAATGTCTTTATTTATTTCTATGAAGGCTCTTACCCCATCAGGAGTTACACTAACACAGCTTTTAACTAAGCTGAAACTTTCTTCTTTTTATGGGAAACATTTTCTATTGAATTCTTCTACTGGATACTTTCCCTGCAAGGTTCTCATGCACACACAAAAATCCTTCTTCTGTTCTTTAGTGAAACCCAGCCCTGAAAACTGTCTAGTTGAAGCATGCCCACAATGTCTGTGGTTTCTTCCAACAGAATAACAAACTCCCAGGGCGCCTGGGCGCACAGTAGGTTGAGAGTCTGACTTTCGACTCAGGTCATGATCTCATCATTCGTGAGTCTGAGACTTGCATCAGGCTCTGTGCTGACAGCTCAGAGCTTGGAGCCTGCTTCGGATTCTGAGTCTCCCTCTCTTTCTGCCCCTCCCTCTACTCACGTATTCTCTCTCTCAAAAATAAATAAACATTAAAGAAAAAAAAAAAAAGAAAAACAAGCTTCCCAAACTGTCTGACTTGTACTGATACTTATTCAATTTTGCAACTGTCTTTTTTTAAATATAATTTCCAGCATTATCGTCTGACAGATAAATATGCATTTGTTTTTAACCATATGGTTTTCAATCTATTGTCTGAGCCATTTTCACCACCATGGGAAGAACAAGTGTTCCCACTGGCTGGTGGCGTGTGGTTTCTTTGGTTTCAGTACGAAGACATCTCATACGAGCATTCTAAATGTTTATCAGTCAATTCAGTGAAATGTTGAAGCATACTGGATTGATATCACAGTATTTTAAAGATTGCTGAAAAGTAAGTAGGAGCTCTTTCATATTTTGTCTGCTTGATTTTTTGGTTTGTTTTAATGTGACTTGGTGTACTATCAAAGGAGAATACCCACAATATCTGAAAAGGATATTAAATCACTCCTTCCTTTTCCAGTTACCTATCTGTGTGATGGTGGATTGTTTTCATCAACCACAAATATCATGGCACAACAAATTTAACTCAACAGTAGATTGAAGAATCCAGTTGTCTTCTGGATTTAAGCCAGACACCAAAGGGATTTGCAGAAATCTAAAGCAATGCCTCTTTTCTCACAAATTTTTGTTTCTGAAAATGCAGGGTTTTTTTTAAAAAAATTGTTTTTATATTTAGTTTTGAGAGAGAGAGACAGAGATAGAGTGTGAACAAGGAAGGGGCAGAGAGAGAGGGAGACACAGAATCTGAAACAGGTTCCAGGCTCTGAGCTGTCAGCAGAGAGCCCGACATGGAGCTCGAACTCACGAATGGTGAGACCATGACCTGAGCTGAAGTTGGATGCCCAACTGACTGAGCCATCCAGGCACCCCAAAAATGCAGCTTTAAAAAATGTTTATTTATTTATTTTGAGAGGGGAAGAGATGGTGGGGTGGCGGGAGAAAGAGAGAAAGAGAGAGGGAATCCTAAGCAGGCTCCATACTGTTAGTGCAGAACCCAACGCAGGGCTGGATTTCATGAATGGCAGGATTATGACCGGAGGTGAAATCAAGAGTCAGATGCTTAACAGACTGAGCCACCCAGGTGCCCCTGAAAATGCAGTTCTTTTAAATAAAAATATTTGGGTTAATTTATGATGGATTTGTTACTGTGACTGGTATTTTATTTTATTTTTTAATAACTAAAATAAAATAAGTGTGAGTGGAGGAGGGCCAGAGACAGAGGGAGACACAGAATCTGAAGCAGGCTCCAGGCTCAGCTGTCAGCACAGAGTCCGACACGGAGCTCGAACTCATGAACTGTGAGATCATGACCTGAGCCGAAGTCAGATTGGACACTCAACCAGCTGAGCCACCTAGGTGCCCCTGTTACTGTTATTTTTAAATGGATTAATAAGCGATCTTTTTTGGTAGTAAATATACATAAAATAAAATGTAGCATCTTAGCCATTTTTTAATGTACAGTTCAGTGGTATTAATAAACACTCATGAAAGAAGAATTCGAGAGCTCAGCGACACAGTCAAACGCAACAATATCCGTATCATAGGAATCCCAGAAGAGGAAGAGAGAGGGAAAGGTGCTGAAGGAGTCCTGGAACAAATTATAGCAGAGAACTTCCCCGACCTGGGGAAGGAAGTAAATGTGGAAATACAAGAGGCTCAGAGGACTCCCCTCAGACGTAACTTGAATCGATCTTCTGCACGACATATCATCGTAAAAATGGCAAAATACAAGGACAAAGAGAGAATTTTGAAAGCAGCTAGGGAGAAAAGGGCCCTCACATACAAAGGGAAACCCATCAGAGTGGTGACAGACCTATCTACTGAAACGTGGCAGGCCAGAAAGGAAAGGCAAGAGATCTTCAATGTGATGAACAGTAAAAATATGCAGCCAAGAATCCTCTATCCAGCAAGCCTGTCATTCAAAATAGAAGGAGAGATAAAAACCTTTCCAAACAAACAGAAATTGAAAGAATTTGTCGCCACGAAGCCAGCCCTACAAGAAACCCTGAGGGGGATGCTCTGAAGGAAAGGTTGCAAGGAACAAAGATTCCAGAGACACCACCACAAACATGAACCCTACAAAAGATACAAAGACTCTAAACCCACATATTTCAATAATAACACTGAATGTAAATGGGCTGAATGCTCCAATCAAAAGACATAGGGTAGCAGAATGGATTAAAAAACAAAATCCGTCTGTATGCTGTCTAAAAGAAAATCATTTTAGACGGGAAGATACCTTCAAATTAAAAGTAAGGAGATGGAGAAATATATATCATGCTACAGGAAATCAAAAGAAAGCCGGTGTTGCTATACTTATATCAGACAAACTGGACTTTAAATTAAAGACAATCACAAGAGATGAAGAAGGGCAATACATAATAATTACAGGGTTGATCTATCAGGAAGAACTAACTATCATAAATGTTTACGCACCGAATATGGGAGCACCTAAATATCTAAAACAATTAATCACAAAAGAAACAAGCTTACAGATAAGAATGTGCTAATAGCAGGGGACTTTAATACTCTGCTTACAGCAATGGATAGGTCAACCAGACAGTAAATCACTAAAGAAATAATGGACTTGAAAGATACATTAGACCAGATGGACCTGACGGATATATTTAGAACTTTACATCCTGAGGCCAGGGAATTTACTTTCTTCTCAAGTGCGCATGGCACATTCTCCAAGATAGATCACATACTGGGACATAAAGCAGCCCTCAATAAATATAAAAGAATAGAGATCATACCATGCACACTGTCAGATCACAATGCTTTGAAACTTGAAATTAATTACAGGAAGAAGTCTGGAAAACTTCCAAAAACATGGAGGTTAAAGAACACCCTTCTACAGAATGAATGGGCCAATCAGGCAATTAGAGATGAAATTAAAAAATATATGGAAACACATGAAAATGAAAACACAACAATTCAAAATCTATGGGATGCGGCAAAGGCAGTCCTAAGAGGAAAGTACATTGCTATCCAGGCCTATTTCAAGAGATTAGGAAAAGCGCAAGTCCAAAATCTAACAGCTCACCTAAAGGAACTAGAGGCAGAGCAACAAGAATGCCCTAAACCCAGTAGAAGAAGAGAAATAGTAAAAATTAGAGCAGAAATAAACAACATCGAGACCAAGGAAACAATTGAACAGATCAATGAAACCAAGAGTTGGTTTTTTGAAAAAACAAAATTGACAAACCTCTAGCCAGACTTATCAAAAAGAAAAGAGAGCACCCAAATAGACAAAATTATGAATGAAAATGGACTTATTACAACCAACCCCTCAGAAATACAAGCAATTATCAGGGAATACTATGAAAAATTATATGCCAACAAATTTGGACAACTTAGAAGAAATGGACAAATTCCTAAACACACACTCACTACCAAAATTCACACGGGAAGAAATAGAAAACCTGAACAGACCCATAACGAGTGAAGAAATCGAATCAGTAATCAAAAATATCCCAACAAATAAGAGCCCTGGACCTGATGGCTTCCTTGGGGAATTCTACCAGACATTTAAAACAGAATTAATCCCAATTCTTCTCAAGCTATTACAAAAAATAGAAAGCAAAGGAAAACTCCCGGACTCATTTTATGAAGCCAGCATCACACTGATTCCCAAGCCAGACAGAGATCCAGCAAAAAAAGAGAACCACAGGCCAATATCCTTGATTAATACGGATGCAAAAATTCTCAACAAGATCCTTGCAAATCGAATCCAGCAGCATATAAAAAGAATCATCCACCAAGATCAAGTGGGATTCATTCCTGGGTTACAGGGCTGGTTCAACATTCGCAAATCAATCAATGTGATACATCATATCAATAAAAGAAAAGATAAAAACCATATGATCCTGTCAATAGATGCAGAAAAGCATTTGACAAAATACAGCATCCCTTCTTAATAAAGACTCTCGAGAAAGTTGGGATAGAAGGAACCTACTTAAACATCATCAAAGCCATCTATGAGAAGCCTTCAGCTAACATCATCCTCAATGGGGAAAAACTGAGAGCTTTCCCCTGAGATCAGGAACACGACAGGGATGTCCACTCTCACCACTGTTGTTTAACATAGTGCTGGAAGTCCTAGCATCAGCCATCAGACAACAAAAGGAAATCAAAGGCATCAGAATTGGCAAAGAGGAAGTCAAACTTTCCTCTTCGCAGATGACATGATACTCTACATCGAAAACCCGACAGACTCCACCAGAAGCCTACTAGAACTGATCCAAGAATTCAGCCAAGTTGCAGGGTACAAAGTCAACGTACAGAAATCGGTTGCATTTTTATACACCAACAATGAAGCAACAGAAAGAGAAATCAAGAAACTGATCCAATTCACAATTGCACAAAAAACCGTAAAATACCTCGGAATAAACCTAACCAAGGATACAAGAGATCTGTATGATGAAAACTATAGAAAACTTATGAAGGAAATTGAAGAAGACACAAAGAAATGGAAAAACATGCCATGTTCATGGATAGGAAGAATAAATATAGTTAAGATGTCATTACTACCTAAGGCACTCTACACATTCAATGCAATTCCAATCAAAGTTGCACCAGCATACTTCTCAAAACTAGAACAAACTATCCAAAAATTTGTATGGAACCACAAAAGACCCCGAATAGCCAAAGTAATCCTGAAAAATAAAACCAAAAACGGGAGGGATCACCATCCCAGACTTTAGCCTCTACTACAAAGCTGTCATCATCAAGACAGTATGGTATTGGCACAAAAACAGACACATAGACCAATAGAACAGAATTGAGAACTCAGAAGTGGACCCAAAAGTATACAGCCAACTCATCTTTGACAAAGCAGGAAAGAATATCCGATGGAAAAAGACAGCCTTTTTAACAGATGGTGTTGGGAGAACTGGACAGCAACATGCAGAAGAATGAAACTAGATCATTTTCTCACACCATGCACAAAAATAAACTCAAAATGGATAAAGGACCTGAGCGTGAGACAGGAAACTATCAACACCCTAGAGGAGAAAGCAGGAAACAACCTCCTTGACCTCCACTGCAGCAACTTCTTACTTGACACATCCCGAAAAGCAAGGGAATCAAGAGCAAAAATAAACTGTTGGGACCTCTGCACAGCCAAGGAAACAACCCAGAAAATTAATAGGCAACCAACGGAATGGGAAAAGATAGTTGCAAATGACATATCAGATAAAGGGTTGACATCCAGAATCTATAAGGAACTCACCAAACTACATGCCTGAGAAACAAACAACCCAGTGAAGAAATGGGCAGAAGATATGAACAAGATACTTCTCCAAAGAGGACATCCAGATGGCCAACAGACACATGAAACGATGCTCAGCATCTCTCCTCATCAGGGAAATACAAATCAAAACTACACTGAGATACCACCTCACACCAGTCAGAGTGGCTAAAATGAGCCAATCAGGAGAACTCTAGATGCTGGCGAGGATGTGGAGAAACGGGCACCCTCCTACACTGTTGGTGGGAATGTAAACTAGTGCAGCCCCTCTGGAGAACAGTGTGGAGGTTCCTCAAAAAATTAACAACAGAACTCCCCTAGGACCCAGCAATAGCACTGCTAGGAATTTACCCCAGGGATACAGAAATGTTGATGCATAGGAGCACATGTACCCCAATGTTCATAGCAGCACTCTCCACAATAGCTAAAACCTGGAAAGAGCCTAAGTGTCCATCAACAAATGAATGGATCAAGAAGATGTGGTTTACCTATACCATGGAATACTACATGGCAATGAGAAACAATGAGATCTGGCCATGTGTAGCAACATGGATGGACCTTGAGGGCGTTATGCTGAGCGAAATAAGTCAGGCAGAGAAGGACAAATATCATATGTGTGCACGTATAGGAGGATTAGGAGGAACTTAACAGAGGACCAAGGGGAAGAAGGATGGCGGAAATGGTGGGGAAAAGGGAGAGAGGCAAACCATGAGAGACTCTTGAATGCTGACAAAAACTGAGGACTGGTGGATGTGGGGGGGAGGAGGGGTGGGCATGGAGGAAGGCACTTGTGGGGATGAGCACTGGGTGTTATGTGGAAACTAATTTGATAATAAACTATTTGTAAAAAAATAAATAAATAAATAAAAAATAAACACTCATATTGGTGTACAACTATCACCACCATCCATTTCCATCCATCTCCAGAACTTTTTTCATATGCAAAATGGAAACTCTATATCCATTAAATAGTAACTCCCCATCCCCTCTCTTGTCAGTCTCTGATGACCACCATTCTCTTCTCTGGCCCTAAGATTTTGACTACTCTAAGGAGCTCACATAAGGGGAGTCATAATAACATTTACTCATTTTCTGCCTACCTTATTTTACTTAGTATAATGTCTTCAAGATTCATTTGTGTTGTAGTATGTAAGAATGATCTGATTCATCCATCAGTGGAAGCTTGGGTTGCTTCCATGTTTTAACTATTGTGAATAATGCTGCTATGAACACGGGTATGCAAATAACCCTTCAACACTCTGCTTACAATTCTTTAGGGTATATACTCAGAAGTAGGATTACTGGGTCATATTCAATTTTTAACTTTTAGGGATCTGCCGTATTGTTTTAGATAGGAATTTTATCATCTTATATCCCACCAAGAGTGCACAAGAATCCTGGTTTCCTTTTTAATTTCTGTAGAATCAGTAGTAATGTCTCATTTTCATTTCCAATTTTAGTAATTTAAGTATTCTCTCTTTCTCTTTCTTTCTCTCTCAGCTCATCTAGCCAAAGGTTTGTCAATTTCATTGATTTTTCTCAAAGAACCAACCAGTTTAGTTGATTTTCTCTATTGTTTTTCTCTTCTTTATTTTGTTTATTTTCCCCCTAATCTTTATTATTTCCTTCCTCTTTCAGCTTTTATATAGTTTGTTCTTCTTTATTCTAGTTCAGTTATTGATTTGAGATCTTTTTTTTCTTTAATGTAAGTGTTTAGACTATAAATTTCCTGCCAGCACTGCTTTCTTTATATCCCATAAGTTTTGGGATATTGGGTTTTCATTTTCATTTACCTGTAAGTATTTTCTAACTTTCCTTGTGATTTCTTCTCAGATCCATCAGTTGTTTAAATGTGTTGTTTAATTTTGACAAATTTGTGAATTTCTTATTTTCCTTCTGTTATTTATTTCTAACTTCATCCTGTTGTGCTCAAAGAATATATTTCATATGATATCTATTTTTTTAAAGATCTTTGAGACTTAATTTGTTGCCTCATATATGGTCTATCCTGGAAAATGTCCCATGTGCATTTGAAAAGAATTTGTACTCTGTTGTTGATGGATAGAATATTCTGTGCATGTCTGTTAGAGCTAGTGGTTTCTTGCGTTGTTCAAGTCCTTTATATTCTAACTTATCTTCTGTCTGGTTGTCCAATCCATTATTGGGAGTGAGGTATTGAAGTTTCCAGCTATTGCTGTAGGATTGCCTAGTCTATTTCTTCTTTTAATTCTATTAGTTTTGGCTTCATATATTTTGATAGTCTGTTATTAATTGTATAAATGTTTATAGTTCTTATCTATTCTTGGTGTATTGAAACTTAAGAATGTCCTTCTTTCTCTCTCACAACCTCTTCTGACTTGAAGTCTTTTTGTCTGATATTATTACAGCCACTCCTGCTCCAATTTGATTACTGTTTGCATAGAATATTTTTTTAATCTTTTCACTTTCAGCCTATTTGTGTCTTTGGATCTAAAGTGAGTCTCTTCATTGTTTCCATCCAGATGGCTAACAAACACATGAAAAGATACTCAACATCACTCATCATCAGGAAAATACACATCAAAACTACAATGAGATACCACCTCATATCTGTCAAAATGGCTAAAATTAACAACACTGGAGACAACAGGGGTGGGCGAAGATATAGAGAAAGGAGAACCCTCTTATGCTCTTGATGGGAATGCAAACTGGTGCAGCCACTCTGGAAAACAGTATGAGGGTTCCTCAAAGAGTTAAAAATAGAACTCCCTACAACCCAGGAGTTGCATTGCTAGGTATTCACTGAAATGATTCAAAAATACTGAATTAAAAAGATACATGTACCCCAATGTTTATAGCAGCATTATCAACAACAAAATTATGGTGAGAACACAAATGTCCATCCACAGATGAATGGACAAAGAAGACATGGTATATGTATACAATGGAATACTACTCAGCCATAAAAAGGAATGCGCTCTTGCCATTTGCAATGATGTGGATGGAACTAGAGTGTATTATGCTAGGCAAAATAAGTCAGTCAGAGAAAGACAAACACCATATGATTTTACTCATATGTGGAATTTAAGAAACAAAATGAACATGGAGGGAGAAAAGAGAGGCACACCAAGAACAGACTCTTATATAAGGAACAAACTGATGGTTACTGGATGGGAGGTGGGCAGGAAGGTGGTTGAGGGGGGTGATGGGTTAAACAGGTAATTGATATTAAGGAGGAAACTTATTGTGATCAACACTGGGTGTTGCATGTAAGTGATAAATCACTAAATTCTACACCTGAAACAAATATTGCAATGTATGTGAACTAGCTGGAATTTAAATAAAAGCTTGGGGAAAAAAAGAACTATAAAAAATTTTAAAAATAAAAATAAAGCGAGTCTCTTGTAGACAGCACATAGTTGGATGAGGTTTTTTAAATCCACACTACCAATCTTTGTTTTTTGATTAGAGAATTTAATCCATTTACATTAAAAGTAATTACTGATGAGTTACTTAATTCTGCTATTTTGCTGTTTGTTTTCTTTGTGCTTTATAGCATTTTTGTTCCTCATTTCCTGAATTACTGTGTTTATTGACTTTTTGTTTTTAGTGATTTCTTGTAATGAAGTGTTTAATTCCCTTCTCATTTTCTATCATGTATATTCTATAGCTATTTTCTTTGTGGTTACCATGGGGATTTCATTTAATATCTTAAAGTTATAGCGCTCTGATTTGAATGAATACCAGCTTAGTTTCAATAGCATACAAAACTCTACTCCTTTACAGTTTCATTCCCAACTCTTTTGGTTGTTGATCTCAGAAAGCTACATCTTCATACATTGTGTTTCACAAAATGCAAACTAATAATTGTTTTATTTTGATTTTAAATGAATTAGACCCTTAAGTTGTGTAGAAAACAAGATGTGGGGTTCTAAATCAAAGTTATAATAATACTAGTTTTTATAATTGCCCATGTATTTAATTTTAATTTGACCTTTATTTCTTTATGCAACTTTTAAAAAAATTTTTTTTTATGTTTTATTTATTTCTAGGAGAGAGAGAGACAGCGTGAGCAGGGGAGGGTCAGAGAGAGAGGGAGTCACAGACCGAAAGAGGCTCCAGGCTCTGAGCTGGCAGTCAGCACAGAGCCCGACGCGGGGCTCAAACCCACAACCGCGAGATCATGACCTTAAGCGAAAGTCGGATGCTTAACCGACTAAGCCACCCAGGCACCCCTCTTTATGCAACTTTCAATTACTGTCTAGTGTCCTCCCTTTCAACCAGCAGAACTCCCTTCAGCATTTCTTGTGAGGAAGGTCTAGAAGTAATGAACTCCCTCAGCTTCTGCTTATGTGGGAATGTTAAGTTCTCCTTCATTTTTGAGGGACAGTTTGCCAGATATGGGTGGACAGGGTTTTTTTTTTTGGCTTTTTATCGGTTTGTGTGCTTGTTTTAGCACTTTAAATCAAAGCAGCCATTGCCTCCTGGCTTCCTAACTTTCTGATGAGAAACCTGCTGATAATCTTACTGAGGATCCTTTGTATGTGATAAGTTACTTCTTTCTTGCTGCTTTAAAGATTCTTTTGTCTTTCAACTGTCTGATTACAGTGCATCTCAGTGGGGGTCTTTTTAAGTTTATCCTACCTGAAATTTGTTGAGTTTCTACATTGTTTAAAATCAGGCTTTTCATTAAATTTGGGAAATTTTTGTCATTGTTTCTGCAAATATTCTCTCTGCCTCTTTCTATCTCCTCTTTAATGGTGTCCCACAACTTTTTTAGGTTCTATTCACTTCTCTAAAATCTTTTTTCTATCTTTCTTTCTATCTTATTTTTTTCTAAAATCTTTCTTTGTAATTTCCATTGTCCTTGCTTCAGGTTGGCTGTTTCTTTCCTCTGTCTTCTCATAACAGCTTTTGGATTCTTCTAGTAAATATTTCATTACAGTTATTGTACTTTACAGCTCCAGAATTTCCTCTCTTCCTTCCTTCCTTCCTTCCTTCCTTCCTTCCTTCCTTCCTTCCTTCCTTCCTTTCTTTCCTTCCTTTCTTTCCTTTTCTCTCTATTGATATTTACATTTCATTCATACACCATTTTCTTGATTTTCTTCAGATCTTTCTTTTGTCTTTGAGCATCTTTAAGATTGTTTTCAACTCTTTGTCCAATGCATCTGTCATCAGGGCTTGGAGACAGTTTTTTGGTTTCTTTTTTTCCTTTGAATGGGTCATATTTTCCTTTATCTTTATATGCCTTGTGACTTTTTTTCTGTAGAAAACTGAACACTTGAATTAAATAATGTGGTAACTCTGGAAATCAGATTCTTTACCTTCCTTAGGTTTTGCTTGGGTTTCATTTTGTTTTGCTTTGTTTTGATTGCTGTAGGCTATTTCTGTGCCTAGGATCAGCCTGAAGTATAAACTTGAGGCCTTATTAGAACTAAACCTTTCCCTGGGCTTGTGATGGTGATGATGGCATTTCCAATTTCTCCTATATATGTGATTGCTTTTGAATGTCCTAGTGTTTAATGTCTGGCCCCAAAAGGAGGAAAAAAGAGAAGAGTGAAGGGAGAAAACAAAGGCTCTAGTCATTTAAACCCCCTGGAAGTCACTTGGGCTGGATGAGGCATGGAGGGAGGTGCAACAGCAGGAGCTGTCCGCCTTTGTGTTTGCACCTGTGGGATCAGAAGTGGCCATCAGCAATTAGAATTCAAAGCCCTGGTGTTTGGAGGACACGGTTTTTATTGCCCACTGGCTCCCACAAGCAGCCTGCAAGCAGTTCCAGGAACACGTGCCTGGTCGTGTGCCTCCAGAGTGGGGAAGTAGCTGTTGCTGAGCTAAAAGCTAAAACTGATCCAAGTTTACCATCCGAGCCTTCCCCTGGAAGTTGCAAGTCTTCAACTGACTCCAGAATTCTAAAATAGCTACGTTAGACCGATTCTACCAGTGTAATTATTGTCTGGGTGGAGAGACAGATTCCTGACTGTCATCTTTGCAGGACCCTCCTTGCCTGCCTGATTTTTAAGGGTCATATAAATTGTGCTGCCTCCAGTTTATCAATAAGTAATATCCAAACCCCGAGATACATTTAAGGGGAGGGTCATTGTTTATGAGAATGGACATAAACCTATATTTCAAATAGGCTTATTAATATTCGCCAGGAATATGGCCACCTTCTAACCATATCGTTTTTTTATTTTTATTTTTTTTAATGTTTTATTTATTGCTAGGAGAGAGAGAGAGAGACAGCGTGAGCAGGGGAGGGTCAGAGAGAAAGGGAGTCACAGACTGAAACAGGCTCCAGGCTCTGAGCTGGCAGTCAGCCCAGAGCCCGACGCGGGGCTCGAACCCACGAACCGCGAGATCATGACCTAAGCGAAAGTCGGACGCTTAACCGACTAAGCCACCCAGGCGCCCCCCATATCATTTTTCTAAACAATATTTTACATCAACACATGATTACAAAGAGTTTGTGTGAGTAGTCACAAAATAACAGCTTTGTCTTTATGGTTTATTTGCAGGTATCTTTTGTTGTTGCTTTGTTACCATTGTCTTGTTTCTAAGGGTTGGTTTGATTGAAACATGAGCGCACAATCTGTAAATCCACTTCCCACAGCTCAAATCCCTGTGTTCCAAATTGTAGAAAAGTAAATGCCCAGGGCGCCTGGGTGGCTTAGTCGGCTAAGCGTCCGACTTTCGCTTAGGTCATGATCTCGCAGTTCGTGGGTTCGAGCCCCGCGTCGGGCTCTGTGCTGACTGCCAGCTCAAGCCTGGAGCCTATTTCAGAGTCTGTGTCTCCCTCTCTCTCTGACTCTCCCCTGCTCACGCTGTCTTTCTCTCTCTCTCTCCTAGAAATAAATAAAAATATTAAAAAAAAAGAAAGAAAGAAAAGTGAAATGCCTGAGACTACATGATCAGCCCCTCTGAAACCCTTTGCCCAGGATACCTCCCACTTTGAATGTGCAACATGGCCAAAGAAGATGTGGAATAAATGTGGGCAAGTTTTTTCTAAATAACACTGAAGCATTATTTTATTTTGATAAGATAAATACATATAAATAGAGCTTCTAATATGGATTCCATAATCCTATATTGGAAACTGCTAAGTTAGGCCAATAATTACATGACGGTAAGGACTCAAGAAGCCTGCTTCTCTTTCTTAGCTCTCTGACCCTGTAGTAGATATCTATCCTTCATAAGTTGGCATTTTCCATAAGGTGAGTAATTTTTGGTCTAGTTCTAAGGGTTTAAATCTTCTTTTTCAAAGGTTATCTAAGTGACCTAAACAAAATATAATCTGTACAGTGCAATATAGAAATGTCATGAATTTTTTGTGGTTGGTTAAAATTTGTACCTCTGAAAATGGGCTATGGCTTTTCTTTGTTGTCTAATGGCAGAACCATTCATTTTGTTATAATTAGCTCTGGCAACATTGAGAGAGCCATTTAAAATTAGTCATTTTTTCCTTTCTGAGCTTAATAGACACCTATTTATGCAAAGACAGAGAAAGGATCTTTGCATTCCCAGGAAACAGAGAAAATCATGGGACTGTGCAAATAGTGGTCTCAGACAGCACAGTGGCTAACAGAATTTTATGCCATTCAGGAAATGGGAAAGCAACATGAGCAAGGTAAAGAGCAAATTATGAATGAATTTCTTTTTCTAACAGACTGTCCAAGGAATTAGACAGAGAACATTAAATCCCATAAGAAGAATGAAGAATAATTTGACCTGTTGAAATAGTAGACTGAATCACTGGGAAATGAACAAAGTTGATCTTTAGCCATTCAGCCTCTCCCTTTATTAATAATCATCTCTAATATTTTTACAGCACTTTGCAATTTACATAAGCTTTTCTTGCCAGTGGCGCCCTCCTTCTTCTATTCTTCCTTGGTCCTCATGGGCTTTCATCAAACCTGATCAACTCATTTCCAGTAAGCAGCTTCAAATCTTTTATGGAACAAGGCAGGGTCAAATTGGGAAAAAAAAAATCACTCAAGCAAAGGTAAAAATGACTGATAATGTTTAATGCGTGACCTTTCCAGAGGCATTTGTATTTTACCAGATGATAAGGTCTTAGATGAATCTGTAATTTTATAAATCAGGCAGCAAAAGACGCTTTCCGGGGAAAGGGAGGACATAGGACTTGCAGTGTCCTTTTTGATATTTCTGCAATGAAAATATTTAGGAAGTCATTTTGTCCTCTGGCGAGGTATTCCTCTCCCTGAGTCTATAGATCTGATAGCACATATTTCTCAGATTAGTTGAATTTAATTAATTAGAGTCCAGATTTTCATACCATCTAAAAATATAGACTCTCAGAATTTTAGGAATCGAAAGAATCTTAGAGTTATTTTAGCCAAACCTCTTATCTGTAGATAAGAAAATTGAAGAAAAGAAATTCTAAATCATTTGATTGTTAAAGCCACAAGGTCCAAGTGCTTTAATAATCATGAAAGCTGATGATACGAGGACTAAACATTGAATTGATCAAGAAAGTATCTTGAAATGTATTATCGTTTTTTAGACACAGGTCAAGCACAGTATGCTTGTGGTATCTGTTGTTGTTTTTGTTTTTTTGATAAATCTGCTCGTTGAGCAAGAGTAAGAGATGTTACTGTTCCAGTGCCTATTGTGGTGTTGGTATAATCTGGTATAATCATTACTTTCTGTCCCTAGATTAATCATTATTACTTGCACTAAACTTTTTAATTGTCAATACATTCATGAGATTTAATATATAGCAGACTACTAGAAAAGTCAACAGATTCTTTTTAATACTGGGTTCTTTTGTCACATTACCAAAGATGTCCTTCCTTAAGATACAATATAGTTGAGCTGCTGGATTCCTTGTTAGCTCTACACCATTATAGATTTTGATGGAAAATCTTTAAAGACCATGTTGGCCAGCCACAGTCAATCTTTTCAGATGAGACACTAAGATCCAAAGAGCCACATACCTAATTTGTAGCAGAATCAGAATGAGAGCCTCAGTCCCCTGAATCCGCATCCGGATCTCTGTCCACCATGCCTCGGGGCACCGTTTTACTAGTCCAGAAGTCTCTGGTAGCTCCAGAAAAACACTTGTCCCATATACTTCCAACCTAGAGAATACTGACTAGCATGATTCCTTTGTTGTAAATCCAATTCTGAAAGAGGAGAGGAGGTGAAGCTATTCTCCCAGGCTTCCTGAGATCATGGGAAATGTTCACAAATGATGTGTGAGCCGCTAAGAGTTCGATTTTTCCATTCAGTTCCCTTTTGTTTTGCTTGGCCTTATGAGGAAGGAAAATGTGTAACTGAGTGATAAGTCAATAAAATCTGAATTGGCTGTTTGTTTTATATTTCCCTCATTAAGTATTTCCATTTTGTGCTTAAAATTCAGAAGCTCATCTTAAAGAGCAAAAGTTAGATTCAAGATTAACGTCAAAGAATTTCTGGGAGAACTGACTGAGAAACCAAGATCCTGGTCCTTGGAGGAAGTGTTCTCTCTGAGAAAAGCCTGATGAGTCATGCTGGTTGTAAAAGTTTCTAATCGGCCATGAAAATTGGGCATTTACGATTCAAAGATTTCCTTGGCTGCATCTACCCTGAATCATCTGGAAGAAGATTGGAAAAATCAAAACACAAAAAACAAAACCAAGCAGTCAATTGTCTGGGCATTTTGGCTACATAATGACAATCACGTAGCTGTTTGCAAGTATGAAATGACTGCCTGAGGTTTTTCCCCCCACATTTTAATTTAAATTCCAGTTGGTTAACATACAGTGTAATACTAGTTTCAGGTGCACAATATAGCGATTCAACACTTCCATACATTACCCAGTGCTCATCACAACAAGTACACTTCTTAATCCCCATCACCTGTTTTTTTTTTTAATGTGTTTTTATTTATTTCTAAGAGAGAGAGAGACAGCATGAGCAGGGGAGGTTCAGAGAGAGAGGGAGTCACAGATTGAAACAGGCTCCAGGCTCTGAGCTGGCAGTCAGCACAGAGCCCGATGCAGGGCTCGAACCCACGAACCGCGAGATTATGACCTAAGCGAAAGTCGGACGCTTAACCGACTAAGCCACCCAGGCGCCCCCCCATCACCTGTTTTATCCATCCCCACTCCCCTCTCCAGTGACCCCTGTTTGTTCTCTCTAGTTAAGGTTGTTTCTTGATTTCCCTCTCTTCCTACACCCCCTGCGTGCTTGTTTCTTTTATTTCTTAAGTTCTACATGAGTGAAATCATATGGTATTTGTCTTTCTCTGACTCATTTTGCTTAGCGTGATACTCTCTAGCCTGAGTTTCTTATCCTCCAGACTTGCAGTAATGGACACCTTCAAATTCACACCTGTATTAGCATCAAAGAACAATTTATTTCTACCTGGAATATAATTGGAAATTAAAGGCGCAGATTTTGATGATTACTAACTTAATGAAAAAACATCATTTAGTTGGATATGCAATGCGCAATACATATGATCAAAAATTTGTTGGAAGGAAAATATCAGCTATCCAATGCAACTTTGCAATCGGAAGCCAGCATATCGTTGGCATGATGTCGTATATTTTAAACATAAATGCTCAATAGGACCATTGTTGGAGAAGTTTCAATAGAACGGCAGGGCCTCTGGAATGCTAAGCTCTGGGTTCTATTAATAACTAATAAGAAGGAACATTTACACATAACTTGCAGTTTCAAGGATTTACGCTCATCTAAGAGTTCAGCCAGGAATACCTGGTGCCTAGAAAATGGGAGAGAAAAAAACACACAAATGCAGGAGAGTGTACCAAATGAGGGAGGTCTGTTCTTAGCCACACCTCTTCACCGGTCTTCAGAAGGTTTACTGCTCACAGCTACCAAACATCTAACCAACCGCTAGAAACTTGAGCTTGCTTCTTCACACGAGCAATAGTTACCTTTAAGCTTATATTAATTACTGGGATGATGAATATAATCTGATGTCAATGACTAAGTAATCTGGGCCAGACTTGTCAAATGTCAATGCTTCCGAGATGCCTTCTCTGACCACCCCAGTCCACATATCAGACACCTCTGTCCACCACAATATTTTGGTTTTCTGGAAACAACCATAATTATCTAAAATTAGCCTTTCTTTTTCTTTCCTTCTTCTTTTTTTTTTAAAGTTTGGTTACATGTTTACAGTCCGTTTCCTTGTAAGCATTGTAAGGTCAGCTTTCTCGATGATCCAGTTCACTGGTGGATAGAGCCTGATACATGAAAGACATGGAATAAATATTTGTTAAATGAAAATCCCAAAACCAAAAGCAGGTGGACTTAATTATGTCTTTTTCTTTCCTTTGGAATGAAAGCTAATTTCCAAGTTGCTGTGCAAGGCAGAAACTCCTCTAAGACAAATAGAGAAATTGGAAAAAGTTAGAAATGACTAAAGAACAAAACTGAATAAAACAAAGGGAACCAGATGATTGAAAAATAAAGAATAAAATTAAATGATTATTAATTATTATTAAATGATTTAAATGATTTTATGGGCAAAAATGCAAAAGTAAGCAAAATGATTAAAAAATGAATTTGGCAAAATAAAGTAATGTATTGGGTGGAAGATTTAAAATACCAGGTTGGGATTCACTGCAGTTGATCCTCAGGAATTAGAACCCCGGATGAATCGTAAAGGCAGAGGATCCAGGTTTCCTTGACACCAAAAATAAGAAATTGGTCATTGGAGACAGCCCAGATTGAAACCCTGGAAAGTGTCAATAATTCTGAATCGAAGGTTAAAGGAAATAAACATGTAAATGTCTTAGCACTGAAACTGCTTCTTAGTGAGTGTTCAAAACCCTCACCTTTTATTTTGTATTTTAAATCAGTCAACAGGGTGCTCATGAGCAAAACTGTCTTGCCTCCTTTACTGCATCCCATCAGCCACCAGGTTGCTCCTGATGTCAAAGTAGTGTAGATTTGTACAGAATGTCAGCAACCTCCAGCAGGCAACATTTTGTACCATCTTTCCCCTTACTGTTGGGCATTTGAGTTTGCACTACAACTGTACCCCTGGAATGGAAAAGGAGAATTAATATGAGTAAGGATTCCACTTACAAGTTCTGTACAGACACATGCAACCCATCATCAAAGGCTCGTCTCCATCCTGTGCTATATTTTTATCATAATCTCTACCTAATTCAGTTATGGCTCTTAGCACCTGCAGCTGTGTTTATAACCTTTTCTCCTGGAGGAAATTCTTCCAAAGAAGAGGTTTGTCTAAGTTATCGTTATGGACTAAGTTGTGTCCCCTCCCCATTAATTCATAAGTTGAAGCCCTAACTCATAGTGTGACTGTATTTGGAAATAGGGCTTCTGAAGAGGTAATTAAGACCAAACGAAGCCATGAGAGTGAGACCCTAACCCAATAAGACCGGTGTCCTTATATGAAGAGTTTACCAGGGATCCACACTCACAGATGAAAGATCAAGTGAGGACATAGAGAGAAGCAGCTATCTAGAAGCCAAGTGGAGAGGCCTCAGAAGAAACAAAACCTATCAACCCCTTGATCTTGGACTTCTAGCCTCCAGAACCATGCAAAATAGGTTTCTGTTATTTAAGTTACCCAGTCTGGCATTTCTGTCCTTTCTTATGGTGCCCTTAGCCACTAATACATTTATCTATGATGGAAATGGAAGACTGGCACTCAGCATCCCTTCCAGCTTCCTTCCGGTGTGCCTTCTTGTGCTGTCGAGGCCAGGGAGCTTAGGATACTCTCTTCCAGTCTCAAATGTAAATTAGTTTCACCAATTAATGTGCCCAAGGGAGACTGGAAGGTGGAAGTGAGGCAGGGCTGTCTTCAGGCTGCTGTGGGTATTGCTGGGACAACTAGTGTCCAGTCCCAGCTTGGAGGAGGCTGTGAGGCAGTTTTTGTGGTGGTCCAGGTAGACTCTTGATTGCCAGATGGCAGGTAAGGCAGTGTATCCTCAAACTCAACTGTTCCTGAACGGGGTCTTCTGATTCTTCCACCCCTGATGGTAGCAGAGGCAGTGGCCACCTTGACAATGTTCAGAGAGTCATTTCTGGAATCTTGGTCTAGATGTAGCTCCTCAAGTCCCCTATGTCGTAAGCATTTAATGACCTGTAGAAAATCTCTTTCTGCTTAAGAAAGCAAGAGCGGTGTCTGTTTTTTACAACTGAACCCAAACCTATATAGTCTTTTCTGTGACTTTGGCCTTGAGCACAATGCCTGGCATATATAAAAGGTAAACAAATCCTTATCGTTGTTGTTTAAACCAGTGGTTTTTCATCTTTGATGGGTTTATCATCACCTGTAAGCCACTAAAGAACATGAAGGCCTGGACTCACTGAGGGAGAATAAGTCCCTAGTCTTATTTTTATCAAGTTCCTTAGAAGAGTCTAATGACCACCAAAGTTTGAGAAGCTCTGGTTAAAAATGTCTCAGGCATACCAAGACCAGCCATTTTCTAAGCACAGCGATTCTTTTTATTCTCACATAGACCTTATGAAATCAGAAGTCATATTATCCTCATCTCTTAGATGAGAAAACTGAGGCATAAAGAGCCTTGGGAAAGTACCCAAGATCACACAGCTAGTAAGGAGACATTAAGATTGAAACCCGAAACCCAAAGGACTTAGACCATGAGTCCCCAAGCTCATACCACTATATTCTTATGCTTCAATTCTCTCCTTTTTGAAGATCCTAAAGATGAATCCCATTTAAATTTATATCAGATTCCTCCAAATAAGTTTTAAAACATAACAATATACCAGTCACTCTGGTCAGGTTATTTAGTTAATAAAGGAAAATATTGGGGTAACAAAAATCTTTTTAGCCAAACAATAGTCTCTAGAGTAGATGCCAAAAAACTTCAAAGTCTAATAAAATTTATTTAAATCCAGCAATAGCTTGAAGGAATAATTGCTCTCAGATATAAAACTAATAATTCCTGAATTTTATTACTATCTTTGAAGTGAAGAATACCAAACTGACCCTTAGGTCCCTCCATTCATTATTAGATAAAACATTATACATTTTCAAGAATAGATCAAAATAGTACTATTTAGCTGCAGAGTCCCACATTCTTTTTTTCTTACTAATCGTGTTTCTTATATTTTCAAGATTGTATCTCTAAAATTTAATAAAATCTTATTATTCTTCTAATGTCTAGAAATTAATAATGTAGAGGAAGATATTGGAAATTGTTCAGAGTACTTCTTATAGAGATGTGCAGATGTACAATGAGTAAAAGGAAAATATTCTCCCCTTTTAAACTTTATAAACTCTTTGGTCAATAGAAGTTCTTAATTTTGAATTTATCATTATTAAATGAGATTATTTCTGAAAACTTCTGAAGTTGTCATTTTTAGCAGTTGTTGGGATTGTGAGACAAGCATGGGACCTAAACATTTTTGAGGTAAAAATTGCTCTCATTTACCCCAGAGAGGAAATGTGATGTAAAAGAAGCTGATTTCAAATCGAAGCTCTGTTATTATGAACTTTATTGTGAATTTTGACAAGTTATTTAACATTCATCTTATTTTCTTAATCTGCAAAACTTATAGAAAACAACTGCTACCTTATGAAGTGTTACAAGGGCTAAAGGAGATAATATTAGTTTTTTCCCCCTCCATGTTGAATCTCTGCAGCTCTGGAGAGAAAGAAAGAAAGAAAGAAAGAAAGAAAGAAAGAAAGAAAGAAAGAAAGAAAGAAAGAAAGAAAGAAAGAGAGAAAGAGAGAAAGAAAGAAAATGAAAGAAGTGAATTAAGAAACAAGAAAATGACAACAACAAACCATAAACACCAAAAATAACATTCTGGAATCATGGGAGAGCATGAGATGAATTATCAGAGAATTGGGTGTGAACTTGGAGTTCTGCCCCCATTTTGCGTGATGTGAAGTAATTCTCTTAATTTTACTCTTGGAAAGAACAAATTGCACTCTTATCAAAAGGAAAGAAAATTTTTGATTTCCCAGGTTTGTTCTAACAGTCCATGTTGCAAGAATATAAAAAGTAATTCTTAAAATTTATAAAAATGTTTACATCTTTACTCATATATTGAATACCTTAAAATGTGCTCTTCAACTCTCCACATTTCCTATTCACTTTATTTATTTGTATTGTCAAGTGAAGTCATTCCAGCACATGAGTCATTTGAGATGGAAATATTTATCTGGTGTAATGTGTCAAAGATATTCTTTTAAAGTGTTTCCAGTATGCTTAGATATTAAGTCACACACACACACACACACACACACACACACACACACACACATACACACGGTCTACCTAAAATACCAGTGTGAATCACAACTTCCCCTCCCTTCCTTCTTGAGGCTGAAGTTTGATTTTGCCACTTTCCCTTTCCCTTAACAGAAGTGCTATTTGACATATATATCATGTTTAGTTCCATGAATTAAACTTGTATTATTTTGGGACTCTGGAGAGAATATCACACCTTATTTGGGACCCAGAAGAATGGATCACTGGTCCCAGATGCCAGGAAAGGGGTCCTCTTCAAGGGACTCTAGACCTAGTTCAAGAGGCCAGGCCACAAGAGTGGAGTCTAAGTCAGCAAGGACAAACCAGGAACAGAATAATAAGGCAACAAAGTAAAGGACCAAAGAGCCCCATAAAACAGACAATCAAAATTGAAGTGTGGTAGAGTCAGGATATAAAGGGAGACAATGAGGGGTCAAAGTAGAATAGGACTCTGGATGATGTATGACTATGACAAAGACTTTTAAAGAATGATGTTAACAAGATGGGTACCTCTTGTGATGATTAATTTTATGTTAAGCTGGCTAGACTACAGTGCCCAGTTGTTTGGTCAAACACTAATCTAGATATTACTTGCCAAGGTTTTTGGTAGATATGGTTAGCATCTACAACCAGTTGACTTTAAGTAAAGCAGATTGTCCTCCATAATGTGGGCCTCATCCAATCAGTTGAAGACCTTAAGAGCAAATATAGAGACTTCCTGGAGAAGAAGGTGTTCTGCCTCAACACTGTCACTTAGAAATATTGCCTTAGGAGCACCTGGGTGGCTCACTTGGTTGAGCATCCTACTTTGGCTCTCACAGTTCATGAGTTTGAGCCCTGCATCAGGCTCTGTGTTGATAGTTCAGAGCCTGGAGCTTCTTTGGATTTTGTGTCTCCTTCTCTCTCTGCCCCCGCCCCGTCTCTCAACAATAAGTAAACATAAAAAAATTTAAAAATATATAAATCTTGTCTGAGTATACTGCCCTATGGATTTTGGACACAAGACATCAATTCTTACATAAATTTACAGCCTGATAACCTGCCCTATAGATTTCATATTGTCCAGTTCCCACATGTGAGTTAATTTCTTAAAATAAATCTATCTCTATCTCTATTTCTATCTCTATCTATTTCTTATTGGTTCTGTTCCTCTGGAGAATCCTACTGATAATATATCTGTTGTCATTCTTCTTCTCTAATGAAAAAAATAAAGTTTGGAAGACTCTGCTTCGGGTTAAAGCTGTAAGACTCTAGTCAAACAGTTCCACTTGGAGAAAATTGGAAGTCCTCATTCTTTTTTTGGCCACTTCAGGCATACCTGCTACATTCCTGGCATCACATGAAGTCCTAGGGATACGCCAGGCTCCCCCAGAAGCAGATTCTGAAATAAAAATTTGGGGGTGATCTCAGCAAACACATGTAGCACAGTAGGGAAGTGAGACAGGGCAGGGAAGAAAAAACAGGGTATTTTCATGAGTTGGGGTACAGCTATGTACCAGGGAGTGTGCTGACAACCAAGGATAAAGTGGTGTATTAATTTTGTAGATGTCACAGTATTTAAAACATTTATATATTGAAATAAAGGCATATTTTGGAGTACTCCCTTAGTGTCATGAATATTTTAAGTAAAGCATGAGAACTGAAGGATATTTGAGCTGGGAAACATTGTTTTAGTGTATCTTTGTCTTTTTTCTCTCTATTCTCTGTATCAGATATTTAATTCAATTTCCTTTCTTTGTGTGTCATGCCATAAGTTTATTTACAAACATGCCAAGTATGTTGAATTCAAGAGTTTGATCCAGTTTCAAAGAAACTGTACTTCTTAAAATGTTCCTCTTCCCATTTCATGGATTAATGGAAATGTCCTTATTTATTAAATAGTTGGTGTCTTACTATAAAAAAGGAGGCAACAAATCCAGATCCAAAGTACACAGTCAGAATAATTAGTAGCTGCCACTTATTTTTCACTGAAAATGGCAAATTCTTCTCGAGCCCTCCTCATAGCGCCTCCTACAAACCACAGAGGCTGGGAACCTCTGGACGCTCTGCCCCAATATGGTGCTGATGGAAGTTCTGTGAGAGGCGTGGAGACTCAGGCATGGAGACCCAAGATGGAAGAAATGGTGGCACCACACCAAGTCCTCCTTTCCTCCCTCAGCCTCCTACTTAAAAGACATCCCCTTGTCAAGATACCCACTGTGTTTCTGGCTCCTTGGTTTTGCTCTTTGCAACACACAGAGTGTGTGTGGGTCCCTTCCCTAGGAGCCCTCCTGTTCATGAGCACCTGAGTGGGGGCTGCTGGTTATACACTAGACTTCCATGCTCTGCTCCTAGATGACTAAGCTTATGACATACAGTTTTTGATCTTTCTAGGTATAGAACTTAATCCTAATTCTCTGTATGCATCCAGATGGACAAATTTTACCTTCCCTGGCAGACAAGGACAGGTAGCAATGCCACTTTCAATTTGATCTCAAGTACTTAATATCACAGCTGTTCTAGTCTCATATATGTACTTGCCTTGTACATGTTGCTATGCATTCAAGAAAACTGGAAACAAAAAAGAATGCAGATGGTATGTGAGTTTTCCAGGAGATAATGGAGGAAAGGCCATAGAAAATAAGAAAGAACAATAAAAAAATGACACATCTTGGAGTGGAAAATGTGTGTGTGTTTGTGTGTGTGTGTGTGTGTGTGTGTGTGTGTGTAGTGTAGTTTGGCTGGAGAAGGTGAGAAAGCAGAGCTATGATTAGAGAATTCGGGACAAAATGAGTCAAATAGGTCTTGCTCTACTGTGTTACCTGAAACCTAAGAAAGTGTCTGGAGAAACGAGGCCATCCATCACGTTGCAGCAGTACGTGTCTTTTGCTCCAAGCAGTTCAGATTGTGTGAGAGAGTAACTTATTTCCAGTGCTCACTTCTGCTTGTACAACCAGAAAGAATAACCTAGAATTCCAGTAGAGTGACTTCTAGGTACAGGGAAGTGATCACTGAAAATCATTTATGAACACGCTGTTGTCTTCACAAGTCATCAACTTCTGTCTTTTCTTTTTTTAAATAATAACACTTGCAAAAATTCTGTTCTTGTCAAATAATCTTTTACCCATAGACCTTATTTTGCAAATGGGTCAACATTATTTATTTTTAATGTTTAAAACGTCACCATAATGCTGACAAAAATGCCACGTCAATAAATACTGTAATTTAGATTCCAGACTCTGAAGATCACAAAACCAACACAGTGAACGATAAGTGATCTTGATATTGTCCAATTTTACTTTTTTTTTTTGGAAGGGAACTTTTTAAATTAAAAAAAATTTATTTTAATTTTTTAAAATTCAGTTCCTCTTTATTAAGCATCTGATTATTATAGCTGCTAGCTACAAAGCAATATCACAAATTTTGCTTGAAGTATATTGATGACAAGCACATTCAGAATGCCCAACATTACTTTAATTTCATTGTGGTCCAGTTGGCTCAAATGTCAGTCAGGAATGCTCACTTACAAGTGTCCATATCACAATGCCAATTGGACACCGAAGGTATTTTGGACAATGCAGTAAAACCAACAAGCCATTCTTCTCTATCTTTCTCCCAGGATTGAGGATAAAATATCAGATTATTTCTTGCTACTCTCTTGCGGCTAGAGGTAGTCAGGTGACAGGTGACACAGCTTTGGGTAATATGACACATGGGAAAATCTTCTAGGGGGCTTCTTGGAAAAATAGTCTTTTCTTAAAAAAGAGAGATGTACACAGTCATTGAGAACTCTTTTGTCTTCTTCCTGCCTCCCTTTGCGGACAGTGGTAGAACAGTGTCATATTTGGAATTGCAGCAGCCACTTTAAAACAGAGTCAGTTAACCGAATGGTGAAGGCCAACTACGAATGGCAGAATGGGAAAGAAGGAAGGAGCTTAGAGTTTTGATGATGTTTTTGAGGCATTAAACCAACCTTCGAACCTTTCTTCAGACTTGTTGGCAATAATAAATAGTCTATGATTTAAACCACTATTATTTGGATTTTTTTTTTCATGTATTTTATTTATTTCTTTTTTTCTTTTCTTTTTTTTTTTTTTTACTGTTTTATTTATTTCTAGGAGAGAGAGAGAGAGACAGCGCGAGCAGGGGAGGATCAGAGAGAGAGGGAGTCACAGAGTAAAACAGGCTCCAGGCTCTGAGCTGGCAGTCAGCACAGAGCCCGACGCGGGGCTCGAACCCACGAACCGCGAGATCATGACCTAAGCGAAAGTCGGACGCTTAACCGACTAAGCCACCCAGGCGCCCCTTTTTCATGTATTTTATATTTAACATGAAGCCAACACAGTCCCTGAGATTGTTCATGAAATCGATAGCCCCAATCCTCTCGGTTTACAAGAAATACCCTGGGACCAGCAGTAAAAAGGTGGAGAAATGGAGTATAGTGTAGGGGCATAAAAAATTTTCCTCTTCCATTCTAGGTTCTTTGGCTGGTCTAATAATTAAATTGATATGAGGCTAATTAATGGGAGAAAAATAAACAAAATATCATGGATACCAAAAGCCCACAAAAGATATGAAAACTCAAAGGGCAGCTAGGTAACTGAGGCTTACATAACATTCTGTGCTAAGGAAAGGGGGGGAATAGCTTTCACAAGGAGGCAGAGAAGATGTTTAGGAAACAAAGGTTGTCCTAATATGCAGATCTTAGAGAGAAAGACATCTCTGTTATAGCTGTCATCCTGGTACAGGTCCCCTTTCCAATATAAATTTAAGTAGTTGAATAAAGGGCTTTTCCTGAATCTGCTGGGGTTTAAATGTCTTTAATTCGAAATAATCTTTATATCGAAAGACATATTTTGTGGTAGTAAAATTTGCTTTCCTGCAATAGCATGGTCTGATATTCTGCTTGGATTCAGAAGACAGATCTGACCTCCTTGTCAAGAGTGGTGGCAAGCAGAATCACAAGGGGCTTTGTTCTTGAGGGCTTTTGTGAGCCTTGAGGTATAAGCATCTCTGGGCTTTTGCAGCTTTGGGAGTGCCAAGGAACAGCACCCTGGACAGTAGCTTTGAGGCTCAGATATCACCAAAGCAGGCAGGGCAGATCATGGACTTTTTCCTAACCATATATGTGCTACTTCTTGAGGATTCCCAGAAGTATCAGGAAGAGACTTTGAAGAGGATCCTGAGATCCTGTGCTAACACGTGGGGGCTAACTATCTGGTGACAGATAACTGGGATCACAACGAGTTCATCTGTTACCAGACAGGAGGCCTGTGGCATTTGTGGTACAGGCAACACACAGAATACTTTTTATTTATTTAAAGTAGATTCCTGACAACATAAAATTAAATCTATTCTGCAGGTACAGCATGCTAATAGCAGTGTCTCCTGAAACAATAGCTGAAAATGCTTTCATTGTAGATGGTGCAGTTTAGGCAAGCCTCATTTTTGCGTTCGGCTCATAGGGTGTTTTTGGTTTTTTTTTTAAGTTTAGTTTTTTATTTTTGAGAGAGAGAGAAAGCATGGAAGGGGCAGAAAGAGAGGGAGAAACAGAATTACAAGCAGGCTCGACGTCATTAGTGCAGAGCCTGATACGGGGCTCAAACTTACAAACACACAGGGTGTTTATGATGTGGTCCTCATCTTTGCTCATGAGAGGCTACTGGTCAGTGGTTTCCTCCCACCCTCTTACCCACAGTGAAATCTGTCACAATGTTATATGCAAAATAAATCAAGGCAGAGCAGATCTGAGAAAGGCAGGACTGAGCCCAGAATTTTATACATGTTGGCCCAGAAGTGCCTTTGCTTTGAATTTGAGGGGATTTTGAGTAGAATTCAATCTGCTTTTACTTTTGTTCCTGTTTGTATAGTTTTAAAAAAGTTTTAAGATTTATTCATTTTTGAGAGTGATAGAGACAGAGCATGAGCAGGGGAGGGGCAGAGAGAGAAGAAGACACAGAATCTGAAGGAGGCTCCAGGCTCTGAGCTGTCACCACAGAGCCCGACATGGGGCTCGAACTCATGGACATCAAGGTCATAACCTGTACTGAAATTGGACGCTTAACTGACTGAGCCACCCAGGTGCCCATCTTTGTATAGTTATTTAAAAAATGTTTATTTACTTATTTTGAGAGAGAGAGAGAGAGCAGGGGAGAGGCAAAGAGAGGAAAGAGAGAATCCCAAGCAGTCTCCATGCTTTCAGCACAGAGCCCGATGTGGCCAGATCCCACCAATTGTGAGATCAGGACCAGAGATGAAATCGAGAGTGGGACATTGAACCGACAGAGCCACCCAGACACCCCCTGTTTGTATAGTTTTAACTACTCGGATGAGATTGGATTCCTTTTACTATTCATCTGTTCGGTTGGATCATAGTTCACTCTAAAGTATAGATGGTGCACCTGGGTGGCTCTATTAGTTAAGCATCCAACTCTCGATTTTGCTTCAGGTCATGATCTCACAGTTCATGAGTTCAAGCCCAGCACTGGGCTCTGTGCTGACAGCTCAGAGCCAGGAGCCTGCCTCAGATTCTGTGTCTCCCTCTCTTTCTGCCCTCCCCCTCTGGTGCTCTCTCTGTCTCTCAAAAATAAACAATCAAAAAATTAAAATAATAAAATTTCTAGAAACACAGGTGGGAGTCTAAAGGGGCCTGTCTACCATTGTAGCTCCTTGTGTACTGGCCTCACTACCTCTTTGAGATCAAGAATTTCTTGGGAGAAAGGACCATTTCTTCCTCATCTTTGTATTCCTTGCTTTTCTTAGCACAGAGCAGGTGTTCTGAAAAAGTCTGTTAAATTGAATTGGAAAAAGAGAACAGAGGGCATTCTAGAATTGAATTATAACCCAACACACCTGCTTCTATGTATGTAAGACATAAATCTTCAATACTAGGATTAAGATTTTTTTTTTAAATTTTGTTTGGGCAAAGCTTCCAAATCAAATCCAAACTTCTTAATTGCTGCTTTAAAGACTGCAAATTGTTCCCCCCTTAGAAAAAACTTAAAAATTTTTTTAAACATTTATTTATTTTTTGAGAGGCAGAGCATGAGCAGAGGAGGGGCAGAGAGAGAGAGGGAGACACAGAATCCAAAGCAGGCTTCAGGCTCCAAGCTGTCAGTACAGAGCCCAACGTGGGGCTTGAAGTCATGAATGGTGAGATCATGACCTGAGCTGAAGTTGGATGCTTAACTGACTGAGCCATCCAGGTGCCCCTTTAGAAAAAAATTTTAAAGCCTCTATCTGTGCAAAGGATTGTGCTGGGCACTTTCACATGTGTTGCTACCTTTATTTACTTTCCATTCCCTTGTCAATAACACTGGACATTATTTTTATTTACTCATCTCAAATTTAATATTTAATTTATTAATATTTATTGATATTAATTTTTTCACATTTATTTATTTTTGAGAGATAGAGACAGAGCACAAGTGGGGCAGAGGGAGAATGAGACACAGAATCCAAAGCAGGCTCCCAACGCAGGGCTCGAACTCACTAACTGAGATCATGACCTGAGCTGAAGTCGAATGCTTAACCAACTGAACCACCCAGGCACCCCAATATTTATTGATATTTTAATAATAGGTGCATGTTTCCATATAGTGTCCCCTCAGGTAGGTATTTTGCCTTCCTGTTACAGCAAGAAAGTTGAAACTCTGACAGGGGAAGGGACTTCTTCAATCTCAGGGTGCATAGCAGAGAGGGAACTGGGTTATTATCTGACTCCAGGTACCATGGCTTTCTTCTGCTCCACAGTTCCATCTTCTTTCCTCTCTATGCTTTATGGCCCTTCTCAACCTAAGCATTCTTTCTTTTTTTTTTTTAAGTTTATTTACTTATTTATTTTGAGAGAGGGAGAGAGAGGCAGATAGGGAGGGAGGGAGAGAATCCCAAGCAGGCTCTGCACCATTTCTGGGCTCAATCTTATGAATCATGAGGTCATGACCTAAGCAGAAATCAAGAGTCAGATACTTAACTGACTGAGCCACCCAGGGGCCCCTCAACCTAAGCATTCTTATCACTTTACTTATTAATCACCTCATGACATTCAATCTCAAAAAAGCTCTCTCCGTGGTTTTCTTTTTCTGTTCAAAGTGACGTTTGTGGCGCGCCTGGTGGCTCATTTGGTTAAGTGTCCAACTTCTGCTCAGGTCATGATCTCACGGTTCGTGGGTTCGAGCCCTGCATTGAGCTCTGTGCTGACAGCTCAGAGCCTAGAGCCTGCTTCGGATTTGGTGTCTCCCTCTGCCCCTCCCCCACTCATGTTCTGTCTCTCTTCTTCAAAAATAAATAAACATTTAAAAAAGTGACGTTTGTGCTGGAGATTTATGCACGGGTGGGGTGTTGGGATGGAGAGGCTATGAAGGGTTGGGGAGACTTACTCATCTACAGGTTGGAGAAATTCTGAGTTGTGGGGTCATGTTTGTAGAGAAACTACATGTTTTGTGGAGTCTGTCATTAATTACTTTTACATACTGCTTTTTCCTGCCTCTTTCCAAAGTTGTTTTTAATAAACAAACATGACCAAATAGGTTATTTGGAATCTGTATTTACCATCACAATATTATGAACAGTAGTGTTAGGAATGCCAGGATGTTTTGCAGGAATGCCAAAAGTCCAGGCCTTTAAAATTTCTCAGATACATGCTCTAGTCCTTTGCTACTCAGAATGTAGGGGTTTTTTTTAGATGTTTTTAAAAATTTATTCTTTTGAGAGAGAGAGAGAGCAGAGGAGGGTCAAAGAGAGAGGGAGACACGGAATCTGAAGACAGGCTCCAAGCTCTGAGCTAGATGTCAGCACAGAGCCTGATGCGGGGCTTGAACCCAGCAACCGTGAGATTATGACCTGAGCCAAAGTTGGACGCTTAACCGACTGAGCCACCCAGGAGGTCCCAGAATGTAGTTCTTGAACCACCAGCATCACAATCTCCTTGAAGCTTGCCAAAAATGCAGATTAGCAGCTCCTACAAGAAGCCTACTGAATCAGAGGATCTGATTCAATATTCCATTGAAGTTTAATGTAGTTAGGTTAGAGTAGTTTTTGCAGTAATCTCGGTCTGTTTTCTTGGACTCTTACCTTTTCTTTGTTTAAGATACCTGCATAGACACATTTGAAATTAATTCCGGATTGTGTTGGTGAGGTTATTCTAATGTTGATATTATTCCATAGAGATTTTTTTTCCCAGTTGCCTTTGGGAATGCTATTCAATTAGTTAAATCAGTTTCTTCTAGTTCTACTAAAAATCTTTGATATGTTTCTTTGAAGGCAAGAATCGAGTTTTATTTACCTTTGTGCCCACAAAGTTTCTTGTGTGTAAATTCTCGAAAAGTTGAAAGCTGAATGAATTTTCTTTGTGAAAGCTGGACAAATTTTGAATAAATGATTGAATGAATGAATACATGGAAGAAGAGGAATCTAGATGGTACATCCCTTGGACTGGGGCGATGGCCCAGCCATCCTTGAATCGCCAATGCTTCACAGAAAACCTATCAATAAATGCTTCTCGGTTAAGTTGTAGCTGTTTAATGAGGAGATGTTGTCCATTTATTCCTGGTATAAGACCCCAGAGAATAGAAACAGAAGAAGTGGAAATGAAGTGCTAGTCACCTTCACAATTGTTATCTCAGCTAATCATCACAACATCTTGTGAATTGGCGTTATTTCACAGAGATAGGAATTGAGTTCTGAAATGTAAGCACCTCACCCAAGTGTACACAGCTAGTGTCAGAACCTGGTAATTCTTAGGAGTAATTTTCCATGTAACTGTGTACAGCTGTGTGTCTGCAGAGATTGAAAGGTGAGAAGGAAAGGACCCGTTATAATAAAACACAAAAATACACGACTCTGAAAGGATCCATTACAATAAAACACAAAAATAGACGGCTCGGAGGTTGTCTTGCGCATCAAAGGCTCTGTGGCTCTAGAAGAGGTACGCTAAGCAGGAACAATGGCATGAAAAACTACCTCCAACTAGGACGTTTTCTTCCTCCACCGGAACGGAAGCGCTGGGATCTTGAGCCGCCGGGGGGGACCAGAGAGGAACGGACTCACGGCCCGGCAGTTGCCTGGTAACGCCTGCTGAAGGAGTCCCAGCGTCAGAAGGTCCCGGAGAAGTGTCACCGGCCCTCACCCCGGAGCCCGTTCTCTCCAGCCTGTCCCCGCGGCTTGGCGGGCTAGGGCAGGGGAAATGTTGCAGGAGGAGTCGGATCTTTCTCTCGTTATTGCCCAGATAGTCCAAAAGCTCAAGGGCTCCAATTTGTACGCACAGTTGGAACGGCAGGCCTGGGTGAGTGAGGCCGAGTGGGAAGGGATGGAGACGGGCGGGGCCGGGGCGATGCCGGGGCCTCCGACGGCCACCCGCTCACCGAAGCCGGAGCCCGCAGCCGGTCTCCCCAGCTCGGCCCCGCGCACAGCAAAACCTCCCTTGCAGGTGCAAGCAGCACTGCCTCAGCCTTGCGCGCCGTGTTAATAGATTTTTAAAGAAGGGTGGGGCGCCTCCCGCCTTTCTTTAGGCTGGAGACCGCGGAGCCCATTCATTCATATTGCAGTCCTTTCCAGGGTCTAATTTTTTAAGCCGCTAGCATCAGTAGTGCTGGGTTGGACCACATCTTCTCTCACATTTCTCGTTCCGTGAGGAGGGGGGAGGGAGTTGGACCCCCCCCACCCCCTCGCCCGGGTGCCTTTTTGCTTTCCGTCAATCTGTCACCTTCTTGCACTCCGCCCTCTCTGCAGTGATTTCTTACTTTATCTCTCCACCCAGCATTTACTGAGTGTTTTCTCATGTTTTAAGTTCTTTGGATGCAGAGATCGATCAGGAGATCTTTGCCTTTTTGTGTGAATGTCTTATAAATGGAATCATACAGTATGTAAATGTTTGTGTCTGGTTTCTGTCATTTAGCATAATGCTTTTGAGATTGATTCATATTGTTGGTATTTCACTAGTTCTGTTCCTTTTTATTGCTGAGTAGTAGTTCAGTGTTTGGATGTACTATTTATCCATTCATTGGTTGCTGGGCATTTTCAGTTATAGCTATGGGCTGTTTCCGGTTATAGAGATTACAAATAAAGCGGATATCTACCTTTCGATATAGCTGTTTGCTTGAATATTTGTCCTTTCTCTTGGTTAAATGCCTAAGAGTGGAATTGCTGAGTTCTGTGGTAAGTGTATGTTTATTTAATTCTGTAAGAATGTGCCAAACTTTTATAGAGTGGCTGTATCACTTTGCACTTTCACCAACAATTATGAGGGTTTCAGTAGCTCTGAATCTTTGCTAGTATTTGATCTCAATATTTTATCATTAATTTTTACTTATAAATTACATTCCTCTGTAGGAGCATAATGATATTGTGGTTTTAATTGCATTGCCTTTGTGGCTAATGATATTGAGCATCTTACTATATGTTAATTTCTTCTTTGATGAAGTAGTTTGTGCACATCTTTTGCCCATTAAAAAAATTATTTGTTGGTGCACCTGGGTGGCTCAGTGGGTTAAGCATCCAACTTGGGCTCAGGCCATGATCTCACGGTTTGTGGGCTCAAGCCCCGCATGGGGCTCTGTGCTGACAGCTCAGAGCCTGGAGCCTGCTTTGGATTCTGTCTCCTTCTCTTTCTGCCCCTCCTCCGTGCACGCTCTACTTCTGTCTCTAAAAAATAAATAAATGTTAAAAGAAATTTTAAAAAATTGTTCTTTTATTGTTGAATTGTAAGTATTCTTTATATATGACACAAGTCTTTTATCAGATATGCATCTTGCAAATATTTTCTGTCAATCTGTGGTTTAATCTTTTCATTTCCTTAACTGGATGTTTCAAAGAGCAAAGCTTTTTTATTTTGATGCCAAAAAAATTTTTTTGGCCAGTTTCTTCATTTGTGACTTGTGTTTTTTGTGCTGTACCTATGAATCTTTGCCAAACCCAAAGCCTCAAAATGTTTCTTCTATGTTTGGTTCAAGAAGTTTTATAGTTTTAGCTTTTACATTTATATATGTAATGCATTTTGAGTTAATTGTTTGGTATAGATAGATAGATGTTCAATACCATACCTATTTCCATTACCTATTTGTTGACACACCTATCCTTTCTCCACTAATTTTGTTGGGTCTTGTGTTGAAAATTAACTTAGTAACACACACACACACACACACACACACACACACACACACAACTACTTCTGGCTCTTTATTCTATTCCATTGACCTATTTGTTTTGAATTTTGTAACTTTATAGTAAGTCTTGATAATTAGTTTTCCAACCTTTTTCATCTTTTTCAAAATTGTATTGGCAATTCCAGATCCTTTGTTTTTCCATATAAAGTTTAGAATCATCTTGCAAATTACTACAAAAAGTTTGCTGGGATTTGGATTGGGAATATGTTGAATCTGTAATCAATTTTGGGAGAATTGACATGTTAAGAATATTGAATTTTCTGCCTATGAACAGACTTTATCTCTTTATTTCTATTTTCTTTATTTTCTCTTGGTGTTTTATAGCTCAGTATACAAACCTTGCACATACTGTGTTTAGATTTTCCCATAAGTATTTCTTGTTTTCTTGGTGCTATTATAAATGCTGATTTTTTTTTCTCATTTCAGTTTCCAATTGTTTCTTGTTAGCATGCAGAAATATGACATTTGTATACTTACCTTATATCTTGTGACCTCACTAAACTTCCTTGTTATGGGACCACGTTTTGTAGATTGTATAGATTTTCCAAGTATGTGTGTCATATGTGAATAAAGACAGTTTTACTTCTTCCTTCCAGTCTGTCTACCTTTTCTTTTTTCTTTTTTTGTTTTGTTGCACTGGCTAGTGCCTCTACTGCAGTGGTATATAGATGTGTTCCATTAGGTTGAGGAAGCGCTTTTTTATTCCTTGTTTTCTCAGAGTTTTATTTTGAATGGATGTTGAATTTTGTTAGATACTTTTCTTGTGTCTGTAGAGATACTCATGTGATTTTTCTTTTTTAATATGTTGATAGGGTGACTAATATGATTGGTTTTGAATATTGAACCAATTTTGCAATTCCTGAGATAAATTCTATTTGGTTGTGATGCATGATATATGAATCAAGCAAATATATGTATATACACTAATATTTTGCTAATATTTGCTAATTTTGTTGATGATTTTGTGAATATTTTCATGAAAAATATTGGTATATAGTTTTATAAAACTTTGTCTAATTTTATCAGGTAATGCTGATCTTATAAATTGAGTTGGGAAACATTCCCTCTTTCCTATTTTCTGGAAGAATTTGTATAGAATTGATATTATTTCCTTCTTAATTATTTGGTAGAATTCCCAGTAAGGTCATTGGAGCCTGGAGTTTTCTTGGTGGGAGCATTTTTAATAAAAAAGTTAAGTAAAAAATATATTCAAGGCTATTCAGGTTATTTACTTATTGAATATTCCATGTGTGTTTGAAAAGAATGAGCATTCTGCTCTTGGTATTCTAGAAGTGTCAACTAGGTTAAGTAGACTGGCAATTTTGTTCAAGTGAGTGTGGAGGCTTACTGAGTATGGAAGGGACAAGTCAGCACAGTCCTGGGTCAAGCTAGGCTTGGGTTTTGTTATTACTGTCAATAGCTTCAGTGTACCATTGGCTTCAGATTTGGTGGGCTGCTGTGACATTGTGCTTCGAAAGGGTTCTGGAGTAGTGGAAGGTTTGTCTCGCTGTGCTTTCACCTGCCTCTGCTTGCTTGTGCCACAGAGAGAAGTCTCTCTCCCTACTCTTATCTTTCTCTTAACAGTAGAAGGTTGTTTCTAAGTCCTAAGCTCATTGTAGATACAGGCATTCAGTAATATACAGTCCATTTGCCTTGGGAATGGGTCTTTCTCAGTGCTCCTTCTTCTTCTCCCTTTGGAGCCAAGCTCTGCCTTGTATCTGTGGCAGAATACAGAGATGCATGAAAGAGAGATTCCTGACCCTCACTAGAGCTGGCTCACCTCTGCTTTGTACTGGTGTAGGAGCCTGGGCCCAAGAGAGTTGGTTGGTTGGTTGGGTGGTTGGTTGGTTGGTTATTTGTTTGTTTATTTATTTTTGGATGCCTTACCATGACTAAGATCATTTTTGTATCTATCTCACCCCCAGAGACAATTAATTATTGCCTTGTTGTCAGAGTGGGATGTTTTCTGAACCCTCCCTCAGAGGTTTAAGGTCATTTCCTCGTGTGAGAGGAGAGTTTTTTCAAGGTAGCATAGTTTCATTCCTGTCCTGGAGTGGCAGCTTATCCCTTCTTGTGCACCTGCGCCACACAAAAGGGCTCCCTACAGCTCTCTCTTCTCCCACCATTCTTTTGGGTGGGAGACCCATCGAAAAGAGCTTGAAACTGCATGTAAATTCCCCTTGTGTTTTGAACTCCTAGTTATTCTAAGCTGACATATTACCCCACATACAGTCTACTGTAGTTAAAATTTTAGCTGTATTTCTTCTTGCTTGTATGGTAGCCTCTTTCCCTCCTGTGCTCTGCCAGAGTAAAAGTTTGGAGCCCCATCTGTCCTTGGAGGGGCTTGTTTTTCTCTGAAATTTAATTCACTTGATTGTCCTACAACTTCAATTTTCTGGTGGGTTCAAAAGTTATGACTGGGTAGATTATACCACTTTTTCTCATCATTAGGGTGGGAGAGGCATGCTCCTGAGCTGGCTTTCTACATTCTGTGTATTAGTAGAACTCCAGTAATAGTGTTGAAGGGTTGCATCTATGTCCAAGAGAAAAATTGCTCTGTAATTTTCCTTTCTTGTAATGTCTTTCACAAGCTTTATATCAAGGTCATGCTGGCCTGATAAAATGAATAGAGAAGAGGTCCCTCCTTTTTTATTTTTTGTTTGCTGCAAGAGTGTTATGAGATTGTATGCTTTCTTTCTTAGGTGTTTGAAGAATTCTCCAATGAACTCTGTGTCTTAGATTTTCTTTTGCGAAGATTTTGCTTGTTTCATTTTTTGTTTTGTTTTTTAATTAGCAGACTTTATTTCTTATTTTTAACTTTATTTTTTTTTTAGTTTGTTTGTTTGTTTAGAGAGAGAGAGCACCCAAGCTGTCCGAATGGAGCCCAGTGTGAGGCTCAAACCCACAAACCAGGGGATCATGACCTGAGCCCAAACTAAGAATTAGATGCTTAACCAACCCAGTCACCGAGGAGCCCTTGTTTCTTCCTCCCTCCCTCCCTCCCTCCTTCCCTCCCTCCCTCCTTTCTTTTTCTTTCTTTCTTTCTTTCTTTCTTTCTTTCTTTCTTTCTTTCTTTCTCTCTCTCTCTCTCTCTCTCTCTCTCTCTCTCTCTCTCTCTCTTTCTTTCTTTCTTTCTTTCTCTCTGTGTGAGCAGAGGGCAGAGGAGCGAGGCAGACACAGAGAGAGAGAATCTTAAACAGGCTCCACACTCAATGCGGAGCCCTACTCAGGGCTTGATCACATGACCCTGGGATCGTGACTTGAGCTGAAATCAAGAGTCAGTCACTCAGCCTACTGAGCCACGCTGGAGCCCCTAGTAGACTTTACTGTTTAGAATAGTGTAAGGTTTACAGCCAAAGTGAGCAGAAGGTATAGAGTTCCCATACATTCCCCTTTCCCTTGTACACAGCTTCCCATATTATTAACATCTTGCATTGGTCTGGTACATTTTTTACAATTGGTGAACCGGTGTTGATACACAATTATTAAATAAAATCTATAGTTTATATCAGGATTCACTCTTTGTGTTGTACAGTTCTAATGGCTTTGACAAGTGTATAATGTCACTAGTCATTGTTTCAGTATCTTGTAGAATAGTTGCACTGTCCTAAAAGTCCTTTGTGTCCCACCTACTCATCTTCCCTCCTCTCCTCCCAAGCCCCTGGCAACCACTGACTTTTCTGTCTCTATCATTTCACCTTTAAGAATGTCATATAATTAGACTCATGCACTATGTAGCCTTTTCAAACTGGCTTCTTTCACTTGGTAATATGCCTTATATTCCTCTATGTCTCTTTGTGGCTTGATAGCTTTTATTCCTGAATAATATTCTATTGTGTGAATGTATCATAGTTTATTTATACATTCACCTATTGAAGGACATCATGGTTGCTTCCAAGTTTTGGCAGCTACAACTGATAAAACATTCCTGTGTAGATTTTTGTGTTGACATTAGTTTTCATCTCACTTAGTTAAATACCAAGGAGCATGACTGCTGGATTGTATGATAAGATTATGATGAAACTTTGCTAGAAACTGACAACTTATCTTTTAATGTGGCTGTACCATATTACATTCCCCGTTACCAGTAAATGAGAGTTTCTGTTGCTCCACAGCCTCACCAGCATTTGATGTTATCAGTGCTTTAGATTTTAACCATCCTGATAAATGTGTTAATTTACTGTTGTTTTAACTTGCAGTTCTTTAATGACATATCACACCATGTTTCATCTCAGATGTATATTTCCCATCTGTCTATTTTCTTTGGTGACATGTCTGTTCGGATCTTTTCCCATTTTTAAACTGTGTGCTCTTTCTTATTGTTGAATTTTAAGCGTTTGTCATATACTTTGGGTACAGTATATATATATATATATTTTATCAGTTATGTGTTTTGCAAGTATTTTCTTCCAATCTGTGGTCTTTTCATTCTCTTAACAATATCTTTTGCAAAGAAAATTTTAAATTTTAATGGAACCCAACTTATCACTTTATTCTTTTATGGATTGTGCTTTTGGTGTGTCTAAAAATTAATTGACAAACCCAAAGTCAGTTAAGTTTTCTCTTATGTTATATTTTAGAAGTCTTTAAATTTAGGCAGTGATCCATTTTGAGTTAATTTTTGTTAATGAGGTCTGTATCTAGATTCTTTTTTAATTGTTTGATACAACTTGTTGACATGTTGAAGACTGTCTTTGCTCTTCGAAAAATTCAAAAAATTGCCTTTGCTCCTTTATCAAAGATCAGTTAGTTGACTACGTTTGTATTGGTATTTCTGGGTCTCTGTTCTATTCCATTGATCTGTCCAGTCTTCCACCATTACCACACTGTCTTGATTTCAGTAATTTGTAATAAGTTGAAGTTGAGTGGTATCAGTCCTCCAACTTTGTTCTTATTCTTTAATATTGTATTGGCAAGACTTTTAATAACATTAAATTTTAATAGATATAGGAATATTAAGCTTTTCTATTTTATTGTGAGTTTTGATAAGTTGTGTTTTTCAGGGAATTTGTCCACTTCATTTAAATGATATAAATCATTGGCCTGAAGTTTTTTATAACAAACCTTTGTTTCTTTTTAATGTCTGAAAATTCTATTACAATTTCTGATAGTGGTGATTTGTGTGCATGCATGTGTGGTGTGTGTGCTTGAACAGTTTTGATAGGGGTCTCTCAATTGTATTAATCTCATAAAAAAACAATTTGGGCTTTGCTGATTTTGCCTTAATTTTGTATCATATCTTTATTATTAATTGCCTCCCACTTTCTTTAGGATTGATTTGCTTGTTTTTTTGTTATGTTTTTGGTTTGTTTGTTTGGTTTCTGTTGTTATTAGTTTCTTGAAATGGAAGCATACATCAAGGATTTGAAATCATTCTTTATTTCTAAACCATGCATTGAAGGTTATAATTTTCTCTGAAAGCACTACTGTAACTGTATCCCACAGTTTTAATGAGTCATGTTTTCATTATATTTTCATTCAAAATATTTCTTAATATTTTTTTGTGATTTTTACTTTGACCCAAAAGTACTCGAAAGGATATTTGCTTAGTTTCTAAGGAATTGAGATATTTCTATTTATGTAAACTTTTAGTGACTTGCTTTATAACCCAGTATATAATCGATTTTGCTAAATGTTTCATGTGCACTTGTAAAAAATGTGTATACTGTCACTATTGGTTCAGGTTTATTCCCATATGCCACTGAGGTCTATTTGTTAATGATGCTGTTCAACTTTTCTACAATCTTAATAAATTTTTTTCTGCTTATTTTATCAGCTATTGAAAGAAATATGTTAAAAAATCTCCCACCATGATTATATATTTGTCTATTTCTTTAACACTCTCAATTTTTTGCTTTCTATATTTTGAGGCTATTTTATTGGTTGTAAAAGATTTATATTGTGAGATCTTCTTGATGGCTTAACCCCTTAATCATTATGAAATGTCCTTTATTTCTAGTGAATTTCTTGCCTTAGAATCTGTTTTGTGATGTTAGTATACCTGTACCAACTTTCTTTGATTAGTGGTTGCCTAGTATGACTTTTTCTATACTTTTTTTTTCACCCTTCCCATGACTATATTTAAGATGTGTCTCTTGAAATCATCAGCATAATATAGTTATTTTTAAAATCCAGCCTAATAACCATTGTCTAAAAAATTTTTTTTTTAATTTTTATTTTTGAGACAGAGACAGTGAGCAGGGGAGGGGCAGAGACAGAGAGAGAGGGAGACATAGAACCTGAATCATCTGAGCTGTCAGCACAAAGCCTGACACAGGGCTCAAAGTGAGATCGCCTGAGGGAAAGTTGGACCTCAACCGCTCAACCACTGAGCCAACCAGGCACCCTAGTCATTGTCTTTCCGTTGTATTGTTTAGTCTATTTATATTCAATGAATTTACTGATATATTGGGTTTTTAATTTCTTGTCTTAATATTTGTTTTTTATTTGCTCTATTTGCTTTATATTGTTTTCCTTCTTTTTCTAATTATTCAACTATTATTCAAATGTTTTGTTAGTTTTCTATCCATTAATGTGATAATTACACAGTGTTTCACTGTTTTTTAACTAGCTACCCTAGATGTTACAGAATTTAGTTCTGATTAATCTTACATAAATTATATATGTAATACATAAATCTCATATAAATTATTACTTTTGCTGTTTTTAATTTTAGAACTTAGAACACTTTACTCATTTATGGTGCTTTCCTTTTATTATTTTTGCCACACCTTTTGTGTGTAATTTAAATACCTCAAGACATTGCTGTTATTATTTTGTAGTGTCAGTAGTCCATATTTACTAATTTTTAACCATATTTTTTCCTTCTTTTGTTCATCATTTCCTTCTACATTTCCATATTTACTCTGGGATTATTTTTCTTTTATGATAACTATTTTTAGTCTTTTTTCAGTGCAAGATTCCTAGTGATGAATTCTTCAGTTTTATTTGATGATGATGTCTTTATTTCATCTTCATTATTGAAGGATTTTAAAGTTGGTAGTAATTTTTTTTCAGCATGTTGAGACTTTTTTTGGATTTTGGTCTCTGTTTTTTTTTTTTTGTGAAGTCAGGCATTAATTTTTTTGTTAGCCACTGGTATGCCCTCCACCCCAGCATACCCTGGCTGCTTTTAACATTTTTGTCTTTGGTGTTTGGTAGTTTTGTTAAGATGTGCTTTGGTGTGTTATTATTATTTGTTTATTTGTTTTATTATTTGTTGTTTGAATTATTGTATTGTTTGTATTATTGTTGTTGTTTGTATTATTATTATTTAATTTATTCTGGTTTGAGGTTGTGAAGCTTCTTAAATCTGGGGTTGATATCTTTCATCAGTTTTAGAAAATTCTTGGCCATTATTTGTTCCAATATTTATTCTGCCACATTTTTCTCTCTCCTCTCTTTCTGAGGTTTCAATTTATACATGTTAGACTTTTCACTGAATCCCACTTGTCTCCAGTACTCTTTTTCTATGTTTTCCATTATTTTTTTTCCTTTGTGCATCAGTGTGGATCTTTCTTTTGACCTTTCACTTCACAAATCCTCTTTTAGGCTATTTTCATATCTCCTGGCAAATCCATCTAATGAGTTCTTACATAGTATATTTTTCAGTTCAATTTCCAGATGGTTCTTTTTTATTGATTCCAATTCTCAGATAAAATTATCTGCTTTTCATCTTTTTGTCTATTTTTCCTCTTTTTCAAAGAACATAGAATTCATAATTATTTTAAAGTCCTTGTCATTTAACATCAATATATAGATCACATGTAGATCTCTGTTTGTGGTGTTATTTTCTCTTAGCTTTGTTTATTTAATTTTGTCTGTCAGAATGACTGTTAAATTTTTATTTGATGCTAGACATTGTGTATGAGCACTGTACAGCCTCTAGATGATATCATACTTTATTGAGGGTTTACCTTCTCCTCCACCAGGAAGATAGTCCTGTGACTGGTTACACTAATCCAGTAGGGAATGTTCTGTATTGAGGCCAGGTTTTAGCCTCTTTGGCTCATTCCTCCTCTGTTTTCCTGGCTCTCCAAGGTTTTCAACTAAGAATTTGATGTATTCTAGAGTCCTTTTCCCCTTGGGTCCCAATATCTAATCTTTTTCTTGTCAGACTATTAAAAATACTTTTCAGAGGTTTCCTGCTTAGGTGCCACCCTGAGATCATGACCTGAGCTGAAATCAAAAGTCGGATACTCAACCGACTGAACCACCCAGGCACCTCAGGTCAACTTCCATCTTAAAATTGAATTTGTTCACTTATCCTCCAGACACTAGAGTGATAGCCTAATCCAAATTGGATATTTAGCACCAAGATCAACATTGTTATTTTGTATCATTCATTATTTGTATTTAAAATGGATGTTGTGTAAAACCTCAAATGTTATTTCCATTCCATTAAGTGTTTAATAAGTCTCATTGCTCAGATTGTTATTATAAATAATAGAATTGTAAAAGGAAGGAACCTGAAAGAAGATAGGCTTTGGAGAGAGAAGGAATAATATAACTGATAGGATGTTGTCATAAGTCCAGAGTCCCAGAGCATCTCAATGCTAGTGTCCCTTACTAAAAAACTATGGAATTATATCTCACATATTGTTTTTTTATTTATCATTATCAGAAATATATACATAGATAGAGAATTTAGAGATCATAAAAAGGAGAGAAGGAATTGACATTGATTTATCATTTATTATAGAGAAATGGATATTTAATGGATTTAAATAGATTTTAATTAAATATATTTCCTTTAAGACACGTATAGATAGAACATATATTGGTACTGAAAGACTGTGCCATGAGTAGAGCTTACTATCTTCTGTCTTTTTTTCTCCCTGTAGAGTGGGACTTGGATATATATGGTGAAGCTTCAGATTGGACTACCAGAGTTGATATATAAATTAATAAGTTAGGGACTCCGCTTGTGTTTGGTGTGTGACCTAGGGAATGGCATCACCTTTACCCGCATCTGGCTTGGCTTTTGTTATGTTCTTTACTCCTGAAAAGGGAGACGGTTGTAGGAGTGATGACAATACTGACTTCCTCTTTGGCCCTTCATTTTGTTTGTGTTCACTGGCTCACCTCTCTGGAGCTACATGTCCCTGGCCCCTGGGAGGTTCATATATATAACTTAGAAATGCCCACCAATACCAAAGCTAGGATGAGAGGAGGCCTGCTTTGACCTCCCATGAATTCGTTAAAGATAACATAATCTTTCTCTTTCCTGATGCACAGTTGTGCTACAAGATCTAAAGGTTAGCTGTCAGTTAGGTGTATGCAGACCCTTTGATCTCACGACAGTGCCCTTCTACACATCGCACTATAAAACCCAAGGTCACACGAGGTCTAGGCTTGATGGAGAATAAGCATACAGCACCTGAATCGTCGTCTGCCTGATCCACCCCTGTCAGTAAGTTACCTGGTAAAACCATGTAAAATGTATGGAGTTTTGTTTTCTGTCCTTCGCAGTTTGGGGGATACTTTGCTCTCCCTTGCCTATCTTTGAACACCAGTGAAGATAGGCATTATGGTGTATAGAATTTCAAAATAAGGAACCTCTTTTTCATAGAATTTATGTACTTGAGGCATAAGATAACTATTAAAATATGGGTTTGCTTTGAGTAAGTATATCTCTGGATTTTATTTCAGCACTGGATTGATTAGAGAAGGTCACGCAGGGTTTTTAAATTAGATAAGGCCAAGCTGAAGCGAGGGGAAAGATTGATTACTCAGTGTGAACTGCAGACTGGCTCAGGCATAAAGTATATTATGAAAGGAAGCTAAGAAGATATGGAATGAGGGGGATACATGCTAGCAGGGAAGTGAGTCAGCTTTGGGACGTCAGCAAAGGAAAACCAAGGAGGGATCCATCTTCAGGTGAGAGAAACCAGAGCAGGGCCTGAATTCTACAACACAGATTGAGTGTAAGGCCTGGCCAGCTTGCACAGAACCAAAATGTCCAATTTGTAGCTAAAACTCAGTCCTGGCTACAATGCAGGTCCACTTGGACTACTTGGATTACAGAAACAGACATGGTCTACAGTTTCAGAAAGAACCGAAAGTATTAGGAAGGACTGGGGATACCCAATTCAGCA
This sequence comes from Proteles cristata cristata, assembly GCA_017311185.1. Classification (NCBI taxonomy): domain Eukaryota; kingdom Metazoa; phylum Chordata; class Mammalia; order Carnivora; family Hyaenidae; genus Proteles; species Proteles cristata. The sequence goes on from JAESUZ010000713.1 coordinate 1,660,666, forward strand.
TGTTTTATCGGAGCCTTTCTTCTGTGCTGGTGATGGGAGAAATCAGACAAAGTCCAAACAGCAGTATTAATGATAAGAATGTTTGCAGATTGATGTGGGAATGAGCATTTATTTATCACATTTTTTCTCAGCTTTAAAATAATTTTTTAAGTAATCTGTACACCCAGCATGGGACTCGAACTCATGACCCTGAGATCAGAGTTGAATGCTGTACTCACTGAGCCAGCTAGGCACGCCAGCTTTTTATGTCCCTCGATACATTGTGAGTTCCTCGAGGGAGGGAGAATGACATCTTGTTTTTCTTCTATGTTCAGTAGCTGGCACATAGGAAGGGTTCAATTAATTATTGAAAGAAGACTGCAAATAAATAAGATATAAATATACTGAAAGGACACAGCTTAGGATAGAGAAGGCTTGGATAGCATGCAAGGTGGGAAGATTAGAGTGAATTCCCAATATAGCAACGGCGAGAAGGTAAAGCAGAAGGTTTCTGTTGTAGGACACTTCTGCAGAATGAAGGACTTCAGTTCAGAACAGGTCTCCCCAAAATGTGTCTCATTGGTATGTGGCCTGTTTTGAACCGAAGACAATCAAGATCTTTCAGGCTCAACAGAAACTTTTGCCTGACTTGACTACCTAAAAGAATCTAAATTGGGTGTCTTTTCCAGAGTAAGAATTATTACTAGAGATAAATTTTATCAGAGTGACCCACCTATATGGCAGGGCAGACATCTAGTTATGAAAGGCACTTGTCCTCAAGAAGGCCAGAGTCTAGCACAGTGGTTCGTAAAGTATGGTCTCTGGATTCTGGTGGCTCCTAAGACCCTTTCAGGTCAAAACCATTTTATGTAATACAAAAGCCATTAAAAAAATTATTGTGCTTACATTTGCACCGGCACAGAAGCAATGGTGATGGGTTTAACCTCCAGTATCTTAGCTCAAAACCGGGAACTGGTACCAAACTCATTCCAAAGTAGTACCAAAATAGTAACTGTATTCTTCACCACCACGTAGTCACAGTTAAAAAAACAAGTCCGTTTTACTTGAGTGCCCTTGATGAAACAGTAAGCAATTACTAATTTTATTAAATCTCATTCATTGAATACACATCTTTATACTATTCTATTTGAGAAAATAGAAGGTATGCGTAAGACATTTCTGCTATAGATTGAAATATGATTATCCAAAAAAAGTATTCCTCCTGTTGAGATACAAGCTGAATTGCGTAGCTCCTCCCCCTCCTTTTTTTAGTGAAACACCATTTTTACTTGAAAGAGCAATTGACATCTATTGTTATTTGGACTTGGGTATTTGGCAGATATTTTCTCTAAAATGAGTAACATTGACCTGTTATTTCAAGGAAAACCATTATCTGTTGCCAATGATAAAATTCAAGCTTTAAATAAAAATGAGGTTCTGGCAGACTTGAATCCACCACTGTGAAATTGATGGCTTCCCAATACTTAAAAAGACTTCTGATGATATCGATGGTGATGTTAAAGAATGTTACTTTTTGATGTTTTTTGATGAAATGTTTTTGATCTGCATCACTTCATATATTCAAAGTGATCAGTGTAAAATGTTATGAAATCATGTGTAGGTAGAAGGAAGGATGATGCATGTTTATGAAATAAAATATGAAATAAAATATGAAAAGTTTATTGATGTTCAGATTCCACATTGCAACTAATTTTTAGGTAACTACTAGTCAAATTTTGGTATACTATTAAAGGAGAATATCTACAGTAACTGAAAAGGATATTAAAATACTCTCCCCTTTCCAGTTACATATCTGTGTGACACTGATTTTTTTCATACACATCAATTGAAATAACAGTGCCACGGATGGAATATCACAGCAGATTGAAGAATCTAGCTGTATTCAATTAAGCCAAACATCAAAGATTTATTGAAATGTAGAACAATGCCTCTTTTTCTTACTAATTTTTGTTTCTGAAAATACAATTCTTTTTAAATAAAAATATGTAGGCTAATATATAATGGTTTTATATTGTTATTTTTAAACGAGTTAATAAATAATTTTTATTGTGATAAAATATGCATAAAGTTTACCATTTTAACACTTTTTAAGTGTACAGTTCAGTGACATTCATTAATTCACATTGCTGTGCAACCATCACTAACCATCCATCTCCAGAACTTTTTCGTTATTCCAAACTAGAGTACCCACTAAATACTAGCTTTCCATTCCCACCTTCCCCATCGCCCCTGGCAGCCATCATTCTACTTTCTGTCTGTGAATTTGACTTTTCTAAGTACTTCATAAATGTGAAATCATATAGTATTTCTCTTTTTGTGACTGGCCTACCTTAGCATAATGTTCTCAAGTTTCATCCATGTTGTAGATGTGTCAGAACTTTCTTCCTTTTTAAGGGCTGAGTACTTCATACTGTATACATATCGAATTTTGCTTATCCATTCATTTGTCTGTGGACACTTGAGTTGTTTCGACATTTTCATTATTGTGAATAATGCTGCTGTGAATATGACTGTACAAATATTTGTCCAAGTCCCTGCTTTCAGTCTTGAGTATATACCCAGAATTGAAATTGCTGGATCATGTAGTAATTCAGTTTCCAATTTTCTGAGGAAATTTCATAATAACAAACAAATGTGTTTTTTCCTGTTTTAATTTCGAATACTATAAATATCAGTTGATATCATTCACATAAGGTACTCTCAGATCCTCAATTTTTAAGAGAATGAGGGTCCTGAGCATTAAAAGTTTGAGAATTAGTGGTCTAGTGGAATGAGTAAAGTAGAGAGGTCAGTTAGGAAGTTACTACAGTAGTGGACAGATTGGACTAGACTTTGCTCAGAGAAGAATGGGCAGGGTGGTAAGAAGAATCTGTCATACGAAGAGAACTTGGAACATCTGTAAATATATGTGACCTTGAAAAATGAAGCTTTTAGGGAAGACTCAGTAGTTTTCTTCCAATATATGAAGGTCTCTTATAGAAAAGGGATTAGGCTTATTTTCTATGGCAGTGTGTGTGTGTGTGTGTGTGTGTGTGTGTGTATGTGTTATGGTGGCAAATGGTAACAGTAGTCAATTTTAACTCATAATAAAGAATTTTATAATGGAATAATTCAGAGATGGAATTGGCTAAGGTAGGGAGATAGTGAGTTTCTAAGCCAGAAAGCTAGTTTAGAGTTTCTGAGCTAGAGTTTCTAAGCTACAAAACCACTTCTAGAGGAGAGTCAGTCATTAAATAGTTAGCTGACCTATAAGAACTCTGTAGTTTCTTTTAACACTGAAACTCTGATTCTTCAGATGTAGAAAGACGAAGTCCAAGATTAGCATGATGGCATGGTGAGAAACGGATAGGGTGGAGCCTCTTTAGAGGAAATTAAAACATCATTGGAACCCTCTTTGAAGACCTAGCTGTGCACTGGTTGTCCTTCATGGGGTACTAGTCGCATGTTACGTCCCAGTTTCTTTGACTCACCCATGACATTAGCCACTTTGTTTCTCCAATTTTCTTTACTCATCGGGTTTAGAAATTTAAGATGGCCAGTGGCTAATGCTTTGGATTAAGACTGTTATGGTGGAAGTAGAAAGAAACTGGATGTTTGTGTGTGTGTGTGTGTGTGTGTGTGTGTGTGCATGTGTACGTGCGCACGTGTGTATGTGTCAGAGGCAGTGGGGGGCAGAGACAGTCATGTGTTTTTAGAGTGCAGGATGGTGGAGGATATCAGAAATGCCAGCATAAATAAATGGGTGAAGGATGTATGCAGGGCAATGTACACTCTCATTAGATGATATTTTTGATCATACTTTTGCCAGCTCTTATAGTGAGCTAAGGGGCTTTTGTTTATAGATTTTGTTTCAACTTTGTTGTAGATATTTTAAAAACCTGTACCTCCAGGCAGTCCTTCTCTGGAAGCCTTTTACAGTTAGTCCATTGCCATTGGGACACTTCTAATATTTTATAATACAATTTTAATCTACTGGACTTCAGCCCAAGAAGAACTTTGAAATTTTTTTATTTGAGTCTCACAATAACCTAGTTCAGGTATAACTTTCCCTCTTAGATGAAGAACACTGTGAATAAAGAACACAGAGAGGTTAAATGACTTGACCAAGATAATAAATAAGGCTGAGAGATAATTCAAGGTCTTCTGATGCCATATCCTAGCCTTATTTAGTCCCAAGTAGTTTCAAAACTGTGCTCTGATACACCCAAGGACTCAGAAAATGTCCCATTCATTGAAAAATTCTTAAGTTAAAAATATATTAAGAAGCAACACTCTTTCAGATGCATTGTTATATTGAATACTTTATAATCCACTGTTGTGCTTCCAAATTAACTTGTCTCTAAATAGGTCCCAGGAAAAAACTCTATTGCTTTCATCATCATATGTTAAATACACTTATAAAAGTGTCACTAATGAGGAAGGATACAATTCTACACCAGTCTTTCAGAATATTTAGGCCTCGGCTTATGTGCTTCTGGTTCACTGTGCAAATGAGGATACTGCTGCAGGGGGCAGGCGCACCTGCTCAACAAGGCTCCCTTTGTGGTGGCCTGCTGCATTGTGGGACCAGCAAGCCAGTGACACATCACGTGGGAGCAACTTCATGATACGAGTAGGTTTGGCAGTTATAAGCATCAGAAGCTGGTCTGGTTTTTATATTTACAGTTGATGATATCAGTGATTTATTTTCAAAATAAAAATTTCCCATTACTCTTCTGATTTCCCGCAGCAGTTTAATTTGGGAGTGTGCTGACATTTCCAGGAAGGCTATTAGAAATGCAAACACTGGAGCGCCTGGGTGGCTTAGTCGGTTAAGCATCCGACTTTCGCTTAGGTCATGATCTCGCGGTTCATGGGTTCGAGCCCCGCATCGGGCTCTGTGCTGACTGCCATCTCAGAGCCTGGAGCCTGTTTCAGTCTGTGACTCCCTCTCTCTCTGACCCTCCCCTGCTCACGCTCTCTCTCTCTCTCTCTCCTAGAAATAAATTAAAAAAAAAAAAAATAAATAAAAAGAAATGCAAATACTTATCTCTGTGAATCAAGACTCTTTCCTTATATTGAGCAACCAAAACAAAGTGCAAAAACAAATCGAATATTGAGGCTATACCATAATAAAGATATACATTTTTAATATAACTATACCTTCAACAATGAAAGAACACTCATTTGCACTGTCTACCAATATCACTTTTAGTGTGTTTTATATAGTACGGTTTTTCAGGGTTCAGATTTCATTCAAAAAAAGGGCTATGCTGTGATACTAAACATGTTTGAGAACTGCCTTACCATGTTGTCCTCCTATTCCTGACCTGCTTTTGATTTTCAACTTTTTCAAGACTTTTATAATTATATTGATGATTATGAATTTGGTTTGCCTTTGACTAAAAACATATATCTAGGAGGTCTAGCAAACTTAAAATGTTGAAAATGTTTAGAAAGAACAACCAATTTTTTCTCTTGAAAGTCTTTAAATTATGCTAGTTCTTTTTTTTAATGTTTTATTTATTTCTGAGAGAGAGAGAGAGAGAGAGACAGTGTAAGCAGGGGAGGGTTAGAGAGAGAGGGAGACACAGAATCTGAAACAGGCTCCAGGCACAGGACCCAACATGGGGCTTGAACCCATGAACCATGAGATCATGACCTGAGCCGAAGTTGGACACTTAACTGACTGAGCCACCCCAGTGCCCCAAATTATGCTACTTCTGAGTCATTTCCAAATACAGTCTTAGTAAAAGAAAACCTATTTTCTTTTACTCTGGTACTTTTGAATAATGAGCAAGGTTTTGCAGCCTTTAAAGTCATATGAATAACAGAATGGAAGCCAGTCTTTTTTGTTAAATACTATTTTATAAAATTCCTTGTTTATTTGGGTGAAAATTGGTTCACAAGGCTAAAACATGGTTGGATCAATATGATTTTGTCACGCCACAATTACTAGAGTTAATACTTGATATACGAAAATGAATTTATGGTCCTTGCCTTGAATTTAAGAGTCAAAAAAATAGATGAGCTGAAAATTACATTGTAATCTGATAAATGCTATCAGAGAGGAACGGAGTGTACCATCTTTGTAGGCAGATGGTAGGGGGGCCTGGAACCTTTAAAGTAGATAATAGTTGGGGGATCAGTGAATGTAGTTCACTGTGACTAGAGAGTAGGGTGTTTTGGAGGAAGAGAAATGAGAGGATGTTGTTAGCTTGGTAGAGGAGCAGCTGATGAATTTGGAGAGGTAAGTTGGTTTACCCTGTGAAGGGCAAATGTGCCCTTTTGAAAAGTTAAGACTTCCTGTATATGCTGTGGAGATTTGCAGTCAGGAAAGCCTTGTTTTAGGAAGAAAATGTTGAAGGATAGATTTAGTAATAGGACAAATTGGTTCATTTATTCAGTAAACATTTATTGAGCACCTACTATGTGAAAGTAACTATTCTAAGCACTTGGGATACAGCAGTGAACAGAAGACAAAGACATCTGCCCTAGAGAGCTTACCACTTCTGGTGAATGATGAGAGATAACATACCAATAAACATAGCAAATAAATGAATCATTTTGTATATTAGGAGGTAGTAAATGCTAAGAAAGAAGACAAAGTAGGCTAAGGGAGTGTGAGAACGCTCCCTAGGGAGTAATAGGAATGTAAATAAGGCGGCAAGATGTCCAATTCGGAAGCTGTTACATTGATCCAAATGAGGAATGGTGAGGGCTTAGGTTGACATGTGGCACTTTAGAATGGAGAGAAAGAATAAATTGAGAGATGTAGTGTTTTTTTTTCTTTTTTGATGCTTTTTATTGTAAAATAAAACACAGATAGAAACTTTACAAAGCAAGCTTATAATGTAATGAATTATAAGATGAACAACCTTGTAACAACCACCCTGGCAAAAAAATGAAACTTTGCCACACCAGAAACCCCTCCATTTCCCCGCTCCAATGACAAACTCCTCCCTCCTCAACAACCTGATTTTTATGGTAATCACTTCCCTGCATTTCTTGATAGTTTTATTAACCAAGGGTACATCCCTCACACTAAGACACCCTAAGTCTTTCCAATTAAAAACAAGATTTTTAAAATTTTTTACAGGTTTTCTACAGGTTTTATTCTCCTTCCCTTTGTTTTCCTTACACTTTATCAGCTAAAGAACAGAGACTTTAGACCTTTAGAATTTCTCATATCCTGGATTTTTCTGATTTCATCCTCATGGTGGAACTTAACATGTTTTTCTGTCCTTTGTAGGACTTATACATTGACAGTGGGACCAGGGTCTTGATCAGACGGAGGGGTCATCCCTTTGGTCATCGCCTCTGGCAGTAGAGTGTTCTTTCATTAAGAAGCACATAATGCTGTCTTTTGTAATGTTAACTAACAGCTATTTCTGCTCAGTACCTAAAATTAGTACTTTATTAGAGGTTACAAAATGGTGATATTCTAATGATATCACATCCATTGTAGTTATTAGCTGGAATACTTTTTATGAGGAACATTTCCCCTTATCTATTATTTAGTTACCCTGGGGTGCAGTTTCTATAGGAAAGGCAAGATACATGCCTTTTCCTTTATTTATGACTTTTCAAGCTAATACAATGGTTCCCTGTCATCGTCAATTTTTATTACCATATCAATATTTTCTCCTTAGTGTGGCCTTGTCTAGAGAGGGGCGCTGGTTGGTCAGCATCAAGAATTCATAGCTGCTAGGCTGCTCCAGTCTCTTCAGACTTCATCTGCTGTATTCAATTAGGCAACCCCCCTCCCAGTTTTAGCTCCTGTTCTAAAATTGGCTCATCATATGTTCCAGTAAAAATACTGTTGGCTATTTTGGGGTTCTCCTGTTTTCACATGCATCACATACCCCACTGCTTCCTTCTGCTTTTTTTCTGCACAAGCCCTAATACCATACAAGTCTTGTGGCTACTGGTTTGTTCCCAGCTGTTTGTATTTTAAGTTTGTAGGGGATATTTTATCCCCAAGTTTCATTGTGAGTGTTTTCCATGGAATTTGGGTTTTCCTGTTCAGTTGCTTGGTCTGTTTTTATGTGGAAATCAGGGAGATTAAAAACAACAACAAATCCCCACCCTGAACCAAAAAATAACTCACTGCCTCCAATGTCATGTTTCATGTTCTCAGAAAGGGGTTGATGCCTTGAAGAGTTAGAGTAGAATTAAGAATAACTGAAGTTTCTGACATAGAAGATCTGGTGCATGGTCATTTCATAGATGAAGATTAAAAAATAGAAGAGGAAAGGCAAAATAGTGAACAGAAGATAAGATCAATTTTTGATTTCTTATGTTTGAAATGCTTATCATAAGTTGCCCTAATAGAAATGCCTTCTTAAGGAATATGCTCTTAGAATTTGATAGAAAAAGCTAGATGATGAAAGATCAACACTTTGAAAATAGTAGAAGCCATTATAAATCAAAGAAATGATTACTTTTGGTAAAAATTACAGTGTGAAAAACCAACAGAACAGAAAGCATGCACTTGAAGATGAAGGAGACACTAGTAAGTATTTATGAACTAGTAATTTTATGTGTTTTCTATAATTATGCACAACAAATGCAGGTTTGCACTGAGCAGCCATCCGAAGAGGAAAAATCCCTTTATTAGGGGTGCAACTAGGTTTTTGGTCATTAGGTGTAATTGCCGCTGTCTGTGTTTGATATAATATTAAGAGAATGAATTTGTAAAATCTGAGTGTTTTTCCTACTAGGAAAATAGATACAAGTATTCATAAAGATTAAAATCCTTGATAAGACTATTAAGTATTCCTAAGCTATAAGTATTTATATATGAAGTAGGCTGCAGTGTACCATCACAGATCCTGTAGATGAAAAAGTCTTCTTTCTTATGAGCTGTTCTAGATAATTCTGATGTACTCTGACTTCCAAAAAAGAATTTTTAAAATAGTATGCACATTTGGACACTCTTTTGTAAAAGTTTCATTCATATTAAATATCAACCCAAATGACTTACTTTTGACCTCTGTCTTTTCCTTTCTTCTTTTTCTTCTTCTTTCTAAAATTAGGCCTGTCTTCAGAGACCTGAGATTAAACTTGAATCACTAAAAGAAGATATTAAGGAATTCTTTAAGATATCAGGTTTGTAAGTTGCTTTTTTTCCTCCTAATTCTTTAAGGCAAAAGAAAGAAATTTTGCTTGGAGGGACTATTTTGTCCCTGTCCTTCTAGTTACTCATTCAAAATTGTGAAACGAGCTGGATAGGTTTCTCGTTGAGGAGAATTAGAACTTTCAGATATTTCTATAAAATACTGCAAAAATTCAGGATCACTGTGGGAATAACTGCTTTCAAGTAATCAGTTTTAAATACCGTTTACATCCTGATCAATGAAGAATCTCCCTCACTAAGCACCTCCTCTTTTACTTTTTATTTATGGCTCCTTTTCCTTCTACATTCCCTCTCCCCACCCCTTTTTTCTGTCATTTCGAAGAAAAGAAAAGAAAATCCTACTTTTCTTTAGAGCAAGAAGAGAGGTTTCCTATTCTAACCTTTGCACATGGAAATTGAGATGTTAAGTGGTTTACTTACACCGAAAAGTGGAAAAGTTCGAGTAGTTAGCGGCCAAGCTAACTGGTCTGGGGTGGGGGGTACCTCATACTAGTGTTGCATTATTCATCTGTTGTTGAGGTGTTGACTGAGGAGTTAGTTGTAACTGCTTACTTGTGAATCTGTCTTTGTCAGGAGCCTGGCTGTTTTTTGCCCTTCCCTTGACCCATTCCTTATAGCACTAGCTGTACAGTACCTCGCTCTGTTTTGGCCTTCATTGAGCACCTGAGCATTGGAAGAAGGAACTGTCTGTCCCATCTTGAGAAAGTGGTGCAGTAGTTCAACGTCAAAGATCATAGATTGATAGTTTTGCTACTCAGTGTTTGCCAATGGACACAGTGAATGTATAGGAAATAATTCCTTAATAACACAGAGCAATTGACAATTGATAAAATTCTTTCACAAATGAATATGATGTGAGAGTTTTAGTGAGATAAGCTTTATTATAATGTGTGCTTATTTTTAAAACTGATATGTTCATATATTTTATTCTTTTTTAAAAAATAGGTTGGGAGAAGAAACTTCAGAATGCTGTTTATAGTGAACTGAGTGTGTGAGTTTTTCCTACCTATTTTCAGATATTGTTACATTTAGCTGTATTTACTTTGTAGTAATGAATATAGTATTGCTGTGTATACTCATTATATTATTATTTCTCATTCATATTTATATAACATTTCATATAAGTTTATACATTTAAAAATTACAGTCTTCCTTGTATGAATGAATAATGAATATGTGGGTTTTTTAACACCAAAATTTTTATATTAGTAACTCTTTTATCCAGTGTAGTTAGGGAAATAAGTTAATATTTCAGATAACTGAAACTTACCAACATTCTTTTTATTGTTGCCATTTTGGATATTACCCATTTTCTGTCTTTATAAAGCAACCATTCTAACTATACTAAACTTTTTTTTTTTTGGCAAAATTGGTATCATTATTAAGAAACTCAGTGTTTTTGTTAATCTGGATTTGTCTTCAGAATGTACTGAGCTGTGTAAAACTATTTCTCATTACAAAAAATATAGATCTAGAGTGTTAGCTTTTGTAGTTTATTCAACATTGCATTATTCATCTGTTATTTATTGAGTACCGACCATGGGCTAGCACTATGCTAGGCACTGGGAATACAGAAATCAATTCCTACCTTCATTGAGTTTATAGTCTAATGGAGTTCTTATGTCTGCTTTTTTTTCTTAAACTGCTGTTCAATATGCCTGTGTCTCTAGCATTTTCTAGTTTCTAACACTTCTGTTTTTAACTTGCCCTTTCTAATCTGCTGTTAACTAGGAAACAAGACAGTCCAGTTTATCAGAACTGTTTCTAAAATAAAGAGACTCAGATGAAAGCCTGTGGACTTGTGCTTAGACACGCATTTTAAAAATTAATGTTTACTTCTCTGCTTATCATTTTCCCAGTTGGTTTATGAATTCTTAAATAACATCATATATAGTGCTATCTGTCCTTTGTAGTTGACTGTAATGATACCCCTGGCACTACTCACCAAGGAAGAGATGTTTGTCATGACAAATAGGGTTTTAAGTTTACAATAAGTTTAAAGATGGCACAGGTTACTTAAATGTGGACATGATGATTTACATCCTTGACTATTACATAGAAAGCTTATAACTGTGTATGTCTTTGTATCCGATACTGGTGGAATAGGAGCATCTGGTTACGTGTCATTCCAAACAGTGAATTTTTACCTGGGGAGCTATTACTGATGATTGCAATTTTTGTGGTGTGATCCATTCCTGAAGATGGTTCTATGATCAGCGAGTGCCTTTTTACTTGATGGCAGGGACAGAGTTTCATTCACTGTCTTATTTTCAGTGTCCTAACAATAAACATTAAATACATATTTTTGAGTAAACTTTTGAGACTTTTGAAGGAGTAAGACTACCTTTTATATTCACTTGGATTCTAGAAAAATTGAGAAATAAGATAAAACATAAAGCCAAATAGGATTCAAAATTTTGTTACTGATAAAGACTAGGTAAGAGGATGTAGCTTAGTGTAAGAGCTAAATGAGTCCTTTAACTCAACTCCAGAATTAGACTTAACCTTCCAGTTAAATAGCATTAGTGAGTACATTCAGTTTATTATTCCAAAATTTATAAGTTGGATAAGACACTAAACCTCTTCTGTGGTAAGCAAGAAAAGCCCTGGGGAGAATCCAAGAATATTACAGTAAGGGAGCTCTTTTCACAGGGAAGGACATGGCCAGAGTGAGGATGTGTTTTCCCTAACAGAAATCAGAAGAGTAAAGTGGACTTCGTATACTGTGTTGCGTTTGTCATTGAAACAAACCATTAGATGGACAAGTAAAGAAAACAAAAAATAAAGTAGAATTTACTAGGTTAAATAATTAGAGTAGAAAAAAAATTGCTCTCTTACCTAATAGAGGTGTAGACACATGAACTATACAGAGGACACCTGAAAATTGTTTACTTCATTTTACCTATTTTAGTAAACATGCCAAGGACTTTTGTCCAATTCTTGTTTAAAAGAGATAAAAATTTCTATATTCTGTTATTTACCTGAGCTGGAACAGTGCTCAGGCAGTAGACCAGAGTACTTCCAAAAGGTTGTTATCACATAACTCTTTGCCTTCTTTTGAATGTTACTCTAAATGTATTTACTATGTGCTATGCACTGAGCTAGGCATTGAGGCTAGTGAACAAGCTGGGTAGCCTTTGCTTCATGGAGCTTACCTCTCTGAAGCACACACCGTTTAAGAAGGCAGTTGTAGTACCATATAAGTGCCGTGACGGGCCAAGCACACGGGGCAGGCACTTAAGTCAGGTTGGGGATGTCATGATGGCTTCCCAGAGGAAGCAGTATTCAGACTGAGATCAAAAGCCAAGGTGGAGTTAGTCAGGGAAAGGAGTAGAGAAGAAAGGTGTTTAGATGGGACAACAAGCTCAGAGACTTAGAATTGGAAATGTGTGGCACATCGGAGGGATGCAGTCGTGTGGCTGGGTGCGACAGGGGCAGGGACGTGGGCATGGTAAAGGGTGATTCTAGATATGTAGGTGAGGATGTGCTGCTTCTTCAAGCATTTTAGGCAGAATCCTAAGAGTGTTTGTGTGTCATTTTAGAATTTCAAGCAGTGTAGTGACATAATCATATTTGCGTTTTATATTCAGTCAACAATGCACTGGTTTCCAGTACGTGCCAGGTGTTACGCTAGACCCTGGAAATACAGTCATTGGTGAGTAAGGAAGACATTGCTCTGGGCTCTACAGCCAGGCAAAGTGGAAAATAGGCTGAAAATAGTGCGGAAGCAGGGGAGACTGCTTCAGAACCTGTGGGATGAACACAGGCAAGAGATGTTGGTTGTCTACAACAGTGTCAGTGGGATGAAAAAGGATGAGAAGTATTAGAGGGACTTAGGGGACAGGGAGAGAGAAGAGTCAAAGTGATGCACAAGTTTCTGTGCTTTGTTCTTCATCTCTTCATATAACTAAACGTGAACTCCACAAGGACAGAATTTTAGCCTATTTGTTTACTACTTTCATTACCTTAAACACTCAGTAGGCTCTTATTAAATATTTCCAAATGAATAAAATTCTAAGTTTTTAAAAAATTTTTAATGTTTTATTTATTTCTGAGACACACACACACACACACACACACAGCATGAGGAGGGGAGGGTCAGAGAGAGGGAGATACAGAATCTGAAACAGGCTCAAGGCTCTGAGCTGTCAGCACAGAACCCGACATGAGGCTCGAACCCATGAACCGTGAGATCATGACCTGAGCCGAAGTCGGATGTCGGATGCTTAACTGGCTGAGCCACCCAGGTGCCCCATAAAATTCTAACTTTATTTTGGTTTAATATTAATGATTTTTGGTTTGTGACCTCTTCCCTTTTTTTATGGATAAACTGCTTTGTGCATTAAATAACTTAAGATTATCAGTACTTTCAAATTTCGATCCTAAATTTTTAAGTTTTATTAAATTTAGAAATAATTATCATTAACGTGAAAGAATTTTAAAACAATATTTATTTTAAACTACATGTCCCTTTACAAATGATATATTAAACAGTATGAAATATGTAGTTTTTTTAAAAAATTAAATTCAAGTTAGTTAATATACAGTGTAGTCTTGGCTTATCTTGCGTATAAAAAGAAATATTAAGGTATATAAAGATCATATATTTTTTCATTTGTGAGTGTGGAAAGGTAATTTATTTAGGTACATGGAGTACAGATTTTATAATTTTTAAAAAATATTTATTTATTTTTGAAGGAGAGAGAAATGAAACTTGAGCAGGAAGGGCAGAGAGAGAGAGAGAGAGAGATGGAATCTGAAGCAGGGTCTGAGCTGTCAGCACAGAGCCTGATGCGGGACTTGAACTCATAAGCTGTGAGATCATGACTTGAGCTGAAGTCGGATGCTTAACTGACTGAGCCTCCCAGGTGCCTCTGGAGTACAGGTTTTAGTAGAATAAACAGTTTGCTAGAAATAATTAGTTAGTAAAACTGTTGTCTAGATTGGGTAGACCAGGTTGCTTTTTCTACTCTTTTATGGACATTTGAGCATTTTACACTTAGGTCTTGGGATAGGTGTAATTAAGCTTGGTATGTCATAAACACTCTATGTCCCACTCTGGATGAGGTATTTCTTGAAAATTCAATCTATGGTTATTGATTATTGGAACACGGTTACTTTACTGTAAATACAAGTGTTACAACTAATTTCAATAGGAGTTATATGTTGTGAAAGAGACTGGAATCTCTAAGTAAATGTTGAACTGTGTGTTTTCCTATTGCCCCCTTTCTTTGTCATTTCATGTCACTCTGTGTCTCCATCATTGTATTTCAACCATTCTGGCTTTTTCTGATTTGTAAACACTCCAGATATTCTTAACTCGGGATCTTGTGCTTGCTGCCTTTCTGCCTGGAATATTCTTCCCCTAGATCTGTGTGTGGTTGCCTCCTTCTTCTCACTTGTCTTAGTTCAAGCCTTAGCTCCCCTAGACACCCTCCCTATCCTTCCTAATCACTTCTGTCTCATTATCCTGCTCTCATCTCCTCATGGCACTCATTACTCTTGGATATTATTCTATTAATTTGTTCCTTTTTATAATTATTGACTGTCTTTACTAAATGTTAAGTATATGAGAGCAGGGGATATTATCTCAATTACCATTGTATCCATAGTATCTAAGAAGGCTCAAATATTGTTGAATACATAAACGTTTTCTTAAGAAAACCAGTACATTTAGACTATGATTGTATAGTTACTTAGAAAACAGAAAGAATCCATAACATTTAAAAATCTTATTAAATTTGTGTATATTAAAACATGACTCTTATGGAAGACAGTATTTATATCCTCTCAACTACATTAAAAATATAAAGTGATATGGAAAAGGAAATTGGGAGGAATGAAAAGAGTTGATATGTTAGGGAGTTAATGGATTTTTTTGAACCTTAAAACATCCCTCTAAATGTTACAATATTTAAATGCTAAAAATAAAGAGTTCTGGTAATTTTTACATGAACATTTACAAAGCTAATTAATTTTAAAATTCCCTCAGTTTATGAATTCAGATTACTGTGCAGTTCAACTTTTAACAGGCAATTAAATTGCTAATCTGAAACTACAATGCTAGTAGGATAAGAATTCAAGTTTTATTATGTTGTTGTACCTTCTGTAAACACACAGAATTGCTAGCAGACATTCTGTTTCATTTTTGACGTGAACTACAGAGGTAAGTGATTTCTAATGAAGAAGATTAATTACTTATCGAGATAACGTATAATATTTAGCTGCCTCTTTTTGTCCCTAGGTTTCCTTTACCTAGCCATCCTGCCGCACCTCCTGAGCATCTCAAGGAACCTTTGGTATACATGAGGAAAGCACAGGTTGGCTATTGTTCATTTTAAACTTTATTTTGCCAGGCCAACTTATATAATGCAGAGTGAAAAGTCTGTATTGGTATCAGGAGTATATATCATTCATTACATGGAAGCCTGGGTAAGCACCACTTCAGCCATTTGCATAGTATTTGCATGCTTTTCCTTTTCACTTTCACTGACCCAGGATCACATCTATTTAACTGCAATAATCCTGAAAATGTTAAGTAGAAGAAAGAAAAAATCATGTACCGTATGGGCCTGGAATTTTCAATGTGATAAAGGTATTATGTGACAGTTTATTCCTATGCCCTGTGATATTAAAGAATGAGATGAGAATGAACTGATGCACTCTTCCCTTAAAATTTTGGCTCTTGAGGGGTGCCTGGGTGGCTTAGTTGGTTAAGCGTCCGACTTTAGCTCAGGTCATGATCTCGCGGTTCGTGGGTTTGAGCCCCGCGTCGGGCTCTGCCCTGACTGCCAGCTCAGAGCCTGGAGCCTATTTCAGAGTCTGTGTCTCCCTCTCTCTCTGACCATCCCCTGCTCACGCTGTCTCTCTCTCTCTCTCTCCTAGAAATAAATAAAATATTTTTAAAAAATTTAAAAAAAATTTTGGCTCTTGAAACCAGTGATACTGATACTGCATGTGAAATATGTTTGCTCTCGCAGCAGGCTGCTACATACTAGCTGTGTTCTGTCACAGAACTCAAACGAACCTGCTATCTGAAGCGGGCTGAAACAACTAAAATTACCTTAAAAATAAAGTAAAATAATTTAAACAAAAAAACTGTAAAGAACTGTTCAAATAGAAGGTTGGTAAGTTCTGTCATAGGCCCCTGACGCTAGACTGTCTGCCTCAGCACGGCCTGGCACCCCTGCCTCAGAGGCAGCTTCTGCGAGCCTTCCTCGCGGCCCTAGGTATGACTGTGTCCTTGCTGCTGCCATGGGGCTTAGTGGACACCGCAGGGTTGACCTCTCTCAGGCATAGTCTCAGAAGTTGTCATGAAAGATTTCAAATATACCCCCCAAAGAGCTCCCATAAACCCGTCACCCAGCTCCAACAATTATCGTCGTGCTTCCTTCTACTGCTCCTGAGAAGGACTCTGCTGCTTTATCACGTTCCAAGCAGTGCATTGTTAGGCAGCTTTCTATTAGTCAGCTTTTAACCTAACAACCCTTCAAAATTAGATGGTGACGTGAAGCCACGTAAACAAAAAGCATGGAGATATTTTAGGAAACATGTCATATATTCTATCTCTAGGTAGTACATTTAGGTCTAGCAATCAGACAGTATTATCGATATGTCATAAAGCATAATCATTAAATGATATATGTGTGAAAGAATTGTTTGGTCTTTTGTTGTAAAGATATAAACTCCAAAAAATACACTTGATCTTAGCCAAAAGGCTGAGAAGTGATTAAAAAAAATAAAAGAGTTGGGTCTAAATATTTTTTTGGTAAAATTTGAAAATTTCTCAAAGTTTTAGAAAAAGTATCAGTTTTAGCATATTAGGTATAAGAAACGTAAGACTAAACTTGTTTTCCTATCATGACTGAGGAGAAGAGGTAGAGAGGTAAATAATAGGTCCATTCTTCTAGCCTACCACTGCTTGTTACTGAGAACACATATGAATGGTAAGTGTATATGTTATACACACACACACATGCATACATACTTCTCTTTTCTTTCCATCCTTACCCACTAACTCAGGTTGGTGCACTATGGCCCAAGGGCCAAATCTGCCCTGCCACCTGTTATACAGCTAACAAGCTAAGAATATGTTTTTACATTTTCACCTGGCTGAAAAACCAAAAGAATAATGATATCTGTGACCCATGAAAATGATAGGAATTAATAAAATATGTCATATTGGAAAATAGTCTTTCATTTATTTACATATTGTCAGTGGGTGCTTTCACACTACAATGTCAGAGTTTAATAGTTGCATAGAGACCTTATGACCTGCAAAGTCTGAAATACTACTGTTTGCCCTATTACGGAAAGTTTGTCAATTCCTGCACTACATTATTCATTCTTTAAGAGCAGGGACTGTATTTTTTTTATCCTCAACATCTAGCACAGTGTGTAGCCCACAGAACACTAAATACATGTTGGCTGAAATAATTGATTCTTTAACTGTGGTCACGCTAAATACCTCCTCTACAGGTTAGTGTCCGCCTACCTGTCTTCCTGTATGTGTTCTCCTCAAGCCATCTAGTTCTTAAGCTCCCTGATCTTTTGGGCAGTTCTCTCCTTTTTGCACGAAAGCTACGTAGTCTGGATGGCATAACTACCGTCCATCAAGGTGCTGTTCTGCCTGCCGGTCCAGCCCTCAGCCTCAGGCTACCTCTGCCATCTGCTCTCTTCTCCCAAACTGTGACATACTTAGGAGGAAACTCACATGAGTTTTATGTTTACCATCAACTTAGTCTAAATCCATTTATCTTTCTGTGGATTCATTTTGCTGCCTATCAATCCTTTTACTATTGTCATTCATTATCTGCTTTCCAGTTAGGTTTTCCCAGAGTTTTCCATACCTGTGTAGCCCCTGATTCTACCTCTCCTGCATTTTTAACATCTGCCACTTATTTTATTAAGAGCATTCAGGTCATCTCATTTGGGCTTTGACAGCTTACCTCTTTGCTGCCACATCTTTCTTGCCTCCAGTCTTCTATGATTATCTGTCTACTATACATTTCTTCTATGAAATCAAACTTGACATGTTTAAAACTGACTCTGTTATGTTATTCCTAAAATGAGCATCTCGTTCTGACCTTCCTATTTCAGTTCGTTTCCATCATTACTATAGTAATTTAGATTTGAAATATCTTTGATATTTTCCATATCCAAATAGTCACTACGTTCTAGAAATTATTTCTTCCCATAGTCTTACAGCCTTCTCTCCTTTATTATTATTATTATTTACTTTTTAATGTTTATTTATTTATTTTTTGAGAGAAAGAGACAGCGTGAGCAGGGGAGGGGCAGAGAGAGAGACACACACAGAATCTGAAGCAGGCTCTAGGCCCTGAGCTTCAGCACAGAGCCTGATGCAGGGCTTGAACGCACGAACCGCGAGATCATGACTTGAGCTGAAGTCAGAGGCTCAACTGACTGAGCCACCCAGGTTCCCCTCTTCCTTTTTATTATTAAAACCATTACCATAGTGATGACAGTGATGATGAAGAGGAGGATGACTACCTTTTATTGACTGCTAACTTTGTTTCAGACCTTAATTCACATCCTTGTCTTATACTTACACCTCCTGATTTTCAATTTCTCTCTCTTTCCATCTTCGTATATACTCTTAACATGATTAACTTTAGCTACAAGCAGATGAAACCTTATAATGCATGTCACTGCCTTCTCACAGATCTTCCGTGACTATGGTTGGCCCACAAGTTCCTACCCCAAAGTGCAACATTTAGGAATTTTTACTGTTTGTCCCTAACTTCCCCTTTCACTTTATCAATCTCTGCTCTCTTATAACTGTCCTATGTGCCCTTCTAGGGGAATCATTTTGAGTTTCCCTCTTGCAACTTTTAACACTTTTCTTATTTTATATTCTTGTCCTGGAAAGCTCTTTCTGCCTGCTTAACATTAGGAAAATCCATCTATTTTGTAAGGGCCAGCTCAGATGACATCTCATCTCTGCTGTAGTTATCACCCCTATTGAAAAAGATCTCTGCCTCTTTTGGAAGCCCACTGTCCTTTAGCACACTATCATTTTATGGTTCTTATCACAAGTCACACTCTGTGATAGCAATTTCTGTACACATCTTTTTTACTTTAGGTATAAGCCTCTTGAAAATAGTAACAATTTTAAGACATTTTTGTATACCCATTACATCTATCATACTGACCTTTATGTAGTAAGAACTTAGGAAGTTTGTGTCAAATTAATAATAAAGGCACTTGCCATCTCTTCTAGCCATTATTGTGATATTCAATTAAACAATATTTACTGAATGCCTGCTAGAGGATAGTCTACTATGTGCTCTGGAGATGCAGAAATAAATTAAAGATTCCACCTATGGGTAACTCGTGGTTGAATCACAGAAAGAAGACTAAGGCGTAAATAGCTGTAAGGCAGAATGTGCTGTGTGCTGTGGGGAAGGTGCTAAGACGTTCTGTAGAAGCACGAGGGAGGACCTGGACATGCAATGTTCTTTATTAAGTTGTTCTTTGCTCTTTACAATCAAAAAGAACTTTTAAAAAAAGTCCAGTTAGTGTTTCCTTCTGCTTTTATGCAGTAAAACAGGTTGGCAGAAAATATTTTGGCACTGGAACGAGGAAAAATTTGATTTTTTTTTCCTATTAAAATTTCATGAGTTATTTGAACTTCACTTAGCTCTTGATTGTGTCTTCAGAGGTGGAATGTAAATCAGCTCTCACTGGTGTTCAGTTTTCCGGGCTGATGAGGGAAACAGGCTTCTTACACCGCACCAGCACTTCCCAGAGTATTTTCTGCTGAATACTACCTCTGGGAGATGCTCTACAAACAAGGATTCCCTGGAAAAATAAGTCTGGAACCTGAGGCCCACGCTGCCTACCTCTTGGTGAATCACTGTTTGTCTGTCTGTCTGTTTGTTTACAAATTCATGTCATTTATTTTATTTATTTTTTATTGAGATATAGTTGACACACAGTGTTTCATTAGCTTCAGGGCTTTCGGTGCCCAGCATAGTTTCAGGTGTCCAGCATAGTGACTTGGCAGTTCTGCGTTATGCTATGTTCGCCAGGAAGTAGCTGCCATCAGACAGTGCTATTACGGTACCGGTGACTGTATTCCCCATGCTGTACCTTTCAGTCCTAGAATCACAGTTTATGTTTTTTTTTTTTAACAAGGGTTTTAGATTTACAGAAGAATTGAGAAGATATTATAGAGTTCTATAGATATTATAGACTCCACACCTAGTGTCCCCTAATATTAACATCTTGAGTTAGTGTGGTACATTTGTTATAATCAGTGAGCCAATATCAATACATTATTATTAGCTAAAGTTCATACTTTATTTGTATTTCCTTAGTTTTAACCTAATGTCCTTTTTCTGTTCCAGGGTCCCATCCAGGACACCACATTACATTTGGTTGTCATGTGTCCTTAGGTTCCTCTTGGCTATGACAGTTTCTCAGACTGTCCTTGTTTTTGATGATCTTGACAGTTTAAAAAAATTTTTTTTCAATGTTTTATTTATTTCTGAGAGAGAGAGACAGCGTGAGCAGGTGAGGGTCAGAGACACACACACACACACACACAGAATCTGAAGCAGGCTCCAGGCTCTGAGCTAGCCGTCAGCACAGAGCCCGATGCAGGGCTCAAACCCACAAACCGTTGAGATCATGACCTGAGCTGAAGTCGGATGCCCAACCGACTGAGCCACCCAGGTGCCCCAACCTTGACAGTTTTGAGAAGTACTAGTCAGGTATTTTGTAGACTATCCCTCTCTTGGAATTTGTCTAATGTTTTTCTCATAATTAGACTGGGGCTGTGGGTTTTTTGGAGGAAGACCAAAGATGGAAAGTGCCATTTACATTCATCACATCATATCAGGGTATATACTGTCAGCATGGTTTATCAGTGTTGATGTTGACCTTGATTGCTTGGCTTAGGCAGTGTTTGTGAGGTTGCCTCACTGTAAAGTCACTCTTTACTCTGCCCCCTTCTGTGCTGTACTCTTTGGAAGGAAATCACTATTTATGGTTCATAGATAAGGAGAGACAGTTATATTCCACCTCCTTGAGGTAGGAGTCTCTACAAAAATTATTTGGAGTCTTTCTGCATGGAAGAGTTCTCTCTCCTTCCCCCAGTTATTTATTTATATCACTATGAGCTCATGGATGTTTATCTTATACTTTGGGTTTGAATTTAATACTACCTTAATTTTGTTGCACACAATTTATTTTGGGATATTAAAGGCTCAGAGATGTTCTGCAATAAAGAAACTATAATTTTACTTAATCCAGTGTTATTCAAATTTATGTGATCACAAAATCCTATTTCTCTGTAAAATAATTTGGGAACTATTTTGCTATACCTTTTAGAGAAGAAGCAATGTTTGAAGAAACTGATATATAATGGGTAATTAAATATATGAATTTTTTGGTGTGAAATAATACTACTGAGCACACAGCTCTAATTATGTGCCAGGTACCATTCTAGTGCTTTACAACTATTTATTCATTTAATATTCATGACAAGCCTATGAGGCATGTTACTCTTATGATCTTAGATAGGTTTAACTTCACAAAACTAGTAGGTTGAAGAGTTGGGATTTCAACCTGGCTAGTCTGGCTAGTCTGGCTGTAGAATCTGTACTACCTGATGATATTCAGCCGACTTCTCTCTCCAGTCCAGATATGCTCAACCTCAAGACATGCTGTGCATTGAACTTACCCAGTTCTCTGTCAGTCCAGGGACCTAAAAGAAAATGAGAATTCTGTTAGTTTTATCTGACTTCAGTTCTCATCCTCTTCCTAACTGGTCTTTCTGCCCTGTGTATTATCACTCCGTTTCTTAAAACTTCCCAGACTTTTAGGATACAGCTGCAACTTCTTATATTTGCTTACAAGACTGTAAATATCTTGCTTCTTTTTACCATTCAAGTCTTACCTCTTGCCCCCTCACACTGCTCCTCACCATCCTGCCACTCCCTTCTCTCTCTAATCCTACTTGATCTGCTTCAGTTGTTCCGGCAGAACTGTTGCACAGGCCATTGCTTCTTCGTGAAACTGCTTCCCCACCGATCCCATGGATTTCTGGCTAACTTCTGCACGTTTGCAGGCATCAGGTTACGTGATAGTTTCTTTAGGAAGGCTTTCTACACCCGAAATCTCAGATTCCCAGGTATGTTTTCTGTGTCTCTGCTCCTCCACACAGGAGGCACTCTATACTTCCTGTCACAGTGCTTGGGTTGTCTGTATTATCATCTAGCTTTTGCAGTCTCCGTGAAGCAGGATCAGGGTCTCTCTTTTCCCTACTGCGTCTTCAACATCTGGCATAGTGCCTGCCTCATGGCAGATGCTCAGCAGATACATATCTATTTTTTTTTAATGATGAAATAATTGAATAAAAAAATAGAAAATGTTCCCTCTTTTCCTTACTAATTCCACTTCTAGGATCTTATCCAAAAGGAGGAATCAGGGAAACACAGAAATTTATGTTTGTGATAATATTAAAAAATTTAAAAGACTCTAAATGAATACCAATAAAGTTTGCATATATGTAGCAGGGTATCTCCAAAAGACAGTGTTCTACAGGCATCAGCAATGTTATTTTTTAAAGAATATAATGAAATACGAAAGCATATGATATTATCTTAAGGAGATAAACCAAAATATAAAACAATATAATTCCACTAATTAAATCTCTCAGTTGTACACATAAATGGATAGAAAAAATGAAAGAAGAGAACAAAATATTAATAATAGTTATTTTTGGCTGATGGAAATTTCTGGATGCTTATTTATTATTCTATTCTTTACATACTGTTTTTTTTCCCCAAATCTTCTTGAATAAATGTGTTGCTTTTATAATCAGAGAATTACTAAAATATTTTTCCATTAGAAAGCTGGGTTATAACTATTTTGCTTTATTTTTTCAGACTGAAGAAAGTAATTTTTTAATTTTATAATTTTGTAGTTTTTTACATGTTACGTTAGATGGCTTTTAAACACTTCTTATTTACTTTCATTGTTATAAAAAAGTAGCAATGCAATCAGTAATACCCAATTAGTGATTTCAATACAGTGTGATTCTTGGGTTAATTTTTCTTCTCATGGCTTAAAAACTACCTTATTTATAAAACTCTTGAAATCCTTTGACTTAATACCATTATTAGGGAAACTGATGTGAAGGCAACAGTAATTTCATTTGGAGAGGATATGGGTTTGGGTAAAAGGTAATGCCTTCCTATTAAACATCTTAAATGTAAAAGGCCATTCATTTTTCTTTTAAATAACATTTTAAAGCTTTATTTATTTTCTGAGTCTTTGGGTAGAAAGCATTATTTTCTTTGTATCTTGTATTAGTGCACTGTCATTTCTTAATAGTTTATTTGCCACTTTTACTTTCTCTGTGTGTGCTGAAGACATGTTGACATTTTTATTTAAATAATAGCACAGGAATAACTGCTTTTTTTGAGCATTTATTTTTGAGACTTAGGGCTTATTTAGTCACCACTGCAGATAGAGCCTGAGAAAAGTTAAGTATCTATAAAACTGGAGTTGAAGTGGACCCTTCAAGTTTATCTCATCCAACCTCTGGAGCTCATTTCCTTTTGCATGAGTACTTCTGAAGACAAGGAAGTCACAATTTCACTAACTTAAGCCATTTTGGTTAAGCCTTTCTACTTGTTGGAAAGTCTGTTTCTTGTATTAAGTGATCATGGTCTCCTTATAACATTTACTCACTGGTTATAGTCTTGTGCTTGGCACGTAGAAAGCACTCAATACATGTCAGTCAGTGAGGAAGCAAGTAGGCAAAGGAATGAATGAATACCCTGAAATAAGATTAGAGTTCTGCAGGGAACCTAGAGGGTGACCCAGCTTGTGAGAGGCCACTTGCTTCACTTTGGATTTCCCCTCATTGTCAGGAAATTCTATTCCTCTCTCTGATGTCTATAGAAATGACTTCTTTGACTACCCAAGATTTCTATGGAGATAACTTTTCTGATCATCTGACTGAAGTTCTTGCAAGGCATACCCCGGAAAAGCCCGGCCATCCTTGTCATTGTGTCATCGTTACGGAACGAGGGAGGGTAAGACATAGCAAACTGCTGGAGTTACTTTTCTTTCAATATTTTCAAGCTTTTAAAGGAAGTGGTATATATTCTATTAACAGCTAGAAGTTTCAACACACCTCACTTCCTGTCTCCTTGCTTATTCTTTTATGTTCTTTATGTGTATGGGCTGATAAGAGCCCTTGTGAACTTTTTGAACCTATCTCATGTTACTTGTGTATCTGTTTTCTCTTCCCTCACCCCCACCACAAAAGTGATGTGGTTCTTGGGGACAGGGATTTCGTTTGATTCATTTTTAATGACATGTGTTAATAGGTGCTCAGTAAATGTTTGTTGAATCAATATCTTTTCACTATTTGAATTTCCAGCCCATGTCCCCCTGTACTAGCCACAGAATTCCCAATTTTTCTGAATTTAATATCCTTTTCCTCTTTCCTATTCTCAATTTTTAGTCATTCTATTTCTTCTCTTCTGGATTATTTCTAAGTTCTTGCTTCAGTTGTGGAGCACATAGAAATAATAATTGAATAAAGATTTGCTCAACATTGCTTCAATTCTTAATATGCTTTTTCATTCTACTTTCATGTGTTCTTTTTGAAAGTTTCCTCATTCATGATACATATCTCATAGGACTAATAAAGTAACATGTAAATTTTGTAGCTCAGTTTCCAGACTCTTTTCTTTCAGAATGCTTTCTTTTTTTTTTTTTTTTTTAATATTTTTTTATTTATTTCTAGGAGAGAGAGAGAGAGAGAGAGAGAGAGACACAGCGTGAGCAAGGAAGAGTCAGAGAGAGAGGGAGTCACAGACTCTGAAACAGGCTCCAGGCCCTGAGCTGGCAGTCAGCACAGAGCCCGACGCGGGGCTTGAACCCACGAACCGTGAGATCATGACCTAAGCGAAAGTCAGACGCTTAACCAACTAAGCCACCCAGGCGCCCCCAGAATGCTTTCTTATGTCTGATCTCTTTTCTGTGTAATTTTTTTTTTTTGGTAACTATTTTCTCTCTATATTATATCTGTGTGTTACATCTAATTACATTCAGTTTCAAGTTGGTGAATTGAAATACTTGGTAGCATGGGATATGCATATAGGAGAACTATGATTAATCATTTAAAAATGTGCTTTATACAAAATATCTGAATGAGCTGTTTTTTACAAAAAAAATATTTTTAAGTGTGCATTTTTGAGAAAGACAGAGTGAGTGAGCAGGGGAGGGGCAGAGAAAGAGGGAGAGAGAATTCCAAGCAGGCTCCATACTGTCCCCACGGAGCCCAGCATGGGGCTGGAAACCATGGACTATGAGATCATGATCTGAGCTGAAATGAAGTCAGGTGCTTAACTGACTAAACCACCCAGGCACCCCAGCTTTTTGTTTTCATTTCTGAGAATTATTGTCTTTTAATCAATTCAAGAGCCCTTTTTATGCATGGTTTAAAATGAGAATATTTGGAATCACAATTTAATAATAGCAATTTAGTTCTTTATATAATAGGATAAATTATACAAATCCAGGGATTGGATTTTTAATCTTTATGAAAATTTTATGTTTATAGTAATGATTGAATTAAAATTGCTTTTATTTTTTTAAATAAGCTTTCTCATACCTTCTTCCCTCATAGTCTGGGGTGGAGGGTGAAGCAAGTGACAGAAAGCTTATTAGAGGAAATAGTATTTTAAGCTGAGACTTGAAAGTTCAGTAATATGTATTTGGATAAATTAAGATAAGGATGTTAGGGGTGGAAGTGAGTTATATTGTTATAATTAATATTTGATCATGAATAAGGTACTCAAATGTATCTTAAGCCTTGGATCTAAAAGAAATATTTACAATAAAAAAAGATGGATCAAGAAGATGTGGTTTATACAATGGAATACTACATGGCAATGAGAAAGAATGAAATCTGGCCATGTGTAGCAACATGGATGGAACTAGAGGGTGTTATGCTGAGTGAAGTAAGTCAGGCAGAGAAGGATAAATACCATATGTTTGCACTTATAGGTGGATTAGGAGGAAGTTAATGGAGGACAATGCGAGAGAAGAAGGGGAAAAATAGTGGGGGAGAGGGAGGAAGGCAAACCATGAGAGACTCTTGAATGCTGAGAACAAACAGGGCTGAGGGAGGATCTGGGAGAGAGGAAGGGGGGTGATGGGCATGGAGGAGGGCACTTGTGGGGATGAGCGCTGGGTGTTATATGGAAAACAACTTGACAATAAACTATTTTCAAAAAGATAATTAAAAATAAACCAGTAAATGGAATTAGTTTTGTATTTATAGAATTTATGAAGAGTATTCTTTTGTTCCTAAAAATCTGTTTCTATATATTTAGTGGACTAAGGCTTATACATTTCACACGACTCTGTATTTCTCCTATAAATGAATACTTTTTGTTCATTCATTGCTTAGGCCATTATATCAAAAATTTTTTAAATGCTTGCAATATTACTTAGAGTAGAAATCTGTTTAATCTTCGAGTGTCCATTCTGTGCTAGACAAAGTGTAATTATGTGCTGTGATGGGTGAAGGAAGGGGCCAAGAGAAACTATAAGCGCAGGCACCTGATACCATCTGGGGTGAGGGACCAGGAAGAGAAGGCTTAATAAAGGTGAAGATATGAAAGGTGAATAAGACTTATTCAGATAAGGTATGTTGGGGATGGGAGTAAGCATGGAGAGTATACTCCAGATGAAGAGGGTAATTTATTTAAATATGTGTGTTAAAGAGGAAGCTATGAACAATGAAGGCTATAGTAAAGCTATCAATCATTGAATGATTATTTTCATTATTATGTCACTGTTCTCAGCACTTTACATCTTTAATTTTTATAACAACCACATAAAGGAACTATTATTATTCTACGTTTATTGACTGGGTATAACTGTTCATTATTAATGATGTACTATATAGTTCTTTTCTCCTCTCTTGGTCTAAATTTTGGAGCTTAGGTACTATTTTATTTTGGTTTTAGTAGTGGCCTAAAGGCATATTTTAGTAAAAAGACCAAAAAATGTTGACATTTTACCTTGGTGTTAAAAAGAATAATTTACTAAAATATGATATATGTGGATAATCAATTTATGACTATTAAAAAGAACTTCTTATTTCAAGTTTACAAGAGATCTAGGGGATAGAGAAGGTAATCAGTGCTCTGAAAAAATAATAAGACAAATCCATATCATAACACATTCTAAAAGATAACTGGCATGGAGTCCTCAAAAATGTCAATATCAGGACAAAGAGACTCTAGATTCAGCTATGTGGAAAGAGACATAACAACCAAATGTAATGTAATGCATGCATTTTTAATGGATTCTGAATTTTAAAAACTGTAAAAGATATTTGGGGGACAACTGGAAAGTTTGAATGTGGACTGAGTACTCTATGATATAAAATATTATTGTTAATTTTTTTAGGTGTGATAGTGGTATTGTGTTTACATAGGTGAAGGTTCTTATTAGAAAATTCATGCTGAAGTATTTAGGACTGAAATGTCATGCTAGGAAAAATTACAGTATAATAATTTCTGTAAAGTTTTATTTTTACTAGGTTAATGTGATTTCTGAGTATCAAACATTTACAAAATGCTTAAATGTAGTTTATCTTTTAATTATCTGCTATTTTTTCTTACAATGTTCATCACCATATGACTTGTTGATTTCTTCTTTTTATTGTTTTCAATCTGTCTTCATCTACATCTCCCCCTAGAACGTCAGTTCTATGAGAACTGAGACTTTCTGTTTCTAGCTGAATTCACAGCACTAAGGATAGTATCTGGCACATAGTAGGCAGTAATCAACATTTGTTGAGTGAACTAATGAATGAAGATAACCAATCTCAACCAACCTTACCATTTCTATGTAACTCAAAATATATTTAATTTTTAAAAAATTAGTTTTGGTATTGTTAACCAGAAACAATAATGAGTTGTTCTTTATATTTCAGGGAAGTTGGGAGAAAAGAATTTTGAAGAGTTTAAATAGTATGTGCACTGAACTGAGTATCCCACTAGCACGAAAGGTACTTTTATTTTTATTTTTTTAAAGGTACTTTTAATATTAAAGTATTTTATTGTGAATCAAGTGCTAGAAGTACCATGAAGTTGTAATTGTTAGGCAGATTTATTTTTTTTTTTAACAGTTTATCAGTTTGTTTTGAAACAAAAATCTGTAAAAGGCCAATTCCATAGGTATATTGTATAAAGATTTCTATTAAATATGCTCTAATACTTTTTGTGATGAACATCTCTTGAGAATAAATAAAATTACAATACATAGTCTACATTACAGATTATTTAGAGATTTGGCTGTGAAGGTTATACATGTTTTAAACGCACTTTAAAAATCTTAATTACCTTTGGTCCCCTTATTTTTGGCTAATTAGCACAATAGCCATATTTTTTTGAATAAGAGATGGTGTTCAGGCATATCATCCTCTCATAATAGCCAATGTGGTACCATCTTTCAGTGTTAATGTGGGAAATAGAAAGATGAGTTTTCATCTTTCTGCAGAACCATTTGGTTTTAATAATAGCATTAGATCTGAAAGATCTAATTCTCAACATTTGTCTGTCACCGTGGGCTTTGAGGGGGGAGATAAAAAGGGAGGAATGCTCTGGATTCTTTTTGGCTGCTCACAAGTAGGAGAGAACAAGTCTCTCTTCACTTTATCCTCCCTTTCTGCTATTTATTCCTTGCTACTGGACAGTATATATAGTGGATGAACTTTAGATAATCTCCAAGGACAAGTCACTGAAGGCACCAGAAGGATGGTATTTTTTAAAAAAGGATAAATTTATATGGAAAACTGTCTAAATATGTAGTATTGTGTAATATACTGTCTTTCATATAGGAAGATGATGCTACTGACTCACAGTCACACTCTCTTGGCCAGTCCCCCTTGCGATGCATTTCTGAGATTGCTGGATGGGGTAAGAGATGTAGTATGTGGCTGAGGAGCAGTTTTTCTTTGTGAACTTTACTGGCCTATAGAGATCATTTATCTTCTTTTCTTGGACTCTTTAGCACCATATTCTAACTGAGCCATCGAGACTAGATATAATAGTTAAATAACAATAGTTTAAGAATAATTCCAAAACAAATTCACCATGTATCGTGAAATTATTTTTTCTTATGTTATGGTAGCTTATTGAAACTTTTAGATAAGTTATTGATTCTTATTTTTCAGCTGCATTGCTAAGCTTCACAAAATGAAACCAATTTTAAAATTACCTTTTTTAGAGGCCAGTTGGAGAACAGAAAGAACTTCTCAATAAATGGAATGAAATGGGAACTGATGAACCAGGTATATGGACAACTTTTTCCAAAATATGGTAGTAGGACAGAAATTGCCTTCTTAGTTTAGGATCCAAAACAACAATATTAGCAATTCTTTTGGAAAGATAGCAGTTTTCCTTTCCCACTAATTACTGTCATCTACTTTGTTTTCTTAAGCTTCTACTGTGCAGTTTAAAAATCCCTACCTTTGGGGCACCTGAGTGGCTTAGTTGGTTAAGCATCCACCTCTTGATTTTGGCTCAGGTCATGATCTTACAGTTCGTGAGTTCAAACCCCACATTGGGCTCTGTGCTGACAGCATGGAGCTTGCTTAGCATTCTTTCTCTCTTTCCCTCTCTCTCAAATAAACATTAAAAAAAATTTTTTTTCAATTCCTAACTTTGGCCAATGTTTTACATTATTTTGAGAGTATTTAAATCAATTATCCTTTTTAAAACAGCATTTGGAAACATTTTTATAAAAGAGTAGATTAAATCATTCAATGGATTCTTAGACTCATAATTAAGGTAAATATTTTTCAAGCTTTAATTACATTGAGATGTTAAAGATAGGTTAAATGGTAAAGTTTTGACCCTTCTAAAAACATTTTTGAGAATTTATTTTGGTTCATTTTAATGGTTAAAATAGAGTCAATCAGTTTTATAAACATATAATGGGTGACAGCTGTATTTCATTTACTGTGATCAACAGATGTATATAATTGTATTGGTAGATATGTACATAATCCCTCACCACTCCTCTTTAAAAATAAGCATGGGGAACTGGACAAGAAATAAGTATGTTAATAGAGAAAGCAGTGTGTTATAGAAATTCGAAAGGGAGAACAGTTTAATACAACTAGAGGAATTCGCTAAGAATGTATTATGTTTCATGTACTTTGAAAATTCTCATATAGAACTTTGTTATACTGACATTGTTTTTTCAATTCAGTTATAAACTTATTGTAATTTTATGAGAGAGACAATTTCTTCTAGAATATGTCATCTAGGCTGTCAAGGGAAGGGACTGTCTTTTCATTTTTGTGTTCCCAAGAGTTAATAGAGTGTATGACGAATTATTGATATTCTGCGAGTGTCTGAATTAATCTAGCTGAACAGAAACATGTGACAGAATCATTAACATTTGTAATTAATAAAGATTCTTCTATTGTATTAACTGAAATTTTGTTCTAATCTATCTTTATTACAGACTTAAGCCTTTTCAGACCTGTTTATGCACCCAAGGATTTTCTAGAGGTAGGTGGTATTGGATCAATAAAGGTATATTAATGAGGGGGAAAAAGTGGAAGAAATGATATGAGAATGCCTCCAGGAGGAGGAATCACCATGTACAAAGCCCTAGAGCTGTGGAAGCAGTGGAATGACATGATCAGATTTGTGTTTGGAAAATACATTGGAATGTGGAAAGATTAGAGGCAAGTAAATCAATTAGGAAAATTTTGATTAAAAAATAGTAACTGTAAATCAGGTAGCTTGTAAATCAGGTAGCCTGCTGCCTAGCTCAGTGAATCTTTTCCTGTTTTAGTCCTTCCTCTTCTAGTAGTTTAGCCAAGACATGAACAAGTTCTGAGCTAAAAGAACAGCATTGGAAACGGATAGAATTCAACAGATTTGCAAGAGATTTATAGGGGTTTTTGGGAACTGATTAGATTTGGGGAGTACGAGAAAAAGAAAAAATAAGGATGATCTTTAAGTGTCTAGATTGGGTGACTGGCAGAGGTACGGTGTCCTTGAGATAGAGAATACAGGAGAAGGAACAGGTCTGTTGGTGAAGGTGATGAGCTTAATTAAGTTTGAGAAAGCATATCGAACATTAAGTGGGTTAGAGCTCACCAAGTATTTTAACTGACTCATCTTCAATTCCACTCTTTCTCTTGTACCTTATACATAATCAGCAAATCCTGTCATTTTACCTTCAAAATGTATCCAGAATCCAACCACTCCTACCTCCATGCTCCTAACTGGCTCCTGCTCAACCCTTGCCCACCTAGAATTTGTTCTCAGTGCAGTTTCCAGAGGAAGCCGTTTAAGTTCCATTCCAAATAAGCCATCTCTGGTATCCAGCGGCTTCCCGTCTCATTCTACGGAAAAGCCAAAGTCATGACAGTGGTGCAGAACATGCCATTTGATCTTGATCTGATACCCCTTCCTTCTCTGACTTCATCTATTACTTTTCCCTGATTAGTTCTACTCCAGTTACGTTAGCCTCCTTGCTTTCCCCTGGCTTCCTGCCCTCTGAGGGCTGTTGCTGCTCCTCTTCTCTGCCTACAGTGCTCTTCCCCAGATACTTGTCTGCATGGTCCCTCACTCTCATGTCTGCTTAAATGTCACTTTCTCAGCAAAGCCTTCCCCTTCCCCCCCTGCTTTAAACTCATTTTAGCCTTTTCCTACTTTGTTTTTCTTTATAGCATTTAGCATTATATAACATACTCTTTTTCTGTTTTCCTTATTGCCTACCTTCTCCTTTTACAAGGAAAGTTCACAAGAGCAGGAGCTTCTTATTCTGTTTTGTGCACTGTTGCAACAATTACAGAGTCAGATCATTGAAAAGATTCACAAGATTTCACAGGATACAACCACAGAAGGCTTTCTTTCAGCAAGAGAAAGAAAGCACCTACAAATACGAAGGGTTCCAAACTTCTAGGCTCAGCTCCCAGGGCCCTTTCTCAGTTGCAAAGGATGAGCTTTGTTTTTGGATTAGGAACCACTAAGATACAAGTGAGATACATTGGTCTTGGGAGTCAAGGCACAAGTTTTCCAGGGGTCTTTTATACCCCTCTGGTAAGTCAGGAGAAGCTAGCAATCTGTATGTTTTCAATAAACAATGCAAATAGACTGATATGGTGATATGGACTGCCTCCCTGGGATATTAAGTCGCATATTGTAAATCAGTAGTTAGTATATTTCATCCCATCTTGGCCAAGGGTGACCACCAGACCTCCAGGTGCCCCTGGGGTAAGCATGGAGCTACCACAAACCAGCTGCGGGTTAATTGCTCTATCTCTAACAGATAGAATAGTGCTTAGCACATAGTTGCTCAAGAAATAGGTATTGAATGAATGAATAGATGAATGAATTTTTCATATTTTACTTTTATTTCTTTTCTGAACTGCTGTCTTTGAAACTGGTTTGCAGGCATAAAACTTATGGCTGATGCATGAACAACACAAGGGCTTTGACCCCCTGCATGATTGAAAATCAACAAATAACTTTTGACTCCCCCAAAACTTAAGTAGCTAAGTACTACTGTTGACTGGAAGTCTTATTGATAACAGTCAACACATATTTTGTATGCTATTATGCATTATATACTGTATTCTTACAAAACGTGTGCTAGAGAAAAGAAAACATTAAGAAAGGCATAAGAAAAGAAGAAAATACATTTCCAGTATTGTACTGAAAAAGTCTGCATTTGAGTTGAGTGAAAACCTGTGTTGTTCAAGAGTCAACTGTCTTCTTCCCATTCGAAAGAGAAGTTAGTTTGGTCAGAAACTGCCTTTATGCTGATGACATTATTTCTCTGCCTTTATGCTGATGACATTATTTCTCTTACCTTGTTAAAGATTTCTCCCCAAAGGGCTGAAATTTCATGTAATTTTTGTATGATTATCTTTAATTTTTTTCTCCTTAATGGTTATTACATTCTGTTTCTTTCAGGACTGTTGATGAATTGATTCTTTGATTATTCATGCTGAAATTCTTTAACTAAAGAATATTTTTCTATAATTCTGTCTGTATAGCTTCTGCATTTCTAATATTTCCTGTTTTCTGTGACCCACATATTCATAATTTGCTTTTTCTAGCCTATGTTTCTGAGGTTTCCATGTAGTATAATACATTACTTATGTAATTAAGCTAAAATTGTGTTGTTCTCTATTAGACTGCATTTAACACTGTTGATTCTTTGCTATATATATATTTTTTACCTTACATATGTATACATTTTTTTCGTTCATAGTTTATTGTCAAGTTGTTCTCCATATAACACCCAGTGCCCATCCCAAGTGCCCTCTTCCATGCTCATCACCCCTTTCCCCTTTCCCTACCCACATCAGCCCTCAGTTTGTACTTAGTATTCAACAGTCTCTCATGGTTTGCATCCCTCCCTCTCACCAACTATTTTTCCCCTTCTCCTCCCCCATGGTCCTCTGTTAAGTTTCTCCTGATCCACTTATAAGTGAAAATAAATATATGATATCTGTCTTTCTCTGCCTGACTATTTTGCTCAGCATAACACTCTTGAGTTCCATCCACATTGCTACAAATGGCCAGATCTCATTCTTTTTCATTGCCTTGTAGTATTCCATTGTATAGATAAACCACATCTTCTTGATCCATTTGTCAGTTGATGGACACTTAGGCTCTTTCCATGTTTTGGCTAGTGTTGAAAGTGCTGCTATGAACATTGGGGTACATGTGCCCCTATCATCAACACTCCTGTGTCCCTTGAGTAAATTCCTAGCAGTGCTATTATTGGGTCATAGGGGAATTCTATTGTTAATTTTTTGAGGAACTTCCACAGCTTTCCAGAGAGGCTGCACCAGTTGACATTCCCTCCAACAGTGTAGGAGGGTGCTCATTTCTCCACATCCTCATCAGCATCTAGAGTCTCCTGATTTGTTCATTTTAGCTACCCTGACCAGCATGAGGTGTGGTTTTGACTTGTATTTCCCTGATGATGAGTGATGCTGAGCATTGTTTCAAGTGTCTTTTGGCCATCTGGATGTCCTCATTGGAGAAGTGTCTGTTCAAGTCTTCTGTCTATTTCCTCACTGGATTATTTGTTTTTTTGGGTGTGGAGTTTGGTGAGTTATAGATTGTGGATACTAGCCCTTTATCCAATGTCATTTGCAACTATCTTTTCCCATTCTTTCAGTTGCCTGTTAGTTGTATTGTTTCCTTTGCCATGCAGAAGCTTTTTATCTCGATGAGGTCCTAGTAGTTCATTTTTGCTCTTGATTCTCTTGCCTTTGGGGATATGTCAAGTAAGAAATTGCTACAGTTGATATCAAGGAGGTTGTTTCCTGCTTTCTCCTCTAGATTTTTGATGGTTTCCTGTCTCACATTCAGGTTCTTTATCTATTTTGAGTTTATTTCTGTGTATGGTGTGAGAAAGTGATCTAGTTTCATTCTTTTGCATGTTGCTGTCCAGTTCTCCCAGCACCGTCTGTTAAAGAGGCTGTCTTTTTTCCATTGGATACTCTTTCTTGCTTTGTCAAAGATTAGTTGGCCATACATGTTTGGGTCCAATTCTGAGTTCTCTATTCTATTCCATTGGTCTATGTGTCTGTTTTTGTGTCAATACCATACTGTCTTGATGATTACAGCTTTGTAGTAGAGGCTAAAGTATGGGATTGTGATGCCTCCCATTTTGGTTTTCTTCTTCAATATAACTTTGGCTATTCGCGGTCTTTTGTGGTTCCATAAAAATTTTAGGATAGTTTGTTCAAGCTTTGAGAAGAATGCTGGTGCAATTTCAATTGGGATTGCGTTGAATGTGTAGATTGCTTTGGGTAGTGATGATATTTTAACAATATTTATTCTTCTGATCCATAATAATGGAAAGTCTTTCCATTTCTTTGTGTCTTCTTCAGTTTCCTTTGTAAGTTTTCTACAGTTTTCATCATACAGATATTTTATATCTGGTTAGGTTTATTCCTAGGTATTTTAAGGTTTTTTGTGCAATTGTGAATGGGATCAGTTTCTTGATTTCTCTTTCTTCATTATTGGTGTTTGCTTCCTTATTGGTGTTTAAAAATGAAACCGATTTCTTTACATTGATTTTATGCCCTGCAACTTTGCTGAATTCATGGATCAGTTCTAGTAGGCTTCTGGTGGAGTCTGTCGGGTTTTCTATGTAGAGTATCATGTTGTCTGCGAAAAGTGAAAGTTGGATTTCTTTGCCAATTCTGATGCCTTTCATTTCCTTTTGTCTGATGGCTGATGCTAGTACTTCTAGCACTATGTTAAACAACAGTGGTTAGAATGGACATCCCTGTCGTGTTCCTGATTTCAGGGGGAAAGCTCTCAGTTTTTCCCCATTGAGGATGATATTAGCTGTGGGCTTCTCATAAATGGCTTTTATGATGTTTAAGTAAGTTCTTTCTATCCTGACTTTCTGGAGGGTCTTTATAAAGAAGGGATGCTGTATTTTGTCAAATGCTTTTTCTGCACCTATCGACAGGATCATATGGTTTTTATCTTTTCTTTTGTTAATGTGATGTATTATATTGATTGATTTGCAAATATTGAATCAGCCCTGTAACCCAGGAAGGAATCCCACTTGATCATGGTGAATAATTCTTTATGTATGCTGTTGAATTTGATTTTCAAGTATCTTGTTGAGGATTTTTGCATATGTATTCATCAAGGATATTGGCCTGGAGTTCTCTTTTTTTGCTGGGTCTATGCCTGGTTTGGGAATCAAAGTGATGCTGGCTTCATAGAATGAGTCCAGAAGCTTTCCTTCCACTTCTATTTTTTGGAATAGCTTGAGAAGAATGGGTATAAACTCTGATTTAAATGTCTGGTAGAATTCCCCAGGGAAGCCATCTGGCCCAGGGCTCTTATTTGTTGGGAGATTTTTGATAACTGATTCAATTTTGCTAGTTATGGTTCTGTTCAGATTTTCTATATCTTCCTGTGTGAATTATGATAGTTCGTGTGTGTTTAGGAATTTGTCCATTTCTTCTAAGTTGTCCAGTTTGTTGGCATATAATTTTTCATAGTATTCCCTGATCATTGCTTGTGTTTCTGAGGGATTGGTTGTAATAAATCCATTTTCATTCATGATTTTGTCTATTTGGGTGCTCTCTCTTTCTTTTTTGAGAAGCCTGGCTAGAAGTGTATCAATTTTGTTTATTTTTTCAAAATACCAACTCTTGGTTTCATTGATCTGTTCAACTGTTTTTTGGATTCTATATCGTTTATTTCTGCCCTGATTTTTATTCTTTCTCTATTTCTGCTGGGTTTGGGTGCTCTTGTTCCTCTGTTAGGTATGCTGTTAGATTTTGTATTTGCACTTTTTCTAGAAATAGGCCTGGAATGCAATGTACTATCCTCGTAGGACTGCCTTTGCTGCATCCCAACGAGTTTGGATTGTTGTATTTTCATTTTCATTTATTTCCATATATTTTTAAATTTCGTCTCTAATTGCCGAATTGGCCCATTCGTTCTTTAGTAGGGTGTTCTTTAACCTCCATGTTTTTGGAGGTTTTCCAGACTTTTTCCTTTGATTGATTTCAAGTTTCATAGCATTATGATCTGAAAGTGTGCATGGTATGATCTCAGTTCTTTTACATTTATTAAGGGCTGCTTTATGACCCAGTATGTGATCTATCTTGGAGAAAGTGCCATGCGCACTTGAGAAGAAAGTGAATTCGATAGCCTCAGGATATATATATCTGTCAAATCCATCCGGTCCAATGTATCATTCAAGTCCGTTGTTTCTTTAGTGATTTTCTGTCTAGTTGATCTATCCATTTCTGTAAGTGGAGTATTAAAGTCTGCTGCTATTAGCACATTCTTATCCATAAGATCGTTTCTGTTTGTGACTAATTGTTTTATGTATTTGGGTGCCTCCAAATTTGGTGCGTAGACATTTTTAATTGTTAACTCTTCCTGATGGATAGACCCTTCTTCATCCCTTGTTACTGCCTTTACTTTAAAGTCTAGTTTGTCTGATATAAGTATGGCTACTCCAGCTTTCTTTTGACTTCCAGTAGCATGATCGACATTTCTCCATCCCCTTACTTTCAATCTGAAGGTGTCTTTAGGTCTAAAATGAGTCTCTTGTAGACAGCAAATAGATGGATTTTGGTTTTTTATCCATTGTGCTACACTATGCCTTTTGATTGGAGCATTTAGTCCATTTATATTCAGTGTTATTATTGAAAAATGCGGGTTTAGAGTCACTATGTTCTCCATAGGATTCATGCTTGTAGTGGTGTCTCTGGTACCTTGCGTTCCTTGCAACATTTCCCTCTTAGAGTTCCCCTTAGGATTTCTTGTAGGGCTAGTTTAGTGGTGATGAATTCTTTCAATTTTTGTTTATTTGGGAAGACCTTTATCTCTCCTTCTATTCTGAATGACAGGCTTGCTGGATAGAGGATTCTTGGCTGCATATTTTTTGTGTTCATCACATTGAAGATTTCCTGGCCTTCCTTTCTGGGCTGCCAAGTTTCAGTAGATAGATCTGCAACCACCCTGGTATGTCTTCCTTTGTATGTTAGGGACCTTTTATCCCTAGCTGCTTTCAGAATTGTCTCTTTGTCCTTATATTTTGTCAGTTTCACTATGGTATGTTGTGCAGAAGATTGATTCAAGTTTCATCTGAGGGGAGTTCTCTGTGCCTCTTGGATTTCAATGTCTGTTTCCTTCCCTAGATTGGGGAAGTTCTCAGCTATAATTTTGTTCAAGTACCCCTTTAGCGCCTTTCTCTCTCTCTTCCTTTTCTGGAATTCCTATGATACAGATATTGTTCTGTCTGATTGTGTAACTCAGTTCTTGAATTCTCTCCTTTCATGCTCCTAGATCAGTTTATCTCTCTTTTTCTTGGCTTCCTCTTTTTCTATAATTGTGTCTTCTGATTCACGTATTCTCCTCTCTGTCTCTTCAATTCGTGCATTTCCCGCTTCCATTTTATTATGCACCTTATTTATAACATTTTTAAATTCATCATAACTATTTTTAAGCTCCATAGCCTTTGTAGCAATAGCTTCTCTGATGTCTTCCATGCCTTTTTCAAGCCCAGCAATTAATTTTTTGACTATTGTTCTAAATGCTTGTTCAGTTATGTTGCTTATATCTGTTTTGAGTAGTTCTTTAACTGTTACTTCTTCCTGGAATTTCTTTAGAGGAGAGTTCTTCTGTTTTGTCATTTTGGCTAGCTTTCTGCCTCTTGTCAGTTTTAAAAGCTTGTTATTCACTGTGCACCTGTGAGTACTGCTATGTTAAAGAAGGCTCATTGACTGTCCAGGGCCTGTCCGAATAGGAAGTGCTCTTTTAATGGTGTCTCTTGATCTCTCTTGTTGAGACTTTGGTTATTTTTTTCCCTACTTGTAGTGGTATTTGGGACTCTCCACCATGTGTACTTTCGCTTGTTTCTTGAGGTAGCCCTGAAAAGACAAATAGACAAACACACAGGGAACAAAGGCACACAAATGGGAGACAAATCCAACAAACAAGCAAACCAAAAGGGAAAAAGAAAAAGAAAAAAAAAGACAGAGGACGGTCTAAAAGCATAAATCTTGAATTCCCAGCTACAAATGAAGAGCAGGGTGTATGCAGTGCTGATGGAAGAGCATATACAAAGAAAGAAATGACAGGGGTGGGGAGAAAGTGAAATTGGACAATGACAAGGCAGAGAGACTAAGAGGCTTAATTCAGAGAGAGAAAGAATAGAATATGGTAGGAAGTGGGGAGAAAGAAATGAAGATAATGTTACCCAAAAAAACTATATAGTCTGATTACTCCAGAGAGAGAGATAGGAAGGTAATGACGGAGGTGTAGAATATGCATCTAGAGAATGGATTAAATATGCCTGTTTACGCAAACCAATGACCAGAATGCCCAGTCCAGCAGAGGGGAAGGATACGAATGAGATAAGGGAAAATATATCTGAGTAGAAACAATTGATCTAAAATTAATCTATGGCAGTGCATCCGTATTGGTCTTGCACTGGGCTCCAGTAAAACAAACAAGCAAACAAAACCAGCTCTCCAACGCTGATGGGCGTGGTGTGGTGTAGGTACGTCTCACCTCCCCTGTGGTCCCAGTGGCCACTCCGCTCCCTGAGGCCTTGCCTTGGTGGTTGTGGGGAGAAATATGGTGGCACCCCAGCCCCTTCTCGAACCAAGCATTGCAAATCGCTCTTTTGGGTCCGATCTTCTGTGCTGCAGTCATAGCCAAAGTGGGCTGTGTTCTATGTCCCAAGCTCTGCCTCACTTCCAGATCTTAGTCCGTGCACTTTTATGATACCGCCTTTTTGATACCCCCGAAATATAATCCTGCAAGCCGGGGCCACTTCCCAGCCAGGGATGGAGCCAGTAGAGAGCAGTGGAGCAGTTTCTCCTGGTGCCACCTGGGACCAGGGCACCCAGCCCAAAGACAGCACCACAGCTAGAAATAGGATCGCTCTGAATGCCCTGCGGATCAGGATGGGATGTTAGGATCCTTCTCTGTCCCTGGCGGAGGTTTTTCTCTTCTCCAGGGACAGTTCTATGAGCAGTTTCAGCCTCTCTTTCTCTTCCCCTCTTCTTCCCGCAAAGGGGGGTCCCTCCCCTCAGTGTCTCCGGGTCCCAGCTCGTTTTTATCTTCCCCAGTTTGTAATCACACACAGACGAGGCTGTCTTCTTAGTGGACTCTGTCTCTTTTCCTCCCAGACTCCTGCGGTTCAGTGTTCTATGGCTTCGGGCCTCCTCTGTTTGAGAGATGGGGGAAAGCGAATGTACGGAGCTCCCTACTTCTCCGCAATCTTGCCTCCTCTGTCTGCTATATTTTTATTTTTTTAAAACAAATACCATTGATATTTTTAGTCTTAATTTAGTGCTTTCAATTTTAGGAAACCATTTTGGCATTTTAGTACATTCCATTTTATCCGTGATTAGTTATCAGCTCATTAATCCCTTCCTCAGATATGCCAGTGTTTCTCTCACCATAATCTCCTTCACTGCATTCTTTTTATTTTTTTTAAGTCTTTTATTTAAATTCAGTTAATTACCTTACAGTTAATTCAGTTAATTAACATATAAAAGCATAGTTTTTGTACACCTGAAACTAATATCACACTGTATGTTAATTACACTGCACTTCCATACAGAACCCAGTACTCATGCCAAGTGCTCTCCTTAAGTCCTGCCCCCATCCGCCTCCTCTCTGGTAACCATCAGTTTGTTCTCTGTAGTTAAGAGTCTGTTTCTTGACTTGCCTCTCCTTCTTTCCCTTTGTTCTTTTGTTATGTTTCCCAGATTCCACAGATGAGTGAAATCACATGGTATTTGTATTTCTCTGACTGACTTATTTCGCTTAACATAATACTCTCTAGCTCGATGCATGTCATGCACTGTATGCTTGATGGCTTTTTTTCTCAAGAGTCTCAATTTAAAAATATTTTTTAAATTATAATAATTCTTTCCTAAAATGTATGTTATTGTTAGAAAAATAAGGAAACATATGTAAGAACAAAACTTTTAAAAAATTACTTTTAATGCCATCACATAGCAATAAACATTACATTACTACACATTTTTTAACTTCATATCTTGTGATATTTTTTCATGTTATTACTTATATTACCTATATTGGGGCAAATTACACTATATTTTATTATATGAATTAACCATAATTTATTTAGGTAATTCCCTCTACTGGAATATTTTGTTTCATATTTTTTGTTATAAATAGTACTTTATTAACATTCTTTCTGCACTATCTTTGCAAACATCTTAATTATTTCTGTAGTCATACTTCTAGAAGTGCAATTCCTACATAAAGGATATGTAAATATCTAAGACATTTTTTACCTGCTTAATTTTGAAAGTATATAAATTGTTTTTTTTTTTTGTTAGCTTGGCTTCTGAATTTTTTTTGTCCTTGTGGGTTTGGTTTAGAGATGCTACTCTGCAGCATTATTCTACTGTTTTTCTAAAAATCTTGTCAATCTCTGCTTTTCAAAGGGTTAGAGTTGACTCAAAAATTCTTTTGGCAAATATTACAATCAAGCAGTTTTGATTTTTCTGCCACCTTCCTGGTTAAATATTCAAGCAGTTTTGATTTTTTATTACCATCAAAATGTATTTCATTCTAACTAAATTCTTTTACACTTTTATATGGTAGATCATCAGTTGGAACATTAAATTTAAGGCATGTTTATGATATTTTAACATTTCAACACTATTTTATAGTATTTTAGGCTGTAATTAAGGTACATACATAGCCGCAAATAGTTTTTAGTTTTGTGGTGATACATCAAGAATATCATTGCCAATTTTGTAGGTATAAACATTGTGTAAAGAAACTAACCAATTTTGTTGGATTTGTTTTTAAAGGTGTTAATTAATCTTCGCAACCCAAATTATGAAAATGGTGATTCTCTTAGTTTCAGGACTCACTTGGGTTTAATCCAAGTTCCTCTGAAAGTGAAAGACATCCCTGAATTGGTAAGTGTCAGCATTTCAAAATACTGCATATTTTAGAAGACAACCATTAGAGAAACATTTTAGTGCCACAAATATCTAAAACAGTAGGGTTGTCTGCTCGTTAAATGATGAAATGAAAGGCTTCTTTTTATTATAAATATGTTATATAGAGAGTGACTTGCTTTGCTAGCAGGACTAAAGATGAGTTTTCATGCACTTATAATGCTTTTGCTTTTTCCTCATTTTAATCAACAGCATAGATATATAAGATGGCTTGTTGGAATTCAGGTGCATGATATATAACTATATATGACAATATATATGACAATAAAATTGATTGAGGGTCGCCCGGGTGGCTCAGTCTGTCAGGTACCTGACTCTTGATTTTGGCTCAGGTCATGATCTCATGCTTCATGAGTTTGAGACCTGCGTTGGACTCCATGCTGCCTGCATGGAGCCTGCTTGGAATTCATTCTCTCTCTCTCTCTCTCAAAAATAAACAAATAAGCATAAAAAACTGATTTAAATAAGCTGTGAATTTTATTTAAAAAATTAAAGAATGTAAATTTTATTTAATTCAACCTTTATTAAGCTTATAAAAATGAGGCACTGAAGGAGATGAAGGGAAGATGAGTTAGAGATGGTCTTTGCTGTAGTAACTGTGACAGTTTGGTGAGGAAGTTAGTTTTAAAATAGAACAATTATAGAAAAGTGGGGAGAATTCCTTAGAGGAGTTAAAAAATTATCACTCCGAGGGCACCTGGGTGGCTCAGTTGAGCATCTGATTCTTGATTTTGACTCAGGTCTTGATCTCACGGTTTGTGAGCTTGAGCCCACCTCCCTGCCCCAGCCTGGGCTCTGCACTGACAGTGTGGAGCCTGCTTGGGATTCTGTCTTCCTCTTTCTCTGCCCCTACCTTCCTCATGCACGTGTTCTCTCTCTCTCTCTCTCTCTCTCAAAATAAATAAACATTTAAAAAAAGAAAAAAGAAATTCTCACTCATTCTTTTGTTAATCACCCCAAAGCAGTATGGAGCCCAAAAATGTAAATAGTGTCTTTGGTGAAACTAGGAAACAATGTATAGCTTGTCAGCCTGTGAAGTTGGAGAACTGGGAGAATGGTACATGACTTAAACATGGAGTCAGGTCAAGCCTAAATGCCTCTCTCCAAAAGGTGCAGACATGAGGCATGTCAATAATCACATCATCTTTCAGTTCTATATCTACCTTGTTTTGCTCTGCTTTATTATGCTGGAGCTGGATCTTATAAACATTTTTCTTTTGCTAATTGGCTTGATGTTAGGCTTTATTGATAGAGGGTTCTAGAGGGATGCCACAAGCCCGTAACCAGAGAAAGGAGTTTCCCGTGTGGTCCCTATGTTTGGAAGCCAGCAGATCAGCATGCAGAAGCCAGCTCCAGACTGTACCCTTTTCGGTACAAAAAACAGAAGTAAACTCACAAATACAGAGAACAAACTGGTGGTTGACAGAGTGGAGGAGGAACAATGTGTAACTGGGATGGGCAAAATAGGTAAAGGGGATTAAGGGGTACAAACTTCTGGTTATGAAATAAATAAGTCAGAGTGCTGAAAAGTACAACATAGAGAATACAGTCAGTAACAGTGCAATAACTTTGTATGGTGACAGATGGCAGCTACAATTTATCATGATGAGCATTTCATTACAAAAAGAAAGATCTAGTCTCAGTCTTGAGGGCAAGGGAGACCATTCCCAGGTTCTTTGTTCCTGCTTCGTCAGACTAAAGGTCACAGTTACGTTCTTCATTTGCTAATTTAATTCTGTTTTACCCTGTTCACATTAATGGGGTGATTTCTATTTTCTGGCTGGATTTTGACTGATACAAGAAGCAAGATGATTTTCTCCATGGAACTTTGGAAAGCCTCAAGAACACCACATGGTATGGAAGGCCTTGCTGAGCCACAGGGTTAAAAATGAGACTTTGTGAAAGTCTGTATCAGGACAGAGTAGACCCCCATACTCCTACCCACTTGCATATTCAGGTGACTCTGCCTTCCCCACGGGAGACCAGAGACATATTCACTAGAGAAAAAGAATCATAAAGGCTAAGAACTTAGACAGTTAAGATTTAGAGCAATACAGAAATGAGGCACTGTTTTGAAAACAAATTAAGTGAGAGTTGACCAAATGGTGAGACTGATACCCTCGTCCCCTGCCTCTATCGCTATGCCTGCCTGAGTGTCTCTCCCTGCTGCACCCTGTGCCCAGTCCTTGCAGATAGAGCTTCCAGATTTTTATTGCCTCGTTCCTAAATATGACCTGCCAGCCGAGGGATCTGCAGATGTTTGAAATTTTCCAACTTGAAAGGCAGAAACCAAAACTAAAAAAATTTTTTAAAAGCCAATTTAGGGAATGAGTGCTTATCTTGAG
The DNA here is from genome assembly GCA_017311185.1 of Proteles cristata cristata. NCBI lineage: Eukaryota > Metazoa > Chordata > Mammalia > Carnivora > Hyaenidae > Proteles > Proteles cristata. The sequence continues at coordinate 1,704,677 of JAESUZ010000713.1, forward strand.
CTTTAATAATTGTTTCAGATTTGAATTTATGTTCACCCTCACAGTATACAGCGGGTCATAACCTGGCATCAGATTCACTTAGATTTGTAGAATAATACAGGACAGAGCTCCCCCCCCGGAGTCCTCACAGCCCTCCCCATGCTGCTTCCAGCCCCACAGAAGTTCAGGCAATTGTAAGGGACGAAGTTGCAGAGGCACAACACAGGGAAGTCTTACACACGACAGGAACTGTTTCTTGTAATGCACATGGGCGTGGCATCCAGGGCCTCTCAAGAGACACCACCACAGGCAGCTAAGGCCTGTGTTTTGCAATAGATTTTGATACTCCACTCAGAGTCTTTGGTTTCAGATGTAATTTATCATCGAGGGTCATAATTTTTCAGAAATTACATTGCTTATTAATGTAGCTGGCATTCCTTGCCACAATTCGAGTGTGTGTGTGTGTGAGAGAGAGAGAGAGACAGAGAGAGAGAGAGATCCAGCAAATTTTCAGGGCAACAGTGCTGGAAGAAGGTAAACCCAAGGTCACAAGAACAAAGAACAAATGGCCTGTTAGCCATTTCTTCCTAATGGAAGACTTAGGCCATTAATATTCTCAGAGAATAGATACAACTCATGAAACAAGAATTAAACAAGAACAGAGTTTCATTAAAACAACAAAGAGAATGAAAAAAGTTTTAAAAATAAAAAATATGGTATGCCAAAAAAATCAGAAGGTTGAAAGCAAAGCTGAGGAAATCTCTATGAGAAGACAGAACAAAAGGGAAAAGAGATGAAGTAGCAGGAAAAAAAAATACATGTGTCTTTTTACTTAGATGACCAATCCAGAATGGCTAAAATCTGACCAATAGGAGTTCCAGAATGAGAAAACTGAAGTAAGGGAATTACTAAAATTCCCAAGGCCTGAAAGATAATCTCTGGTATGAAAAGGCCCACTCACTTCTCAATGTCATGAATGAAGGCAGACCCCTACCAAAGCCCCTGGAAAGAAAACTCTAAAAACTTGTTATAGAAAGAAGACAGAATACATATAAAGTGTCAGGAATGAGAGTAGTGTCTGACTTCCCAGCAGCAAAACTGGAAGTTAGAAGATTTTGAAGTAATTCCTTTAGCAATACAAATGATTTCAAGCCAAGAATTCTATATGTAAGCAACAGTTAATCAAACGTGAAGTTGGAGTAGACATTTTCAGATATTTAGGTGATCTAAAATATCTGTTCTTATTTGGGGAGCTATTGGTAGAAAGTCTCCAAAGCAAGCTCATAGATACAGAGAGCAAAATAGGGGACCCAGGAAACAGGGTTCCAGCCTAAGAGAATTTCCAGGATGACAGTGATGAGCAGTTTCTGGACAAAGGTTGTGCAATAGGACCAGAGCACAGTGGTTCTAGATTGGAGCAAGAGGCTGGAAGGCTCCAGGATGAATACCCCAAGAAGAGTTTGACCAAATTTATTACGTTTGCAAAATTATATTGTGGAGGATCTTTTCAGAGTTGTTGAAGGCTATAGGAAGATATAAATGATTAGAAAAAAAATTGTATTACTGGGAAAAAATGATTTAATTATCAGCTGCACGTACCAAAGAAAGGAAGCATATTTATAGCAAACTACATGGCTCAGCATTGAATAATATTTAAATAGTCATAATGCAAACTTTTAATATGGATTTAATCAAGAATTGATATATAATTATATTGGAATGTTGGATGGAGGAAAAGCGAATGAACATGAGCTAAAATACTTATTTACAAGAAAAAATCAATAGATATCTAAGACTGATAAAAACAACAATATATATTTGTTTCTTGAAATCTGGAGATAAATGCCAGAAAAAGAGCTAAAAGTGGTCTGGGTAGTAGCCAATTATGTTTGTGTGTGCATGTGTGTGTGGGCATGTTTGTTATGTGCATATATTGGAGGAATAGATAAGATAAGGAACTACTATTTTGTTGTTATATGTTTTTTTAGCTGATTTGACTTCTTAAACTATTTGCTGCATGTGAAGGCAGTATAGCATGATGGTTGGCTGTTTAGATTCTGAAGCTAACTCATTGGGGTTCAAATTTTTGCTCTGCCCCTTACCAGCTATGTGACCTTGAACAAGTTTTCTTGACCACGAGCCTTAGTTTTCTTATTTGTAAAATACAGAGAATAATATCTCATAAAAGTATTGTGTAGATCCACAAGTTAAGATAAAAATATGGGTTGAATTGTGTGCCTCAAAAAGATATGTTGAAGTCCTAACCCCCAGTACTTGTGAATGTGACCTCATTTGGCAACAGGGCCACTGCGGATGCAATCGTGTTAAGATGATGTCTTATCAAGAAAGGGTGGGCCCTAAAGCCAACAGACCAGGTTTTTATGAGATTAGACACAGAGGAGAGATATACAAGGAGAGTGTCATAGGACAGTGGAGGCAGAGAGTGGAGTTATGCGTTTATAAGCCAAGGATCACCCAAGATTGCCAGCAATGCCAGAAGCTAAGAGAAAAGCTGGGAACAGATTTCTCCCCTAGAGTCTTCAGGGAGAGCATGGCCCTCTTAACACCTTGATTCTGGACCTCTAGCCTCTAGAACTGTGAGAAAAAATTTCTGTTGTTGAAAGCCACCCAGTTAGTGGTACTTTTTTTTTTTTTCATAAGGGAAGCACTAGGAAGCTAAAATAATATATAAAGCATATAGACAGTACTTGGAACTTAATAAGCAGTATATAACTGTTAATCATTGATACTACAACTTTGCTAAACAATTCATTTTTAAGATGTTATTTTTAAAAAGCTTTAGAAGTCCTTTTAGTAGCAGTTTATACAATGCGTACAGAAAAGAAAGTGGCAGGTTCTTTTCCTGAAAGTGGAGGGAAGTCTCATAGAGGTACTGCCATTTGGACTAGTTTGAAGGAGTTTGCCAGGTAAAGAAGCAGGGAAAGGATACTGTGTGAAAAGAGTCAGCATGTGCATTAAGTGGGACGAATTATATCTTCTGTCTGTCGGGACCTGGAACTGGTGTGGATTCATTCTTAGCTATTGAGGAACCAAAAACCTGTGGCTACTTTTCAGAAAAATTGTGGCTATCACTGCTAAGAGTACAGTTAGTCCTTGCCTTCCTGCTCTCCCTGGGGCTAGTGGCTCCTGCCTTCCCTGAGTCCTGTAGCCTGGAGATAACGATTCTGACCAGGATGCATGTTTATTTGAGACCTTGGTCTCTCTATGAGTTTTGAACTTCGTTGTGCTCACTGAGTCATATGATCCTGTAATAGATGGCTTTCAAACCTAGTTCACAATGTTACGTAGTCTCATATGTGTTAAAAGGACATTTTTTAAAAACAGAAATTGATTAACTTTAAACTGAAGTTGTCAGCTCATTCCTATTTACTAATTCAGTCACGTAGAGGCATCTGGTTGGAACTAGAGCTCGGCAGTGTGGTTCAGTATTATTACCGAGCACCTCTGCTGCATGTCACTCAGCACTGTGCCAAGTACTGGGGTACAAATACATGGAAGAGACCATCCTTGTGTTTGTTTTCGGAGCTTCAGGTTAGTGGGGAGATGGACAGTAAAAAGGTAATTTTAATATGATGTGATTATGTGCTTTGCTAGAGGTTTATTATAAAAGGTACATTTAAATAGAGAGTTGCTTATATCAGCCTGGAGTATCAAGAAAGGGATCCAGAAGGCCTGATACCTTGGGTGAGTTTTGAATGAAATCTGAACTTAGAAGCCAGGTCTAATGATGTTGCCTAAAAAGTAGTTCAGAGCAGGGAAATAAAAAAATGGATATTCAGAGTTCTGTTTCTGTGCCTTAACATGTCTTAGCATAAGTAAAATTCCCCTGTGATTACAGCAGCTAATATCAAAATGCTTTCTGGACCTTAAGTCCTTCTGTAGAATGAAGATCAAGACTACTAAATAATCAAATACCTTATTAATTCTAATGATTTAAATGAAGGAAGAATATTTACAATAAATAGAAGATAGTGATTGAAAATGGATGAATAACATTACATTTTTTACCTCTTCAGTCATTAAAAGTTGGAAACATAAATTGAAGTGCTTTTTTAAAGTATAAAGTCAAGTTTAGTTAAAAATTGAAGTATAACATCAGGTATTTAAACTCAATACAAAAATGAAATGAATGTGAATGTTAGGCTGGATAACTGTCTTATGAGGGTCACAAATAAATCATTAAGTAATACGTAATTATGAAAGATTAAAACTAATTCCATTTTTTAAAGGAGAAGGAAGTTTGGTTTTAGCAATTAGAATAGTAACAAAACTCTGAGGCAAATATTAATAGAAATATTTAATTACTTACGGAATAAACAATGTGAACAATATGGGGTTGTTGTTTATTTAAAAAATAATAGACAAACATGATTACTTTCACTAGACATTACTAGATAAGTGGAGGAAGTCTGGAGAATAAATCTAATTTATTTTTATTTTAGCAGAACAGTTGATAGTCTAATTTTGCTTAAAAATTAATTTAAGTTGTTTTGGATATTTGCAGCGTTTAGTTGATTAAAAGTGGAGTGAACTATAATACCATGGAAAACACAAGTAGAGAATCATATTGGTAATTTTAGATGATGAATTTAGAAGATAAAGTTGATGAGTTCTGCACATACTGTGTTTGTGTGTTTGAGGAATGATTTTAATGTTATTAGTTCTTTACTCAAAAGTGTGATTATCATGTCTTTACTGAATAGTCTATTAGCTAAACAGGCCAAATTTTGAACAAATGCATTACTACTGAAAAGTTCAAAAATACCCCCCTTCCTTTTTAGATATTCAAATGAAGCAAAAATTCATTTTACATTGTGATTTTTTATTTAAGCTGGTGTCTAGATGAAGGTGATTTTTGTTCCTACTGTGGGGCAAAGTTTGAGATGTATGTTAATTCTATGTGTGTTATTTTTCAGAAAGAATTCTTTGTAGAACTGGGCTTAACTACAGGACAGCTGGGTATAGATGATTCTACTCAAGTGCCTCCGGGTAAGTGTTTCTCTCAAATGGCATATGATTAATGATAAATGAGAGTCAGTTTAAGGGTTGTGTTGTCATTTCCAAATTAATCTAGTAACTCTTTTACGTCTGAAAAAGAAGCATACTTTTTGCTTCTCCTTGATGACTGGTAATTACTGAACAGAACTCTGTATGTTGCAGTGATCAGAATTCAAATAGATTTTGTATTTATTTGAAGACCTTTAAAGTTAATTTTGAAAAGTCATTAGACACATTGAAGTCATTTTTTTTTTGGCGAAATAATCATTGGCAGCACTCATATTTTCATTTACTGACCATTACCATCTATTTTTATAGTTTGTATTACCAAGTTAATACTGACATTCTACCTAGTATAAACTTAGGCTATAAAATTCGTGTCTTTTAAATCTTAAGCAAACACAAAATTTCCATAGCTTTTCTTTTTTTGTGCACAAATACCATGTGTTTTTCATAAAAGACCAGATTGGTATTTATCTATAATCAATAGGAAGTAAAAACTGACTTAAAACATGGGAAGCCTATCGTGTAATGGAATTGTTCTAGTCTTTCCTCTGCTACTGGCTAGTTGTGTGACTTGGACACACACTTTACATTTGGACAAGTCACTTTACATTTCTGGACTTGCTTCTTTCTCTATAAAATAAGGAAGTTGGCTATTTCTTTATTTTATAAACATAATAAACAGTCATTGGGCACTTACTATATGTTACATGTGTACTATCCCATTTTAACCGTAGCAGCTCTAGAAGGTATGTATTATTCTATTTTTAAAACTTTATTAATGTATAATGCATATAGAAAAGTGTAGAGGATGCCTGGTTGGTTCAGTCGGTAGAGTATATGACTCATGACATCTGGGTTGTGAGTTCAAGCCCCATGTTGGGGGTAGAGATTACTTAAGGAAGGAAGGAAGAGAGAAAAAGTACATATCCATAAGAGAATGGCTCAATTGGATTTTTTATGATTTGGACACACCTATTAAAATACCACCCAGATCAGTATACTGAAGCCCTTTTCAGTCTTTATCCCCTTTGTCAAAGATAACCACTGTTCTGATTTCTAGCAATATAGATTAATTTTACCAATTCTTGAACTTCATATGAATGGAAGCATATAGTATGTACCCTTTGATGTTTCACTTCTTTTGTTCAACATTATATTTGTGAAATTTAACCACATTGTTATATGTATTTGTGGACCATTTTTTGCAGTATAGTGTTCCACTGTATTAATATACCACATTATTTATCCATTCTACTGTTGATGAGTATTTGGAAGGTTTCAAGTTGGAGGCAGTGACAGATTAGGTGGCTGTGAACATACTAATATGTTTCTTTTAGTGAGCACATGTATACTCCTCTGTTGAGTATACACCTGGAAAGACAATTTCTCTCTCCTGAGGTTTGTATAAGTTCATCTTTAGTAGATAACTGCCAGTGAATTTTCAAAAATGGTAGTACCAGTTTACACTTCAATCAACAGGGTATGAGAGTAGAAGTTGTCCTATATGCTTGCTACTGCTGGATATATTCCATCTTTGTTTTAGTCATTCTGGTAATATATAGTAGCACTGCATTATGGTTTTAATTTTCTGGTATTGTGTGAGATAGAAGTATTACTACCATTTTAAAGTTGAAGAAGTGAAGATTTTAAGTACTTGCCCAACTTCACAAAGCTAGTAAGTGCTAGAACCAAGGTTCAGAACTAAGCAATCTGCCTTCAAAGTCTGCCATTATATGCTGTCTCTCCTGACCCCTTTGATAGTCTTTTCTTATTTTATAAGAAGATATCAGACATCTTACGGAATAAGATATTGCTATAGTTTGAATGTTTGTGTACTCCTGAAATTCATATTTTGAAGTCCTAATCCCTACGGTGATGGTATTAGGTGGAGTCTCAAGAAAATGATTAGGTCAGGAGGGTATGCCCTCATGAATGAGATGAGTGCCCTTGTCAAAGAGCTTTCTAGCCCCTTCCACCATGTGAGAACACAGAGAAAATGCAGCAGTCTGTGACTCAGAAAAACACCTTCACAGCAACCCAGCTTGCTGTCCCCTGATCTTGGACTTCTAGCCCCTGGAACGTAACAAATAAATTTCTGTTGTTTTTAAACTGTTTAGTCTGTGGGTTTTTTGTTGTAGCAATCTGAACAACTAAGACAGATATCTTATATTTCTGTTCATGGCCGATGATAGCCATATATAACAAAAGGAAAAGAAAATAATAATATAACCTCAAATGGTATTTATGTTTTTTACTTTTAAATTATCCTTAAGAATTGCTTAAAGTTGTTCTAAACTCTATCGTAGCAATGCTATAGAAAACCTATTTTTTTTCTTAATCTAGAGTATAGTTCTTTCTTCTTTGATTCACATATGTGAGACCCTGCTAAGGGCCAGGGACTAGTGAACACACAGATATGACCTAATCTTTACCCTTAGGGAAGATATAGTAGAAATATAGATCTATGTAAGAATCAGTGTGGTATTTGCTATTATTACATACAAGGGGCAGTTGGAGCAGATGAAAGAGCCCCTACATCTGCCCAAGGAGGCTGATGGTCTCTTTAGTTGATGCAGTTATTTTTACTCTCTACTTCTCAAAGCAAGACTGTTAGAAATTGGGTTAAATTGGTGTCTATCCAATGAGATTGATTTCAGTGGTATAGTACTTGGATTTTTACATGACTTGAGAATTGCTAACCAACAGTATTACTTGGAAAGAAGAACAGGGTTATATATAACTACTTTTGCCTAGAATTTGTTGGTATTTTTAATGTTTTGGTCTATGTCTATGGCTTTGGTCAAACTGGAACTGTGATGCTAATGATTTCAAATATTGCTAATACTTGTGTCTCACTAGATGCAAGTTTTATGTTTAGGATTAAGTATACTCTGACTTAAAGGCACTATATCCTTCTTTAAAAACCTGTGTCACCTATGTCTCATAAATACTGTTAATTTTCATATTTGAAGTACATATCTGACTTGCTAACTTAACAGCTTTTATACAAAGTCAGGAGAAATATCTTTACCTTTATAATACAGAATCCAGATTTAAAAATAACCTAAAATTAGATATATTTATTATTCCTACAAACTGTCATGAATATTCATTATTTTAAATATACATGTATGCAGTCTACATACTTACAGTGGAAACCATGTGGAAGACTCATGCTAGATGGGTAAGCAAGATCAATATTCTTTCATAAGGCTTTATGATAACAGGCGGTCATATGTCTGCTATTATTGCCCGAATATACATAATAATGAATCTAATGAGATGGGATTTTGCTAAATAGACAGTTTCAACAGTTTGTTGTTTCTAAAAGAAAAAAAGCAGATTTAGTTGGCTCAACATTTTCTGAAGCATACATCAGATAGATGTCCTGTGAAAGAGAGGATCTTATTGCTAAGTAAGGTTTGAGAAAGGCTATGTGATATACCTTATTAAGATATTTAGTTTGTGTCACTATCTTTTAGACTATGAGAAATCCTAAGTAAACTTCTAGCTTAGAATCTTGCCAATTCATTTTACCAGAGCACTCTTTCCCCCGAGCAATTTACTAATATAGACGCATTTATTAACATAGCCAATACAGCTTAACAAGCATTTTTTGAGTAACAGATTGGAAATTCTGGTTATGAAACTTTTGGGCTTCTTATTCTTGGACTAGAAAATAGCACTTACAAATCAAAGTCATTTTATTTCATATAATTGAAAAGTTAAATTCTGTAAAGAAGTTTTTTTGTTTTTATTTCCTACTACTTTCAGTAATAAAGCACTATTATCATCCAGTAGTGTCATCCATTTTTAACAGAGACAAGAATTGACTGACAACATTTGATTCTTTGGTCACTGGGCCTTGGCAGTCATAGCTAATTAAAATGAAACTGGTAGTATTATTTTATATACAGTCTTTGGAATAAATATATTCGAATACTTTAGTTATGGAAAATGATTGTCGGTTGGCAGGGATCCCAAACACTCTAGATGGTTATTGTAAATAATCTGCTCAACTTCAGAGCCATTAGGAATAAAATAAACTAAAAGAATAGGTTACTCTGCTTCATATAGTCTATTTGGTAAAACTAGGTTTATGGATAATTTTTTAAAGCTAAAAAAATATGTCTAACCCTGAAAATATTAACAAGTGGAAGACTGAAGTAGAGTACCATTTTGTATTTGGCTGGGCTGACCCTGGGGATCACAGAACAGGCTTTTTAGAAAACTGCATTAAACTGTTAGCCCAGGACAGGTCTCCCTCTCCCTCAGTACCCAGGTACCCACCACCAGCAGGCCACTGAGTTCAGATTAGAGCTCTGAAGTGTCTGAGCGTGAGCATTCTGCTCAGGAGGTAATCAAGTGCCAAGATGATCACCAGGTTGCCAGGGGACCCAGGTTCTACTTACCCAGTCATATGTAAGTTCATGACCCTTAACACACAGTTATCCCATTCATGAGAAAAGGCGAACTAATCACTGTTGTAAATGTAACAAATCCAACTAACAGCTTCTTCTTTCTCAGATTGTGGGGAGGAAGAGGAAGAAAACAAGTTGACAAACTGATTTTCTCTGAGATGGGGAGAAGAGCTAAACGTTTGCCCCTTATAGTTTCATAATCCTTTTCCTTTTTGCTCTTAATTTTTAAATGACTTATAGAAATATAATGTACATAGTGAAAAGGACACAAATCATAATTATACGGATCAGCAAATTTTTACCACGCGAGTATACTTGTGAAACCTTTGACTAGATCAAGAAATAAGAGTATTACCAGCATCCTAGAAGCCTCCAGGCACACCTCCAGTCTCTGCCACCTCCATGGATGACAACTATCCTGACTTCTAACATCACAGGCTACTTTTGTCTAGTTTGTACTTTATAGATATGGGATCATACTGTTGATGATTTCTACCACTGATGATCAGTTGAGTTGTTCCCACTATTTGGTTATTACTATTATTGGTAATATACATTCCTTGGTGCACATATGCACTCATTAAGGTGCATACCTGAGAAATACAAATCAAAACCACACTGAGATACCACCTTACGCCAGTCAGAGTGGCTAAAATGAGCAAATCAGAGAACTCTAGATGCTGGCGAGGATGTGGAGAAACGGGCACCCTCCTACACTATTGGTGGGAATGTAAACTGATGCAGCCCCGCTGGAAAACAGTGTGGAGGTTCCTCAGGAAATTAACAGTAGAACTCCGCTGTGACCCAGCAATAGCACTGCTAGGAATTTACCCAAGGGACACAGAAATGCTGATGCATAGGAGCACATGTACCCAGTGTTCATAGCAGCACTCTCAACAGTAGCTAAAACATGGAAAGAGCCTAAGTGTCCATCCACGGACGAATGGATCAAGGAGATGTGGTTTATCTATATACAATGGAATACTACATGGCAATGAGAAAGAATGAAATCTGGCCACGTGTAGCAACATGGATGGACCTTGAGGGTGTTATGCTGAGCGAAATAAGTCAGGCAGAGAAGGACAAATACCATATGTTTACACGTATAGGAGGATTAGGAGGAACTTAACGGAGGACCATGGGGGAGAAAAAGGGGAGAAATTGTGGGGGAAAGGGAGAGAGGCAAACCATGAGAAACTCTTGAATGCTGAGAACTGAGGACTCATGGGTGTTCGGGGGGAGGGGGCAGTTGGGCATGGAGAAGGGCACTTGTAGGGATGAGCACTGGGTGTTATATAGAACTTGACAATAAACTGTAGATAAAAATAAATAAATAAATAAAATTTTTTTTAAAAAGGTGCATACCTGAGAGTAAATTGCTAATTGTTCTAGGACATGCATAGCTTTCCAAGTGGCTGCACTAATTTATACTACCACTGCCCTTTGTACGAAAAGTTCATTTGCTCCACTTAATTTGCATTTAGAATTGTCAGGCTTTTTCATTTAAGGCATTAAAATGGGTGTATATTTCATAATGGTTTTCATTGTGTTTCTCTGATGACTAATGTGGTTGAGACTGTTTTCATAACTTTACTGGTCCTTTGGGTTTTCTACTTTGTAAAGAACCTGTCACATATTTTGCCTATTGGGTCAGATAGTTGTCTGTCTTTACCGAGTTCTTTACATGTTCTGGATTAAAGGCCTTTGCCAAATATGTTTATTGCAGATATACTCTCCAACTCTGTGACTTATATTTTCACTCTCACTGGTAGCTTTTGATAAAGAGAGTGTTTTTTATTTTTTTAATGTGGTTTAGTTTATGAGTCTTTTCCCATTATGATTGGTGCTTTAAAAGCAAATCTTTGTTTCTCCCATGTAACCTTTTAAAATGGCATTTGTATAGTGGGATTTTACCTATAATAGCATTAAGGTTTTTTGTTTTGTTTTAGCTATGCTTTCATGGCAGATTAGAGCAGAATTAGGGCTTTGCAAATGAAGCTGTCAAGATGAGTAGACCTTTTTCTGCTGTGAAAAGATATTCTGTTTTATTTTAACAAAGGAAAATTGGTTATCAGTTTTCTCTTCTGATTAAATGTACTTAACTCCCTTTTAATTTCCATAAACTTTAAGCAACTTAGAAGAAAGATTTTTCTACATATAAAGATAAATATTCTTATAGTTTTCTATAGAACCATTCAGTTTTAGAAATAATTACAGTATTAATACCAGAAAAAAGTATACCTAATATTGTTCTAAATGTAGTTGATCATATTTGTGTCTAATAATCTTATCATTTTTAGAACTTTTTGAAAATGAGCATGTACGTATTGGGCAAAAAGGTAAGCTTTTGATTATACTAATTATAATTTCTGAAAATGAAACAGCCTCAAGTAAATGTCTTCATCATGTGCCTCAGACTGAAATCCACTCTCTGGAAAACTAAAAATCTAAAAAAGAGTATTATTTAACTACATAGATAATATAATGGGAATCTTTATAAAGAGGAGAAATGTATCATTTTGGCTTCATCGATAAATGTTAGATAAAGAAGAACACAGACGCTTCACTAAGAAGGAAATAGTAAATGCAGACACACATTTTTAAGAATGTTAGTTTAATCCATTCAGCAGAATTTCATTTTAAAATCAAAGAGGAAGTCTGTCTCTTTGATGCTCCCACACGCTTCTCATTAGTGCTAATGGGAATATGCCCCTGCATTAGGAGAGAATATCCTTGACTGTTCACAATGGTGAGAGTTACTACCCAAAGCGGCCCTCAGTGTTCTGGGGAGTCATTTTTTCCTTGTCTCTTGAAGATTCTTCTTGTTTTTATAAATCTTTTTTTGTCTTTGAGATACAAAGTACAGATAAGTCTTTGTGTCAGAATGTACCTTCTATGGGAATTATCATGTTCTAAACTCTGTACTTCAGTTTTTCAAAATAATATTTAAGATTTCATCATTTTTTGCTTGTATATTTGATGTTTTCATTAAACACAGTTGCAAATTAAAGAATATGCCTCATCTGTTTTTATTTGATATGATCCCTTTATTTCTTTTGCTTATGTCATTTTCATTTAGTATAAGTTTTTTCCCTTTTCTTTTAAAAAGAAAATATAAGAAAATAGTATGTTAGACAAATATCAGCAGTTGCCTAGTAGGTCTTTTTTTTTGCTTTTAAAATTGTTTTGTTTGTTTTGGGAAAGCCTTTGTTTTTGGACTTAATAGTTGGTATTTTCATTAAAGACAATGAAAATGAAAATGAAAGAAAAATAATAATATAATAATTTTGTGAACTTGGCTGATTATAGTTTTTGACTTTATAAGGGTATCAGTTCTTTTCTTAGTTCTTTTTAAAAAAAAATCTTTTCTGTTGGTTTTAGGAAATAGCTAAAAAGTCATCTAATAGATTAGGTATCTCATATTCTTTATAATTCTTAGCCATAATACTTTAAATACCATAGTACTTCAAAATATTAGAACATTCCTGACTTAGAGAATATGCATAAGAAATTTATGCATGTCTATCACTAGTTTCAGATCCGTGGAGCAAAGTGATTTCAGGGTACCTACGTTAAACATTTTTACCAAATTGGGTAGGAGGTAGAGGAATTTCAGACTTGACCTGTATTGATAGGGATGTAAATAGAGCCACATCAAAATTCAGAGAGTAAAAGAAGTCTGTCAAGACACGATGTAATTATGTTAAAGATGAAATGTTAGCTTCCCCAAAGATGTTAATTATAAGGTTTCAGTTTTGTCTCTTACATTATAACTTTTGTAATGAGATTTTACTGTACTTTTCCCAGTGCTAGCAGAACAAGACAGTGCTGCTGCTCAACAGTATATCAGACAAGGAAGCCCCACAGCACTGAGAGCAGAGTTATGGGCTCTCATTTTGAATATTTCCAGTCAACCTGAGGTAAGAATCAAAAAAGACAGGCCAGATTTGAGCTATTTATATTTATTTTTCAGTGACCAGTTATTCACTTTTTATTTTTTTTTTAATTAATGTTTGTTTATTTTTAAGAGAGAGACAGAGTGTGAACCGGGAAGGGGCAGAGAGAGGGAGACACAGAATCTGAAGCAGGCTCCAGGCTCTGAGCTGTGAGCACAGAGCGCGATATGGGGTTCAAATACACTAGCTGTGAGATCATGACCTAAGGCCAAGTTGGACCCTAGCTGACTGAGCCTTCCAGGCTCCCCAATAACCAATTATTCAAGATAGAAATACCTTTTTTAAAATTTTGGTTTCTCAGTCAAGTATATTTACTCCCTTTTTTATCTACAAAAATCACTGTAGTTTTGATTTCTAAGACAAGATCAACAATATAATAATCACTGTGTGCTTAACATAGAAGTTTTTGTTATTGATAATTAGTTGGATATTTTAAACTTATACCTACAAAGAACAGTAAATGAAATGCTAAGAAATGGAGTCTGCCAGTAGAGATCAGTGAAGACATGTAGAAGAACTGGGACATTAGAATAAGGATTGATAAAGAAGGACTGCTCAATATATGTAAATGAGCATTTTGTCCCTACAGTTACTTTTGAAACATGCACTATTTTTATGGTTCTAGAGTCTGACAGATTATGTGACAGTATTATTTTTCTAAGTATAGGCACATTTTAGGAAATAAAATGAATCTGAAATCACCAAAAGACAAGTAATAGAGTCAATAAAGAAAAATTATATAAAACATTGATTCTTTTTGAAAAAAATTTTTGTTTTGCTTAAAGCCCGTTGATCATATAATCCATCCATTTAAAGATTTTAATAAGTAGCAAACTAATAGTTCTGTAGCTTAGTGGGTAAAAGCACGGGTTTTGTAGGGGCCGCCTGAGTGACTTAGTGAAGTGTCCGACTCTTGATTTCTGCTTCAGGTTATGATCTCATTGTTCATGAGATCAAGCCCCACATCGGGCTCCATGTGCAGCCTGCTTGGGATTCTCTCTCCCTCTCTCCTTTTCCATGTGTGCAACCACTTTTTCTCTCTCTCAAAATAAAGAAATAAACTTAAAAAAAAAAACAACCCAGCATGGGTTATGGAATTATATGGACCTTGTTTCAACTCCTAGCTTACTTAGCTTATTTGAAATGTGCCAGTGAATGAGTTAAATTTCTTGAAACCTCAATTTACCCACACTTAAATATAGGTAATAATAGTTATATCATAGGGTGGTTATGAGAATCAAATGAAGTGACATATATGTCTTCTAACACAGTGCCTGACACGAATGGTCACCATTAATGGTAGTAATAGAATAATACTTACATGTTGCATAGTATTATGGTATAAATTAATTATAGTTTCTAATAATAGTTTTTAAGAAAATGAACTATTCATATTATTATAAAAAGTACACCCCCGACCTTTGCAAATTATGTTACATGTATTCTTTTGTGTGTATGTATGTTTTAAATTTACCTTTATGAATATTACTGTCAAAAATTACTTGCTTCTTGGGGACTTCTTGGAGTGGCTCAGTTGGTTAAGCATCTGACTTTGGCTCAGATCATGATCTCACAGCTCGTGGGTTCGAGCCCCACATTGGGTTCTGTGCTGACAGCTCAGAGCCTGGAGCCTACTTCAGATTCTGTATCTCCCTCTCTTTCTGACCCTCCCCTGCTCACACTGTCTCTCTCTGTCTCTCAGAAATGAATAAAACATTTAAAAATTTTTAAAAATTACTTGCTTTTTTTCTGAAAGAGTAAGCGTTGTCATTTATTTTAAAGAAGTTTTAGACCAAATGATATTGGTGTGTTTTGTGGTGACATTAGAAGTAACAGTTTCCATAACAGAAGTGAGTGTATTTTGGGCATTTTAGAGGAGAATATCAGCTCTTAGAGAAAAGATGGTAACTCTTGTCCTGATATAACTGTGTAGATGACCTACCAGGTTCACTCATCAGGAGCTAGGTTAACAAAACCTATCTCTACAGATGAACTAATTGCTACAATTTTAGAAGCAAATTTAGAATTTTTCCAAAACTATCATCCTAGAGGAGCACCTGGCTGGCTCAGTTGGTAGAGCATCTGACTCTTGATCTCAGGGTCCTAAGTAAGTTCAAGTCCCATGCTGGGCATGGAGACTACTTAAAAAAAAAAAAAAAAAAAAAAAAAGCAGTATCATCCTAGAATAAAAATAGTAATCCCAATTAAATTCCAAAAAAAATGATTGTTTATTATAGTGTTCAGAGGCAGTTTTTACACTTGAATTTTGTGCTAATAGTCATCTTAATTTTTTAAGTTTATTTATTGATTTTGAGAGAGAGAGAAAGCATGAGCAGAGGAGAGGCAGAGAGGGAGAGAGAGGATCCCAAGCAGGCTCTGCAATGTCAGAAAAGAGCCCAACTCAGGGCTTGAACTCACAAATCATGAGGTCGTGACCTGAGCTGAAATCAGAAATCGGACCAACTGAGCCACAGGCATTCCCACCATCTTGATTTTTATTTTTTTTATTTTATTTTATTTTATTTTTTAAATGTTTTATTTATTTCTAGGAGACAGAGAGAGACAGCATGAGCAGGGGAGGGTCAGAGAGAGAGGGAGTCACAGACTGAAACAGGCTCCAGGCTCTAAGCTGGCAGTCAGCACAGAGCCCGACGCGGGGCTCGAACCCACGAACCGCGAGATCATGACCTAAGCGAAAGTCGGACGCTTAACCGACTAAGCCACCCAGGCGCCCCCCACCATCTTGATTTTTAAATGCACAATGGCAAGTCTGAAAATAGAAATTAATATTTTCAGAAAAGCAACCTTGATTTTATTGAATGAAACACTTTCCATCACTTTCACTTATTTTCAGGTGTAAAAGTATGACCTCAACAAATTAAATCAGTTCCGAAATAACTGCTGTAGGTGGTAGGTACACTGGGTAGGGAGGGTGGGGGATGAATAGTTGCTTCTTTTTGTTTTTAATCTAATTTTTTTAATGTTTATTTACTTTTGAGAGAGAGGGAGAGTGAGCACCAGTGGGGTAGGGGCAAAGAGAGAGAGGGAGACAGAATCTAAAGCAGGCTCCAGGCTCTGAGCTGTCAGCACAGAGCCGGATGCGGGGCTTGAACCCACAAACCATGAGATCATGACCTGAGCTAAAGTCAGACATTCAACCAACTGAACCACCCAGGGGCCCCGAATAGTTACTTCTTATCAAGAGTACTGTATCAGAACTTTTTTTTCAATCACTTAAAATAAGCTACACATAGAAATGCATCATAATTGAGGAGTTATATAGTTAAGTGGAAAATTTCACATTTTACACCCATAAGGATATATTTTTTAAATCTTATCTCAATAGAAAGACTGGATTTAATGCTTCAAGCTCCTAGTAATTAATTTATTTCACTACAACATTATTTTTTCCTCTTATTAAGGAAATATGTCATACATTTAAAAAGATCGCTTTTATATATTTTCTTTTATGCAAATTCCTAGCTGCATATCAAGATATCCATATTTAGTAAACATTCTTCATATTTAAAAATTTTTTTGCTTAATTTAGTTTGCTAATTAAAGAATACTGAAAATTCTTCTATACTTTGTTTTACATACTTGCTTACTAATAAAATAACCAGGACTAGTATTAATTAAAATTTTCTTAAGTGAGTTCATAAGTTTCTCCACAACCTTCCCCAGATCAGTAACAATACTTGACCTTCCTAGATTTTCCTGGTCAGCTCATTCAGTCTCCACAGTGCCTGTTTCTGACCTTCATTCTCCTCAACACTTCTTTTCGGAGTCTTAGCAAAACACCTCCTCTTCTCCTACCTGGAGGAAACAGAAATCATCTTAGGAAACTCGTTCAGATTCCTTTCACCAAATCTGTACACTTAATTGCATCAGTACCTGTTCTTGCCTCCTCTACTTTTATAGCTAAACCTTCTGAAAAGAAATCTGTGCTAGAGGCATCCACTTCCTTAATGTCATTAATTTCTGTATCTACCATGGTCTGGCATACACCCCACTACATGACTACAACTGCCATGGCTAAAGTCACCGAGGAACAGTGGGCACATTTTAGTCCTTACATCTACTGTATTTGATACTCTTGCTTACTCTGCCCATGAAATATTCTTGGTCTTTTAGTTTGCCCTATTTTCTTGGTTCTGCATTCTCCCTTTTCCTTTCTTCTTCTGTTTTTGTTTTGTTTTGTTTTGTTTTGTTTTCATGTCCATTTTGAGTTCCTTCACTGGACCTTAAGGGCTTGTGTTTGTAAGAATTCCATTTTGATCTTCTTTTCATTCCGTACATATTACCTGGCCTATCTTATTTATAAGTCACTTATTCCCTAATGGATTTGACTCTGTCTTCAGCCAAACTCTCTCTTAGCCTTAAACTTTTCTTTCCAGTTTTGCCTACAGAACTCCAGTAAGTGTTCTGATGTCTAAACGAAAAGGCATAATTACATCAATGTGTTTGTGGTCCTCTAAGAGGTGCTCTATTATCTCTCATTGCACCATGCAGTTCTCTTCCTGAGAAAAGCTCCACTGACTGTTGTCCGCTTCGAAACTCCTACTCTTCTTTTAGACCCAGCTTATCCCGTCACCTTCTCTGAGAAGCCTTCCTGCCATTCTCTCCCCTACCTTGTCTTCTCCCAACTCCATTAGCACTACAGTTAGACATTCCTTCTTTCTCCTGCCATAACCAGGGCAGGAGCAAAGGCCTAAAGACACAGAAACATATACCATACTTCTTTTTCTCCTAAATTTCTTTCTTTATTCTGAGAGAGAGCAGTCAGGAGGGGCAGAGAGAGAGAATCCCAAGCAGGCTCTGTACTGTCAGCACAGAGCCCGACGTGGGGCTCAAACCCATGAACCGTGAGATCATGACCTGAGCCAAAATGAAGAGTCGGACGCTTAACCAACTGAGCCACCCAGGCGCCCTGCATATACTGTACTTCCTTCACTTGGCTGCTGCAGTTTCCAGGTTGAGTACCTAAGGACAAAGATTTTTTTCCTCTTCATTCCCCATAAACGTCAGTATCTTGTACAGTATCTGAAAATGGTAGGCTTGTATAATGTTCGGAATGTTCTTTGTAGTCTTTCATTTCCTGTGAGTGTATTTCCTTTTTTCTTTAGTTAAAGAGTGTAAGTCTGCATAAAGTACCAAACAAATATACATACTAAAGTTTAAATATTCTCTGATGCTAAAAAATTAGACTACTTTGTTTTTCAGAGATTGCTTTTTATAACCATAATTTATTACTCTTAAATATCTGTATTACTGGAGTTTATACAAAATACTCCTAAAATATCCTGTAATATTATTAGTAATCATTGTGTTTTCTACATGCTTACATATTTTATAGAATATAATTAAAATATTAATATAAAAGTCATCCTTTATCACTATAACATAGTTATAATTTAAACTTTCCTATCTGTGTTTTTCTTTCATTTTATATGGATAAATTACACTAAAAATTATTGAAACCAAACATCCTGGATTGGAATTAGGAGGACTAGATGAGTCACTAACTAGTTCTCTAAGTTTGACTAAGGCAGTTAACTTGGCCACATCTCATTTCCTCAATGTTCAAATAAGGCAAATAGACTAGATATTTCCAAGGTCCCTTCCAGGTCTCAAATTCTCTGGTATGGTTTTTTTTCTTTTAATTAAAAGTAGATTTTTGTCAGTAGCACTGTTACATATCTAAAGTTATAGATGTTAAGTTATTCACAGCATTTTGAAGATATATTTCTTTATGGAAGCATACTGCACTAAAATTAGAATTTTAATGACTTTCTTTATTTGAAATATTTATTAGTTTCCTAGCCTTGGTGATGAAGGGTATTTATCATTAGTTTATAATAAAAAGCATTACAAATATGGTTACAAATTACTATTTAGAATAACAAAATAAAATTCTCTGTGGGAATTTGTAAATTATAGGCAATAATGTAGATATGAATACATGTTTGTAGTAAATACTACCTAAAGAAATATTTTCTTTGATTTTGCTTCACTTTTTTTATATTAATATAAATGTAAACCCCAAACTTAAAAAGAACATTAATAATAATAAATTAAAATCACTCAAATCACTCAGAAGTATTAAGATTCTATTTTTTTAGAGCAGTTATAGGTTCACAGCAAAACTGAAAGGAAGGTACAGAGGTCTTTCATATACCCACTGTACCCCACACATGCATAGTCTCCCCAGTTATCAACACCCCGCACCAGAGTGATACATTTGCTAAAACTGATGAACTTGTATTGACATAATCACCCTAAGTCCAGTGTTCACCTTAGGGTTCATCTTGGTGTTGTACATTTGGACAAATGGATAAGGACAGATATATAACCTAATGGTATTGTACAGAGGATTTTCACCCCCTAAAAACCCCCTGTGCTCCACCTATTCTTCCCTCCGCCTTCCCCTTCAACATGTTAGCCATTACTGATCTTTTTACTCTCTCCATAATTATGCCTTTTCCATAATGTCATATAGTTGGAATCATATGTAGTCTTTTTAGATTGGCCTCTTTCACATAGTTATATGCATTTAAGGTTCCTCCATGTCTTTTCATGACTTGATGGCTAATTTCTTTTTAGTGCTGAATATTCCATTGTCTTGATATACCACAGTTTATGCATTAACGTACTGAAAGACATTGTGGTTGCTTTCAACTTTTGACATTTATGAATAAAGCTGCTGTAAACATGCGTGTGCAGGTTTTTATGTGGACATAAATTTTCAACTCCTCTGGATAAATACCAAGGAGCAAGATTGCTGGATTGTATGGTAAGAGAATGTTTAGTTTTATAAGAAACCACCATATTATCTTCCAAATGGGTTGTACCATTCTGCACTGTGAACATGAGTTCTTCTTGCTCCACATCCTCACCACCATTTGGTATTGTCGGTGTTCCAGATTTGGGCCCTTCTAGTAGGTGTTTAGTGGTATCTGGTTGTGTTAATTTGGATTTCCCTGATGCCATATGGTGTGGAACATCTTTTCATATGCTTATTTGCCGTTTGTAGGTCTTCTGTGTTGAGGTGTCCATTAAGCTCTATAGCCCATTTTTTAATTGAGTTGTTTGTTTTCTTGTTGAGTTGTAAGAATTCTTTGTATATTTTGGATAAATGTCCTTTATCAGATATATCTTGCAAATATTTTTTTCCTGGTCAGTGGCTTCTTTTCTCATTTTCTTGACATTGTCTTTTGCAGAGCACAGTGTTTAATTTTAATGCAGCCAGCTTATCTGTTATTTCTTTTTATGAATCATGTCTTTGGGATTATATCTAAAAAGGCATCACCATATCTAAGGTCATCTTGGTTTTCTCCTATATTATCTCCTGTGAGTTTCATTGCACTGTATATTTAAGTCTGTGATTTATTTTGAGTTAATTTTTGTGAAGGGTGTTAGGGTCTATATCTAGATTATTTATTTTTTGCATGTGGATATCCACTTATTTTATCCTCTGTTTTTGTAAAGACTGGTTTTTGGTTTTTGCTCCCTCATAGTTCCTTTACTTCTACATATTTACTTTATATATTTCCAAATATAGTTGACTATATTTATGTTGTTCTGTTTCTGGAATCTATTTTGTTCCATTGATTTGTCTATTCCTTTGCCAATACCACGTTGCCTTAATTACTGTAGTTTTATAGTGAGTCTTGAAGTTGAGTAATATCAGTCCTCCAACTGTGTTCTCCTTCAATATTGTGTTGGCTATCCTGGGTCTTTTACTTCTTGATATAAACTTTAAAATCTCCTCCTTCTCCTTCAGTATTGTGTTGGCTATTTTGAGTCTTTTACCTCATGATAAAAACTTTAGATAATCAGTTTGCCAATACCCACAAAATATCTTCCTGGGATTTTGATTGGGGTTGCAGTGAATCTATGGATCAAGTTAGAAAGAATGCACATCTTGTATCTAGACAATATTGATTTTTCCTATCCATGAACATGAAAAATCTCTCCACTTATTCAATTTTTCTTTGATGTCATTCATCAGAATTTTGTGGTTTTGTTCATATAGATCTTATATATATTTTGTTAGATTTATACCTAAGTCGACATTATTCTTTGGGGGGCTAATGTAAATGATATTGTGTTTTTAATTTCAAATTCCCTTTGTTCATTGCTTGTATATGAGAATATGATTGGCTTTTGAATATTAACCTTTTTATGTTGCAATCTTGCTGTAGTTGCTATTCGTTCCAGGAGGTTTTCTTTGTCAAATCTTTTGGGTTTTCTACACAGATAGTCATGTCATTTGCAAACAAAGACTGTTTTACTTCTTCATTGTGAATCTGTGTGCCCTTTATTTCCTTTTCCTGTCTTATTGCATTGGCTAGAACTTCCACCATGATGTTGAAAAGGAGTGGTGAGAGGGGACATCCTTACCTTGTATCTAATTTTAGGGGGAAAGCTTTGAGTTTCTCAGCATAAGCATTATGTTAGCTGTAAGTTTTTTGTAGGTATTCTTTATAAAGTTGAGGAAGTTCCCCCTCTATTTCTAATTTATAAGAGTTTTTATTATAAATGGATATTGTATTTTTAAAAATGCTTTTACTTTATTAATATAATGTTTTTTTTTCTTTTTAACCCATGATGTGATAGATTACATTAATTGATTTTTAAATGTTGAACCAGCTTTATAAACCTGTGGTAAATCCCATGTGGTCCTGCTGTACAGTTCTTTTTATACATTGTTGGATTCAATTTTGCTACCATTTCGTTGAGGATTTTTTGGTCTATGTGCATGAGTGATATTGGTCTCTATTTTTCTTCTCTTGTGATATTTTTGTCTGTTTTGGTACTAGGGTAATGTTGACCTCATAGAATGAGCAAGGAAGTGTTTCCCCACTTCTGTTTTCTGTCAGAGATTATAGAGGACTGGTAGAGTGTCTTTTTTAAATGTTTGGTAGTGAACCCCTCTGGGCTTAGTACTGTCTGTTTTGGAAGGTTATGAATTATTGAATCAATTGCTTTAATAGATATAGGCCTATTCAAGACTGTCTGTTTCCTTTTGGGAGAATTTTGGCAAATTGTGTTGTTCGTATACTTGGTCTAGTTCACCTATGTTTTCAAATTTGTGGGTATACAGTTGTTTATAGTATTCTTTTATTATCCTTTTAATGTCCACAGGATCTGTAGTGATATTCCCACTTTCATTTTCAATATTAATGGTTTGTGTTCTCTCTCTTTTTTCCTTATTTAGCCAAGCTAGAGGCTCAACAGTTTTACTAATCTTTTCAAAGAACTAGTTTTGGTTTTGATATTTTTCTGTTGGCCTTCTATTTTCAATTTCATTGATTTTTGCTTTAAGTATTATGATTACTTTTTTCTGCTTACTTTGGATTTAATTTTCTTTTTCTAGTTTTCCTCAGGTGGAAACTCAAATTATTGTGTTTAGGTTTAATCCATTCAATACTATAAATTTATCTTTAAGCACCACTTTTGTGCATCCCACAAATTTTCATAAGTTGCATTTTCATTTTCATTTAGTTCAAAATATTTTAAATTTATCTTGAGAGCTCTTATTTGACCCATGTGTTATTAGAAGTTTGTTGATTAATCTTTAAGTATTTGGTCATTTTCCAAATTTTCCATCTTTGTTTATCCAAAGATAACCAAAAGTTATCTTTCTGTTACCTATTTCTAGTTTAGTTCTATTGTCATCTTAAATGCAGACATTGTGTAATTTCTACTCTTTTAAATTTGTTAAGGATGTTTTATGACCCAGAATGTGGTCCATCTTGGTGAATGTCCCATGTTAGCTTGAGAAACATTTCCATTCTACCATTGTTGAATCAAGTACTCTACAAGTGTCTGTTATATCCAGTTAATTGACAGATTGTTGTATTCAACTTTATCCTTACTAATTTTCTACCTGCTGAATCTGTCCATTTTTGATAGAGAAGGAATAAAGTTTTATTTCAATTGAAAATTTATGGTTTATTGAATAAATGATGCTGATAATTAACCACCTTTCTGAAAGAAAACAGACATTTTGCTTATCATATGTAAAAATAAGTTACAGATATATTATATATATTTAAAGAAAAAATAGTAATTTTAGAAAAAAATAGAAAAATATTTGTATGAACATGTGGTAAGATAGCCATGCCTTAGTAAAAAAAAAAAAAAAGCAAAAAACAAAAACAAAAACTCCAATGCCATAAGGAATTTTAAAAACTTTGTCAATGTTTACCATAAACAAGAATCAAACAACCCTTTTTTTGAAGAAAAAGTATTTGTAATTCAAACACAAAGGGTTAATCCTTATTATAAATAGACTGACAAATTAATAAAATAAATATAATCTAATAGAAAAATGTTATGAAAGGAAAATCACTGAAGTAGAAATTCAGATGGCCAGGAAACAAATGAGAGGGTGTTCGCCTTTATTGTTATTTTGGAAAGTGCAAATTAACACAACAGTAAGACACCATTTTTCATACATGTGAAAGTTAAAAGAGGTAAGGATATATGTAAACTTGTGCATTCATGTGTAGCTGGTGGGAATTTGAATTGATCATTTTTGGGAAATGGTTGGGCAAACAGTAGCCTAGCTAAAGGTATATATTAACCCTCAGCCTATAATCCTTTCTTTGTCAATGTATCCCATACATACAAAACCTCATGTACATAAGGATATTTATTACAGTGTTATTTGTGGTGGCAAGCAACTTCAGTATCCATCTATAGGAGAAAGACTAAATAAATTGTGATCCGTCTATGGCACAGCTTTAAAAATATTATAGTGTATTTAGCTATTAAGAAGAAAGACAGATGTATATTGTTAACATAGAAGGATGACCATGTTATATGTCTAATTAGAGAAGCTGAGTATAGTATGATTCCAGTTTGTGTTCAAAAATGACAACCAAACCCCCTACATATTATTTATTTGTAAAAACATGGAGAAAGCTATGGAAGAATACAACTTACAAATAATGTTATAAATACAACACAAATAACATTAGTTTCTTTGGGAAAGCAGAATGGAAAAAGAGAGGATAATTAACTTTTTGTTTACACAGCTTTACATTGTTTCACTTTTTCTAAACAGTCGTATATCAGTTTGTGATTTTTAATTTATTTTATCTTTAAAAGAGGCATGACTCTAAACTTCTTAGCTTTTCCACCCCCTTTGCTAGGAAACATTAGAGTATAATGCTAGGCTCTTCACCAATTGTCAAGGATTAGTATTTGAATTAGGTACTATTCCTATTTTTAAGAATGCTTTTTTATTCTAGCGAGAGAAATGGATTCAGTAGATACAATAGAAATTAAAATAATAAAATAATTTTGCCTTAGTTAAGAAATCAAAACATCATAAATAAGAGCAAAGTAAGGCTTTTTTAAAAATTAAAATTAAAATGACTAAAAATAGCCAGTAAATCTCCAGATTATTTTTAGGCAAAGAGCATTTTGACCCAAACCAGGGAACTGTGTATTAAGCATCTTTCAAGATTAAAAAATTAATTTCAGGGGTGCCTGGGTGGCTCAGTCAGTTGAGTGTCTGACTCTTGATTTTGGGTCAGGCTATGATTGCAGGGTTATGGGATGGACCCCTGTGTCTGGTTCTGTGCTGAGCCTGGAACCTACCTCTCTCCCTCTTCTTCTGCCCCACTCCCCAGCTTGCTCACACTCTCTCTCTTTCTAAAACAAAACAAACAAAAAAAGAGATCATATTTCATATTTCAGGAAACATAGGGTCATATACCATCCTGCCAAGGCAGCTGCACGCAACAGATATTCTTCTTTGTCCCACACAACCCTGTCCCACAGCTCTTACCTGTGTGAGGGGATATCTCCAGAAAGAATCATACAGATTGGTGTGTACTGAGGAGCCAAGCAGTGTTTTGATATGGGCAGAAACCAGAGCTAACATGCCTGAGAGATGAGTGGAGAGATCTGGGGGAACATAAGGATCAGCTAAAACAATGAGATGATATCTCCATCTGTCTGAAGCACAGCTACTATCACTTGATCCTTACCTTCCTTCTTCTTCTTTTTTTCTTTTTTTTAATTAATGAATGTCCTGACTAACTATTAACCTGATGCTTAACTGGATTATAGTTTCAAGTCCCTCCTCCTTTTTTCCCTTCTTCCGTCCTTCCGTATTATTCCTTTCCCCTCTTTTTCTCTTCTTTCCATCTTTCCTCTCTTCTATGTCTTATTCTCTATTAAATTAAATATTAGCCTAATCTTCTCACTGTATACAGTTAATCAGATTTTATAGTGTTATGGAACCATATTCTGATACCAAAAAAACCTGACTTCTTTCGTATCCTATGTGATTGTTTCTACTAGCAGAGATGATTTGTTATGTTTAACCTTTTTATTTGATAATAATTTAGGTATTAGAACAACAGTACAGAGTAGTTCTCCTGCTTTTTTGAGTAGAGTCTGGGACCACGTTTCCCTGATCAAATCTTACTACCTTTGTGGCCTTGGACAGCAAGTTACTTTTTTCTCTGGGTCTGTTTCTCAAATATAAATGGTAATAATAATTTTTAAAATTGGAATAATAATCACCGAACTATTTTATTTTATTTTATTGGTATGAAATTCAATGAATTAACTCATATATGGTAGGTAAAACACTTTCTGGCATCTAGTAATTAATAAAGATTGTATTTGCTATTAAGGTTAAATTACAATTAATTAATTTAGGAAACATTCATTTAATACCCACCGGGTGCTCAGACCTTATCCTAAGTGATGGGATTAGGTATATTTATTAAGTATCTATCATTAGCTAGGCATGGAGAATGCAGTAAATAAAATAAAGTCCTCTTAGAGTTTATAATACTATTAGTGATTATTTATTAAAATTTGAGGCTGACTCTATATATGTGATTGACCTTTAATTTTTATTTATTTGTTTTACTTTTAAATGTAGGATATCTTATATTATGAGCAGCTTAAGACCAATGTGATACAACATGACCTTTTGGTGGATAGTCTAATCTATAAAGTAAGTAAAAGTGTACATTTTTTCATTTCAGTAATACCATTGAACAATTATTGAGAGTTTTGAACATGCAGGGCCTGTATTTTGTATGATAATATAGATTAATCTTGAAAAATAATTGTAAGTGATCATTGTACTTGTAAACTTAAGGTTTATCTTCAAAATTTGCAGTCTCCAGTAAATGTTATGCTCTTTCCCTTTGAAGTTGTCCTCATGATCCTTTCCTGGTACTCTGATTTTTTTATTAAAAGAATGATAACATTTCTTGTTCCTATTAATTCAAGTTATCCACAGAGACCAAATAAAAATTCAGCTGAAGGAATTTTTCAGACTATATTTTTCAGAGCCCAAATCAGGCTAATATTTTTATCTTATTTATCACATGATTCTTTAGGGCCTACTTATTTATTCTTTTGTATTGAAGTCATTTTTTATTTTTAATTTTTTGTAGTTTCTAGACATGTGGTTAAGCACATCTCAAGTTTTATGAAAGGGATGCATTGAGCTTTTGTCTCCAAGCATCTGATACCGAGTTGAGAGTTGAGATGTAGGTGATATAAGCATGATATAGGATATGACTGATTCTGGATTAATAATTGGGCTATTTAAAAGACTTATGTGTTTTTAATTTAGAACTTGTAAGATAGAGAAGAAGAGCATATTGTTTCATGTCTCAGAAATGGAGGAGAGAAAATTATACATGGAATATCGGAAGATTTTTGTGGGTGGAATGTGACCAAGGTTAATAATAACAGTAGTTACTAGCATTTAATGATTGTTTACTATGTGCCAGCCAGTGTTCCAAACTCTACGTAGATATTTTTGATCCTGAAAATTACCTTAAGAGTAGCCAATACCAGCACTTAGCTGTCATTTACAGATAAATGCATTATTTTCCCCCTGGGAAAAAGCCTTACATGCTATAAAATCATGCTTTAAAGATAATAGAGCTTATGGGAAAAATAGGAGTGAGGTAGTTTTACAATTTTGTAAACAGAGTACTAGCAAAAACAATTACTGATAGTTTGGCAGATGAATTAGACAACTTCAGCAGGCTGATCCTACAGAAGCTATTAAAAATGTACAAATATAATAAAGTAGAAATATTAAAATAATGCAGATGGCAGTGGTGTGCTGGGCCACCAGGGCTGCTGTTAAGGTGGGCCCAAGGGGACGTCTAGCAGCTAAAAGATGTGCGGAGCTAGGAGTGTGCCTCTCTGCGGAGGGAGCCACTCATGGCCGGTCATTTTGAATTTTCTTGAAATATAATTATGATTGCTCGTGCCTGTACAGCAGCTGAGCTGAAGGCATTTTTCCTTTCTTGCTGAAGGTTATAATTCTATGCTTGCAATTCTGGCTCCCCTATTAAAAAGAAAAGTTGCATGTGAACCACCACAATTTCCAAGTTATAACAGACACCATTCCCTTACCCATAAGCCACATGTTGACGACGACTGTCAGCATAAAATAGGAAGTACTATTATTTTATTGTTTTACAGATAAAGGAACTGAAGTAAAGAAAGATTAGAGAAATTAGTTAAATGCACATATTAAGTAGCAAAGTCAAGATTTGAATGTAGGTGATCTGACTTCACAACCATACTTTTAAAATCACTATTCTCTACAGGAAGCAAAGTCTTAACTCTCTCAGAAGTTTTACGTAGATTTGGATCACAGGCACTATTGTTAATTTCAAGGTCAAATAGTCATGCTCAGGGATTTATTCTAGCAACAGCATAAGAGATCTTTCGGGTTTAAGACCTTTCAACCTCTTTTCTATTCAAATGAAAGAAGACCAGAAAGGAAGGAAGTTCAGAAAATCAGGGAGTGCTAGCTGAGAATTCTCTTTGCTGCCAACATGAGTTTCAGTTTGAATCACTA
Organism: Proteles cristata cristata; assembly: GCA_017311185.1. Taxonomy (NCBI): domain Eukaryota; kingdom Metazoa; phylum Chordata; class Mammalia; order Carnivora; family Hyaenidae; genus Proteles; species Proteles cristata. The sequence goes on from JAESUZ010000713.1 coordinate 1,732,924, forward strand.
AAGAAAATCTGTTGTGAGAAAGAGGTAAACAGTTTGTATCTGAAAAATTGAATGTAAGTTTTAGTAGAATCAATCCTGACTGTCCACAGCGTGAGTATTTTTAGGACGGTATCAGTCCCTGATTGTTCTGACTTGTGTGTTTTGAGCTTTGCTGATATTGTTGGAGCCACTCCAAATGTTATTAAAGTCAACTTTTAAGGGAATGGACATTTAAAATAATTATTTGAAGTTTCATGACAGTTTCCTATGGCAAACACTAATTTTTAATTTACCTGAAAACAAAGTAAAATTATGTTAGTGGTTAAAGGAATGAATGGAACAAGGCAACACTAAATTTAGAACATCATCAAACCTCCATAAGCCAAATTATTAAATGATTCTCTCTGGACTGTATTTTTTTTCCCACAAAAGTTGTGTTGTATCCACACCTTCTATAGTTTTCCATCATTTACTATGCCAGTTTATACCAGGGCTTCTCAACCTTTTCCTCATTACCAACTTCCTAAAGAGAAAAATTAATTTTTATCTAATACAAAAAAAATTAAATACCAAAGAATAAAATTTTGTTGGGTAGAGACAAGCTTTGGAGGTCCATAAACCATTGTAACATGTTAAACTTTTTGGCCTCACAGAACTAATTCTCACCCCCTTCAAGGCAGTATCATCCTTTCTGCCCATTTTTACTGTGTATGTATTCTTGCTGGTAAGATTATAGACTTCTTGAAGATAAACGTTTGTTGGGTAATATGCAATGTCTTGCAAATGAATAATCACAAAGGGATGAAAGATGTTGGATATTTCAAAAGAATGTCAAGAATGTAAACTTGAACAGTAGAGGTGATTTGGGAACAAATTTGGGGCCAGATTGTAATGATTGCTTCTGGATGTTATAATTGCATCTGCTTTTCCAACCTTAAGACACTTAAATATTAGATTCAAATAAGATTAAGAATTAGATTTAAAGACGATAAACATTGAAATAAATAATAAGGAATTACTAATGGAACCTAAAAAGCTGTGAGCAATTTGAGGTCTAATAATGTGTCATGTATATAGTCAGGTATATTTATAGCAGTGACGAAATCTCATTGAGACATTTATAATCATACATAAGTAACATCATTGCGGTATTGTTTCTAGATATTGAATTTATGTCATACAATAGAGCTATACCTTTAAGGTTCTTTTCAGGACTCTCTACCTTTGATTATAGGATGTGAAGTTGACAGCAAGCAATGATGATTATTATTTTGTATTTGAAGACTATTTATATCAGGTAAGTTGAAAAATCAAAATATCTAATGTTTTTTTTTCAGTGCTCTAACTCAGCACACTTTAGCTGAATTCTCTGTTTTTAGCTGAATTCTGCCAAAATCCAAGCCATGTTTGTTTTTTTATCGAATATCCTATGTTTGGAAACAGGTTAACTTTTTTTCTTAGGTGGGATTGGGTTGGTGAGCGAGAGTTCTGGAGTGACTGTGTGGGTTGTTTGTCTTGGTCCCATCTGCTACCACAAGGGAGATGATGACCCTGGCTGTGACATTCATCCTGAGGCCGCCCCAAGGTGTTTAGAAACAACATTTTACATGATACTTTTCTATTAAAAGTATTGAGTAAATAGTTAAATGTTTTGAAGTTGGTTTGAAGTGTCTTGATTACTCTTTGATCATCTCATATGCTGATGTTATAGATGTTCAGATCCTTACGTGAGTCTTTTTCATATCCAGTAAAATTAAAACATCTTATTATAGATAGAAAAGATGTCATTATATAGAATTGCCTAGATGATATTCTTTTTTTAAAAGATCACATATATATATATTAATAATTTGATTTTGAATGCCATGGAGAAGATATCTAGTTTCCACATAGTTATATCAGCTTGGTTAAATATAAATCAGTTCTGGATTAGCAGATTTCTGTTGGTGATAGTGGTGGTAGTGTGCATCTGTTTAAGAAAAAGATGGAGTTAAATAAGAATCTCTCAAGTTTTAACTAAGTATTCATTCCGAGAACAGAAATCCAAAGACTTTATTTATAAAATTAACATTTGTAATAACCTAAAAACAATTTTAATGATTTCAAATATGTGATTAAAAAACACGTATTTGTAAAGATATACAATTCCATTTTAATATAAAGTTAGATATTAAAGTTTAGGAAATACAAAAAAAATCTGAATTTACTTATGTAGCCAATATGTACCCCCGGGCCTAAATGTTAGTAATCAGTATAATTTTAAATACACAGGTAAAGTTAGTGATTCATTTATATATTAATGTTATTGTAGTGAAAACCTCTAAACTTAAGAACATTGAGTGGATATTTTCACTTTTGGAATGAAGCAAAAGGAGCTCCATGGGACCATCCCCAGCAGAAAAACCATACCCTAGTGAAAATTATCTTTATTAAAAATAAAAACATTTAGAGACATCTCTCTCTTTTGGCTCAGGTGATGATTCACGGTTTGTGGGATCAAGCCTACATCTGGCTCCGCGCTTACAGTGTGGAGCCTGCTCAGGATTCTCTCTCTGTGTCCCAACTCCGCCCCCCCACCCCCCACCCCCGTTCTCTCTCTCTCTCTCTCTCACTCTCTCTCTCGGGATTCTCTCTGTCCTACCCCCACCCCCCGCCCATTCTCTCTCTCTCTCTCAAACAGATGTTTTTTTAAAAACATTTAAGGTATCTAAAAACGGTCCTAAGGTCATACATCAAGTTAGAAAAAAAAATTTTTTCAAAAAAGGCTACTAAATCCCATTAAGAACAGTCTGTGCACTTGAGCCATGACGCACTCTCTCCCTTCCCTCGCCCCCAGATCAACGTGACAGAAGCTTCAGTTCATCTGAACTCACGAACTGTGAGATCATGACCTAAGCCTAAGTCAAACACTTATCCAGCTGAGCCATCCAGATGCCTCTCCATGTTTCTTCTATGAGTTTTATAGTTCAGGCCTTAAATTTAAGTCTTTAATCCATGTTAAGTTCACTTTCATGAGTGACATAAGCTAGGGTCTAATTTCTTTCTGCATGTGATTTTCTGGTTTTCCCAGCACCATTTTTTGAAGTACTATCCTTTCTGGACTGAGTATTCTTGGCTCCCTTGTCAAATATGTAGGGATTTATTTCTGTGCTCTTGATTCTGGTCCCTTGGCCTATGTGTCTGTTTTTATGCCAGTATCATATGGTTTTGATTATTGTAGCTTTGAAGTATAGTTTGAAATCAGGAAATCTGGCTTTGTTGTTCTTTCTCAAGATTGCTTTGGCTATTCAGGATCTTTTGTGTCTTTATACAAGTTTTAAAATTGGTTTTTCTATTTCTGTGAAAAATGCCATTGGAATTTTGAAAGGGATTGCTTTGAATCTATAGATGGCTTCTGGTAATATGGACATTTTAACAATGTTTTTTCTTCTGATCCATAAATTAGAGGTATTTTTCCATTTGTGTCTTCTTCAATTCCATTCATCAAAATCTTTTTTAAAATTTTTTAAAAATGTTTTTTATTTATTTCTGAGAGAGAGACAGCATGAGCAGGGGAGAGTCAGAGAAAGAGGGAGACACACAATCCGAAACAGGCTCCAGGCTCTGAGCTAGCTGTCAGCACAGAGCCCGACATGGGGCTTGAACCACTAACCATGAGATCATGACCTGAGCTGAATTTGGACGCTTAACCAACTGAGACACCCAGGCACCCCTTCCATTCATCAAAATCTTACCAGTGTACACATCTTTCATCTCTTTGGTAAAATTTATTCTTTAGCATTTTATTGTTTTGAATGTTATTGTAAATGAGATTGTTTTCCTTATTTTTTTCAGATGCTTTGTTACTAGTGTCTAGAAATGCAGCTGTTTTCTGTATGTTGGTTTCTGCTTCCTGCAACTTTACTGAATCGGTTAATCAGTTAGTGCTAGCAGGTTTTTGATTGAGTTTTTGATTGATTTTTTTTAATGTATACATCCATATTAATGCAGGCAGACTGAGTTTGAGGACCCAGAAGGGGTCCCACAGGACAAAGCAAGAGGATCCTTGGCTTCACACAGGATGGAAATCAAACATGAGCCAGCAGGAGGTGAAGGCAGAATTTATTGAAGGTATAGACAGAGCAAATACAGATAGAGTGTCTGGGAGACCCCAAACAGAAAAGAGGGAGTCTTTGCTTGGGGTCTGGGTTTTTATTAACGATTGGGATCTGGTGCACATGTCTTCTCAGGGATCCCAGAACTGGTCAAAGCGAAGATAGGGTCCAGGTGACCATCATAAATCACTTATTCCATGGAGCCAGGGGGGTCTTGGCATCAAGGTGTTCAGTGACAGTGGTCTGGAATATGCACATAGTGGTCTCGCCTGGTCACTCCTTAGATGTTATCTATTGTGCTAGAAGACTCCAAAGAAATCATTATCTCTGTCCCTTACAAGGAGGACATACATTAAGGTAAGGAAGACTCTAGCAAGAACTGAAACTGGAAAAGAAGGAAAAGAAAAAAAACAAAAAACAAAAAAGCTTTTTTCACATGGTGTCCTTTCGGTTTCCCTGTCTCATTGCCTGCCATGGGATTTTTATCCTCCTTATTCTTTAGGGGTGTTGAAGGGTGAAGGTCTCATCTTCTGTAGCTTCTTCAGGCTGAAAGGGATCGAAGACCCTACCTATTGGGAGGTATAAAAATCCCAATTAAATGAAGAGCCTCTAGTTGCAGACTGTCAGACATGTGCATGAGGCTTCAACCTAGGAAGAATATGGCGCCCAAAGACCACCCGTTCTGATAGTTTTTCTGATATATGCGTGCAAAGCATGCAACAACAGTAGCCCCCACAGCAGAACAAAACCCCTAGCACAACTATTGTTGCTACTGCTAAGAGAAATTTTTTCCACCAAGACCATATACTTCCACCAGACCAGGAAGAAACCCAGTCATTGAGGGAACCAGAGGCATCAGACATTGCTTCAATTTGGGTGCGCATGTCTGCTAAGAGGTTGGACACATTAGCTGATCTGTCTGGGATGTATACACAACATTCAGTTTTAATGATAGCACAGGTCCCTCCCTGAGCGGCCGTTAGTATGTCTAAGGCCATCCTGTTTTGCAATACAGCCTTTCTCATTAATGCAACTTCAGAATTTAGCAGGGACATTCCCCACATAGAATCATTAAGGGCTTGTGTGGTGTATTTTGTGAGGGCCTCTACGTGCCATATTATGTCTTCTATTCCCATTTGGGGTACGAAAATACTTAACAGGTGGTCATACCAGTGGAAGACTGACCGTGTCCAGCGATGAAGTAGATTGGGGTAATTTGCAGGCCTCGGTATTTCTTTATACCAGCTCCCTTGCATCCAAGGAAAGCCCAAGGTGCAGCGCCCTATCCATCCAGGGGGCAGCCAGGGCCACAAATTTGTGCCGCAGAGCCACTGAGTGCCATTGGGCGCCAACCATCTGATGCTTGGTCGTCTTATCCAGTCAGTAGCAAACCAATCCGTTGCTTGTAAGACAATGATATGGGTACAGGCTGTGGGGGGGAGCCATCCTAACTCCCGGGTGCTGTTAGGCCAGGCATCATAGGTATGATTTCTTTGCTCCCAACATAAAAGAGCTTTCTGATTTAATTGGCCTATGGTAGGAGTAAGCCACATAAATTCATCCCATACTTGGAAATAACCATCTTCAGTATATCTCATATTGTTAAGCTTAACTGTTCCCCACAGTGTGTTCTTATTTTCAATTTTAGAGTTGGCATATTCTTTCATGATTTTGGCAGTCTGGGTGTAGGAAAAAGGTCTTTCATGGCCTGGAGAATTCCAGGTAGTATTTACCAGAGGCCAATAAGAAACATTTCTGTTAGTAATAGAGATGTCATTGAATATGCTCATATTTGGGTGGAAAACCATATCGTCTACGTATCGGCACAAGTAATGCCAGTCTGTGCCTTGTAAAGGAGAAACCCACCAAGGGAGGCCTGAGGTGCTGGATAAAGGGAGGAGGCCACAAATCCAGCAGGAGCTTTTCTGTAAATTATCAGCATAGTGCTGAGCCCATTGCAAAAATAAATTGGGGCCATTAAATTTTCCTAGAGCTAGGTAAGGAAAGAGTAGTAAACTCAGAAAAGCGAAAGATCTTAGAAGTTTCATCGAGCCTTACTTATTGGTCCTTCAGAGCAGCAACTTTACGTTTTTCTTCGGGTTCTCAGGTAGGGGTAGGTGTTAGGAGCTCCGGGTGGACACTGCAGCAGGTCTGTTCTCAGAAAGAGATTTTAAATCGTTGACAGGCTCACAGGCACATGTGTCCCCTTCTTCCCTTGGAGGCAGTATCAGAGCTGGCTCCTGTAAAGACTCAGGAGAGACAGGTTTGATTCTGGACAAGTGAACCCAGCTAGAGATACCGTGAAGGTTTTCTGCTGTGGGGGTGCTAAGTAGAACTTGACAGAGCCCTTCCCACCTTGGTTCGAGCTGATCTTCGGGTGACCCCCTTTCCCATGTTTTTTAATAGTACCTCGCTCCCTGCTAGTCTTGGCACAGATGACTTGCTTCAATGGGATATGGAAGTATTTTATTTCCATACTTTTGGAGAGGCTAGTATTTTACCCAGACTAGTAATATATTTTAAAATTTGGTTGATTTCCTCAGCAAACCATAAAGTTGCAAAGAGAAAAAGGTCTTCCATATTTTAATTTAAAGGGGCTCAATTTAAGAGCCCCTTGGAACCACTTAGTAAAGCAATCAGTAACATCTGTTACCATGTTTCATGAGTTCCTTGACAGAGTTTTGGCCAAAGTCCATTTAAAGATATGGTTCATTTTGTCCACTTTTCCTGAAGATTGAGGACTACATGCGGCATGAAGTTGATAACAGATCCCTAGAGTCACTGATAATTGTTGTGTTGTTTTAGTAGCAAAGGAGGGGCCATTATCACTTTGCAGATTCTGGAGAAATCCAAACCTAGGTATGACTTCCTTTAATGGGGCCTTTTTTTTTTTTTTTTAATATTTATTTTTAAGAAAGAGAGAGCAAGCTGGGGAGGGGCAGAGAGAGGGAGGCAGAGGATCTGAAGCAGGCTCTGTGCCGACAGCACAGAGCCAGATGTAGGACTCGAACTCAGGAACTGTGAGATCATGACCTGAGTTGAAGTCACTGAGCCACCCAGGCACTTCTTCAATAAGGTCTTAGAAACCTCTAAAGCTCTTTCTGCCCCATAGGGAAGGCCTCCACCTACCCTGTAAATGTACTCACATAAACCAACAGACACGTATCCCAGATAGAGTGGCATTTGAGTGAAGTCAATTTGCCAGGACCCTAGGTCATTTTTGACACAAATCTCACATGCTCTGGTAACTTTCCTTGTAGTCTTGGTTAGAGTCTTTCCTCTGAAAAGTTGATGCAATAGATTTTCCATAGTGTCTCTACCAAAGTGGGTGGTGTCATGTATTTGCTTAATTTTTTTTTTTCATTTTAAACACAAAGCTTACTTAACAAGATCCTTAACTTGAAGGGGAAACTATCTAGGATCCATTTCTTTTAGAGTAACTTATCCCTCCTTAAAGACAGATTGCCCTAAATGTAATAGCTACCTACAAAAAAGTTATAAAATTGTCATTGCTTTTACAATCATAAGTAAAGGACATTAAAATTCTTCAATAGAGCAGGGAGTGCAAAGATTTTTGTGTTGTTCCTTTTTTTGTTAAACCATGAGAGCAAAACAACTTACTCGAATATAAAGAGCCAAAAGAGCATGCCACTGATGGAGAAAGGGGGTGTTTTCACAGAACCAGTATTTTTCCCCATTTGGTGTCGCTCAAGACATGCCATTGACCATTTTGTTAAAAACAAATGCAATATGGTTGTGCACGTACACAGTTACTTTCTGTACAATAAAGGAACAGGGAAGGGAAAATGAAAGAATAGAAAAAACTACACTGTAGTAGTCATGATGTGGTAAAACCAAATTGTGGTTTTCTAATTGAGACTATCTTCTTGGTCTGGAGAAAAGAGGCGGCTTCCCTGTTTAGTGGACACCTCCTGTCTGCTGCTGGAACACATCAATTGTATCTTCATCTTCCATTTCCAGCTGTGCAGGTGTGTCTGTCTCATTCATGGGGTGCCCATCAAATCAGAATCTGATCTGCCTCATTGACAAGCCCTGTCGTTCACAGTAGGCTTTCATCAGTTTACTAAGTAGTGTATGCCTCTTAATCTTAAAGTACGCCACAGAGCCATCCTGCCCTGCCACCTTCAAATTAATATGGTCATTGTTCTTAGTCATGACTTCTTGCTTGGGCTTTTCATCGGTCGCTTCACCAAAGAGGTACCGGGTCCACACCGAGCGAGCACACAAGCAGCTCCAGGAGTGGCAGAAGAAGGCTTAATTATTTTCCATCGCCATGCCTTGGGGAGTAAATTTATATATATATTATTTAATTTATGCCTTCTCTTGGAATCAATTTCAAATCCCTTTGTGAGGCCCATTCAGCCTCAGAGGAAGTATAGTTTGGGCTTCTTTCTTCTAGAAGAGCTTCTGGAATTAAAGCTAAAACCTGTGTGGCAATCTCTTCATTCCTTGCCACCACTTTTCCTATTCTGTCGGTAAAATTGTTTCCTTTACTCATCATGGGTTTGTCTGTTTGGTGTCCTTTACAGTGTACAACTGCCATCTCCTAATGAAGCTGTGTAGCCCTTAATAATGTTAACATTCTCCCTCTGTGTTTTACAGTGGACCTCTTTGAAGTTAATAGTGCCCGTTCTTTCCCAATGGCTGCATGAGCATGAAGTATTAAGAACCCATGTTTAGAAGCAGTATATATACTTAACTTTAACTCTTTACATAGCTGTAGTACTCAGGTTAAAGCAGTTACTTTGGTCTTTTGTGCTTTTTGTGTTTTGTTTTGTTTTGTTTTTTCAGATCTTTGAAGGCTTGGCGGCAGTCATCATTCCATTCCAGGGGTTCAAATTCACTTCATTATAATGCTTATAAAGGGGTTTGGCCATAAGGCTAATCCCTGGAAGCCAAATGCAACAGACACGTACCATGCCTAAGAAGGCTCTTAATTGCCTTTTGGTTTGAGGTACTCAGATATACAGTACGGCTGATCTTCTGTCGTGGGCTCATCCATCTCCATGCCCCTGGAGTGAGAATGTAGCCCGCATAGCGAACCTTCGCCTTAGAAGCCTGGGCTTTCTGGGGACACACTCTGAACCCCTGCTGTCCTAAAACATTAAGGATGAGGATTATATTTTCATCAGAATGCTCTTGTTGGGCTGACAATCATGTATCGCCCACATGTTGAAGCAATGTTCCATTACTTGGGAATTCCATTATAAATCCCCTAATCTCCTTTTTAAAGTGCTCCCAAACAAATGTGGGCTGTCTCAGAAGCCCTGAGGCAGCCCCATCCAGGTCAGCTGGGAAATCTCACAAATTATCAGCAGTAGCCCATGCAGAAGGAAAAAGATACTGGGAGTCAAGTGTTCTGGTGTACAGAAGAAAGCACCCTTTAAATTTAAGATCATAAACTAGTTTGTATCCAGAGGAACTGGAGTCAATGTAGTATAAGGGTTAGAGACCATAGGATGAATAGGGATCACTGCCTCATTAATTGCTATTAAATCCTGGATAAAGCAGTACACCTTGTTTGGCTTCTTCACTAATAGAATGAAGGTATTGCAGGATGACGGACCAGGAGTTAATAATCCATATTTCAAAATTTTCTTCTTTTAAAATTTTTTAATGTTTATTTATTTTTGAGAGAGAGAGAAAGAGCACACGCAGGGGAAGGGCAGAGAAAGAGGGAAACCTAGAACCTGAAGCAGGCTCCAGGCTCTGAGCTGTCCGCACAGAGCCCAACACGGGACTCAGACCCATGAGCTGTGAAATCAGGACCTGAGCCAAAATCAGATGAGCCACCTAGGCTCCCCTCAAAAATTTCTTAATCAGAGGCCAAATATCTTTTTGTGTCTCTGATCTTATAGAATATTGCCTTTTCCAAGGATATTCTTATATGGTCTTAGGGAGATAAGAATGGGTGAAATATTATTGGCTCTTCCAGGAACTTCTGCTTCCCATTACATTGGGTATTATTCTGACTGCAATATAGGGAGGTATACTGTCTGGCACATAAATGTTATGTCCCACTTGCATGTCTAGGCGTCTCAACCGTTATAAACTTTATTTTCTCTGCATTTGCATCTGTCAGTCCTATTTGGATGGCAGTTTGTGGCTTAGCAAGTAAGTTACTGCCCAGTAAAGGAGTAAGGCATTTAGCTACCAGGAGAAAGCTTTGCGAGAACAAGAGAGAGCCCGTGCCACAAGCTGGTAGACAAGTGAGTTGTCTCACCTGAAGCCAGCCGTCTATTCCAGTAACTGTACAAGAGTGCTGGGATCAAGGCCCACTGTGCTGAGTCAGGACAGAGTAAGTGGCTCCTGTGTCCAGTAAAAATTCAGTTCCCTTACTTGCCACGTGAGGGATCACCGGAGGCTCCTGGCTCCTCATATGTTATGTTGGGATGTCAGGGATGAGTCACAGGAGAGGTTGGGCTCCTTTAGTCCTCTGTAACCTTGGCCGGTAGAGGTTTTGGGACCAGACCCGTCTTTCTTTTGAGGTGAGGATAATCATTTCTCCAGTGGCCTCCATCTTACAGAAGGCATATTTATTGGGACCTGGCTTTTTGTGAGCCAGGAACTCTGGTCTGGCTTTGCCAGACTCCGGCCTCGCAGGCTTCCAGACGCAGTGGTCCTGGAGTGCAGGGTTCCCCAGTGCCGTGGCCAAAAGTTGGGCATGGCATTTACTTTGGACAAATTCATCCTCCTTCTCTGACCTGTCTGCATTATTAAATAGCAAAAGCCATATTCAGCAATTGGTTCATAGGAGTTGGGGACCCAGTAAGTGCCTTCTGTAGTTTTCTCCTGATTTTTGCTATAGATTGCAGGATGAATACACAGCCTGCTATGACTGCTCTTCCAGAGAAATGGGGTCTGTATGAGCATACTTCTGGAAAGCCTCTACCAGAGGACCTCTGGAGAGGCTCCAAAGAGAGCTGGATTTTCATCCTTTCCTTGAGCCACTTCCCCTTATCAAAATTAACTGGCTTAACTCTGCGTGGTCTCATTCCTTCTTCTACAGAGCAGCAAGGAGAAAATAATAAGACCCGCAGGTTCCCCCAAGTCAGATCAAACACCAGAGTCAGTTCCATGATGTCAAGTCCCTCTACTGATTTAGGAACTTGGGCCATGCAGCTTTTACATTGTCCTTTGGGGTCCTGATACAGGGCCATAAAGGGTAACACAGAAGGCACTTCATTCCATTTCCTTTCCCTCTAACAATATAAATCAAACTGTAAAATAGTATTGTAATTCAAAGTCCCATTTGCTGGCCAGGTTTCTTGGTCTCCCAAGTGGATTTTGGGGCCAAACCTCATTACAACAGGATATTAGCTTCTTCTTTTTCAACTCATCCAGCATGAAGTGTGCCTAATTACATAACAGCCATCCTAACAGGGAATCCATTGGGATGCTCACTGCCGCCCCCATTGAGGACCATAAGCAAGGAGTCAGGCTGGGCCAAAGAGAGGCTAAGATTCTAGGAAAATAGTGTTCAGAAGGCCAGGGATCTGAGGCAGAGTCTGGAGTCACTGGCCACAGTTGCCCCAGCCCAGTGAGTCAGATAGAAATCATGGAACTTTCTAGAAACCAAAAGGGGAAAAATAATCTCTTAAGGATGGCGCACTGATGCAGAACACTATGGTCAGAGAATATAGCTGTGTAATGGCAGAGAGAACAATTTGAAAGGCAAAAAAGGTAAAAATACAGAGGGGTAGAAAGAGGTATAGCAGAGTGATAGGGTCAGGCATAGTGAGCAAGAGGGTGCAAAAGATTCCAGCCTGCCGCATGTCTCCTCCCCCGCCCAACAAGGAGACACCCACGTGGCAGTGACCAGCCTGCCGTGTGTCCTGTCCCTATAAGCCGAAAACCCAGTGCAACTGGGGGTACCGGGACCACTTCTTTATTCTAAGAGCTTAGGTCCTCAGTGGGATTGGCCACCAGTCCCCGACACATTTCCAGCGTCCCAGAATTGCCATGAGGAGACATCCACCTGGCAGTGGAAAAGAAAGAGAACGAGTAAGTGAGCGAGGAAAAGAGAGAAAGGGAGAGACAGTTTTGACTTTATTCTATGAAAAGCCCAGTGTGAGTTGAATGTGGGTCAGCAGTGAGCCGATCTTCCATTCTTTTCTGCCTCGGTTTCTCCCAGTGGCATCCCACAGCCGCCACAGTGGCTCAGAGCACTGGATGATCCGTCCTTCTGCGTGCATCCCTGGGCGAGCCAAACATGACCATGGCAGGAGGGGATGGTTTCCCTGGGATCACTGTATATGTCAAATAACCTGTGATACTGTCCTTGGTCCTTCTTTGCCCAAGAACACCTTTCAGCAGGGAGGAACATGTGTCCCTTTTCTTCAGAGCTGAGTTGACTCAGTCTCTCATGACAACTAAAGTTCTTGAAGTTGTCTGGAAGCGAAAGTAAAAAGAGTTCCAGAGCAGACAGAGAATAGGGAGTAAGAGAACAGGTTTGCAGACCAGTTTTTCCAGTTTCCCTTCCACCACTGGAGAATGGACGAGTTACACATTGACAAAAATTACATCAGCATTAAACCAACTGTTTCCCAGAGGAGGAACTTACCGGTTCCTGAAAGCCAAACTGTGCTTCGCAGACTCAGACTGGGAATACTGCTGTTCTCCTGAGGGTCCTTTTGTGGTCACCAAGACGATGCAGGCAGACTGGGTCTAAGGACCCAGAGGGATCATACAGGACCAGCCACAATGACCTTTGGCTTCACACAGGAATCAAACTTGAACCATCAGGAGGTGAAAGCAGAGTTTATTGAAGGAATAGAGAGAGAGCAGGTGCAAATGGAGTACAGGAAGTCTTTGCTTGGGGTCTAGGGTTTTTATTGACGATTATGTTCTGGTACACGTGTCTTCTCAGGCATCCCGGAACTGGTCAAAACAAGGACAGGATCCAGGTGTCTGTCATATGTCACTTATTCCCTATAGCCAGAAGGTCTTGCTGTCAAGGTGTTCAGTGACAGCGGTCTGGAATATGCACAGGATGGCCTGACCTGGTCATTCCTTAGATGTTATCTGTTGTGCTAGAAGACTCCAAAGACATTGTAAACTCTTTGTCCTTTATAAGGAGGACTTACATTATGTGTAGGGCAGGGGTGCAGACCTTAGCAAGAATAGAAGCCAGAAAAGAAGCAAAAGGGAAAAAAAAAACAACTTTTTTTTTATTCCTCATGGGGTCTCTTTGGTTTCCCTGTCTCCATAACATCTGCAAATAAAGACAATTTACTTTTTTTTTTCTTCCTCGTCAGATGTCTTTTATTTCTTTTCCTTACCTGATTGCTCAGACTGGTGTTTTATTTATTTATTTTTAATGTTGTATTTATTTCTGAGAGAGAGACAGACAGACAGCATGAAAAGGGGAGGGTCAGAGAGAGGGAGACACAGAATCTGAAGCAGGTTCCAGGCTCTGAGCTAGTTGTCAGCACAGAGCCCGATGCGGGGTTTGAACCCACGAACTGTGAGATCATGATCTGAGCTGAAGTCAGACTCTTAACCAATTGAGCCACCCAGGCACCTTCAGACTGGTCTTTTAAAACCACCAAGCCAAATGCCACTTGTCTGATGAAAACCAAAGAGATTAAAATCCCTCATGGGGCCCACACAACCCTGGATCCCTGGCCCACCTCTACAGCCCCACTGCTTACCTGTCCTGACATTCTGGCACTGTGTATTTCAGCCACCCTGATATTTTCGCTGCTCAAGTTCCTTGTATTCCTTTCTTCCTCTGGGCCATCAGACCTACAGTTGCTTTGATGTGAAAGACTGTTACCCTCTCCTCTTCCTGTGAAAGACTGTTACCCTCTCCTCTTCCCCAAGGCAATTCCTTTTTTCCCTTCAGCTCTCAGCTAAAATACCCCTCTCCTCTCATAGACCGTCCCTGACCTATACTCGGCTTCCCTACACACACACACACACACACACACACACACACACACACACACACACACACACCAGATGTCATGGACATCTAAAATGTGCTTTTAAAGTTTATGTAGTACTTTTCGTTTGTTTTATTTAGAGCTCTTATTACAGCTCATGTGTTTATTTTATTCTCCCATATAAATTCGGTGAGTATTTTCACCCTCACTGTTAACTGTACTGTGTGTCATGCTGTAGATACTGAATGAAAATGTTTATCTTGGCATCATACATTTTTCATTGATGCGGTTTGCTTTTTTTTTCATTGCTGAGAAGGAAGCTCTCTTCCTTTATCTGAAAGCTTAATTTTAGTAATTATTGGCTGACTAAAGTTTCACTATCATCGTACAGGGGTCTAGATTTCCTTAAGCAGAGTTTAGTTCTAGATGTGGTGGATCTTTTTTTATGAACTCATTCCTACAGGAAACAGTTAATGTTGCTCAATATTAAAGACATAAAACAAATGAAACCAAACAAATTAAATATCTACTACCTGGCAAAAATTTTAGCTAGTTAAATTTTTTTGGTCCTTCCTGTATTAACTTTTTGATCTGGAACACAAAACTGTTATGACACTAAACATGAATATATAATAATATCAACTAAGGGTGAGTAATGGCATGATTTATAGCATGTTAACTGTTTTACTTCAGTGTGGGGGTAGAGAAAATATATAGTTGGCAATTTCATCCCATTTGGTGACTGGACAGAAGAGGATTGTCATTTTAAGTTACAATTTAAAAAGGTTTTTGGTGGTGGTAAAAGGGACTTGCCAGGTAACAAAACTGCCTCCTTCAGTGAAAAGATTCAGCAAGGGTATCCTTTTAAATGAGATCGGTAACAGGGGTGCTGGGGTGGTTCAGTCAATTAAGTATCCAACTCTTGATTTCAGCTCAGGTCATGATCTCATAGTCATTAGCACGAGCCCCACATCAGGCTCCTTGTGGAGCCTGCTTGGAATTATCTCCTATCTCTCTGACCCCCACCACTCACTCTCTCTTTCAAAATAAAAACATTTTTTAAAAGTAATAAATGAGGGGCGCCTGGGTGGCTTAGTCGGTTAAGCGTCTGACTTTCGCTTAGGTCATGATCTCGCGGTTCGTGGGTTCGAGCCCCGCGTCGGGCTCTGTGCTGACTGCCAGCTCAGAGCCTGGAGCCTGTTTCAGAGTCTGTGACTCCCTCTCTCTCTGACCCTCCCCTGCTCACACTGTCTCTCTCTCTCTCTCCTAGAAATAAAAATATTTTTTAAAAAAAGTAATAAATGAGGGTGGAAACAATTTCTTGAAATAAGGGCCGGAATTAACCCTTCAAGGTACCAGCAGTTTCACTTTCCATGGTTTCAGTTGCCCGTAGTCAACAGTGGTTCAGAAGCAGGTAGATGATCTTCCTTCTGATAGAGTCAGAAGATCAGTGGTAGCCTAAGGCTATATCACATGCCTATGTCGTTTGCTTCACCTGGTTTCATCACGTAGGCATTTCATTATCTCACATCCTCACAGAAGGAAGAAAGTGAGCACAGTTATGAGACATTCTGTAACATTGTGTTATAGTTGTTCTACTTTATTATTATTGTTCTTAATCTCTTACTATGCCTTACTTTAGAAATTAAACTTTACCGTAAGGATGTATATATAGGAAAAACCATACTATATATATATGTTTCCATACTGTCTGTGATTTCAGGCATCCAGTGGGGGTCTTAGAATGTATTCCCTACAGATAAGGGGGGACTATTGTATATTCATTTTTGCCGCTCCCACCCAAACCTGGAAAACTTACAAGTGACTGAGTCTGATAAACAGGATTATTTTATGAACAATGGATGTATTCTCTGAGAAAAGCAGAATGGTCATCAGTAAATATTTATTGATCTCTGTAGTGTATGTAAATTATATTACCTTTGATGGGCTTAGATTCTAGCTAAGACAAAACAACATAAAAAATGTTTTGCAATTGTTTTAATGTCGGATATAAACTAATGTCACACACAGTAATACTGGAGTGTGTTTGCACCTTTATTTTTCATTTCTTATCAATATTTTCATCCAATTATATTTTTTTAGATTTGAAATAATTTTTTTCAGTAACATATCTCATGGCCTTTCCTACTTTTAGTACTTCAGTAATACGAGAAAAGCTTTAAAGTGGATCTTTATCCCTGTAACATAAAGAAAAGGATAATTATCATGCCTAAGCTTTGACTTAGAAATTATGCAGAACTAGATTTTCCTCATGTTGACAGTTATTAAGGAAACACTTTCCATGATCATACCTTTAAAAAAACATTTTTTTTAAATACTTACTTTTGAGAGAGGGAAAGAGAGTGTGAACGGGGGAGGGGCAAAGAGAGAGGGAGAAGCAGAATCCGAGGCAGGCTCCAGGCTCTGAGCTGTCAGCATAGAGCCCGAAGCAGGCCTCGAACCTATGAACCGTGAGATCATGACCTGAGCCAAAGTCAGACACTTTAACCAACTGAGCCACCCAGGCACCCCCATGACCATACCTTTTAATGACTTAATTTACAAGTAGTCTGACTTATAGAGAGAAGTTCATTTTCTGTAATAAAAATATATGCATTGAAAACAGTATTATCATAAATTGAGTTCTGATTTTTCTCTGGGAAAAAATTTATTCAGATATGTGCCTGTATGTGTGTGCGTGAGAGAGAGAGAAGACAGATGGAAGTTTGTTTTTATTTTGTTTCTGTTTGCATCATTAATGACAAGCTTTCCTTTGGCAAAACTGCTTAGGTACGCAATGATTCTATGAGGAAGTTGTTGGTGATAATGGAGCAAATTCATGTTTCTGACCATGCCCTGGGACCCAACCCGTTTAGAGTTTTGTGACTAGCCTACAAAATTAGATGGCAAGTGGCATTTCTGTGTCCATCAACAGATGAGGAAAGCTCCAGTAATCCCTCTCTAAGGAAGACCTGGGTCTATGTTACAGTGTCACACCAGGCACTGGTCCTGAGTGACTCATGGTAGTTACCTAAATTTTATAGGCAACAACTCTGAATATTATAGAAATAATGTTTTGAGTAATAAGTCACCTTTTTAGTATTCCAAAGTGTAGCTTTTATTTTGCATGAAATTCTTCAAAATGCTTTGTGATATTGAAATTTTTAGATTGTCGATTTTAAGATGTGTTCAGAAGATGCCCCTTACTCCATGTAGCGACACATGAAAGTACATATGCCATAGTTACAGATATTTAATGCCACTGGATGGAGTTTAACAAAGGCCCAAGGGCAGTCAAATATCACTTAGTCAAGTCTCCATATCACATTATATCAAGTGTGCTCTGATACAGGTACTGTGTTAGGTGTTGCATAAAAAGATTTTATTCAGCTCACATTTTAGTGGAAAATGAGGGGAAAGGCAGATGCAAGGTCATAATTTGATAAATGTCTTGATACAAGTTTGTGTAATGATCCATGCAAATACAGTTAAAGCGGGTATAAATTCTAGTAGTCTACAGTTTAGTGGTGGCTTCGGAATAGAAATGTTATAAGAAATGTCTGGTTCTTAAAGGCAAGGAATTTGAAGGAGAATGGGACAACAAAAATGAACACAAACCACGTGTAGCCAGGAACTGGCAAGGAGATTAGCTGAGCGTGGCGGTGAGCAGCCCTCACGGTTCAGGTTAGCATTACGGAGCCCCTGATTCAGAGCAAGGCCTATGTGAGCAGACGGCAGAGGACAAATGCAGATATGCCAATATCATGATCTATCTTTATGATCACTTCCTCTTGAATACGTGTTCAACTCCCTTGCCTTCCTCCCACTTTCTAATAGCAATTACCTGACGAAACCTCAACCCTGCTTGAGTACAATTCTCTACCAGTTCTGTGGTGGCAGTGTGTATTTGAATGTGGCTGGAGAAAAACATGCAACTAGCTGTGCTTCATTCATTCATTCATTCATTCATTCATTCATTTATAGCCAGCACTAGCAGGGGAGAGGGGCAAAAGGAGGGAGGAGGGAGAGAGAGAGAGAATATCCCAAGCCGGCTCCACACTAGCATGGAGCCAGATGTGGGGCCATGAGATCGTGGCCTAAGCCGAAATCAAGAGTCAGACATTCAATCTACTGAGTCACCAGGTATTCCTGTACTTTAAATTCATGACCACTCACCTGCAGAGAGTCAGTTTTTACTTCTCCCCAGATATTCTACTTCATTTCCCTAGCCCAGTCATCCATCCGTTCTGTTAATCTGTCCAGTCTCTTCGATGACTTTGCACACTTTCTGTCTCTTCATACCTCCCTCCACCTCTTTTTCAGATGATGGCTTTGAGTCCTGTTTTCTGAAAAACGTGAAAGCTCTGAGAAGAGACCCCGCATACACATATTCCCACCACCACATTTACTGCATCTGCCTGCATCTGCACCCATGTACACAGCTCTCCTTTCATGTTACTAGAGATAAGCTGCCCTTGCTTTTGTCTATGACAAAAGCAGTCTTTACACCTGGACACTAAAACCCATGTCCCTTTGGTACTCAAAAGTAGTACAGTTGTTAGGTTTTCCTTTTTTTTTAAGTTTATGTATTTATTTTGAGAGAGAGGGAGGGAGAGTGAACATGTGAGCAGAGGAGGGGCAGAGAGAGAGAGAGAAAGACAAAGAGAGAATCCCAAGGAGGCTCCAGCCAGTCAGTGCAGAGCCCCACGAGGAGTTCACACTCACAGACCATGAGTCATGACCTGAGTTGAAATCAAGAGTCAGATGCTTCACTGACTGAGCCAGCCAGGTGCCCTTATTACTTTTTCTACTGTCAATTTTCTCCTATCTATCGGATCACTCCTCTCAGTATACAAGTATGCTGTCATGCCTTTCATCTAAAAAAAACATAGCAAAATAAAATGAAACAAAAATCTTTCTTAATCCCTCTTCTTCCCACTACAACTCCATTCCTCTATTCCCTTATTCAGCAAAACTTCTTTTGACAAATCTGTATTATTTTCAATTTCTATCCTCCTATTCTCTCTTGAATCCTCCTTTATTACTTTTCTTTTTGCCCAACTGTTCCACTAAAGTCACAAGCGACTTCATACTGTGGAATCTACTTCCCACTTCTCATCTTACTCATTTCATTCAATTTGTCACCCCCTCTCCTTGTCTTCTCTTTATTCACTTGTCTTTCTAGGATATTATGCCTTTTGGTTTCCTTCTGTCTTACCATCTGGCATTCTCACTCACCTTCTGGTTTTTCCTCATCTCCCTGTCTTACCCTGGAGTACCCCCAAGGATAAGTCCTTGAACCTCTTTTCTGTCTTTTACTCTTTGCCTTTGGCGATCTCATCTTTCCTCACGGCTTTATATCAGCTATGTACTGACAGCTCCCCATTTTGTATCTCTTTCTGGACCTCTCCCTTAAACTCCAGGCTTATGTGCTAGCAGGGGGCTGTTCTTCTGCCAAAAATCCCATTACCCCAGGCTCATTTCCTGACCACTTTTAGGTCCCTAATTTAAGTAGCACTTTTCCTAGTGTATACTTGGTGCATGTGTGCGTGCATTATCTGTGTCTGCATTATTTTTTTCCATTGCAGTTAATATGTGATATACAATATTATTTTGAACAGTTCCTACCATATAGTATGTGTTCAATAAATACTTGTTGGATGGAGAGAGGGAGGGAAGAGAGAGAGAGGCAAAGAGGGAGAGAGAGCAAGCCTTCAAAGGTAGATTTCAGTAACGGGCTAAATATACACATTGAGATCGATGTAATAATCAAGGATGACTGGATTTTCTGGTTTTGGATAGTTAAAAGCATGGTGGCTCTGGGAATTCAGATTAGACATACAGAAAGCATGTATAGGTTGGAAGTCATGGACACAGAGAAGGGAAGATTTTAAAAGTTTGTTTTTCTGTTATAAGAATGTGATTAGAAATGAGAGCCCATGCCTAAGCAAGAAACTAGGCCAGAAAGAAGCCTTCATTTTTTATTTTTCTCCCAGTATTTTCCAGTCATTGCAAGAGAGATTATTAGCACTGTTATCATCTATTTATGCATTGGCTGTTAGACTCCAGGTCTACTGTAGCTATTTTATATACTTTGAAAGTATTTCTTATCTGTCAGGTAGGTTTATTCCCATTTTACAGATGAAGAAGCAGAGGCTCAGAGCCCAAGCTCATACATCTACCAGGACCCCAGGCCAGGTCTGCCCAATTTCAAAGCCTTTGTAAGCCACTTTGCCCTTTAATTTATGAAAAATCAAATCAGGGAAGAGTGTTTTAAAAATTGTTTTTGAAAACATATCATTTGAAATTCTCCAAATTGACTTGAATAAAAATGCAAGAGCACAAGTGAAAAAAAGCATGTAATAGCTCTAAGTGATTTCCAATCAATAACCATTGTTTCTTATGTGCCTTTAATAACATTTCTTAGAAACATTCACCCTAAATATTTTTTCAAGACACTAAAGAAAACTATTGGCTCGAGTAAATCTTTTGTAGCTATATATAGACATTTTAGGTGTAATTCTGCAAAATAAACTGTAGTTGAGACTTAACACAACCTGGTTCTTAGAGCTCTTCTAAATAATTTAAGTCCTTACCATGTGTAACCTCATCCTCATAAGGTTCAGTTTCACTTAATTACTAAGTAATCAAAGTTAAACTTTCTAGTTAATTTTGTAGTTAATATCTGGTTAATTGAAATTGCCATCTTTATATAATCACAACTTTAAAAACAAAAAGTTTGTCCATTTATTTTGAGAGAGAGAAAGAGAGCACATGTGAGTTGGAGAGGGGCAGAGAGAAGGTGAGAGAGAGAATCCCAAGAAGGCTCTGCACTGCCAGTGTAGAGCTCAGCATGGAGCTCAAACCCACCAACCACGAGATCATGACCTGAGCCAAGATCAGGAGTCAGACGCTTAACTGACTGAGCCACCCAGGCGCCTTCACAACATTTTATAGCAAATTTACAGTGGAACTGTTACTTCCTTACAGTTATCAAATTAGAGTCTCAGAAGCGAAAACAGCTCAGGTTAGAATGGAAGTTGGCAGACCTTTGCTTGTACACCCCGGTGGCACACCAGTACATGATGTCTGACGTATGACCTCTGGCAATATCACCTTTCAGCCACCAATATTCTCTATAGAGTGGTCTCAAATATCTTCCTGGGGCAAAAGACTCAAGGAGTATATATTTAAGCACAGAACCTATCCTAACAAGGAGGTTCCCACTAGCCTGATAAGGGAAAGTTAATCCAAACATTTCTTTAGGAACTGTTTTCCCTACAGACAATGCTAAAAAGATATATATAGGAATATTTCTTTTGTATTATTTTAGCTTACTTTAATTGCATTAGTTTATTATTGATTGTTTATTATATTAGCTGTATTGCTTCATTAATTATTTTAATTGTATTAGTTTATTATTGCTGCTATAACAAATTATCACAAATTTAGTGGCTTATAACAAATAGTTAACAGACAGTGCAATATTGGTTTCAGGAGTAGAATTCATTGATTCAACACTTACATACAACACCCAGTGCACATCACAAGTGCCTTCCTTTATACCCATCACCCATCTAAGCTACCCATCTAGCCCACCTCCCTCCGTTAACCCCATAGTTTGTTCTCTATCATTAAGAGTCTCTTGAGGTTTGTTTCCCTTTCTTCCCCCTCTTCCCATACGTTTATCTGTTTTATTTCTTAAGTTCCACATAGGAGTGAAATTATATGGTATTATCTTTCTCATTCACTTATTTTGCTTATCATCATACATTCTAGCTCCATCCATGTAGTTGCAGATGGCACAATTTCATTCTTTTTTGATGGCTGAGTAATATTCCACTGATATACATACACCACATCTTTTTTTTTTTAATTTTTTAAATTTATTTCTGAGAGACAGAGAGAGAGTGTGAGCAGGGGAGGGTCATAGAGGGAGACCCAGAATCTGAAACAAGCTCCAGGCTCTGAGCTAGCTGTCAGCACAGAGCCCGATGCGGGGCTTGAACCCACGAACTGTGAGATTATGACCTGAGCCAAAGTCGGACGCTGAACTGTCTGAGCCACCCAGGTGCCCCAACACATCTTCTTTGTTCATTTATCAGTTGATGGACATTTGGGCTCTGTTCATAGTTTAGCTATTGTTGATAAAGCTGCTACAAACATTGGGTTTTTGAGTCTGTATTTTTGTATCATTTGGGTAAATACCTAACAGTGCAGTTGCTGGATTATAGAGTAGGTCTGTACCATAGGTCCAAGGGGCTGCACCAACAGTGCAAAAGGATTCCCCTCTCTTTGCATCATCAATACCTGTTGTTTCTTGTGTTGTTATTTTTAACCATTCTGATAGGTGTGAGGCAGTATCTTACCATGGTCTTGATTTTTATTTCTCTGATGATGAGTGATGTTGAGTATCTTTTGAGGTGTCTGTTAGCCATCTAGAAAGATGTCTTCTTTGGGAAAGATTCTATTCATGTCTTTTACCCATTTCTTCACTAGATTATTTGTTTTTGGGGTGTTGAGTTTGGAAAGTCTTTTATAGACTCTGGATACTAACCCTTATCAGATATCTTGTTTCCAAATATATTCTCCAATTCCATAGACTGCCTTTTAGTTTTGTCAATTACTTCCTTCACTGTGCAGAATCTTGTTATCTTGATGAAGTCCCAGTAGTTCATGTTTGCTTCTGCTTCCCTTGCCTTTGGCGAGGAAGAAGTCACTCCAGCTGAGATCAAAGAGGTTGCTGCCTGTGTTCTACTCTAGGATTTTGATGGTTTCCTGTCTCACATTCAAGTCTTTCATCCATGTGGAATTTATTTTTGTGTATGGTGTAAAAAAGTGGTCCAGTTTCATTCTTCTGCATGTTGACATCCAGTTTTTCCAACACCATTTGTTAAAGAGACTGCCTTTTTTCCATTGAATATTCTTTTCTGCTTTGTCAAAGATTCATTGACTATCCAGTTGTGGGTCTATTTCTGGGTTTTCTATTCTGTTCTGTTGATCTATGTATCTGTTTTTGTGCCAGTATCACACTGTCTTGATGACTTGATGACAGCTTTGTAATATAACTTGATATCCAGAATTATGATGCCTCTAGTTTTGCTTTTCTTTTTTCAGGATTGCTTTGGCTATTTGGGGTCTTTTGTGGTTCTATACACATTTTAGGATTGCTCTAGCTCTGCAAAAAATGCTGGTGGCATTTTTCTAAGGAGGGCATTAAATGTGTAGATTGCTTTGGGTAGTATAGACATTTTACCAATGTTTGTTCTTCCAATCCATGAGCATGGAATACTTTTCCATTTATTTATGTCCTCTTCAGTTTTTTTTATGTATTTGATAGTTTTCAGAGCTGTTTTTTTCCTGGTTGGTTTTCTTTTGTTCTTGTTTGTTTGTTTGTTTGTTTGTTTGTTTGTTTTCACCTCTCATTTTATATATTGAATTGTTTTTGGTGCAGTTGCAAATAAGATAGATTCCTTGATTTTGTTATTTCTATATAGAAATGTAACAGATTTCTGCACCCTGATTTTATATCCTGAAACTTTGCTAAATTCATGCATTAGTTCTAGCAGGTTTTTTGGGTGACTCAGTTTTTCTACATAAAGTATCGTGATATCTGCAAATAGTGAAAGTTTGACTTCTTCCTTGCTGCTTTGGATGCCTTTTATTTCTTTTTGTTGTCTGATTGCTGAGGCTAAGACTTCCAGTACTATGTTAAATAGTAATGGTGAGAGTGGTCTTGTTCCTGACCATAAGGGTAAGGGTCTCATTTTTTTCCCACTGAGGATGATATTAGCTATGGGTCTTTCATATATGGCCTTTATAATGTTGGGTTTGTTCCATCTACCCCTACTTTGTTGAGAGTTTTTATCAAGAATGGATGATATATTTTTCAAATGCTTTTTCTGCCTCTATTGACAGGATCACATGGTTCTTATTCTTTGTTTTATTAATATGATAAATCATGTTGATTAATTTGCCAATATTGAACCAGCCCTGCAGCCCAGGAACAAATCCCACTTGATCATGGGGAATAACTCTTTTAATGTACTGTTGAATTCAGTTTGCCAGTATCTTGTTGATAATTTTTGCATCCATATTCTTCAGGGATATTGACCTGTAATTCTCCTTTTTAGTGGAGGTCTTTGTCTAGTTTGAAATCAAGGTAATGCTTGCTACATAGAATGAGTCTGGAAGTTTTCCTTCCATTTCTACTTTTTTGGAACAGTTTGAGAAGAATATGTATTAACCCTCCTTTACAAGTCTGGTAGAATTCCCCTGTGAAGCCATCTGGCCCAGGATTCTTATTTGTCGGGAAATTTTTGATTACTGATTCAATTTCTTTGCTGGCTATGGGTCTGTTCAAATTCTCTGTTTATTCCTGTTTCAGTTTTGCTAGTTTGTGAGTTTCTAAGAGTTTGTCCATTTCTTCCTGATTGCCCAGTTTGTTGGAATATAATTTTTCATAGTATTCTCTGATAATTGCTTGTATTTCGGAGGAATTGGTTGTGATAAGCCCATTTTCATTTTGATTTTATCTATTTAGGTCCTCTCTCTTTTCTTTTTGAGAAGTCTGGCTAGGGGTTTATCAGTTTTGTTTATTTTTCCAAAACACCAGCTCTTAGTTTCATTGATCTGTTCTACTGCTTTGTTTGTTTGTTTCTATATTGTTTATTTCTGCTCTAATCTTTACTGTTTCCCTTTTTATGCTGGGTTTAGGCTTTATTTGCTGTTTCTTTTCTACTTCCTTGAGATGTAAGGTTAGGTTGTATGTTTGGAATCTTTCTTGCTTCTTGAAATAAGCCTGAATTGCAAAATACTTCCTTAGGACTGCCTTTGTTCCATCCTGAAAATCAAAAACCTTTGGTCTGTCACGTTTTCCTATAAATTGGAGTTATAGATATCAGAAAGAATATAAAATTATTATCAAGTGTAGATGTATAAAAATTAAAAGGAATTAACTGAAAGCTATTATAACTAATAAAGTAATTAAATGCATATTTATCAAATAAAATATTAAAATTATTTACTCTTTTAAATATGAGAAGTAATCATTTAAAATACATAATGGAAGATAAAGAGTTAGCATAAGAGGCTGAACTCACTCACAAAGTCCCCTTCCACTATAAACATGAAGAAATACTTGATAGAGATAATAAAGAATGCGAATACACAGCCAAATATTCATCACAGTTTTCAGTGATGATACCCTTTGACTGGACAATTTGATTTCTATATATTTGTCCTACAGAGATATTCATATATGTGTGATATGACACAGTAAAAGGCAAATTATTTTGGCACTGCCAGAAATAGCATAAAATTGAAAATTATTTAAATGTTCTTTTATAGGGGACTAACCCATTAAATAAATTATGGTTTATACTTATAATGAAATGCAGTGTAGCTGTTAAAATGAAGCAGCTCTGTATAAAGTAGCAAAGTGTTCATATATGCTGGTATGAAAGGATGTCTAAAATTCATGTTAATAAAAAAAAAAAAAAACAGTGGCACTGGGTGGCTCAGTTGGTTGAGCATCCGACTCTTGGTTTGCATGCAGGTCATTATCTCCCAGTTCATGAGTTTGAGCCTCAAGTCAGCCTCCTTGCTGCTAGTGCGGAGCCTGCTTGGAATTCTCTGTCTCCCTCTCTCTCTGCCCCTCCCCTACTCATGCGCTCTCTCTCTCTCTCTCTCTCTCTCAAAATTAATTGATTTTAAAAATATTTTTTTAAAAAAACCAGATATGTTCTACCTTTTGAGCTGAAACTGCTGTTGTGAAAGTTCCCAATAACTGAATCCAATGACCAATGGTCAGTCCTCTTAACTGATCCCTTGACAACATTTAGCCCAGTTGTGTCCTTTCTTCACTTGGCTTTTAAGACACCACACTCTTTCTGGTTCTTCTCTTTCTTTACTGGTCATCAAAGGCGAACCTAGCATTTTGGGAACCTAAAGCTTATATAATTTGGGAAACCTTTTAAAGATAGAGAATATAATGTTACAAATAAATCATAACTAGTTAAGAGCACACAGAGTTGTTTAGAAAAAGGGGCAAAATCATGATAAATTATTAGAAAGGTAAGAAATTTAGGGCTTATTTTTCTGAGATCATATTAGGCAGTTTACTAGAAATTCGTACATAGAAATGTTTTCTGACCACACATTGGCTTCCTCTCCTTATTTAGAGCAAGCTATGCCTCCCAGCAATTCCCAGCACTCAAAGGCACCCATGCTAATGAGAAGTCCTAACACCTCTTCACTGGCATCATGGGAAATCCACCTCTGTTGGTTACTCCTCAGTCTCTAAGACTAGTTCCTTTCCTTCTTCTTCATATCTTAATGTTAAAGTGCCTCAGGTCTCAGCTCTTGGTTTTTTTTCTAGTTATACTCACTGATTTCACTCAACTATCTTATGATTTCCATTATCATCTATATGTTGATAACTTCTAAATTTATATCTTCAGACCAAACTTCTCTCCCAGTACTCTAGGCTGGGATCTCCAACTGCCTATTCAGGACCTCCATTTAGGTTTTTGGAGATATCCCAAATTTAGTATCTTGAAAACTGAAACCCTGATCTCACTCCTAAAATTGTTCCACTCAAATTGCCCTATTTCAACTGATGGTAACTTACCCTATCTTTCCACTTATTCAAATCAAGCATCCTTCCACTTGGCATCATCCTTGTTTCCTATTTTTCTCTCGCACACACCATTCAATTTGTTAACAAATCCTGTCGTTCCTGCCTTTACATTATATTTAGAATTTGACTACTTTTCCACCATGTTGCAAGATGAATTCCCAGGGCAGCAGAGTCAGATTGAGATTAGCATGCCAAAGATTTACTATGGAATGCTCTTGGGATCCACAGCTGTAGAAGAGCAGTCAATGAAGCAGGATTGAGCAGAGGAAGAAGTCTAACTGCCATGTAAATGGAAGCCTCAACTAATGCTGCAGAGTTCTAAAGATGGGATAAGCCCTCAGACCTTTCCTGAGATGGGGGCAAGAAGCCCAGACCTTTTTCCCATGTACCAGTTGTCATTGGATACGGGCCATTCCAGAAAAGGGGCATGATCCTTGAGCAGAATAGCTCTCTTCAGCAGAGGCATTCCCTGAAAGGAGCCGACTCCTAAGGGTAGCTGAGGATTGTCTGCCTCATCACTACTAGCAGCTAAGTCCTTTATTCCTGAAGAGAATCCGGATGGCACATCCCAGCGCCCAATACACACTACTACCATCTTAATCCAAGCCATTGTCAGTAGTTTCCTATAGGGTCTCCCTCCTGCCCTTACCTTCCTTGGCCAATACTTTTCACAATGGCTAGAGTGACCCCTATCAAATAGAAATTAGTTCATCTCACTGCTCTGCGGAAAATCCTGCAGTGGCTCTCCATTTCAGTGAAGGCCAGTATCCTGACAATGGCCTGCAATGCCTTGCATAATTTGGTCTGTCTTTACCTTTCTCATGTATTTCTTCCCACTCATCTGCTCTAGCCATATTCATGCTGTTCCTCTGACATTATTAGGCATAGTCCTGCCTTAGCACCTGTTTGATTGTTGACTCTTCTGCCTGGAATGCTCTACCTCTGACTATCTGTATGTTAAGTTTCTCAAGTCCTTTCAAGTCTCTGAGATGTTACCTTCTCAGTGACACCTACTCTGGCCACTCTTTTAAATGGCAACCATCTTTTCCCATTTCCCCTTTAGTGGGTTTTCACAGCACTTACCACCTAATATACTATGTAATATAATTATTCATAAATATGATTCCCACCATAATTAAGCTCCATTTAATATCTATCTCCTTTGTTGTATCCCAAGCACCGAGCACCTAGAACAGTGCCTGGTGCATTGTAGAAACAGAAGGAAAGAATTAGTGGTCTGATTTTATTTTATTTTTTTAATGTTTTACTTATTCCTGAGAGAGAGAGACAGCATGAGCAAGGGAGGGTCAGAAAGAGAGGGAGACACAGAATCTGAAGACAGGCTCCAGTTTTTGAGCTGTCAGCACAGAGCCCGACGCAGGGCTCGAACCACAAACCATGAGATCATGACCTGAGCTGAAGTTGGACACTTAAACAACTGAGCCACCCAGGCACCCCAGTGGACTGATTTTATTTTTATTTTTATTTTTTTATTTTTAATGTTTTATTTATTTCTAGGAGAGAGAGAGAGACAGCGTGAGCAGGGGAGGGTCAGAGAGAGAGGGAGTGACAGACTGAAACAGACTCCAGGCTCTGAGCTGGCAGTCAGCACAGAGCCCGACGCGGGGCTTGAACCCACGAACCGTGAGATCATGACCTGAGCTAAAGTCGGACGCTTAACCGACTAAGCCACCCGGGTGCCCCACCAGTGGACTGATTTTAAAAGATAACATCTGAGGCGCCTGGGTGGCTCAGTCTCTTAAGTGTTTGACTTTGGCTCAGGTTATGATCTCACAGTTTGTGGGTTCGAGCCCCACGTTGGGCTCCGTGCTGACAGCTTGGAGCCTGGAGACTGCTTTGGATTCTGTGTCTCCCTCTCTCTCTGCCTTCCTCCACTCACGCTCTGTCTCTCTCTCTCTCAAAGATAAATGAATGAATGAATGAATGAATGAATGAATGAAAGATAACATCTGTAGAAGTCATTTAGAATAGAGCACATAATAAAAGTAATTAAGAGATATGGCAGGTTGAGTAAGTGTAGGTCAGTCCTACATGTCAGAGGTGTCAGGTAGAAGTGAATAGAGAATGGAGGGAAGGCATCATTCAAAATGATAATGGCTAAGAATTTTCCAGAAATGTGGATAAACAAAATTTAAAGTTGAAGAAACATGACAGTCTTGAGCCATATAAATAAAAACAAACCCAGGGGTGCCTAGGTGGCTTATTTGGTTAACCTTCTGACTCTTAGTTTCAGCTCAGGTCATGGTCTTGCAGTTTGTGAGTTCAAGCCCCTCATCAAGCTCTGTGCTGGCAGTGCAGAACGTGCTTGGAATTCTCTCTCTCCTTTCTCTGCTCCTCCACTGCTTGTGTATTCTATCTCTCTCTCTCTCTCTCTCTCAAAAAATATAAATAAATAAACTTTAAAAAATAAAATAAAAATAAGCCCCAAATTAAATCTATAGTGGGGAAAATAGAGTATAGAATAAAATTAAAATTGGTAGTAGTGATTGCAGCTAACATTTTAATAATATCCTCCATGTTCAGGTACTTTTCTACACACTTTATGTATGTTAATTAACCCCTACAGTAGCCTCTGATGTAGATATTCTTAGGGTATGCATATTATGTATGAGGAAACTGAAACACCAAGAATTCTGGTAACTTGCACAACGTCACACAGCTAGTAAGTCATGGAGCTGGAACTTCTACTGCAGTGGTGCAGTTTCAAAATAAATTCTATATCGGCTAATGATTTTACCACAAAATGAATTTATCAATAATGTTAGGCAAGTGGCAAGATTTCATTCTTTTTGGTGGCTGAGTAATATTCCATTGTATTTATATACCACACCTTCTTTATCCATTCATCTCTCTTGCCATTTGCAACAACATGAGTGAATCTGGAACATATTATACTAAGTGAAACAAGTCATATAGAGAAAGACAAATACCATAGATTTCACTTATATGTGGAGTCTAAGAAAATGAAACAAATGACCAAACCAAAAACAGATTTATAAATAACAGAGAACAAGCTGGTAGTTACCAGACTGGAGAGGAGTAAGGGCATGGACAAAATAGGTGAATAAGAGGCATAAGCTTCCAGTTATAAAGTAAATAAGTCATAGGAATGAAAAATACAATATAGGGAATATAGTCAATAATATGATAACTTTGTATGGTGATAGGAGGTAACTGCACTTAGCAAGGGTTGCGTTATGTAATATATAGAATTGAGGAATCACTATGTTGTACACCTGAAACTAATATAACATTGTATATCAACTATACTTCAAGGAGAGAGAGAGAGACCTAGAGGAGAGAGAAGAGAAGAACATGTGAATTCAGAGGCAGAGATTAGAGCTGTGCAGGTTTGAGCCAAGGAATACTTGGAGACACCAGAAGCTGGAAGACGCAAGGGAGGATTCTCCCACAGAAACTTTGGGGGGAGTATGGCCCTGCCTGTACCTTGATTTTGGATTTCTGACCCTGTAGAACTATGAGAGAATAAGTTTTTATTGTTTTAAGCCAGTAAAAAAATGCTAGACAGAATTTCCTGTTTGAATCAGGATGCACTAGATTATAGGGCGATGACAAACACGTCCAAAATCTCAGCACAGATTTATTTCTTGCTCATGGTCATGTCCATCTGATAGGATGGGACCTAGGACTGTGTCATCCTCGCTTCAGAACCTCGGCTGAGGAAGTAGCCACTGTCTAGAACACTGCTGGTTGCCGTCCAGAGGGAAAGGGAATGTGGTTACTGCTCCAGTTCTTGAAGCTTTCATTTAGGAATTGTCAAATGACACGTATGTATTTCATTGACTAAAGAGCAAATCACGTGGCCACACCCAATCCCAAAGGAGCTGGAAAAGGCAGGCTGACAGAGGGGAAGAACCAGAAATATTTGAAGAAAAACACTAAAGACTTTCATAATCTAGGTGAATATATAGAGAATATTTTAAATGTTAAGAAGTGCAGAGGAACTTTCTAAGCATTACAGTTTTGGGAGATTTGAGCATATAAAACTTAAGAACATCTCTGTGTCAAAAATAACAAATTGTTTGAGCAAAGCCATTTGAAACATAGACCAAAGGTTAGAATTCTTAATATACAAAAATTGTAAACAAATCAATAATTTTAAAAACATCTATTTTAAAATGGACTAAGATGGTGAGCTGGAAAATAACAAAAGAAATGCAAATGGAAAAGTATTCAACTATATTAGTAATTAAAGCAAAATGCTATTTTTATTTATAAGATGCTGATAACCTGTTCTGAAGAGAATAAGAGAAAAGATTCACTGTCTTGTTGCTGTATTTATTAAAAACAAAAACAAAACAAACTCTATCTAGAGGACAGTTTGACAGTGCATGTCAAAAGTTTTAGATTTAAAATGCCCATCGCTTTTGACCAGATAGCTAGTCTAGTTTTAAGAACTTGAGTAAGGGTGTATATAAATATTTAGCTATAGGGAACTTCACTGCAGCATTGTTCATAGTTGGGAAAAAGTGGAAATAATTTAATGTTCAACATTTAAAGACAAGCTAGATAAACTATGTTTATTCACATAGTGGCATATTCTGCAACATTAAAAAATGTGGGCTGGGAATATTTATGTTATAATACTGAGAGAAAACAGAACAGTATGCATAACTGTTGTTTGAAAAATGTATGTACGTATGTATAAGAGCAGTCTGAAAGATATACATCAAGATATTAACACTGATGGGCTTATGGGTGTTTTTCTCTCCTTTTTTGATGATCTGTATTTCCAACTTTTACCATAACAGTGTATTGCTTGTGTAGCCTTCTAAAATACAATAAAAATAAATCAGTGGCAGTGGTTGGTGCACATTCACCAGTGGTCCTCACTGATGCTCGACCTCCTATCTATTCTTTTTCTAAAGCTGGGCCCCCTTTTTATGTCCTGGACCCACAGCTTCTCCATTGGCTCCTGCTTCCTAGTCCAACCCTGACTTTGTGCCCCTGTCCTGTTAACTGGGCTTCTACCTTTTCCTGTCATTCTCGATTCTTTTCTCAGTAGCATCTTTTGAATCCCAGGTTTTCCAATACCAGGACCCAGATTGCCTATCACTAAACACCTTGGGATTGACCTCCTGCCCCCAAGTTCCAAGCTGCTCTCAGCAACCCAGTTCCCTCCTAAGGACATCCTTGATCCTGACTTTCTGCTGTTCCTTTTGTCATCTGCAGGCGGACTTGGACACTCCACCTGCTGGTCAGGACAAGCAGCTTCTGACCTGTGTCAGCTGCCTCACGTTCTGCTGAGGCCGTCCCTTCTCGGTGCCACAAGCCAGCCGCCTCCCCTGACACACCTGCATCCCCTCAGAGACTCTAGTTCCCGCTTCCTGCACTTCCCAACTGCTCTCCGAGTCACTGTAGTACCTGGCGTCGTCCTACACATGTGTCATCATGTTAAATTTCCCCAGAGATTTCTCTTTCCACATAGAAAACACAATAAGAGAATCAACTGGTAGTGACATACGCTATCTGCTGTTGTTTAAGGTCTCCGCGGCTCGCAGTGAGAAGTCTTTGGGTGGACTTGGCCGTCACACTTGGCATCCCCTGTAACACTTAGCACACGTATGCCAACAGAGGGCACTCCTCCCATTTCCAGGCACAATACTGAATTGGAAAGGCTCTACCTCAGTGCCTCCTAGGAAGGAAATAGCGATGAATTAATTACCTGTTAGAAAACAGCGCTTAATTATTTGTTTCTTCCCCTGCTGTACCTAGGTATTACTTTGTTTCTCCCGGGATACATCTGTGTTGGGTCATTTTGCGTACAACAGCGCTTCACCACCAAAATCATACATAAGAGGTAAAATTTTAGTTACAAAAAGGGAGTATTTTTTAAGACTTACAAAATCGTAACAAGACTGTTATATTTTATAGCAAATATGAGTGTTGTTAAATTTTTTATTGGCCTTAATGAAATTCCTCTCAGATTACTGTAACGATGCTTTCACTCCTACTCAAATCACGGCCAGCTGAGCAACTCAGCACAATCACAGTCAAGTGGTTCCCACAAACAGCACTTGATGTTACCTCCTTTATCTTTCCTGTTTGCTCTCTCCTCTATTACTGTTTTTGTCATATCTGTTGACTTTTATTTCCCCCCAACTATGAGTTTATCGCGAATTTGCTTTTTCTACTTATTTTTTTACCTTCTCTAAATGTTTCTCTCAAAATGTTCTACCGCACTTAAAATTTGATGTAATTTATATGCTATTAGCTCTCTAATTTCTATTTTAGTGCTTTCTGCTCTTCTTTATCACTAGCTGCCTACAAGATATTGCTATTTCAATATCCTGCTATTACCTGAACCTGAACTAATTTTAACAGGAAGCCTTTCCCAATTTCTCGTTTTTATTAAGTGGTGAACACCCAGCACTGAAAGCTTATAACCCTATTGTGTATGATCATTCTCTGTTCCCATAAGGAAAGAAACTGTTTCTCCCGTATCTCCTTAGTCTAACTGTCTGCCTGATTACTATAACCCCTGCCCTAGGATGGGCCTATATTACATCAAACTCCCACTCCCCCTAAGCTGAGGGGGAGGGGGGCTCTCTCAATTCCACTGCTTCTAAACTGAACTTATAGAAACCTTTGGTGTGCTTGTTTGTTTCTTTAACATCATTTGCTAAAAAGCTGACTGTGGAACTTAATTATTTAATGGGTTCACCTCTAAATTCAACCAAGATTTTAAGGCCCTCTATTAGTCAATCTTAATCTATCTAACTTGATTCCCTGATTCTTCCACATTACCATATTTATTCTGGCCTGCATATATTCCCTACATATGGAAGGATTCCCACTCCTCCACCCCAAAATCACAGGTCTTTGGAGAACTAGGCTATATCTTACTGCATCAGAAAAACATATTTTTCCTTCCTGTGTAAAGAAAAACCCAGTTCTCTCCTACTGTCTTTCTCTCCCATGTGTATCATTCACTATTCATACAAAACATTCCATTTCTGACACCAAATATGTAGGAATTTTCCCTAAAACAAGAAGCAAGTCTCTGACACCAGCTGGGTGTCCTACAACTTAACTCAATTCTGCCCTATGTACCCAGAGATAGGATCAGATCCCACCCCCTCACACACACACACACTCTTCTGAAGACAGTCAAAACCCTATATATCACCTGTGTTTCTGACCATCCAGCTATAGATTGGAGGTTCCAACAACCTGTTTTTGGGTTCAATTAATTTGCCAGAGCGGCTCACAGAACTCAGGGAAATGTACACCTACCAGTTTATTAAAGGACATGATAAAGGACACAGATGAACAGCCAGATGAAGACATACATAGGGCGAGGTCTAGGAGGGTCCTGAGCGTAGGAGCTTCTGTCCCCTTGGAGTTGGGAGTGTGTCATCTCCCAATGTTGATATGTTCACCCAACTGCAAGCTCTCTGAACACCTTACTTTTTGGGATGATACAGAGGTGTCCACACGTAGGCATGATTAATAATTAACTCCATTTCCAGCTCCTGTCCCCCCTCTGGAAAATGCAAGATGGGGCTGAAAATTCCAGAATTTTCATCATGACTTGGTCTTTCTGGTGACCAGTCCTCATCCGGGAGTCCACCAGAGTCACCCCAGTAGAACAAAAGGCGCTCCTAGTGTCTTATCACATAGGGTTTTCACCTACTCCCGTATTTAGTACCGAGCTAGTACTCTCACCCCCTCGTTCTCTCTCCTCTACCTTTATTATTTCATCCTTCTTACTCACAGGCTCAGTGCTTATTGTCTCCACCTAACCTACACTGCTCATGCTTCTTACTTGTCTCCTCTCTGCCACCACTCCCAACAAAAATAGTGAAAAAAATTTAATTTAAAACCTTACCTTAAAGCCAAGTGCAATAATGCAGGAGACTTTTCAATAGAAAAGTATTAGAAAAAACTATCAAGATAAAAAACTATCTAATGA
Organism: Proteles cristata cristata; assembly: GCA_017311185.1. NCBI lineage: Eukaryota > Metazoa > Chordata > Mammalia > Carnivora > Hyaenidae > Proteles > Proteles cristata. The sequence goes on from JAESUZ010000713.1 coordinate 1,767,502, forward strand.
TATTCAGTGGAAGGTGAGGGGAAAAAAACTCAGAACCTTAAAAGTTGAGGGAAAGCTATTTTTTTAACTACTGTAAACATTTGATTATGGAGAATATACTCTCATTTTCTGAAACAATTCTGCTTTCCAATATTGAGCCTCACTCTTGGACCACATGAACTGTTTTTAGGACTCAGAAAATATTACCACTATATGGTTTAAGACATTTACTTTGTAACTTTTCTGCACATTCCATAAGAATGTAAAACTAATGAGGCTCTGCAAAGCTTAGGACTTACTTTAATGAATAGATTAGAATTATTTATAATTAGCAAAACAGCTCTATGCTTCTAAATAGACACTTCTCTTCTTAAGTGCTTAAGGCATTGGAAAGCATTTGTTCTTTTAATTATTTCGAATCAATTGCCTCATACTTAAATTGGTGTTATGACTTTAATTGATGAAAGGATTTGCTAATATCAAAAGATTATCTGGTATATTTTCAAATTAATTCTATTTCCTAAAATGAAGTGAAAGGAGATTGTACTATGGGAGTTTTAAAAATGCCATTACTAGTACATCCACAAAATTAGTTTATTTTTACAAATTTATTTTATTTAATCATATTGAAACCTTCTGTGTTTTTTTTCTTTCAGGAAAACTAGGACTAGAAGAATATGCAGTATTTTATCCACCAAATGGTAAGAGTAATACTATTGCTTCCTCTAGTGGGAAATAGAGAAATTACAGCTTTCATAACAAATCTGACACTGTCTGTGTTTAGATGAATAATAACTTATTATCTAAAATAAACCTTGTATGGAATCCCTATTTTAATGAACTTTTCTATGTTTGTGGTAGGCATGCATTAAATTCTGTACACCCTCTTTGGCTTTCCTCGAAACCCGTAGTAATGTCTATGGGGAAGCTAAGCAGACTCAGGTCCAGGGTGTTTCATTTTCCTCTGAAGGACACTGACTGGGTCCTTCCAGGACCTTCGTTCTGACTTCCCTGCAGCAGCCCTCAAATCCGTTGAGCGTATTGCTTGGGTTATGCTCTCTTGTTCTCCTAATTTGACAAGGGTGGTATTTATGAAATTAAAAGATTTTTAAGACATATGTCAGCCAAATAATCTATTTTAACTACATAAAGTGATCAGATGTCTAATGACCTCATTAGACATTAAATATCCCTTTGAGATTATTGGAGAGTTTCTAAGATCTGCTTTTTGGAAAAGCAATCTAGGACATCCTTTATTAGGATAACATTAGGTTGCACCCTGAAGTTCTCCTACCCCAGCAGAATTAAGAACATGGGCTTTGTAACCCAGCACACCTGGGTTCAGATCCCAGTTCCTCCAGCTCATCCTATGACCTTGGTAAGTTCCAGGACTTCCCTGAACTTTGGATGCATCATCTAGGCCACATGGATCAAATGAGACACAGTATCTAAAACGGCACAGACTGATATGCAGTGAGTGCTCAAAAACTGCAGCCACTACTGGTGGGTTCAGCTTTATCGTTGACCCCCGCATGTGAAAGTCACACTTGTTCTGTCCACACACCCATCGGTGGGATCTCTGGGCTTCTTTCACGGCCCCCCTCCCCCGCCCCCACCCCACCCTTTTTCTGAGGCTCTTTTTCACACACATTCTTGGCTCTGTGTGTTCATTACTCTAAATTTGTATCTACAGTTCTGACCTCTGTGTAATTAACTCAGGCTTAACATATCTCATCTTAAATCCATTCATTTATGTTCCAAAACCCACTATCCAAAAACTAAAACAAAAACAAAATAAAATCAAGACCAACAACAAGAAAGCCATGCTACTTGTGTCACAATTCACTGTGCTCTCATCCAACCGAAAGTGGCCATCCTTGACTCCTCTCAGTCTTGCACGCCTATCAGGTAGTAAGTCACCAGGGCCCTCCAAGTTTTATCTTCCAAATGCAACCGGGGCCTCTCTCGTCTTCTCTTCCCCACCGTACCCGTCCTCATCCAGGCTTTACCATCTCTAGCTTTTTCATTGCCACAGATCCCTAACTGGTCTCTCTTCTTCCAGGGTTTTCTAGCTTTGCCTTGTCTTTCACAGTGCTGTCTGAGCTACACATCACAAAGGAAAATCTAAAAATTGCGCTTTTTTTTCCTTCAAGCTGGCTTTTTTGAGAAAGAGTGGGGGGGGGCAAAGGGACATTGAGAATCTTAAGCAGGCGCCACGCCCAGCTCAGAGCCCCATCTCACAACCATGAGGTCGCTACTGAAACAAAATCAAGAGTCAGACGCTCACCCGACTGAGCGACCCAGACACGTCTCCTTAAAGTTTTCTTAATGGCTTCTCATCTCTCCATAAGTAATGTCCAAGCCTCTCAGCCTGGCGTACAAGGACCCCTTTGGACTAGGCCTGTATTCAATATGACTTCTAGCCTTGTGTCTTAGCTTTTCCTGTCTCGCTTTCTTTTATCATAGCAATATCAAACGATTAACTCACATGTGCACAAGCACCCCTACGTACTCTCTCAAAGCACCATGCAGGACTCAGCTCAGGCATGATCCTTTTCAGGAAGCTTTCTGTGAGCCCTCAGGTTTGTTAAGGACCCTTTTTTTAGCTCCCATGATACCCAGTGTGACAGCCTTTTGTATCTCTTATTGTATTGTCATGACATTATTTTTGTGCTTTATCTTCCCCTCTAGATTGCAGGCTTCTTAAGGTATAAGGCCGTATCATTCATTTTTGTTCCCTCAGTACCTAGCTGTAGTAGGAGTTAGTATTTATTTGGACTGAATTAGAGAGGGTTTTTAATTTTAACATTTATTTATGTTTACTCCCTCTCCTTCTCCAGAAACTATTTTAGATGACTTTTTTTGTTTTAATAGTTTATTGTCAAGTTGGTTTCCAAAAAACTCCCAGTGCTCATCCCAACAAGTGCCCTCCTCCACGCCCATCTCTCCCCTTTCCCTCCCCCTTACCCCCATCAGTCCTCAGTTTGTTCTCCGCATTCAAGAGTCTCTCATGGTTTGCCTCCCTCTCTCTCCCCAACTATTGTTCCCCTTCTTCTCCCCCATGGTCCTCCGTTAAGTTCCTCCTAATCCACCTAGGATTGCAAATATATGGTATCTGTCCTTCTCTGCCTATTTCAGATGACTTTTTATGTTTATCCAAGAATCAGGAAGCCAGGAGGGAAATACCTCTGAAGAGCCAAAGGTGTCCATGGAGTCAAACTCCTGCTCTCTCCATGCCCGGGAGAGCTTTTTCAACTTAGTTTAGAATATGCTAGCTTTTACTTAACATATGTGCCTAACAAGCTTGGCTTACTGGTGTTTGTGCCCCCAGTCAGAGGCTTCACAAAGGAACACATATAAACCGTAAACCAGCACATCACAACACTCCGGAAAAGCAGCCTGGGACCATTTTATGTAAAAACCAGTAACCTTGTGACTTTTTAAAAAGTTATAGTGCATGCGTTTCTACATAGTTATAGTGTACGTACTATAATAATTTAAGACTTTTATTAGCCACTGAAGACACCAAAAAACAAATTGCTGTAATAATAATCATAACAGCAGTCACAGCAGCAACAGCAAACATTTTCCAGGCAGGACTGTATACCAGGGAGTGTACATGACATGTGCTAATTGACATTACGTGTGGTAATTCACTTGATCCCTACAAGGCAGTAACCCTCCGAGGCGGGGGCTAATATTACCCCTATTTCTAGACAAAGAAGCTGAGGCACAGAGCATACATTTGCCCCGCTGCTGAGTGGCAAAGCCAGGCTTTCAGTCCAAAGCTCTTTGACCTGTTTTCTTGATCACCATGCTCTGTTACCTCAGAAAATGTTACTGTGTGTTAATGTTTTAGTGGCTTTTAGCAGAAAAGAAAGGGGTTACTATATTGAAAAAGTAGATGTGTAGAATAGCTTCTAGAAAGGTTTTCGTTCAGAATAAAAATAGTTTAATACTAAATGAGGCGAGCCTACAGCTGCTGGTAAACTTTGTTCTTCAGAATGAGTTTTCCTGCAGGTTTTGGTAGAGCCTTGCCAGAATCAGACGGCGCCCTCTTCTCCGGGCAGAGCCTGAAGTTGCAGAGCAAGAAGAGACAAAGACGAGTCAGTCTGCTTTCCCTTTCTCCTTTACGCAAGGCAGTACTAGGCAACACTTTTACATTATTCATTCCACTTTTGCCAAAAATAGGATTACTTTAAAATCTTAAGGACACCTCTGCCACTCACCTCATTAGAGGCCTTGTCAGTGGACAGATTTGTGCAAGAGATTCATTTAACAACTGGTAGGCAAAACTTCTGAGCTGAAGAGGTTTTCACAGGAATTATGTAAGCATTTCTTGTTCTTATTTTTTGTTCCATTTATATAAGTTGTTTTTATTTATTCATTTAATCTGTATATAGTCCCACTCTGGCTCCCTCTTCTATTCTGTGGGTGATCTGCTGTAAAAAGTACCTGCTGTCAAGGAGCTTACATTCTAGTGAGGGAGATAAGCAATAAACAAGTATAAATAACTAATGAAAATAATATCAGAGAGTGTGATGTGAACCATGAAGGAGGACAGAAATCAAAAGTAGAGAGAGAGGTGAAGGAGGGTGTGGCTTTAAGTTAGGGGATTTACCTTTAAGGTAAGGTCACCTTAGGTAAGATGATCAGGAAAAGTCCTTCTAAGGGGGTAGAATATGAACAGAGACCCAAATATGCAGCGCGAGCTGTGCAATGAAGCGGAAGAAGAACATTCCAGAGGGACTATATAGCATGTTTAGAGGCCTAAGACAGGCACCTACTTGATGGTTTGAAAGAACAACACGAGAGCCGGTGTGACAGTGACGGTGAGCAAAACACAATCTGGTACAAGGTGAAGCAGGAGATGTAGGGGCCAGGTCACATGGCAACACTGGTGACCTAAAGTTCTGTCTAGTAAGTCCAGTGTCTGGCCTTCCTCAGGGATAGTTTCTGTTTATTTCTTGTTTTCATGCTAATGGGCTATTTTTCTCACTTTCTTACTTTCTTTTTTTCTCATTTTAATTCCAGTATAGTTAGCATACAGTGTTATGTTAGTTTCAGGTCTACAGCAGTGATTCAACTTTCTATACATTACTCAGTGCTTGTCATGATAAGTGTACTGTCAGTGTCCTTGAGCCGTACTTTCTTATTTCTTTACGTGCCTGGTACATTTTTTTGTTGATGGCTAGATATCGTGAATATTACAGTGTGGTAACTCTAGAAGTCAGGTCGTTTCCCCTCCCCGGAATTTGTGTTGTTGCTGCTTGTAGTGTGTCAGTCATTTGTTTAGTGACTTTTCTAAGCTACTTTTGTTAATATTGTGGAGCTTTTCTATGGAGTGCCCACTGAGGTCTCTGTCACAATAGCTTAGTGGCCAGCTGGTAATTTGACAGACATTTCCTTCAACATCAGAAGCCAAAAGAAAAAAAAAATCTACCCCAGTCTTTGCAGGATGGCTCTATGTTGAGGTACTCCATCAAGGCTTAGCCAGGTCATTTGATTTTTTTTTTCTAAGTTTATTTACCTATTTTGAGAGAGAGAAACTCTAGAGAGAGAACAAGGGTTGGAGCAGAGAATGAGGCAGAGAGTGAGTCCCAAGCAGGCTTCACACTGTCAGTGCAGATCGCAGTGTAGGGCTTGAACTAATGAACCATGAGATTATGACCGGAACCAAAACCAAAAATCAGATGCTTAACCGACTAAACCACCCAGGCGCCCCTCAGCAGGTGATTCAGAGTTCTGCCTCAGCCTTCACTTCCTGCTTGCACAGGGCCCAGAAGTCTGGCAGAAGTAAAAGTTGAAGGACTTCTCGGGTCTTTTCCAGACCCCCTGAAATGCAGAGGAGTTTTTCAAAGCCTTTATGTCTGCATATATATCCTTTTAGAGCACCTTCATTTCCAGGGTTGTCTGTCTGTCCACTGCTCGCCTCGCCTGTTACCCTCTGCTGTCCCAGGGAGCTTCCGCTAGTATATTTGCATTTAAAGGCTTTCAGTAAGCAGGCAGGCCACTTCAGCCCAATCCCTCAGGTAGTTCCTAGACAGGGCAAAACACACAACCACAAGTTTTCAACTCAAGCTCCCTATTGCCAGCAAGCTGCACCGAGAACGTGGGTGGCTACCTTCATAACTGCCTCCAAGCTGGAGGATTGGAGGTGGAAGGCAGGTAAGTTAAGGTACCGCAATGCTTGCTTTACAACACTCAGCAGCTTCTCTTTTCATGAAGGATTTCCTTGGTTGTAATTTTTTTAATTTTTTTTTTGTTTCATTTTATTTTGTGTTTTGCAAAACAAATTCTAGAACTCAGACAAGTTGATCTAACGGTGCTAGCCAGCTTACCCATTGCTTTAGCAGAAGGACAGTTTTCAAGTCCCCTACTCTCCTCTTCCCAGTGACCTCTCTTCTCTGATTCCTGACTGGTATGTTTAAAAGATCATGCTCACTACTGGGTAGAATAAAAATGTCACTCTATAGGGTGCCTGGGTGGCTGAAGCATCCGCCTCTTGATCTCAGCTCAGGTCTTCAGGTCTTGATCGCAGGGTCATGAGTCCAAGCCTCACATTGGTCTCCATGCTGGGCATGGAGCCTACTTAAAAAGAAAAGAAATATCACTGTAATGTAAGCTTCAAGAGAATAAGGACCTTTTGATGACCAAGAGATCTAACACCTAGGATCGTGCATAGCATAAAGTCACTGCTCAGTAAACATGAATGAGAGAAAAAAGAGTGAAGGAATGAATATAGAAGAATATAGAGGAACAAGAATAGAAGTAAAGAAATGAGATGAGAGAAATACACATAGATCTGACTGAGATTTAAATAAGCAGCACAATATGCTAGTGCCATTTGTTTCCTATAAGACAAGAGAAAATGATTGGTTGCTAGTGAACATTAGGTAGAGGGCTTTTAGGACTCTAGATCAGGGCAACTCCATGCCCCTTCCACCCCTCACACCGCCCCCACCCCCATCCCCAGGCAACATTTGTCAATGTCTGTAGACACTTTGGTTGTCAGAACCAGGAGGAGGGGGGTTTGACCAGTGTTGCATGAGTAGAGGCAAGGGATGCCGTTAAACCTACAGTGAACAGGACGGCCCCTCACAGCAAAGACTAGGAAAGGTTCTTGGAAGAAATAGTGAAAATATGCCATTTTAAACCTGCTTACAAGTGTCCAGTTGATAAATAACAAGGTACTTTGTCATCTATATTAAAGTAAAAACATCTCATAATTCAAAATTTATTTGATGTGTAACTTTAGACATAAATTGAAAACCTAATCAAATTTGTATTTAAAATATGGATTTTAGATTGATACTTAAATGTGGCTATGTTCTGGTATTTGGGAAATTTTAATCGCTGAAATAAAGTAAGAGTCATGTTCTGAAGTCCTAATGCAGAAAGACAACAGAAATAGCTAGAAAACAATTTAACCATTGCCATATCTCTACTCTTACTTACCTATAAACAACATGTAGAATGAGAATAAGCAAAGGAAATGAGTGTTTCAACAAATGAGTTAAATAAGCTTTACCAAGTAATCCCACATGAAGGAGTGCAAAAATTTGGAATGATGATCAGACCTGAAAGTTGATCAGACCTGAAAGCTGTGGTACAAATATAAATGCTGGGTATTAGCAGAGACAGTGAGGAAATGAAGGAAAATATCTAGTAAGTGCAAAGCATGTTAATATTTGGTGTATTTTCTGAGTCATATTTACTATTTATATCTTATATAGTTCAAGATTTATTTCTGTGGCAAGTGTGTACCATTCTGAGCTATGTCAAAGGCCCATTAAATCAAGACTTTAAAAAGTTATTCCTATTGAATGGAACAGGCAGTTAATATTTTAGACTTTCTTTAGATGGACAAAGGATGGCTGGGATCTTAAAATAATCTGTTGTGGCAGACTTGTAGGACTCTAAGGCCAGAGGAGAGCTGGTGGCCTAAGCATTGCGCTGCCTGTTAGAAATATACTCTGGGATGGTGGCCACATGCATGAAACTCGACCCTTGAAAGACTTGAAGTGATAGGAGGCAAAGGGAAGGATTTGGTGAAACTGGCCAAGAACGTGACTCCCTCTGAGATCAAAGAACTGTTCTAGGTGATGTGTGCCCTGGAGTGTTAATGGATTCTTCACTGCTTCTTATGCCTTCTACTTTTGTGTGCTGGAATTTGACTTTGTCCTTCTTTAACAGAGCAGACCATGTACCCTCTTCTGGAATCTTAAGCCCTGGCTAATCTTGATTAAGCTGAAGTGAACCCTTATCTAATACTGACAAAAAAAGATGTTCTTGGGTTTAAGCTGATACCTAACTGGGTTACTGTCCCTTGCGAGAGCGTAAAATAGCTATGGTAGCCGACTACCTGCTGTGTCGTAAACTAAGCACTGGTGCACGTTGAGGACATTAACTCACTGGTGTTGGTCTTATTTATCTTCATTTTCAAAATGAAAATGGAGTCTCAAGAGAGTGTTGGCAGCTTGCCTGGAGTCACACAGAATTCAAACCACATCTGTATGAGTTCATTGGCCATTCGTAATTTCAACACTGAGTTTTTGAGAGCTTCCTATCCTACATGTTAATCACTTATTCATAAATAAAAATTACACTTCAATATTTTTTTTAGTTAAAATTTTTTTTCTGTTAATTTTCTGGGAGAAACGGGCACCCTCCTACACTGTTGGTGGGAATGCAAACTGGTGCAGCCCCTCTGGAAAACAGTGTGGAGGTTCCTCAGGAAACTAACAATAGAACTCCCCTATGACCCAGCAATAGCACTGCTATGAATTTACCCAAGGGATACAGAAATGCTGAGGCATAGGAGCACATGTACCCCAATGTTCATAGCAGCACTCTCCACAATAGCTAAAACATGGAAAGAGCCTAAGTGGCCATCAACAGATGAATGGATCAAGAAGATGTGATTTATCTATACCATGGAATACTACATGGCAATGAGAAACAATGAAATCTGGCCATGTGTAGCAACATGGATGGACCTTGAGGTTGTTATGCTGAGCGAAATAAGTCAGGCAGAGAAGGACAAATATCATATGTGTGCACGTATAGGAGGATTAGGAGGAACTTAACAGAGGACCAAGGGGGAGAAGAAGGGCGGAAATGGTGGGGGAAAGGGAGAGAGGCAAACCATGAGAGACTCTTGAATGCTGACAAAAACTGAGGACTGATGGATGTGGGGGGGAGAGGGGGATGGGCATGGAGGAGGACACTTGTGGGGATGAGCACTGAGTGTTATGTGGAAACTAATTTGACAATAAACCATTTGTAAAAAAATAAATAAATAAATAAAATTTTTTTTTCTGGATGCCTGGGTGGCTCATTCAGCTAAGCATCAGACTCTTGATATCAGCTCAGGCCATGATCTCATGGCTGTGAGATCAAGCCTGCTATGGGGCTTTGCGCTGGGCATGGAGCCTACTTGGGATTCGCTCTCTCCCTCTCCTTCTGCCTCTCTGCCTCTTCCGTGTCTGCTGCACATACACAGTCTCTTCCTCTCTCAAACTAAATAAATAAACTTAAAAAATATTTTTTATTGGAGTATCGTTGACACACAATGTTACATAGTTTCAGCTAACCAACAAAGTGATTGGACGAGTCTATTATTCTGTGCTCACCACAAGTATAGCTACCATCTTTCACCATAGAGCACTATTGCAGTAACAATGACTATATCCCCATCTTTGATCCCTGTGACTTATTCATTCCATAACTGGAAGCTTGTATCTCCTACTCCCATTCACCCATTATGCCCATCCCCCTACTTTCTCCCCCTAGCAATCATTAGTTTGTTCTCTTTTGTACTTTAATTTTTTATTTATAAGCCTTGATTATATCTATAAAATCCCCCAATTTCCATCAACCTATATCATTTGTAGAAGATACTGTGGGTGTTGAAGATATTACCCAGTAGGAATTATGTCCTTGCCTCAAATCGCCCATAACCCAGCTGCTTATAGAGCAGCTATAAGTTTCAGAACTTGGGGGAAATGTGCAGGGAGTGTCATTAGCCACAAGTCATCTTACTATTGAATTCCTTTTTGCTGCTTGGCAGTTCATGAATTCATTCACTATAAGCTTCCTAATTAAAAGTGGCTTGTCCTGACTATCCTATCCTTAGATCCTTAATAAATATTTGTAGAAGATGAAAATAATAGTAGTAACACCTTCATTTCTAACTACCTTCACCTGCTTGTTCAAATGTTGTTGCAGTAGCTTAACAGAGGAAAGAAAAAGGGTTTTTGCAGTAAGAATATAAGGGATTTGTATGATAGGAACCTGCTTTGAGAGGCAGTATTTAGAAAGATAAAATATATACTTATATTTCTGTAGAATATCAAAATATGCCTACTATTTGTTAACTCATTTTTCTCTTAGATATTTTTTCATATGTCAACAATTTTGTTGTAGAAAAGTTAGAAAAGACAGACTTGTTTTTGATTTGTCAAAAGCCTATAATCAGTAATGAGATAAAATTAAACAGCAGAGACAGAAAGTAGAAAGAGATGGTTATTCATAAGAAGAAAAAGAGACTCAACCAAAGGTATAAACAAAGAGAGAGACTTGAAAGAAGATGGCTCCTCATTCTGAGTGCTCCATGGAACCCAAGCTGGTGGCTGTCATGTCATTAGCAATGTTGACTACTAATGTAACTCTAATCTGGCCTTGAATTTTTTCAGTTTCTAGAAAGCAGAAGTTGGTAAAGAATCTCACCACTGGAAGATCCTTATATGTCCAGTTTTCTTTAGATCTCACAAATTTCTCTGCATTTATTCTAGACGTAACTGTTAAACATGGAACTTTAGAGCTAGATGATATTTCCGAGACAGTGTTAGTTCCTCTGCATGAGAAGCAGTTAACGAAAGCTCAGGAAGTTCCGTGACTTTCCTGAGGTGACCCAGCTGGTTTATGGAAGCTGGTCACTTATCTTTTTAACAGATTGGATTCTGGTATACAGGATGAAGTTGTTTCAGGAAGGACAGAATCTACTGATTTTCTGAGACCATTCTAATTTGTTCTTAAACTTAGTTTTGTGATCTGCCTTGTTCTGTTTTTGTACCATATTCAAAGTTTTAATTTTTTAAAAAATTTTGTTTGTGTTTATTTTTTTGAGACAGAGAGAGACAGAGCTTGAGTGGGGGAGGGACAGAGAGAGAGGGAATCACAGAATCCGAAGCAGGCTCCAGGCCCTTAGCTGTCAGCCCCGAGCCCGATGCACGGCTCGAACTCATAGACTGTGAGATCATGACCTGAGCCGAAGTTGGCTGCCCAGCCCACTGAGCCGCCCAGGCGCCCCACAAAGTTTTAATTTTTTAACATCAATAGAAAATTAACTGGATGTATATTGAAAACTTCTAGTTGGTGTTTCTACAGGTATCAGAAAGCATGTATTTTTGTTATTGTTGGCTACCATCACTAAGTCTTTCGGCATTCATGAACAAAGTTGAAGCAAAAATAGGAAAGCTTTCTATTTTTGTTTTTAATCCTCTGAAGCTTACCTAAGAACTCAATGGGTATATTAATTGAACAGAACTTTTTTTTTTTTTTTAGGTGTAATCCCTTTTCATGGATTTTCAATGTATGGTAAGTTGGGCTTTTAAAATATTTGCTGTTTTTATCACACTTCAGACAGTTAAACAGGAAGATCACACTTTATACCACATCACCCACACACTTACCAAGTTACCATGCACATTTTTAAATATCGAGTTTAGTATTTGTTTATACCTCCAATGAATTTTTTAAAATGAAGGGTCATCATAATTTCTCAGATGATGACTGCATGGTAAATTAAAGTGGTTGTGTTTACCATTCTCTGATCCACTGAAAACACATGAGGTTTTAGCTCTGGCAGGTATAAAATGAGGTTGCTGAAATCCCCAAACAAATTTTAAACAAGCAACAGGTGAGAAAGGATGTGAGGGGAGAGCCAGCCCTAAGTTTGCGTTTACAATTTCTCCAGACTGCTGGCACACACAGCAACAATTACATTGAAAGCTCTCTCACACCCCAGGTTTTCACATGAAAAGCGCATGTTCAGGCTTCACAGCCCCGAATGCCTTTCCGGCCTCACGTGTCACTGAGTGAGGAACACAGAAGATTAGCAAGAGGGAGAATGCTCTACACCTTAATGCCATTTAATTTTTAAATTTGCACACATCACATATAAACCTGTTGAAGAGTGTCGTCGCCACAGTCGCTACCCACCCGCCACTGTACACTAAACAGAAATACTTTAATGTTTTCCTTTTGTAAAGAGAATCATCAATACATTAACACTTTTCTTTGTAAAAGCCCCTCAGTGCTCAACATCAGACAATAATGGTGAATGACATAATATAAAACTTTTAAGACCTGCATGCGATGAAAAGGATTCAGAGGACCCAGGAACTTTGCCTTTTGCTACCCTTCACGGTGTTGATCACAAGCTTAGATTATAGGACACTCTGATTTCTTCTCTTGAGCAACGAATATTCCATAACATAATACATAATGTTATCATGGCCTTTCAGCATACCTCTCTTTTATAAACATGTGAAGAATTTAAAATAGAAAAACCCAAAAATGTTAAGAAAATAAATTTTTACATCTGATATTTAAAATGCTGTCCTTTTTTATCTGTCTATTTCAATTCCGGCTGCAAGAATTTTTCAAGTAAACAGTTTTTAAAAAATGAACCTGAATGATTTGGAGGACATTAATGGTGTCATGAAAGTTTAAATCTTCTAACGATTCTTAAGGAACAAAATACATCATTGAGTCAGACTCTGCTTGTTCACATTTCTGGTCACTTTAGTAGGCTAAGGTTTAAACACCAGAGGGGAGAATGTTCACTAAGGATGTAGATGATGCAAAATGTTTGATACAGAGTTTATTAACACTCTTTGAGAAATATCTGGTAAGCACCCGCAAACACCTTGGCAGCAATCACTCATTTAGACTCAGTGTACTAGAACAATCATGTGTTCTTCCCGAGGAACTCCAATCAATACTTTACCCCTTGCGTTTTAGTTACTGTAGTGCTTCAAAATTATAATACTTATCTCAATTAAAAATGGATTTTAAATTTCTTTAATTTAAACTGGCCTTCCTCTCTCCCGTTTATGCAGATTAATGAGGTTATTGTAGGTATAGTCATGATTTCATAAATAAATTCCAATAGCACAATATTTAATTGGAAAACAGTAATGAGCAAAGTTATTTTTATGAAAGAACCAAATACAGAAATGTGCCTTAAATAGAAAATAAACTCACATAGATTTCTTATATATTGTGTATGATGGATGAAAGCTTTTCCATTTCATAGAGAATTTCTCAAGGGAATTTAACACAAACAGTAGTGGTATCTTTAATCACCGATTGTGAAGGCTTTTGTATTATACATGTCTACAAAAAAGTGCTCTGAAAAATTCCTTCACTGGAAATGACCATTAATGCTTACTGGACCCATAAAATCTTTAGACTCAGATTATAGGTTTTTATGTATCAATATCTTTATTTTTTTTTAATTTTTTTAAAATTTTTTTATTTATTTCTAGGAGAGAGAGAGAGACAGCATGAGCAGGGGAGGGTCAGAGAGAGAGGGAGTGACAGACTCTGAAATAGGCTCCAGGCACTGAGCTGGCTGTCAGCACAGAGCCCGACGCGGGGCTCGAACCCACAAACCACGAGATCATGACCAAAGCAAAAGTCAGACGCTTAACTGACTAAGCCACCCAGGCGCCCCACTGTATCAATATCTTTAAAAGTTAAAGGAAAAAATATGCATAAACCATAAATTTTTTTTCAAAAATTTCAAACCTTCCCTTTGAATTTACAATAATACCATGTATTTGTGCCACATTGCTTTATCTTAGATTGTTGCAGTTAGAATATGAGTTACTCTTTTTAAATATATAGAATATCTTAATTTGGGTTATTTTTTTAAAGTTTTTTAAATGTTTTATGTATTTTTGGGAGAGAGAGAGAGACAGCGTGAGCAGGGAAGGGTCAGAGAGAGGGAGACACAGAATCTGAAACAGTCTCCAGGCTCTGAGTGGGCTGTCAGTACAGAGCCCTACACGAGGCTCAAACCCACGAACCTTGAGATCATGACTTGAGCCGAAGTCGGACACTCAACCAACTGAACCACCCAGGAGCCCCTAATGTTGGGTTATTTTAATAAATAGCAATTTATTTTGGTAGTAAAATAAATTTTTAAAGTTGGTTTCTAAATGAAAAGACATGCCTGTCAGCTTTTAAACATCTCTATGTATATAATTTTCTTCTCTATATAAAAGTAGGGGGGTTTTAGGTATTTATTTACTCCCCTAAAATTGATTCGTCTCTTTGACCCTTCAGAAAAAAGTGAAATCTCTCCCTTACAAAGCTAGTTTTTGCTGATTTACTCATCTGTAATATTGTGCACTGCCATTTATCCCAGATAATTGAATGTTTGTATTTGTAACAATTTAAAATTTTTTATTATTTTTCTTTTCACTTTGTCAAAACGAGTTGGCTCATTGCTTTCCCTGATTACTTAATGATCCTGCCCTCAGGGCATTAGTGACAGATTATCAGTAACAGCCTGAGAATTTCTAACTTGTCCATTTTCCGTCATAGCTGAAATTACCCAGTAAGTAAGTCATTTTATGTTAAAATTAATATTTAGGTAATAAGAGTTTTATGTATCTGCATTATGAACATGTTTATGCTGCCTGAAATTCTTGAGGTTTGAAAAGATGAAAAGCACAACCATGTCAGTCCTGAATAATCATGTCGTGTCAGCATCTGAGATTAGGACGTCCTGACATTCAGTTGTGGGGTCTTGGGTTGAGGTGACCCACCCATGCTTAATTGCCAAGAATTGGGTGCAAAGGAAAACTTAGTTCAACATTCATTAGAGAAATAAATCCTCTGTCTGAGGGTTGGTTTATCATCGACCTGTGAAAAATGTCTTTATATGATGCTGAGATATGGACCAGAGTCTAAACTGCTCATCAAAATCTTTATTTTCAGATTGGATTTGTTGAAGACCATGATTCTAAACACTAGTCATAAATTATCTTCTATTTTCCTTCCCTGACTTCCAAAATAAAAAACTTGGAAAAGCGGCCTGGATCCTTTGTGGAACAAAGTGAAAAATGAATTGCCTGATTGTCACTTTCTTACTATTTCAATTAAAAAAGAGAGAGACTTGACTTTCCATAGTTTTTTAAAAGTTACTTTGAATTTTTCATATCCCTGTAAATGTAATTCTGTTGTGCCATTCTTGTATTCAGTTGGGATTACAGTAGTTTTTAATTACAACTTTCTTTATAACTTTGAATGCCTGAGCTTTTTACATGTGTGTATGTTTCCTTTTCAACATGAAAAAATTATATATGATTTGAAACTTGTCTTTGAATGAATATTACTATAAAATATTGATTTATTCTTTCATGTTTCATTAACTTCTTTTATAAACTTTTAATTGTTCTGCAATGCTACTGATTACTCTCTTTATTCTTTCAGTTGCACCGCTTTGTTTTCTGTACCATGAACCTTCCAAACTGTATCAGATATTCCGTGAGATGTATGTGCGTTTTTTCTTCAGACTCCATTCCATCTCTTCTCACCCTTCTGTAAGTTCATCAACATTGGATCAAATTAAACTCTAATCTGTTTTCTTTCCTTAAGAAAATGTCTCCTACTCTGTTATATTATAAAGCAACAAGTTTTAATTTGTGGTTTTAAGCAACATATTGCTATAGAATAAATGAAAAGAAGAAGATATTGATATTTAAATATTTTTGGTGATAATGAAGGAGGAAAAAAGCCTTTATCAATTGCACTTAAATTATCTTTTATATGTTAACAGAGAAAAACATATAAACCTGTCTGTATTATTCACTTGGACAGTGTGCCTTCCTTGTTTGCACACTCGTGTCCCCATCCAGGAGCTGAGGTTGGCATGTTTCTGGAGTGCTCTGGAGAAGACTACAGAGCGCATGGGTAGTCCTTGGGTCCTGGCAGGCATCCCATAAATAAATGGATGCTCTTTTTATTATTGTTGTTGCTGTGATTATCATCATCATCTCTTCTTTGTTAGTAAAAAATCAAACATTTATTGGTCACTTATTTTTCAGTTTCACATTTGACTAGTTATCAGTTACCATACTGATATTTTCTTTGTGTTTATTCAGTAGATAACTCCGTTGACCTCAAAGAGGAGCATATTGGGAGTTGAACATTTTTATCTGTTTTATTTGGCCAGGTCTTTATCATATCTTTTTTTCCACCACCGAGCCTGAGTAAAAGCAGTAGTTATTTTATACTTTTTTCACCTTTGGGCCCGCTCTGGTCTATTTGTGGGTAATCTGACCAACTCTCCAGAAGAAACACTAAATTAGAATGTATCAGGGCCACAGGACTTCCCTGAAGAGAAAACTCTGTCCCTGCTGTTACACTAAAGCCCTGTCCTGTAGGCCCCCAGTGTAACCTGGTATGTTCCTATTCCCCCTTTCTCTGCGTCCGCCTTTGCTCTCATACGCTGCTCATGAGAGCCAGCAGATAACAGAAACTCAGAATGTCTCAGACAAAGGAGGCACCACCGATTATCTTGGGTTTCTTCTCTCTGAGACAACTTGAGTTAGTGCTTATCTTACTTACATTAATTTTTAGTCTAGAGTAATCAGAAAAATACTAATAACTCTGTTTTCTAATAACCTCATTTTTAGCCTCAGATTTCTTACTCTCACATTTTATGCTTCAGAGTTTAAAAAAAAAAAAAGGTTTTTTTAAAGTGGCTGCCCAGTACACACCCACGGTGTTTTCCCTGCGCAGAGCACTGAAGCTTGACATCGAGCAGCCCTGGATATTCTTTCTCTGTCTCCACACTGACCGTGAGGTGTCCTTTTTCAGTGAATTGGGTTGGGCCAGCCCTGCCTCTGCCCTTTCTCCATTCAGTGGAATAAAGACTTACAGGCAGTCATCTCCCTCCCTGGCTTGCAGCCAGACTGAACTATGTGGAACCATGGCAGCCTTTTTTCTCTAGAAACTCACAAAGAGGATTAAAACGTCCTTACAAAGATCAACCCTGAGGAATGCTGAGCTACAAGAACGACTTTATTCAGAGTTGTCAAGTAATAAACACTTGAAAAACCTTCTGCTGAAGTCAGTTACTTCTTGTCCTCTACAAATAATGCCCTCAGAAAAGGTAGATTTCAGCAATATATATATATTTACATTTCAGACATTGTATATATGTCTTTATACTAAGTAATCAAACATTCTTGTTGAATGATTTCCTGATGCAAATTTCAAGCAGTCAGTAGTCAGTTGTCCCCTGGGGATGGATTTCAAAGAAAGCTTGAAAAAAGCAGGAAATATTTTCCTTGATGGGTGAGGCAGCTAGAAGGGAAAGGACATATGGAAGGGTAAAGTCAAGGGTGTGGCTGTAGTACCAGAGAAATACCTGGAAACTGGAATGCATCCAGAAAAAACTAGTTTGTTGGACCTACGTGATAATACCAGGCTTACAAAGTAGCACGTTTTCCATAAAATGATGTTTTTTCCTTGGACTCTGAGTATTATACACCAGCTTGTGTAGGCAGCGTATTGTGTTAAAAAGGTGGTTCCTTCGCATATCTGTAATAGTAAGTATGCATAAATAGGGAAAAATTTATTTTTAAACACAGTATTAGAGATCATTAGTGCATTTCCTATTTTTGACTCTAAGACAATATACAAATATTTATGTTAATAATCTTTTCCTCATTTCCATTTGAATAATTTATTGGTAGAGTTCATTTTTAAATACTAAAATTAGTTTTTCTTTTATGTTTTGTTATTATATCCAGGGTATTGTGTCCCTTTGTTTGCTGTTTGAAACTCTTCTTCAAACTTACCTCCCTCAGCTCTTTTATCACCTACGAGAAATTGGGGCTCAACCGTGAGTACCTCTCTCTCCTAAATGAAGAATAGACTGACATCAGAAGGTTCTCTTATATCATTGTAAAGCACAAAGATATAGTAGTTCCTCAGAGAAATTAAACTAACAGTTCTCCAGTGGAACAGTAATTTTCAGGTAGTAAAGTATAGCTCTACATTGTGCCAAAAATTCTTGGAAGAATTCCAAAATCCTGATAAGTTTTTATTTGCTGGGAGTTTTGTGCCTGGTACAAGAATCACCAAAATGAACTTATTTCTTATTATAATGAGAGGTATTGGGCAAAACTGAGGCAAAAATTCGTGGGTACAAATACTACCCACGAAATGTGATGATAATAAAATTAAGTTAGTGTAGACTAAATTTATCAGAGAACAACTTATGAAAGCTCTATAAGTTAAAGTTTGCTGTCTCTTCTTAAAGAAAACAGATCAATTACCTAGCAATGACTACACTGTGATTTTTCATTCCAAAAGCTTAAAGATTTGTTTATTTATCTCAATATTAGTTATCAGTGAATATGTAGGGTATCTCTGGACTTCCATATTATTGGTTCTCTTCTCTTTTTTTTGAAATAATAATGTCTGAGGCAACAGAAGTTTCTAAATTATTTATTAATATTTTGTTACTGTCTTCTGTGCAACCAATTTCCACCATTGGGAGGACATATTTGAAAGGAGCATTAATTCTGAGATGACAAAAGTAGTTAATGGGAAATACAACAGTTTACTATTTGTCTTCCCCACACTTGAATCCAAATCAAATAGATGGGTGGGTGGGTGGATGGATGGATGAGTGGATATGTTTAAGAGAGACAGACCAGGATTTAAATTCTGTCTACTAAACTGTATAATCACGATGAAGTTATTTAATTTAATTTATCTAAGTCTCATTTTCTTTCTTTAAATGAAGATAATTTAATTTCTTCATCCTTAGAATCAAGAGAATTCCTACCTCATGAAGTTGTTTCAATAGTGAAGGATTTTATATATATTCTTTCTGTAAAGCACCATTGAATTTCAGACATCTTAGACCTTGGAAATGCCATTTATAAAACAACATCTCATACCATCCACTGATAATACTGAGCTTATACTCTTCCTTTGTAGCCATTAAAAAACAGGATTCTGTTCATGTTTAAGATTATAAAACAAGAATGTGCCAGAAATATTTTACATTGCACATAGGTCTTTTTTTCTTAAACTTGTAGTAAATTGACCTTTGTTTTATTCTTGTGGAATGAATATTTGAATATAGTGAGGCTTTACCATGATGAAGACGCTTAGTTTACTGCTAGAAAGTAAAATCCGAATTATTTTCTAGCCTATTTATACACTTTAATCATTAAAAGGAACAAATTATTTCAATGACTTATGATAACCATTAAAATTCTTATGTAGAAGGAAGTATTAAAACTAATTATCAAGCTAGAAATAAGTTTTTAAAGGCTTTTATGAATTGAAGGTATTTAAATTAGAATTTAATTTTTTCAGTAGATATAGGACTATTCAAGTTATTGATTTCTTCTTGAGTAAGCTTTCTTACTCTTTGTTCACTTTAAGCTATCATATTTATGGACATAAAATTGTAATATTCCCTAATTATTCGTAATTAGCCTTTTAATATCTATAGAATCACAGTGAAAACACCTCTTTCATTTTCAAGATTGATATTTGTATCTTCTCGATTGTTTGGCTAGAGGTTTACTAATTTTATTCTTCTTTAAAAGAGCCATGTTTTGGTTTTTTTATTTTCTCTATTGTTTTTCTGACTCCAATTTCATTGATTTATGCTCTTATATTTATTATTTCCTTCCTTATGTTTGCTTTAGGTTTATTTTGCTCTTCTTGTTTAACATTAAAGATCATTAGTTTGAGAACTTTCTTCTTTTCTTTTTTTTTAATGTTTATTTATTTTTGAGAGAGAGAAAGAGAGACAGAGCATGAGTGGGGGAGAGTCAGATAGAGAGAGGGAGACACAGAATCCGAAGCAGGCTCCAGGCTCTGAGCTGTCAGCATAGAGCCTGATGCAGGGCTTGAACTCATGAACTGTGAGATCATGACCTAAGCCAAGCCAAAGTTGGATGTTTAACTGACTGAGTCACCCAGGTGCCCATCTTCTTTTCTAATACAAGCAATATTGTTATAAATTGCCTTTAAAGCATCATATTAACTTCACACAACAAATTTTGATACATTATGTTTTCATTTTCATTCAATTCAAAATGTTTCTTAATTTCTCTTGTCACTTCTCTTTGACCATGGGTTTTATAGAAGCATGCTGTTTAATTTCTAAACATTTGTTTAATATCTAAATATTCTAAATATTTCTGTTACTGATTTCTATTTTAATTCTGTTGCAGTTAGACAACATGCTTCATAAGATTTCAGTTTTCTTAAATGTGTTGAAGTTTGCTATGTGGCCAAAATATGATCTGTTTGGGTGAATAGTACAGGTACACTTGAAATGAATTCATATTCTGCTATTATTCAGCAGAATATTCTATAAATGGCAACAAAGTCAACTGCTTGGTAATGTTCAAATCTTCTATAAACTTATTAATTTTCTATCTACTTTTTCTATTAATTTAATTTTGGAGAAAGAAGGGTTGGTCTCCAATTATAATTGTAAATATGTCTATTCCTTCATTGGTATACATATGTTTACTTGATGTATTAGAAGCTCCGTTTTCAGGAGAACTGATCCCTATGTCATCATTTAATATCTTTAATCCTGGTAATAAGTCTACTACGTTTGATAGAACCATCCCAGCTTTCTTTCCATTACAATTTGTATGGTGTATTCTTTCTGTCCTTTTACTCTTACCTATGTCTTTGTTTTTTTAAGTGGCTTTCTTGTCAAAAGTGTAGTTGAGTCTTCCAGTGTGTCAATTTTCTTTTTAATTGGTGTGTTTATTCTATTTACATTTAATAATCGATATTATCAGTTATAGTAATATCAGTTGATATCATCTACTATCTTGGTAGACATTTTCAATTTGCCTTTTTTTATCCTTTTTTTCCTCTTTTCCTGCGTGCTTTTGAATTGAGTATTTTTTATTTCATTTTATCACTACTATAGGATTATTATTTATACCTTTATAATATGAGCCAGCCAGGTGCCCCTACATTTTTAATTAATCACATTCTACCTTCATATAAACTCCATGCATGGATGGCTTTACTGGTAAATTCTGCCAGACATTTCAGGAAATAATGTTTTTTTCTCTAGCCACTATCAAGATCTTTTCTTGGCATTTTGATTACGATGTATCTGGGCATGGATCTGTGCTTGGGGTTTGCTAAGCTTCTTAAATATTTAAGCTTATATCTTTTGCCAAATTTAGGACATTTTCAACCATTATTTCATCAAATATTTTTTATGTGCCATATTTATTTTCCTTTTCTTCTAGGATTCCAGTGACACAAATGTTAAAACTTTTGGTCTTACCCAAAAGGTCCCTGAGACTCTATTCATTTTATTTTCAACTATTTTTACTCTATAGTTCAGATTAGACATTTCGTATTGATCTATATTCAAAATCACTGGCTCTTTTCTCTGTCATTACTGTTTTGCTATTGGGTCTATCCAATGAGCAGGGTTGGGGTTCTTTTTGGTTTTTCGGTTTGTTCATTTTTTGTTGTTATTGTATTTTCCAGTTTTAAAGTTTCCATTTGGTGTTTAGAAAAACTCATGAACTGTGCATTAATGAGAGTAAATTTTACTACCCGTAAATTATACCTCAATGAACTTTATTTCTAAGAAACTAATTCTGTGCTGTGAATAGAGGGGGACACGTTGTATGATGCTGTTGTTCTATTAAGACACTATGACAGATCCACTAAAGTGAAAGTAGTTGACCTTGATCATTTAGACTGAAAAGTCAAATGACCTCTTTTAATTTAAAGTATCTGATGGCCATGGGGCGCCTGGGTGGCTCAGTCGGTTGAGCACCCGACTTCGGCTCAAGTCATGATCTCACCACTCGTGGGTTCGAGCCCCGCATCGCGCTGTGAGATGACAGCTCAGAGCCTGGAGCCTGCTTCAGATTCTGTGTCTCCCTCTCTCTGACCCTCCCCTCTCACATTCTGTCTCTCTTTGTTTCTCAATAATAAATAAATGTTAAAAAAATATTTAAATAATAAATAAATAAATAAATAAAATATCTGGTGGCCAAAAGTTACTTTGGCGTTTATAAGCAGATATTCTTTTTTTTTTTTAAATGTTTTATTTATTTTTAGGAGAGAGAGAGACAGCGTGAGCAGGGGAGGGTCAGAGAGAGAGGGAGTGACAGACTGTGAAACAGGCTCCAGGCTCTGAGCTGGCAGTCAGCACAGAGCCCGACGCGACGCTCGAACCCACGAACCGCGAGATCATGACCTAAGCGAAAGTCGGACGCTTAACCGACTAAGCCACCCAGGCGCCCCTATAAGCAGATATTCTAAAACCAACCAAAAAGTTTAATTTGTCAATACTCCTCCCTATGTGTACTTTGTTATATTAGAATAATAGTTATCTAGTATTGAGGAATTTCTGAAAACTTGAGGGTCCTTTTTGGTCTTAAGAGGAACTAATACATCAACAAAGGCCATCTTTAGATTCCTTTCTCTTACTGTAAGAAAGTAGCACCGATATGATATTTATTTATATAATATCGTAACAGCTCCAGCAAAGAGTTTGGGTAGCACTTAGCAGGGGCAGGCAAGTGATGTTAAGAACAGGTAGTGCAGAAATGTGAAGGACTAGTTTATCTTTTCAAGCACCAAAGTTAAAAGAGTCCATTTCCTGATTTCAGAGATAAGTTATATTTGCAACATATCTTACTTATAAATAGTGGGATCTCATATCTCTTAGGATTTTTTTTTTTTTTTTTGCAAAATCAATTGAATTTTCTGGTTGATCTTTCAGAGTTCTAATACTCTCCCCTTTAAAATGAAGGGTTTGAGGGGCGCCTGGGTGGGTCTGTTTGTTGAGCGTCCGACTTCAGCTCGGGTCATGATCTCACAGTTCGTGGGTTCGAGCCCCGCATCGGGCTCTGTGCTGACAGCTAGCTCGGAGCCTGGAGCTTGCTTCGGATTCTGTGTCTCCCTCTCTCTCTGCCTCTCCCCTGCTCATGCTGTCTCTATCTCTCTCTCAGAAATAAATAAAATATTTTTTTTTTAAAATGAAGGGTTTGAAATAAAAAATCTATTTCTAAGGCCCCTTAAAGCTTTACAACTGTTTGCCTTCAAGGACTCCTATGTATTGTTTTATTTTATTCATCCTATGTAGCCATTTGACTGAAATGTAGGAATATAATTTATTGAATTGGAAAAGTATACAGCTACCAAGCACTTTTTCAAGTATTTTGAATAAAAATTCAAATAATCATGATTCAAATGATTTGAACTGTTAAGGACTGTTGACTATTAAGATCACCTCACTGAAGCTAATTAATACAGACCCTGAAAAACAAAACATAGAAGTGAGTTTTCTAAAGGCTGAGCTATAACATAGCAGATATACATTTTCCCTCTTCATACGTTGAGACCACTAATTTGAAGACTCATGGCTTCTCACCGTTGCACTTTTTCAACTTTTAAGAGAGCACTTGAGATTTAAAATGCTGAGGTGATTTTTTCTAATTTTTTTAATGTTTGTTTATTTTTGAGACAGAGACAGAATGTGAGTGGGGGAGGGGCAGAGAGAGGGACACACAGAATCTAAAACAGGCTGCAGGCTCTGAGCTGTCAGCACAGAACCCGATATGAGGCTCGAGCCCACAAATCATGAGATCATAACCTGAGCCTCAGTCAGACACTTAACCTAATGAGCCACCCAGGTGCCCCTGATTTCTAAGACTCACAGAGAAGTTACCTTAACAATAGAATTGGTTGGCTCTTCTGATACTGCCTGTTTGTAAGAAAAAACATTCACTAGTAAAATTTATTTTCTTTTTCCTTTGCCTACAGACTACGCATATCCTTTAAATGGATGGTTCGAGCTTTCTCTGGATATTTAGCTACAGATCAACTCCTGCTTTTGTGGGATAGAATCCTAGGATACAACTCTCTGGAAATTCTTGCTGGTAATAGTGCTTGTTTGTAAAACACATGCTGTTTCTACAATAAAGTCCCTTTACTGTCTAACATTCACCATCTGTGATAGCAACTTGAGTCTATAGGTATCTGTCATTTCTAATTCATAAACATTTAATAGATTTATCTGCCTTAAAAGGCAAGTACTGGGGGCACCTGGGTGGCTCAGTCAGTTGAGCATCCCACTTCAGCTCAGGTCATGAACTCACCGTTCATAGGTTCGAGCCCGCATCCAGGCTTCTGGAGATTCCGTATTTCCCCCTCTCTCCGACCCTCCCCTGTTCTCTCTCTCTCTCTCTCAGAAATAAATAAAACATTAAAAAGGAAACATTTTTTAAAAGAAGACAAGTACTGAAGTTCTGAGATCTAGATACTTCTATGTAATTTTACCAACACTAGTGTACCCCTAATCTTTCTTCCTGGCTCCGAGAAAAGTCCATTTCTCCTCCCCTGCTTTTAGTTTTTCCAGGGCTTACTATCTCAGCTGCTGTGTGGTCAGCACAGCGAAGTGTAGGTACCCCTGGCTCCTCTCCCTCACATGTGTTCTGTGCCCCTTCGCAACCACGGCCTATGATCTAAGCTGACACGGAGCCTCCCTGCAAAGTTGAAATATCAGCTCTTCTGGACTTCAGTTTCTACTGAATGCAAAACCTTTTCCTTTTTGCTGACAGTCTCTGACTCCTGGTGATTGAGTATCCCCTTCTAGGTATTTTCTTATGCCAAAGAATATTTTATCTCTTTTTTTTTCAGGAAGCCACAGTTTTACCTCTTATTTATACTTAAGCAGTGCTTACAATAGATATACACACAAGACAACTGTATGATAATACATAGGACACAGATTTCTTGTTAATTATATTATTTTGCTTATCTTCTACAAAATAGTCTCAGTTATTTTTTATCATTGGGATGATTAGGAAATTCAAATAGCACAGGGTTTTCACAACAATGGATAGAGAGCAGAAAAGTTGGCAAGAATGCTGGGTCCAACCTTCTCCAGTTGTGTAATACTGAGTAAGTTATTTAACCTCTGTGAGTCTTCATTTCCTTACCTTATATTGATAGCATAATAAAGATCCTCCTCTGGGTAATTGTGGAAGTAATGCTTAATTGAAGAAGTCCCTTTTCTTGCAGAAGATTCTTTAGGTACCATATTAACATATTCTTGAATGCTGAGAGGTCTACAGCAATTGTATGTTAATTCAAAAAGCAACATTAGAGTAACAGTAAAGTGTCATGAAGGAAAACATCACCCTTGGTGTAATCAGAGGTACCACTTATCGATGTGGCTAACAATGCCTAGTACCTTTCGGTCTCAGTTGGGTTTTGAGCCCACACAGATAGGGGTCTGCCCTCCTCTCTCTTAGCTGAACCACAGTGATGTATATAATCTAGAGGCAGAGGAATCCTAGAGGTCATCGGGTATGATTTCTTTCATATGTTTCTGATAGGCAGGCCGCACCCTCTGTGCCAACACTTCAGTACTGGGTAGTCAGTCCTTGTCTGAGGAGGTAGCCCATCTCACTTCTGGATGACACAGCTTGCTAACATGTACTCCCGTTAAGCCCAGGTTATCGTCATGTTTTTTCTATTCTCATGTTTTTTCAAAGTCTTCTACTTTCCAGGCTAAGAAACCTTGTTTTCTGCTACCATTTCTCAGGCAACAGGATTTTACACTTTGCAGCAAATAAATCTCCTCTGCGCGTGTCATAAATTTTGAAGAGTGTGGTGTATAGTTTTTTTTACCATCTCAAATATTAGAGCATGTTAAAGAAAGCACTTTCTAATAATTAGGATTTTTCTAGACTAGAATGGGATTTTTAATGGTCACCTGAAAGTTAAGAGGCTTTCTGCTGTGAAAAAAGGTGGAATTGGAAGACCTTCAAGACCTCTTCCAATTTAAATTTTCTCATTCTGGGACTTATCACCCCTCAGCAAACTTATGTAAATGTTTGTTGATCAATCAGTGAATGTTGATTGATGCATTTGCTAGGCATCCTGCTGGAGCTCAGAAAGTTAATAAAAACACTACTGATGAATAGGTAGAAATGTACTCCGCACTGACTCACCCACCTGCTTTCCCAGAGCGTTTTGGTTTTTTTCTTTTTACAAATCAACGGGAAAGAATTATGGAACATATAGAAATGGAACTAGACTCCCCTTCCATGAATTCAGATAAAGAGCCACAGGATGGACATGTTCATGTAGGGGTACCCAAACTCGTTGCTATTATTTCAAACATTTTAGGGGATGAATATTCTGGGACCACCGTTTTTACCCAACTTCGTTATTATATAGTCTTTAGAAAGTTTTAGTGAATATTACTAATTTAGTAAATGTTACTAAAAATTAATTATGAGTTAATGAGGGTCTTTTGAGGAACAGTTTAAATCAAAGGTGCCTTAACATTTCTGATAGAATTGCTTAGAATTAAAGTAATGAGCATAGCTTAAAAGGCCAAAAGTAAATATTAGAGTCTCTATATTTCATGTGCAGCATGATTGCAGTTGAAAATATCCCAAACTGGAGAGCTTTTCTCCTTGGCACACTGAAGTGTTCTGCGGAAGGGTGGGGCAAGTCAAACATGAGGCAGACGCAAAGGAACTTCTGTGATGTGACACCAAGATAAATAAAGGTTATGAGCACACGAGCATTTTGGATGCTGAGGTCAATTAGTGAACTGATCTTTTCTTCCCCCTCTTATCTACCTTTGGAAAAATGATTTCCCGCCACGTAAAACCCTTTCCTGCTACAGCAGAAAGTTTGGCCATCCTCTCAAGCCGTCACCAACTCTGTTAAGTTATACACAAAAAAGGAAGTAGCAGTCACACTCCTTAGCTTCTCAAATATCTCCCTTGTCAAAATGATTCCAGATATTAGGAAGACTATAAAGAAATTGCTGGTCGAAAGAAATTATTTTCTTTGATACTCTTATAAACATGGAAACTCTGTGACTTAAAGTACAAGTCAAGTTTTCTCCTTTTCAGTTTAAAGGTCTTTGTCCCTGACCTCTTGTATCCTTTATGACAAATAATCCCAGCTGATTTGGCGTTTTAAATTTTGTTTTACCACTACAATCTTTTTTTCTGCAGACTTTTCCTGCCTAACTAGTTGCAGTGCTTTTTTGCCAGACTGTCCAAAATCTATTGTGCCCTAGAAAAATGCCTGTGTTTCCCAGCCTGCTCTGGTTGCTCCGTGTCTCTAGCTGGGGAAAAGAGGTCTGGATGTTGACTTCTACTCCTGTGTCAGAGCCCAGGGTCATCATAGCATCATCCTTCAGGCCATCTCTGGAAACGCTTCCTGAAGGCCAGCAGGGAGGATTCTTAGGCAAGCTCCCAGATTTGCATGTCAGGGAAGACTCATTACTACTTTCAGTCTCAATAAAGCACATTAGTACTTTCATTACTACCTTCAGTCTCAGTTAGGTCATCACACAGTGAGTGGTTAGATGCTCGGGCTCCAGAGCCACGGTTAAGTTCTCACTCTCCTTTGTTCTACCTTTGTGGCCCTGAACATGTCATCCAAACTCACTGAGCCTCAGTTTCTACCTTAACATAACAGGGCTAGCAGTGGCACTTGAATCATAGAGTTGGTATGAGAATGATCCATAGCATTATTGTTATTCCCAGAGTAAAAGTGTATTTTAAAAAACTATATATTTACATTAGCTATGCCAGAAACTTAGGAGCCAGTCTTTCAAATAGTTTTGAATATTCCTTACCATTTATTTCCTAAATTTCAACGGTTTGTTGGCTAGAGAGTAAACTACCACCACTGGTGATGAAAGAGAAAAAAGGGGGAGAAGTCAAGGGCCATCTTCAGTCAGTAGCATCACCTTGTGAGGGTACCTACCTCCTACGTGGGTCCTTTCACTGCTCATGATGATGTATTCCCGCAAGTGGGGCTTTACGGCAGATGATGTAGGAAGAAAGCTTACACATTAGCTTTACTTTCTTTTCATATGCATATGATGAAAACAAAAATCCAAATGTTGCCTTCTACTTCGTGTACATTATTGACCTTCAAGATGTCCTATAATTTTATTTTCAACGTTTGAGTTCTTTTTCCTATAGCCAGTGTTAATGTCAATTTCAGGATTGGTCCACTGCAGCTCTCCCCACAGACCTATCTGTTTATGACACTCTAAGAAAGTCCGTGCTGAATATAAAGTGTAACAAAATATTATAACAGTATTTTTTAAGAAAATGCTTTATTGCCACATTTCTATCAGGAAATCTTGATACATATGAAGCATGATCTGATAAATTTAAAAATACAGTCCCCATCTAACTTTTCAGAATCCTGTTGCATTAGTAAAAAAAAAAAAAACACCTGTATCAAATAAACCTTTAATTATAAGCAATCCTTAGGTCTTCTTACCATTTAAAAATTTGTAATTTCAGTTACAGGGATGAAAGAAATCATCTCTAAAAATGGCTCCTGTAAGACCACTGGAATGTTCCTTTTTCCCCAAACTGGGGGATTCCATTTATCTATCCTGCAGACACCCTGTTCTCCAGAGGAGACCATTTCCATTCATCGCAAGACCTAAACTCAGAATGCAGGCATGCAAGTCACGTAGAAGCGCCAGTTCTGAGCTCTCCTAGCGGGCTGTGGGCATAGGAGTAAATTGGTCAGGCTGATGAGTAGTAGGTCAGCAGTTGAAATCGTGTGCATTCTTTTCCAGTCCTGGCAGCTGCTGTGTTTGCTTTCCGAGCAGTGAACCTGATGGAGGTGACATCACTGGCTGCAGCTGAAGTAAGGATAAGTTTCACTCGGATGGGATGGAAATAGTTCCTGAGAGAGTGCCAGGCTCGGGCACTTTAGTCTCAGATGCATAGGACACACATTACTCATAGCCTAATTTTTTCACTGGGGTAAAGCCTATAAGTTTCTAGCTAAGTAATATTAAGTATTCAAAGTTCCTTAATTAGTTGAAAACAGTCTTCTTGTGAAAGAGTCACAAGATTATTGGAGGAAACCATTATAACCATCATGGGAAACAAGACACCCCGTAGTTTTAGTAGAAACTCTTGGAGCTTAAGTTGCATTTTCTTATTGTCGTTCATGTCCACATATTCTGCTACAACAAAGAAAATCTGGTTGAGAGAGTGTAAGAGCGTGTGTTTGCAGGATACAGTAAAGACACACTGGCTTTTTGGGGGTCATTTTAAATAATGAGTTAATTTTTTAACGTTTCTTTTCAATAGTATAATTTGTACCTGAAACACAGTTCAATTAAATAGCAGCTTACCGTATCACTCTATTTGTTATCTCTCATAGAAATTTAAATTTTACCCTTAAAATAGCTGTCTACATTCTTTGTTTAAAAGGAAGAGGATGTTTATGCATCTCGCAACTGAATAAACATTAGTTCCATCTCAAAAATGATTTCCTGAAGCCAGATCCTCCTTATACTAGTAGAACAGGACCAAGACTCATAATGTACGTTTATTTATAGAAGCAAGATGAAATATTAGACCTCTTATAAACTCATGCTACCTTGTATATTTGAAGAAGGCTCAAGGCAAAAGTCCAGGTTATTTTGTACTGCACGTTTTAGCATTTTGCACATGTTCTCACATTAAGATATTGAGAAAAGCGAAGGGAGGTTGTAGCTTCAGTCCAGATTCTCAGGACAAATGTGAAGAACTTTGAGAGTGTGTCAAAGCCAGAATTACACTGCAGAGGTGTTTCTGTCGTGCCTTATTTCACAGGCTTCCTTTTGCCAGTTAGAATATTAATAATTCTCTTTGTTTTTTTTGTTTCTTTGTTTCAGGCAGTTCTTGCTGACCTTTCTACTTTAAAAGTTATGCCTCTTCTTCAAATTTTTCTGTTTGCTACTGTCACCTGATCATCTTCAAGGTCACTGACAACACATCTAGTTTTTCATTAGAAAATAATCATGAACTATGCAAACTCTGCATAAAACCAAAATTAAACTTTGCATATAAGCCAATAAAGATCATGTTCCCTCTTCAGTTAAACCGAAGCAGTTTTTCACTTTTTGAAACATAGCTCTGCACACCAAATATTGTACTGCATGCTGCTGGTTTTCAAGAGAGAAGCAATAGACGTAACTTCTAAAGTGAGCATACGATATATATAATCCTGACTTGTAAAAGGCATGTAACAATATATGCAATAGGAACTGAAGATACTGTAATAAACTCGAAGAGGTAATGTAGCCTCTGGGACAATTTTCTTATGTCAGTTTGTAAATTTATCTCTAGATAATGTATCATTTTGTCTTATAAACCGTTCTTCCCTCACAGCCGGGGTGGAGTAGAGATGTGGGAAGATTGGAAGAAGGTAATGGAATTCACATGTACTTTGGTGTTTTTAACACCTTTTGTCTCTCCAGAGACCTTCTAGATCCCTTTCCACTTTATTTCTCCCTTAGAGGTCTCTACTGGGGACTCTCAGATATGGTTGTCTCCATTTGACAATATTTTATTCATCACTTTCCAAAAAAAGAAAATTACGGAGTGATCCCTTCGAACTTCTCAACCTTCCATCCTTGCTTTGAAGACTCGACCTGCTGAGGCCTGTTGCTGGATTCTCTCGCTTTGGATGTGGGCAAAGAGGGCACCAAGGATTCGATGAAGGGAACGGAAAATCAAAACCGTATCCACTTTTGCTGAATCTTTGTTTAAGGAGAATTACTTCTAGGGCAGAACATCTGAGAAACTAGGAGTAGGTATGTTACATTCATTTTAGAACTGAAGACATTATGCAGGGCATCAGTCTTATTTTGGTCTTTATTATCAGTGAAGGGTTTTATTTGTATTACTTCCTAAGGACCTAGCATTTCTGTAATTCAGAATAATAAAATGGGGGGGAGAAGGTCCAAATTCAAGATGCTGATCATCCCAACAAAACTTCAAGTCAGTAGATTGATATTATCACTAAACGCTTAGCATTGTATTAAGTTTTGTCCAAATGATGTACTTCCTGAGTCTTTTATTTAAAGAGTATATATTAGGGGCGCCTGGGTGGCTTAGTCGGTTAAGCGTCTGACTTTCACTTAGGTCATGATCTCCCGGTTCGTGGGTTCGAGCCCCGCGTCGGGCTCTGTGCTGACTGCCGGCTCAGAGCCTGGAGCCTGTTTCAGTCTGTGACTCCCTCTCTCTCTGACCCTCCCCTGCTCACGCTGTCTCTCTCTCTCTCTCTCCTAGAAATAATAAATAAAAAAAATAAAAATAAAGAGTATATATTAATTAGGTAGTGAATGAGGTTTAGCACAAGACTGCAGGTGTGATGGGGTCTGATGTAACTAGTTCTTAATTTAGAAATGTGCATTATATGCTTTATTAATCAGGTACTTACTGAAAACAAAATAATAATTTCTTATTCAGGATTGATACTTAGGAAAGCCCATTTCAGTGCTTTTGAAAGTGATTCAGTTATAATCCTATGCTTTGCCATTTGGTGTGTGCAAATGCACATTCATCACGAAGTATAAGCACAGCCTTTGACTAGTATCTCCCTTCCTTCCCTGTTCAAGAGACAGAGTTTTAAACGATGGTCAAATGTGTACAGATCTGCTCATTGTTGGCTTCTTTACGAGAATATTAATAAGCCTTTTTAAAAGCAGCAGTATAGTGGTCTAGGAGAAAAACTCTAGACTGAGAGTTTTTGTGCTAGCTATAAATCCCTAGATAATTTAACCTCTCTTATCTGTATGGGGGGAGGGGAGAGGGCAGGCAGCAGGAAATTATTGTATTTGTTTGCGTTTACCTGACCAGGTTGAGTGAGACCAGATGAGAAAATACATTTGAAAGTAAGTGTGGTTATTTTTTTAACTGCAAAGCACCAAGTAAATAGAAGATGTTGTTGGTAATTAATTTTAATTATGACATTTTAAGACCAAATGGCAGAAGGTAATATAGGAAGAATGCTTGACTTCATTAGCATCCGTCTGACTTTATTTGATCATTTGAAACTGGGACTATCCAAAACGAAACCTGAGTGTGGCATAGAGATCCTTCCATTTGAAACAGGTGGCTCCGGCCAGTAGTTCTGAACCTGAGCCCCAAAGCCATCGCCCGTTTTGTTGCTGTCACAAACCCCTTTCGGTCACGCTGCTCTTGGCTGCTTGTTCAAATATCGCATCGGGGACCGTCAGGCTGTCTCGGTCGCTCTGCCTCTCGCTGCACTCCGCGCACTGCTTCTCCTGGCTTTCTTCCTGTGTCCTCCCCACGCCCCTTCTTCCAACCCTTGAAGCCCTCCCCATGTGCTCTAAGGGTCACAAGGACCTAAGTGGCCAGTGTCAACTATGTACTCTTTCCATCTGTGGCATTCACACTGATGCTGAAATAGCCGAGTAGATGAATTATATTTGACTCCTCTGGATTTCAAATCACCCACTAGTGTCATATGTATGACTTTATATTATGGAAAAGTTTATTGAATAGGCTTCCTGATAGAACTTTTCGGTAATGAAGCATTCCAGCTAACTAAAATTCCCAGTTGGTCTTAACGGCATAGCGCCCCTTACGCTCAGCATGTACTCTC